>NW_004624730.1:11352267-11432775 GCF_000247695.1 Heterocephalus glaber
ATGGTTTCCATTTCTTTCTTATGCTGGGCATTCATGGCTTCCGGCATGTTTCTGAGCTCATCTATTTTTTTTATCAGTTTCTATTGTAGAGCCACTAATCATGTCTCTCACTCTGCTCACCATCTCTGTAGTTATCTGGGAGATTATTTGTGTTTAGAATTTTTCTAGAGCCTCATTCATCTGTTTTGTTACTTCCTGTGTTATCAGTTCAGGGTGTTTGGGTGGTTGATCATCAGACTTTTCCACCTCATTTTCCCCAGAATTTGCCTTTTGGCAAGTGGAAGTCTGAGTTTGTGACTTGCTTAAATGTCTTCTCATTTTTATTTTTGGTATTGTCCTTGGTTTAGTTCCTATGTTGATATTTTGAAGTTGCTTATTGTAAGTATCTTTGTTGATGTATTTAGAACCCTTATGGAATGATTGCTTCTCAGAGGTGTCTTCCAGATATAGCTGGTCTTTAGGTTTTGGGTCTCTAATGGCTCTGAGGCTACCTTATTTTCATTATACCAGGATGGACAACTGATTATATCAATCACAACACCTTAGCCCAAGTGATACAATCAGCAACACCATAGCATCAAGTACATCATTAGAGAATGACAATTTGTGATAGTTATTAATCTATCACCTTTAAAAATGAAGGGCCTCCTTCAGGGTATATCTCACCTGTCTCAATAGACAACATGGGCAGCAGTGTGCAGTTATAAGTCAATGAGCCTCAGTAAGCTAGTCTTAGACCCATGGGATTCAGGCAGATTTCTGCCTGCAATCCCAAGTTGAGCTCCATGTCCACCTGCAGGGTTACTCTCTGCAAGGTTCTATTGCAGGTTTCAGCTGCCTTTCCCCTGGAGAAAGTCCAGGTTCCAATGGGAGCTGATGATCCCTCCAACTTACCAAGCACGGAGGCCTGGTGTGCCTTTATTGCAGAGATTCTCTTCACTTTTCCAGTGGGCTTGTTTTCATCATGGAGCCTGAGAGAGGCCCTCTCTGTGTTGTTCACTTCTGCAGCTCAGGACAGTGGCTTTTATGTCCCCCTGTGCCTCTGCAGTGTGGAACCAAGTAGCTACACAGCCAGAAGGCCAGAGGCAGGGGGGGCGGGGGCAGGAGCCTGTTGCAGGCACCCACATGGCCAAGCTGGGGCTGGTGGGCATGCCCTGGGGGTCCTCTTCACCCTATCTTGGTCCCAAGCCTGTCCTGGTCACAAGCCTGTCCTGGCCGCAAGCCTGTCTTGGTCCCAAGCCTGTTCTGGCCGCAAGCCTATCTTGGTCCTAAGCCTGTCCTGGTCACAAGCTCGTGGAGCAAGCCAGAGGAAGCAGGTCCCAGTCAGGCTGCAACCACTCGGCCAGCTTTCCCATTCTTGAATTCATCATTTTAATTCATCAGTCAATAAGGTGGAGCATTTTCAACTGTTATTTTCTTTCCAAAATGCTATCTGCCATAATCGTAGAGTTCATGTGTCTCTTGGAATGTCTTCATTGCTCCACATTAGACTACATGTGGGCTGAGTATAAGATGTCTCTCCACGGTTATTTCCTGTAGAACTCAGTAGATATTGTCCAGTTGCAGGAGTGATGCAAGACTAGTTCTTCCTTGGTTGTCTGGATTCATACTTTGCTTTTTCTTCTGCCTGAATATGTGTCAATTTTCAAAAACCTTTTAGGAAGGCAATATTAGAGGCTTCATACCTACTGCATTAAATTGTATTGTTATGGTGCATATGTACGTGGGGTATTCAGTATGATGGGGAAACATCTTACTCCTCTAAATAAATACATTTCTTCTGTACAGTGGAGTCATTTTTTTTGTCCTCGTCGCTGTTGGCATTTTAAAGACTTGAAACGCCATTGTTGTGGATCCCTCTTATGTATTTAGGGTGCTTAGAAGCCTCCCTAACTTCTACCCAATGGATACATTTGCCCAAAGTTATGAAAGCCAAAACTGTCTCTACACATGGCTGAATATTTCCTGGGGTTGGGATGGAAAGTTGTGCTGTGTTCCTCCTCTGTACACCCTCACTAAGAATCACTGGAACAGAAGGTGGCCCGACCCAGCTATTGTGTTTAGAACTGAGTTCAAGAACAGGACATTTTCCCTACCTTATTTTCCATTGGCTCTTTTTCAGCCCAAACAAGAACAAAGACAAAACAACAAAAACAAAAACAAAAAGTGAACAAACAAACAAGAATTGTGATGCCTCAGTTTGGGTCCTTCAGTTCTATTCCCAGGACTTTATAAATGGTAGAAATCCCTCAAGATTTTAGAGCTGTGTCAAACGGTAATGTATGTAGTGGCTTTTAAATTTTTACCTCAAGTTTTTACTGATATTTTAGTGGGAATCTGAGAGAAACTGTGTCAGGTATTACTACAGAACCAGTATTTTAAACTGTTCTCCTTTGTTGTGAATTCTCTCACCCTGTGTGCTTTAATATGGGCAACTCTTTAAAAAATTTTTTTATTCACTGTTTATTGGTACATTTTAGGTATACAATATGATGACATTCATCATTGGGAATTTGTACCTTTACATGATATATCTTGTTTTTTATTTTTTTCCCATTTCTCTGCCCTCCCTTCAACCCCTCCACCTCTCCCTATTTACAAAGACTTTGTTTCCATTTATTCCTTTTCTCATATTTAGTCCTTTCCCCTACCCCTCCAACTTCCCCTTCCCCTTTGGACCTTTTCTGCCTATTTCACATTATTTGTTATACAACTTGATCCTTATTTGCACTTTCAGCTTCTTACACCAGAGAAACTATTCAGTATTTACACATGTGTGTCCTATTTATTTCACATAAGAGTATGGGCTCAATGTACATCTATTGAGCTATAAATGTCTCTAGTTTCTTCTTCTTTATCCAGTCTCCAGTTGGTGGGCAATTGGGCTGTTTCCAAGTTTTAGCTATTACAAACTGAGCTGCTATAAACATGGGTGCACATATATTGCTGTGGTATGATTCTTTTAATTCTTTTGGGGAAGATAGCAAGCAGGGGTATAGCTCGGTCAAATGGGACCTCTAATCCTAGTTTTTTGAGGTATCTCCATACTGATATTTCCGCAATGATTGCACCAGTCTACACCCCCCAACAGTGGAGAAGCGTTCATTTTTCCACACAGCTCTGCCAGCATTTGTTATTGGTTAATTTCTTGATAGCAGCCATTCTTTCTGGAGTGAGGTGGAATCTCAGCTTTGTTTTTCATTTGCATCTCTCTAATGACCAGTGATGTTGAACATTTTTTCATATGTTTATTTGCTGTTTCTACTTCTTTGTCTGTGGAAGTTCTGTTCATTTCAGAAGGCCATTATTGGATTGGGTCTTTAATTTGGGAGGTCTGATTTTTAGTTCTTAGTATATTCTAGATAATAGACCTCTGTCTGAGGAACAGGTGGTAAAATTTTTTTCCCAACTTGTGGGTTATCTCTTCATGCTGTTGTTGCTTTCTCTAGTTGTGCAGAAGCGTTTTAATAAGATGAGATCCCAATTGTTGATTCTTTGTACTAGTACACATGTGAATGAGGTTCTGTTCATGAAGTCTTTTCCTATGCCAATGTCTTCAGGAATTCTGCCTAACATCTCTTCCAGCCAGTTTAGTCTTTCTGTTTTAATATTTAGATCTTTGATCCATTTTGATTTTAGTTTAGTGCATGGTGAGAGATATAGGTCTAGTTTTAATCTTTGGCAAGTTGAAACCCAATTTTCCCAGTACTATTTATTAAAGAGGCTATCTTTCCTCCAGTGAGGGTGTTTGCCACCTTTGTCAATGATGAGGTAACTGAATATGTCTGGAGTTGTTTCTGCATCTTCTAATCTGTTCCACTGGTCCTCAGATCTGTTTTTTTGCTAGTATCATGCTGTTTTTATCACAGTAGCTTTGTAGCATAGTTTCAAGTTGTGGATTTTGATAGCCCCTACCTTGTGTTTGTTGCCTAGAATCGCTTTTGCTATTCTAGGTCTCTTATTCCAAATTAATTTTTGGATTGTTTTCTCAAATTCTGTGAAGTAGCTGTTGGAATTTCAATTGGGATTGCATTGAATCTGTATAGCGGTTTTGGAAGTATGCCCATTTTCACTATATTGGTTCTTCCTACCCAAGAGTAAAGGATGTCTTTCCATTTTCTGATACCTCTTTGGTTTCTTCTTTCAGAGTGCTGTAATTTTCAATATAGAGGTCTTTTGCTTCCTTCATCAGACTGATTCCTAGATATTTCAGTGTTTTGGATTCTACTGTGAAAGGTGTTGTTTTTCCATTTCCTCTCTCAGTGAGTCTGTTGTTTATGTAGAGGAAGGCTGATACTTCTCTGTTGACCTTGTTTCCAGCTACTCTACTGAATTTGGTTATTAACTCTCGAAGACTTTTGGTGGAGTTCTTGGGGTCTTCTATGTAAAGTATCATGTCATCTGCAAATAATGACAATTTAACTTCTTTGTTTCCTATCTTTATTCCTTTTATTTCTTTCTCTTGTCTAATTGCTATGGCTAATGTTTCCAAAACTATATTGAACAGGATTGGTAATAGTGGTCATCCTTGTCTTGTTCCTGATTTTAGTGTGAAGGATTTCAGTTTTTGACCATTTAGTATGATGTTGGCTGTTGGTTTTACATAGATGGCTTTTATCAGGTTGAGATAGAGATCATCTATTCCAATTTTCTGTAGAGTTTTTATCATGAATGGGTGTTCGAATTTGTCAAACGCTTTTGCTGCATCTATTGAGATGATCATATGGTTTTTGTCCTTGGCTCTATTAATATAGTGTATTATATTTATTGATTTACATATGTTGAACCATCCCTGCATTCCTGGGATGAATCCCACTTGGTCAGGGTGTATGATCTTCTTGATGGTCTTCTGTATTCTGTTTGCCAGTATCTTATTCAGGATTTTTGCATCTATGTTCATTAGTAAGATTGGCCTATAGTTCACTTTTTCAGTTGGGTCTTTCTTTGCTTTTGGGATCAAGGTGATGCTTGCTTCCAGAAATGAATTTGGGAGTATTGCTTCCCTTTCAATTTCATTGAAGAATTTAAACATTAATGGCAATAGTTTTTCTCTAAATGTCTTGTAGAAGCCATGAGGACCTGGGCTTTTCTTTCTTGGTAAGTCTTTACATTTTCAATTTCATTGATAAATACTGGGTTGTTTAGAATTTTTAGGCCTTCTTCGTTCAGCTTTGGCAATTCAAATGTATCTAGAAATCTGTTCATTTTTTCTGTGATTTCCATCAATAATATGGCATATAGGTTCTCAAAGTAGGTTTTGATGATCTGGTGGATTTCTGCTGGGTCCATTGTAATTTCATCCTTTTCATTCCTAATTGCATGGATTTGGGTCTTTTCTTTCCTTTTTTTATAAAGTTGGCTAAAGTTTTATCAGTTTTGTTTATTCTTTTGAAGAATCAACTCTTTGCTTCATTGATTTTTTTGTATCATTCTCTTATTCTCCATTGCATTGATTTCTGCTCTGATCTTTATAATTTTTTCCCTTGTATGAGCTTTGGGTTTGTCCTGCTCTTCTTTTTCTAGATGCTTGAGTTTCAGAATTAGGTTGTTTATTTGAGCTTGCTCTCTTTTCCTAATATGAGTATTCACTGCTATGTATTTCCCTCGTTAGATTGTTTTCATTGTGTCCCATAGATTCTGATACATTGTGTTGGCATTGTCATTTAATTGTAGAGACTGTCTGATTTCTTCTTTAAGTTCCTCTGTGACTTATTGGTTGTTTAGAAGTGTGTTGTTCAATTTCCATGTGTTTATGAAATTCTTGGTGTTTCTTTTGCTATGAAACTCCAATTGCATCACACTATGATCTGATAATATACAGGGGATAACTTCAATTCCTTTGCATTTACTTAAACATGTTCTGTGAGCAAATATGTGGTCTGTTTTGGATAATGACCTGTGTGCAGCTGACAAGAATGTGTATTCTGATTTTGTGGGGTGGAACACTCTGTAAACATCTGTTAAGTCCATTTGTTCAAGAGTTTGAGTTCTAGTATTTCACTGTTTATTTTTTGAATAGCTGATGTCTGTATTTGTGAATGGGGCATTGAGGTCCCCCACTACTATTGTATTAGTGCTTATTTGTTTTTTCATTTTTGTTAGTATTTGTTTTATATAGTTGGTGCACTAGTATTTGGTACATATATATTTATGATTGTCATGTCGTCCTCTTGGATTGTTCCCTTTACAAGGGTGTACTTAATGGCCTTCTTTGTCTCTCTTAATCAGTCTTCATTTGAAATCCACTTGATCTGCAAAGAGGATAGCTACTCCTGCTTTTTTTCAGGTTTCCATTGCATGGAGTATTGTTTTCTACCCTTTAGCTTTCATTCCATGAGTTTGTTTTTGAATCAAGTGTGTTTTTTCATGCAGCATTTTGTTGGATCTTGATTCTTAACCCATTCTGCCAGTCTATTTCTTTTGATTGGTGAATTGAGAACATTAACATTGGTGGTCATAATTGATATGTATTGACTTATCCTTGTCATGACCTTTTCCTGTTGTTGAATTCTTTTCCTTTGCATTTAATTTCTTGTCTTGCCTGATGGATTCATTCTGCTGGGTTTCATGGGGTTGTGACCCTTATTGTCTTTTTCTAGGATATTGTTTAAAAATTTTTGGAATGCTAGTTTGGTATTCATGAATTTCCTCAGATAGTCTTTGTCATGAAAATATCTTATTTTTCCATCAATTTTAATTGATAGTTTTGTAGGGTACATCAATCTGGTTTGCAAATATTCTGTTAGGGATTGAAATACTTCAGTCCAGGCTCTTCTTGACTTGATGGTTTGTGTTGAGACATCTCCTGTGATTCTGATGAGCTTTCCTTTGTATGTGATTTGTTTCTTTTCTCTAACTGCACATAGTATTTTGTTCTTCTGTTGGATTTCTAGAATCTTGGCTATTATATGCCTAGGCATAGATTTTTTTTTTGATCATGACTAGTTGGAGTCCTATGTGCATCACTTATCTGTATGTAAAATTCTTTTCCTCTGCTTAGGAACTTTTCTGCCATTACTTGTGTGAATAGTTTTTTTAATATTGTTTGCACTACCTACTGTTTCTTGATTGACTGTGATCAGTCTTGCATTATTCTTTTTTGCATCATCTAGTAGCTGCTGGATTGATTCCTCATGGTTCCTTACTATTTTTAAGAAATCCTTCTTTTCCTGGTCACTAATTGCAATCCTGTCTTCTATATCTGATATTCCATCCTCACAATGGCTCTTTCTGCTACATAAACTTTTATTGGAGTTTTTAATCTCCTGGATATCTGTTTGCATCTGCTTTATGGATTCTATTTGTTTCCTATTCTGGGATTCCATCATATTCTTTAGTTCCTCTGTTTTTTTTTATCTGTGTCTGCTCTAGAGTTATTAATCATGTCTTTCACTATGAACACAATCTCTGTTGTTATCTGTGAAATTATTTCTGATTTTATTTTTTCCAGATCCTCTTTTATTGCCATTTCAAGGAGTCCAGGTGGTTAAATATCAGATTGCTCCTTGTTGTTGTTGCTTAGGTTTGCCTTTGGTGATCTGGAAGTCTCGTTTTGAGTCTTGTTTAGGTGTCATCTCATTTTAGCAGATAAAATCTGCCCTACCTTTGTTGAGGTGACTCATTGCTTGACCAGTAATCTTCAGTTCTCAGCAAGCCTCAGAGGGCTCTTCTCTCTGCTGGTCACCACTGCACCAATTCCTGGGTTCCAAATGATGGCCTTCTGGATCCCTGAGCTGAAGTGTTGTCCAGCCAGTGTTCTGGCTGGGGCCTGTGCATGATTAGTGATGGTATCTGTGTGGGCCTCTGGCTGGGGCCTACGCACCTGTGCAGCAGTTTTCCAGGTGAGCCTTTGGCTGGGGCCTGCCCACCCAAGCCACTGGTGTCTGGGTGTGGCCCTGTCTGGGGCCTGTGCATCCATGCCACTATTCTGGAAAACTTTCAAAAAATAATTTCCATTTCTTGGAGAATGTTTGTAATATATATGTTGGGATTCCTGATGAGTATATCACTGATCCAGGTTATAATTTGGGATGCCCAATGAAGTATTGTATTCCAGGCCACATTGAGACAGGGCCCTTTAGCAATCTTAATACACACAGTCAGCCCTTCTGGATGCTGGGCTCTGTGCTGGCCACCCATGCCCACCAAGTGGAGCTGTCAGCCAACAGTCTGCACCTAGTTGATTCCAAGACCAGGCAGCTTTGAAAAACCCTTGTAGATACAAAGAAATGTGAGTTGCCATGAAGATCTGCTATGAAAACAGGCTGTTTACCCTTTGCCCAACTTCATCTCAAGATGCTCAGGGAAGATACAGAAACACCTCCCTTTCAGTACTGTTTATGGCACAAACTGTGCAGTGGAATGAAAACAGGGCCTTAATGTGGCTCTAGTGCAAACATGACTTTGACTTCTGTTTTAATCCCAGAGAGGGAAGGTTCTATCTCATTTGCTGAAGCCACCATCTAAACTTTCAGCTCTGTGGCTTACAAGTGAGGGTGGACATTACCACATGTAGGGAGCATGCTGGTGCCCAGTGGAGTGAGCAGGTGTCCAGGCTCCCTTTGCATTCCACCTCCCTACACCCCACATCAGGGGTATCTAGTGCTTCCTTCCTGTCAGAGTGGGCCTACTTACAAGAATGGCAGCTGTTCATTTATTCAATTAATTTTTTATTCAAGTAATGGATTAAAAGATTCAATGAGTACCAAAATAAAAAATTAGTCTTCTTTCTATCCACCTTCCTCATCCCATCTCATTTCCCAACACTTTTAGTGTTTCTTATATATACTTCCAGTTTTTGAATATGTACTTATGTTTTTACTTATTATCATCAATTTAGACATTGTTGACTTTTGAGTTCCTTTTCTGTTGCTGAGGATTTGGCCTCTTATTTTGCCTCTTCCTCATATGTCCTCTTCTCCTCTATTACTTGATCTATAGTGTTTCAATTTCACATTTCTGATTTTTGGATAGCTATGATATAAAATGTCTATTCATTTTTTACATTAATATACATTTATAGCTTTCTATTTAAATCCATAATCATGTTTAGATTGTCAAAGTATTTATGCAACTGTTTTCCAGTGGTAAGTCAAGCAGAGTTACATAGCTGTTTTCTTTCTCATATACTTTTTATGCATTTGGGGGTTAATAATTTCCTTGCTTTTCCATCTATTTAATTTTCTATATATTCTGCAATTTTTTTTGCAAATTCAACTGAATCTGTTAATAATAACCTATACTACTTTGCAAGTGCTGAGATGGTTCAGCTGCTCCCCTGACTCCTTTCTGCTTTTGTCTTGTTTCCCACTCCAATCTTATCTTGCTGCACAGTTAGTGCCATAGTCGTTTTTGTGCCACTTCTGTACTTGTTACTTCTATTTCCTAAGCCTTACCTCTTCATCTTCATTTGTTTATAACCTCATGTGGCTTGTGTGCACCCTTCAGAAATTTGCTTTAAAGTATGCTTGGGAGGTGAATGTCCTGTATGCTTGCTTCTCTTGAGACCATGCCTATCATTGTGTACACTGATAGGCCAGGTATGAATTCTGAATTAAAAATCATTTGTCCTTTGAAATTTGAAGATACTGGTTTGGCTTCCCCTACTTGTTAGTGCTGCTGTTGTGATGTGCATATTTTGTGTTTGATTTGGTTTGATTTCCTTGGAATCTTTTAAGTTCTCTCTTACCCTTGGAATTCTGGAATTTTATGCTTTTTGAGGGTAGTAATACTCATTGCTTGAATATTACAAGGGTATTTTAGTATGAAGTCTGATGCCATTTGTCTAATAAAATAAATTTTAGGGTTTTTTTGGATAACTTCTTATCCATCCCTATTCCTATATTCTCTCTCTCTCTCTGTCTCTCTCTCTCTCTGTCTCCCTCTCTATATTATATATATATATATATTCATATATATATATATATTCATATATATATATATATGAAGTCTCACTGTTCTCAGGCTCCCAAGCTCAAGCCATACCTCTGCCTTAGCCTCACCAGTAGCTAGGACTACAAGGCTGTGCCACCATGCTTGGCTTATCTTTGCTATTTTCTACCTCAAATTTTTCTATGTTTTGCTCTTTGTAGGTTATTTCTTTAATTTTATTATAGAACTAGTCTGCTGCTTTGTTTTTCTGTTGACTTTTGTCTTTATCTTCTAAGACATTTCTTTCATAACATCTTGCTCTTTTTCCATGAATGTAATACCTTTTTATCTTACTGAGGATATTTATTTTAACTTTAGGTTTTTCCCTTCAATTATCTGTTTTGTTTCTTTTTCCTCTAGATCCCCTTCTGGTTGGTAGGTTTTATTATCTCAGATGACAGGTTTAAAAAAGGGTTTCTGAGCATCCAGGCCATTGATTGGAGCACTGAAAGGCCTCTGTGAGTTGCAGGGCCCTATTGATGGATGGGTGGATAGATGGGTGCATGGAATGATGGATAGGTGGGTGGATGGATGGATGGATGGATGGATACAGTAGTGAATGGTCAGATGCCCTCAGTGTTCTCCAACTTCTCAGGTGACTTCCCCAATCACCTGGTATTTTATATGGAGGCATCTCCTGCTTATATGCCCCATCATCCCAGAGATGCCCCACCCAGAGATCACTTTGGGAGCTTGTAGTAAGAAAGCAGCTCATATGACCCCTCTAGAGGCACAGCTTTCAAGGCCATTCCTCACAGTTGATGTCCACTCCTTGTACACCTCTTGTGTGCCAAATCTCCTTCCCAGTGCTCTTTATCCATGAGAAATTTACACCTTCTCCATTCTTGATTTTTGTTCTAGGGGTTCCAGGAAGTAGCAAAGAGAAACATGTTTGAGTTGGGGACTTTAATGTAGATGACACTGGTGACAAAAGTTCATCTCCCTCAGGATGAACTGTGATGAGTACAAGGAGGGAGGAAAGAATAACTTGAAGCAACTGCCGAGAAGGAATAAGAGCTGATAGACTTTGACACAGGATTGTTTGTTGGATTGTTTGTGGGGGTGGGTTGTGGGGAAATGGCTCTTGTACTGGGGTGGCAATAGGATAGATTATGGGATCATTTTACCATGGGTTTGGCTTAATGGCAGAAGGGTAGACTTGGATAACTCAAGGCCAAGCTCATCATGAAGACAGGGTAGCATATGTCCATGTGTCAGGTCTGCTTTCCTTGGGAGCCCATGTCTTCCTTGTTACATCTCCTAGAATCACTGGTTAAGAATCATCTAAAATCATCCTATAATCATCTCCCAAATCACTGGTTAACCTAGGCCTGCAGGAATTACACAGCCAGCTTCTCCCCCACTCATATGTTGACTCACTAGTTTTCTATCTTCCCAATTCTAAATGTGCATAATATTTTCAGCCTCTGGAGGCACATGGCTGTGAAAAACATGATGTACACAAGCTTTGGGAAACTCTAGGAAAGAAACCACCCTCGATTGAGATCCTGCTGTGCACCAGGCACAGCACTATGGATTTCACAATGCCCTTCCTTCTTCAAACTGGGCTTTAATATCCTCCTAGGAAGATGGGAGACAGTGAACTATCCTGAAGGATAGCCACAATAGTATCCTTTAAAAATAAAAAACTGCTGTTTTCGGAATAAATTGTTTGTAAATAGCAAGAGAGAGGGAATCAGGAAATGAAGACCAATAAATCAGCTATCTCTTGTTGCATCAAGGTTTCATCCAAGTTCACTGTGCTCCTGCCCCAGCCCCAGAACAGTCAGTAATATGTCACAGATCAAGGGAGTGTTGTTGCTGGGAGGGGTCCCACAGGTTCCAGAAAAATGCCTCCCCTTGAAGATCCTGCTGCAGAGGAGCTATTGTGCTGCATGCTTTCCCTCACACCATTAGTGCCAAACCTTCGTCAATATTTAAACATTCATTATTCAGAATTTCATTTCTCTGGTCCTCTTTTTTTTAATGGGAGAAAGAAAGAAAAACAAGGTTAGCAACTGTATCCCATATTTCTGTATTTCTGCAGAAAAGAAATGAACCACTTCAAAGCTGAGCTGATTTACTAGATAAATATATATTTAGGCATTTGGGGACTTTAAATGTATATGATTTACCAGAGAAATAGGGGGCATCCTTCAGAATCCACTATGCAAAGATATATTGACACAATTTCAACTGTATGGTTATGTCTCTGATAAATCAGCCTGCCTCCATCAGACTTTCATGGTCCACTGGAAATAAAATATGTACCTCCCAACCAAGGAGGGCCAGGGCCAGGCAGACTTATGAGTGCAGCCAGGTCTGCCAGGAGGTTCTCAGAGGGGAAACTCCCATTCGGAACACAAGGCCAGGCCTGGGATTTCTGCATGAGGCCTCAGGCTCTGGATTGTGCATCTATAAACAGTCTCTGAATGCTGCAAGACAATTGTATTTTTAGTCTGGGGAAGGATTAGAGGCTGAAATCCCATGCAGAAACCTGAGCAGGTGGTGATGGTGAATTGATAGCCAAGTCTTCTTGATCTTTAGTGCCTGGACAAGGCTTGTTCCCAAGTCACAGCCATAGGGACCCTGGACAGGTCCTGCCATGTGGCCTTGCCCAGTCCAAGCAGACCCTACCAAAGCAGCTGTCATGGCTCCTGTTGGCAGGTGCTTTCTGAAGTCCTCAGGTAGGGGCTTGTGAATATGTGATATGATGGTGGCCCCAACCATACAGCTGATTTGTAAGTGCAACATTTCTTCACTGGGAACCCTTTAGGACCTCTCCCAGACTAGATCCTACAGGATGGCCCCTGCCTGAGGGTCCTGAGAGGGACCTGTGGCCAGATGCAAAGAGAGCAACTGAAGAGGGGCTGAGGAGCAGAAGTGTAGAAGGACACAGGCAACCCTTGGAATATTGCAGGTTGAGAAGGAGGCTCCATGCTCAATGGCTGTTGCACCTCCTCAGGGTGCACCCCTTTGCTGTTGCCAGCTCTTGTCCCTTCCAGGGACTGCTCTAGACTCTCTTTCTCAGTGGCTACATTCTGAGGTCATTCTTCTAACTCCACTGGGGTTTGGAGCCACATGGCCTGAGCTGTGTGGTTTTGCTCCCCGTGTGGCCTGGGAATGGGTTGTTCCACACAATGTGCCTTCCTGTGCCTGTCTGTCTTTGGAGAGGCTGCACAGAAACCTGCCATCATTCTTACTTATGGTGCTTATGGTTTCTCCTGTCCTTGAGGCTTTGCTTGCTTCCTCTGTTCACTGAGAGAGACTGGCTGTTTACCCACAGAGTTCAGATTTCATTGCCTAGTTTCACAGGACAGGAAGCTAAACTTGCACAGGGGGAAAAATTCTCTTCCTCTAAGCCAGTATTTACAGTGATTACATACAATGTTAAATGGAATTGGGAAAAGTGAATTACATTTTACCAGGGGGTTCTTTATTCTTTTTTTTTCCCATTAAGTTTATTGGTACATTTTAGGTATAAAATAGTTACATTCATCATTGGGATCTTGTACCATTACATGACTATCTTGGTTCTTATTTTTTTTTCCCCTTCCTTTGCCCTCCCTTCACCCCCTCCACCCTTCCCTATTTGCAGAGTCTTTGTTTCCATTTTTTTCCTTTTCTCATATTTTTTCTTTTCCCTTTTTTCCTTTCCCCTACCCTTCCCACTTCCCCTGAACCTTTAGACCTTTTCTTCCTGTTACACAATATCAATTATACATTTTAAAATTACAATATCAAGATCTAGGAGACATTACCACAGATTTTACAGAATTTAAAAGGATATAGAAAGCATATTTCAAAAATCTGTTTTGAAATAAATTTGAGAACTTCTAAGAAGTACCTTGGAAGACAAATTAATGAAACTAACTCTGGAGGAAATATAAAATTTGAATAGCACCTATTAAAGAAAGTATATTCCTAGCTTGAGAACCTACCTATATGACAACAGCAGGCTCATAAACATTTTAACTGATAAATTATATCAAACAATTAAAGCAGCAAAAAGAAGGAATACTTCTCCCCTCATTTTAGGAACTCAACATTGTGCTAATCCTAAAACTGGATAAAGATAATAGAAGAAAAAAGTATGAACATAGATAGAAATTTGTTTAATAAAACAAACTATTAGAAGTCAGATCTGGCAGGCTGTAGAAAGTGCTTTTGTTATAGGGATGGCAGTGTTGGTTTAGCATTGGAAGATCCACCCCCAAAAGTCATCATATTAACAGAGGAAAGGAAAAAGCCATATGATCCTGTCAATAGTTGCAGAAGAAGTACTGGACTAAATTCCACAGCTGTTCATGGTAAAAGCTATCAGGAGACGAGAAGTAGAACAGAACCTTCTCAACAGATTAAAGACATGTACTCCATACTTCCAGTGAGAACGCCTTATATGAATAGAGAAGATACAATGCTTTCTCCTTAAGGTGGGGAACAAGGACAGATATGCTTACTCTTTTTCTGTCCATTAAACTTTGAAACCTAAGCCCCACCCAAATAGTCTGGCAATAAAATGACACAATTAGGATAGGATTGGCAAAGTAGAAGCAAAGTCTTTATATGTAGATGAAATGATCATCTACAGAGAAAATACTAAGAAATCTCTAGGAGCCCCTAGAACTTGTATTTGAATTTATTTGTGTAGAAAACACAAGGTATATATAAAAATTCAGGTCTGTGTATGGGTCCTTTATTCTTAAAGTACATCCTATGAGGCACATCCTCAAGTAACTAGAGAAGAAGCAGAGATCCAGCATCATCTGTGTTTCAGCATAGGATCCCATTAGAACTTACCCCTCAAGCAGCAAACCCCTCTAGGGCCTGTTCACAAAGGTCTGGCCACATCAGGTCAAACTGAGGACCTGCTGTCCATTGGCTTAGAGTTGCTATTTCAACATCTCCCACCATCACAAACATCCTTGTATGATGCATGTGTCACAGACCATTCCAAACCATCTGCATTCACAGGTTTCAGATGACCAGCCCATGTGGAACCCTGTCTGTAAATACCTGCACTCTGCTATACCACAAAGAGATAAAATTTGGTCTGTAGGGAAGTCGGCTCATAGAACTTGCTAAAGTATCTGGTCTGGCCAGGTATACAGGTTTGAGGAAAAGAGAGGCATACATATATAGAACTACCTTAAGAACTACCATTCATTTATCTATCTCTCTATCCAGCCTTCCTTCCATCTGCCCATATATCCAGCCATTCCCTGATTCCACACACACAAAGTACTTTCCAGTGGCTGCCAGGCTCTGGGCTGAAAACTGGGTATAGAGTTGTGAGAAGGAGCCCTTGGGTGACACGTAAGGCAGACAAGGCCACTGGCACAGGTGGCATGGTGAGGCTTCTGGAGAACTAGAACCTCAGATCTACATGCTGGCTAATAGAGTGAGAGTGATGTCAGGGAGCATGGAGACCAATCTGACTAAGCTACTAGAGGTTAGTTGAATTAGACAGAGAGAGAATCAACAAAGTGGCAGAATTGGTGCAGTCGTAACCAGTCAGGATGGAGGGGGAAGGCCGATATGGCCTTTGGGGTTGTCTGGGCTCTACTATTGATCATTTTGCACCATGTGGGTACTCTGTGATTTACAGATTACTGTGTTCAAGATTGAGAGAGAAGGGTGCCCATAGGCTTACACAGCTCAGAGGCAACTGTCTCCTACATCAGGCCCTCTTTTAAGTCTATTGAGGGGCTTCCTAAGTATAACTAGTGGGTATTCTGGCCTTTACCTTCCCCTGAATCATTATCTGAACTTGGGATGAGTTCCTTAAATTCTGATTACTGATTTAGAACACTTCTAGAATATCAGGCTGTGCTGACAATAAGCAATCAGGCTGGGAAACCCCAATTGTGAAAGCCACTCTTGGGACCTGTGGAAGGGTATTCCAAGGACTGGAGTGGCTGGGGTCCAGGACTGCAGGACTTTGTCACGGTGGGCAGTGGGGCTTGACAAAGAGTCACTCTGTGGCCACTGAGACAGCCTTCTGCTCTCCATATTTGATTGATGCAGGCAACTGAATGCCAGGCTAAGTGGGCAGGACTGGAGTGATGGGATGGTAACCAGACTATGGAGGAAATGGATGGATTGTTATTTGTAATGAGACATTCTCAAGACACAGAGCATCTTGACCCGGGATGTTGCCACCCTCACACCAGGCTCAATAATAGAATTAGCACGCACTGAGGAACAGAAAACTGCTTAGGCCTGGAAGCAAAAAGGAGCATTTTCAGTGCAGTGAATCACTCTGAAACTCAATCTTCTTACCCCAGATGCACACTGAAAATGAAAAGTCTGCTCTATGTTTCAAATCTCCATGAGACAGGAGGAATATCAGTATCAGTCTCTCACCTCTGATAAGGATTTGATAGAATTTTCCATGGTCTTGGATTTGAAAACTGGTAAAAGTTCAAACCCTTAGGGAGCTGTCCCTTGAGGACAAATGTCTTGTGCAGAAAAGTAGTGATTAGGTATGTAAGGAAGAAAGTAACTGGTTTTCTGCAGATGTAGCTTTTAAAGGCCACTAGTGTTACTGATGTAGAAGTGTTGGAAGGGATGTAGAAGTGTTGGAAGGGATTTAGAAGTCATGTAGTCTTAGTCCATTTTATAAAAGAAGAAACTGATGTCTAGGCACTTTAGGAGCCTTGTCTATGTCCAGAGACACACCCTCTCCCCATCAGTAATGCTTTCTGTTTAGTGGGTGTTCTACAAGCACTGGTAGAAAAGAATAAGTGAACCTGCTAAATTTTGCATTGTATCTATAGTCCACTTTTGGTTAAAGACTCATTACTAAGCAAGCCAAGAGGTACAAGATTGAAATGTGAATTTCATATTTTCTGGAGGCACCAGGTTGCCTGCATGCAGTGAGTACTAATTACTTTATGCTCCATGAATGGTAGATTTCAACAAGCCATACTTTTTCTGCTCCCTCAACTGCTGACTAATTGGATGGTTCATATACAAATATTCTGCCATTAGCGTTAGAATAATTTTCTGGTGTTCCCCTTATCAGGCCCTACTCCCTTGTTTGTCATGGCCATCACCATGAATGGTCATTCCTCAATCTAAGAACCACAGAGACAGTTTGTCCTATCAGAGCTCTGCTATCTCGCCTCCTGAAGGCCTGGTTCTCCCATTATCCTCACCAGAATCAGGTGTGAGAGGAAAATTAGCCATTTGTAGCTCCAGCGAATAGTCCATGTTCCAGTGGGGTAGCCTCTCCAATCCCTGGCTTACGTAACCTCTGTGGGTTTATTTACCAATGATGATGGATTGGGAATGATAGCAAATTCTTTGGCCCTTATCCAGTACAGAAATGGGACCCATTTCCCCACTCCTTAAATTCTGGCTGGCCGGTGACTACTGTGACCAGTGGAGTATGACAAAAGTAACACTTTACTATTTCTGGGCTTTTCCTTTAAAACCATGTGCTGCTTCTTTCTGTGTCTCTTGGTACCCTGAGAAGCCATGTAAGTCTAATCTCTAAGACAGAGAAAGGACATAGAGAAACCAGCATAAGAGACACAAGTCCAGCCTGCCAACTAGCTCTGCCAAGGTCCAGACAGCTGAATGAGGCCATTTTGGCCCCTTCAACCCACCCACTACTAACACCACCACCAAAGGATCCTGGCCTATACCACATGGGACAAGAGAATTGGCTCTGCCATCTTCCAACCTGTACCTGAATTCTTGACCCACAAAATCCTTATAGCTACTAAAAATATGTTTAGAGTCAGAAATCCTGGGTTTGACTCCCAGCTCTGTCACTTCCTTGCTGTGAGACCTCAGATAAATGCTGATCATCTCTGAATCTTAGTTCCAGCATCCATAATGGGGGTAACACTTTCTGTTTAGGAGAATGGTGAAGCATAGTATGGTAGAAAGGGCCTAGCATACAGTAGGTGTGCAGTGATCCCACACTATCCTTTGAACTTCTGTTTTTCAACTAGCCAGCATTCCTTTAGGCAGGGGAATAGCTCCTTGTTATGCAGTCCCAAGAGATGCCTGGTTGTCTTCTTGTGGACCTGTGATGTTGAGGGAAAAGGCACACTGAGGCCTGCCTCTGGGGTGCTTTTGGTGGGCTGGCCCATATGCTGGTCTGCAGGAGTACAGGACTGACATTGAGTGTATGAAGGTGACAGACTTGCATCTAAGAGCTTGTCCATGTGCCCATGGGCAGGTGTGTAAATGTGTCAAAGGGAGGAAGGGACTCCCATTGAGGATGGTCAGACCAAAACACAACAGTGAGGATTCCTGAGCCAGGAGCTTGAAGGCCTCTGGAAATAATGTCACAGCTCTGACAAGTCATTGCTCTGCCAAGCCTCAAAGATAATGCACAGGAATGTTCTTTCTAAACTATAAACTACTCTATATGTGAGAGGCATTATTCTTAGCATGGTGACAAGGAGGAGGAGATAGAGGAAGTGAACAAGGAGAAATCCACCTGAATCCTCCTGATAACAATTTTACATCTATAATTCCTTCTTCTTCCTACTGCATTGGAATTTTATAGGGATTAGTGGCGTCCCTGCTGCACAAAGCCTGGAGCCCTTTAGAAAAGGCTCAGGTGGGACTTAACTTAATGAATGCCCTCAAAGGGGATTTTCATTTGTGACCAAAAAAATTCCTTGCTGGTAAGGGATGTATTCCACTGCCTGAGGCCCTTTTCCCGGGCTCCTATAAACCAGGAGGGCAGATGCATCCACCGTTCAGTGTAGGTTTGGGTATGTTGTCTGAAGTACTCAAAACTCTTAGATTGCAGTTCCAGTTTCCTCTTTTCTGCCCTGGCCATAATAGCTCCTGATGCTCCCACACCCCAGTCTTCCCAGTCATAATGTGTTACCCCTGAAGTTCTGGCCCAGACTGCCAGGATGCTTAATGAGGCTTCTGTGACCAGTGGAGATAAGAGCTGTGATTCTGGTGTTCATGGCCCTTCTAGAGAACTCCTTCCTTAAATAGGGTTGCAGCTAGTTTTGTATAAAGAACCTCATGGTCTTGCCCTCCCCTGACAACCCTGAGCAGGCCCTTTTCTCCTAAAAAGGAAGAGAAAAGTCTGGACTGCCAAATACCATGGACCAGAAGCTGGAGATTGGAAGCCCCAGATTTATGACCCCGAGGATAAGAATTCCAGATAAAATACAGGATGCTCAGTTAGATCTCCAATTCAGAGAAATAGTAAATATTTCTGTTATGACCTGTGTCTGGATATCCCCTCAAAGCCTCATGCAGTCATGGGTGGGAAGTGTTGAAGGTAGCTGATGTGATGTCTGGGATTAAGGACATGATGCTAGGATTAAGAGTGCCTTAGCCTGAATGTGAGTGGCACCACCTGAAAGGTGGATAGCCTGGATGGAATATAAAGGAACAGAAAGAAGTTGCTTGGGTGCATCTCTGGTGCCTTCTGCCTGGCCTGGTTTCCCATGAACTGCTTCTCCTCTTTGAGCCCCTTCTCCCATGCCACCCTGCCTTGGAGCCAGCAGACTATGGACTGAAACCTCTACGAACTGTGAGCTAATGTAAACCTTTCCTTCTTTAACTTTGGATGTCAGAAATTTTGTCTCAGCAATGAGAAAAGTAACTAAGACAACTTCTTTTAGTATTAATATATCCCTATCTTAGGCCATTTTTTCCTGCTATAACAGAATACCACAGGCTGGATCACCTTTAATGAAAAGAAATGTATCAGCTTATGGTTCTGGAAGCTGAGAAATCCAAGATCTAGGAGCTGGCTACATCTGGCCAGGGCCTTTTTGCTATATCATCTTATGGTGTAAGAGAAAGAGAGGGAAAAAAAGAGAGAAAAGGAGCAAGAAGGGGCTAAACTCCTCCTTTTATAGACAGCCAAAATAACAGCATTAATTTTATTTATTCATGAGGATGGAACCTCATGACTTAGTTGCCTCTTATTAGGCCCCAACTCCCAACACTGTTGCCTTGGAAATTAAGTTTCCAACATATGATTTTTTGGAAGTACATTTTCAAACCATGGTACTCCAAATGGATTTCTCAAATAGAGTAATTTTATAGTATAGGGCATATGCAGTGTTTGGGACATACATTTACTAAAAAGTTATTTGTTGTTTATCTGAAATACACATTTAACTGGGTGTCCTGTATTTTTATTGGCTAAATCCAGCAAACCTGCTCTTTCTGAATTGCTGGTAGTCAGTCTTGCTGACTATGCTGAGTTTGCTGAGTTTGCAAGGCAGCCTTTTCTGGGCTGTTTCCTCTTGAGGAATTCACTTGCACCAAGGTGGGTGGCCCCAGGTAAGCAATGTGCTGTATTGTTATCTGGTCTGTTCAAATAGCAAGCGCTTTCTCCAAACAGAAAGAGGCCTCATGACTCACCCTGTAATATCCTACTTTAATCATTTCAACAGTTCCCCACACCAAACAGCAAATGCTAGACTACTGAATTAGACTTTACAAAGTCTACTCCTAGGGTTTTTATCTTCTTGTTTATATCCTATACTCATATGAAAAGAATATAGGCTATTGGGGAGCCTAAACATATTTTGGTTCTTCAATCTTTTAATGGCTAGATGACCAAGTGTAGGAGGATGATGAAGTGAAGGCACTGAGAACAGGCCATGTTGGCTTCCCACCAACTTCTATACCAGTCCTGTCCATGGAGCCCACTGAGGTCACCACTCTTCCCAGCTCTCACTGTCAAGGCCAGGCTCTGATAGAGCAAGCTAGTCATTGATTGGCAGGTAAAGTTTGTATAATGAATGTTCACGCAGTGAACTTGTTAAGAAATAGATTCTAATTAAAACAAAAATTTAGCTCACTTTCAGATAACCATTTAAAAAAAAAGACGAAAGATATATTTATTGCAGCTTCCATGATTTTATGTTTCTGTATATGTTACAACATGGCAGAGGACCCCAACAATTTGTGGAGAGTTTGGCTGCTAACACTTTCACTGGAACAAACAAAAAGCATGCATGTGGGGGCCGAGGATTTAGCTCAGTGATTCCACTGCCTGCCTTGCAAGTGCAAGGTCCGGAGTTCGATCCCTGGTACCAAAAAAAAAAGAATGTACATGTATGGGAGGGAGGTAGTCTGTCTCCTAGGGTAGGGTAGGAACACCAACTTTATGGTCATCCAGAACTAAGTTTCTAATCCCAGTTCTGCTTTCTTGTCTACTACTGTTTATTCTGAGGCAAAATGTCTTCACCTTTCTGAACCTTAGTTTTCTTAGCATGTAAATAGAGGTAATTATACTTGCTTCATAAAGTTGTTGGAAAGACCAACCAAGATAATGAAGGCAAAGTTCTTAGCACAATGCCTTTCCTTTAGTAAATAATTGATAAATGGTAGTGATTATTATTAGAAAACATATTAATTATGTCTGTGATGTCTTAACACATTTGGTTGTTTTTAACATGATGCCTTTCAAGCTAAATTAAGCTGCCTACTTAATTTGATTATATTCTTAGCTCATGCATTACAGTATAGAAATTTGTTTTTCCTAAATGTTTATTTCTCCCACACTTTGACCTTTTGTGTTTTTAATCTCAGAATTAAGGCTGAGTATGAACAACATAGGTGGTTATTCTGGAGATGTCTGAGAAATGGCAAGGAATTTCATGGGGCTGTAGTGCAGTGACTGTCAAGGCAAGCCTTCTGGTTCCTTAGAGGAGTCTTTCAGAAAGTCTGAGAGGCCAGAACTGTCTTCATAACAACACTTAGTGGTGCCGTTTGCTTATTTCACTGGGTTGATAATTGTGTGGATAGTGCAAAAGCACTTGTGGGTAAAACATAGTTCTGTCTAGTTATGACCTAGTGTTGACATGACAACAAAGTATTCTAGCGGTCATTGTGTGCCCTACCACCAGTCGCTCAAAAAAAAAAAGCCAATGTGACTTAAGAATGTATGAACCAATAAAAGTCATTTTACTAAATCCTGATGCTGGAGGCATTGTGACATTCTGTCAGATAAAGTGGTAGGTTCACATAAAATACTCCAGTTGCCTACTAAAGTATCCTGATGTCTCCAGCAAAACACTTGTATGACTAAGTTACAAGCCACATCATCTCATGGAGCATTATTTTTACTGGAACAATTCACAAATTATGCTTATTTGAACTTGGATATTTGGCGGAAAATTTTGTGAAAATAAAAGGAATTGATCCTATTACTACATGGAAAACAACTGAAAGTAGTTGGTGCTAATGATTAAATTTGAGATTTCAAATAAAATTAGACTTTCCAGAAACTTAATAATTTCAAATTATTTAAGAGATTATATTAATGAGTACAGTTTTTGGTCTATATGATGCAGTACGTCAGCATTTAGAAGTTCTGTGTAACTAAGTGTCTTGATATTTGCCAAATGGCTAATGTATGATGTGACCAAATTAAAAATGAGTAAAAATTCTATTGAATTCAAAATAGTTTTAATGCAACATTAGTGCAAATTTCTCATTGACTAGTTTTAGGATTCCACATTGCAACTTAACTTACCAACTTTTGGTGTAGTATTAAAGAAGAATATCTTCAATTATCTAAAAAGACAATTATAGCGTCTTTCCATTTTCTAAATATGTATCTGTGAGATGGATTTTCTTCATATAATTCAATATTACACCAGTTTGAATGCAGAAGTGAGAAGCCAGTTGTATTTTGTTGATTCAAACATAAAAAGATTTGAAAAACTGTAGAACAGTGCTAGCCTTCTCAATATTTTTGAAAATATAGTTATTTTTAATAAAGATGTTTTTTGTTCTAACATGTAATGAGTTTATTATTGGAATAGTTTTCAAGAGTAAAAAAGGGACCATGAAATGAAAAAAGCTTGAGGACTGCTGCCAAAGCAAATGTTTTATTCTTTCTAAAACTATAGTTCTCCCTATGTTTTATTATAATTAAAATAATACATTGTTGTGTGCCTCTCTCTCCCAAACTAGACACGAGAGCTCCCTGAAGGTAGCTTCTTATTTTTTTTACTTGTGTCCCCATTGACAAGGACATGGCAGTACAGGTGGTACATCTTTGCCAGATATTTAGTGAATGGGATCATGTGTACTAGGTTGTCTCTTCATCCACAGAAATGAGATCTGTTGGTCTACAGGATCACTTCAAGCATCAGGTTTTGATCCCAGACCTTACCACCCAAGAGAGATAGCTTTTGTCTATATCTGATCCTTGATATCTGTGTATTGGGGCAAGTTATTTGATTTCCAGGATAAGGTATTAATCTTCCATTTAAGAAATGCAGATTCCTCAGTTCCAGGCCAGATGTACTGAATCAGAAACTCTGAGGTTGAACCTCAGCAATCTGTGTTTTAATAAGCCCTCCAGATCAATGGTCTCCAACATTTTTGGCACCAGGGGCCAGTTTCCTGAAAGACAATTTTTCCATGAACTGGGTGGGAATAGAGGTGATGGATGACACTGTTTGCAGATGATTTAAAGGAGCATGCAACCTGGATCCCTCATCTGTGCATTTCACAGTAGGAGTCACACTCCTATGAGGATCTAATGATCTGACAGGAAGCAGAGCTCAGGTAAAGCCAGCCATGCAGAGCAGCTGTCATTACAGGTGAAGTTTCACTCTCTGGCCTGCTGCTTACCTCCTCCTATGTAGCCAGGTTCCTAACAGGCTAAGTGCTGAAAATAATACTTCTATACTTCAGGGGTTGGGGGACCCCAATCCAAGGGATTCTCCTGTGCCTTAAAGTTTGAGAACTTCTAGCCATCTTTTATTCTCTAAAATGGAGAAGATGGCTTATACTCTATGGAGTTGCTGACAAGTCACATATGATAATGCTGTAAAATGCTTAGCGGCAATGTCTGAACTGTTATTTTAAAAGGCAAGAAGCTTAGGCTATTTTATGTTACTGAACTACTTGTCCAGAGCCTCAGCCCCTGTTTTTATTCTGAGACCTAGAGCTCAGGGTAACCAGTGTGGCTGAGTTGGAGGGAGAGACAGAAAGGCCGAAGAAGCTGGGGAAGGCAAGTGTGTGGCTAGGCCCAGAGCCTCTATTTTCTTCTGTCCTTCACGAAAATCAACTGAACTTAGCCCTGCAGGTCTGCCATTCCTACCTTAGTGAGAGGCAGCAGACAACAGACCAGTGAACTCCAAATATGACTTTGATAGGCGTAGAAGGAGGAAGAGAAATGACAATAGAGAGAGATGTTGAGAGAGGAGAAATGCTGGGGAAACAGAGCAAGTAACCTTTGCAGATGACAGCTGGGAAGCAGAAGGTGAGAAGCTGTCATTCCAAATCACCTCTTTGACAAAGAAAAGGAATCAGTGCCTTGGCAGACAGGTACCTAAGCTTCCTGGTGTCACACTCTCCAGCCTGGCTTATCAGAGGGCCCATTTCTGTGACCCTATTAAAGGCCCATTGGCATCTGTAAGTCTTCTTGCTAATTGGAAAAGCGTCAAACTGCACAGCTAGCAAAAACCATTGAGGATGCAGGGTCTCTGTAGGACTGGCTGGCACATTAACTGCTTCCCTGCCTGTGGCTCACAAATTTCTATACCAAAGCTCCTTGAGACAGCCCACCTTCTCTCTAGTGTATACATTCACTAATCCACCCTCTTAATTTATTCATTCATCCATCCATTTCTTTCTTTGTTTCTTTGATTAAAAAATACTTATTTACACCATGTGACAAGCTATTTTTTATTCTAGACCAGTAGTTCTAAAACAGGCAATTTTTCCCTTCCCCTTTTAGACATTTGATAATATCTGTAGAAATTTTGATTGTCAAAACTAGAGGATGTACTGGCAAATAGTGGGTAGAGACAATGGTCTTTAGAATTCTGTGGTGCAATGGACAGCCTCCCACGGTAAAGAGTTATTGGACCCAAATGACAATAGTGCCAAGGTGAGTGAGAAACTCTGCTACACTGAGGCCTACAGAGTGCCTGAATGCACAATGGAGATGGCAGCCACTGGCCTACATTGGCAGGACAGGCAAGGAAGAGCTATACAGGGTGTGGGAGGTGGCTAGAAGAGGAAGCATGGAGAAAGGAAGGTTACTTTCTCTAAGAGTCAACAGAAAGCAAGTGCCAAGGTATGACAGAGGGAGGGTAGGGAGAGCTCCTTCAGTCTGTTCCTCAAGTTTCCTTCAAGTCTTGGAAAATGTTCTCCTCTTGCCAAGTTCCCTGAGCTTAGGTTTGAAGCAGGTATCATGGAGCACAAGGAGACAGAATAGTCAATTTGTCACCACACCTGCTGCTCTATGCTCTCACATGCTGGCATCCAGTAGGCACATGGTAATGGGTTATTGCAGTTTCTGTTTTTTCCAGTCCAGTTAGATGTAACTTTCCTGGGAAGGTATTGAAAATATAATGACCACCTAGACCCCCTGTTATTTTGTAGAGGAAACATCATGCTAATCCCATTCCTAAATGTCAAGGACATAATGATAAGGGACAAGGGACAGTCTTTTAAGTTAAGATGAACTTGTATTTATTAAGAATACTATATGTTTCATATTTTTGTCATTGTATTGCAGACCAATGACAAGCATTTTGGGCATTGCCTTCCTTGTGCCTTTTTTTTATGGGGGATGGTCTGGGCACCTGTGGCTTTGGCCTCATCTCGTCTTAGGAGTATTTGCTTAGAGCCTCTGACCAGTAAGAGCTGATAGGACAACTCAAATGCTCAACCACTAGTCATTTCCAAGAGTCCTTATAGATCTGATGTTCTGGGATTCTAAGAATAGACAAAATGAAAGTAATTAAGAAATCCAACAAGCTAGACTGGCAGGGTCATTTTATTGTAGCCAGCCCTTGGTATGAGCCTGGGTCTTATATACCTTCCAAAGTTTATTTTTTCTTTGTAAATCTAAAGCAAGACAAAGGGGCCAAGGAGTTTATTTCCTTAGAGCAACCCCTTACTTCCTGTCACTACATTAATGACTTTGTCCTTTGGTGGTTTCCCCTCTGAAGTTCAGGAATGGTTCAAGCAAGCTGTCATCTTTCTATGATCTTTCTGATCATAGCTTCAAGATTGATTAGCATGTGCTTTCCTACTTCTCCTCACTTGAAGGCATCTTTGAGAGCAACATGATGAAAAGATGACAACGGGAGGGACCTACGGAATTCGTAATGGCTCTGACTGCGTGGGTTTTGATGAGGCAATATGGAAAATGATTGCATTAAGCATTGCTATTTATTTACTTGACTTTGTACAGGACAATCAATTTTTTCACATTCTTTTCCTCCTGTCAGGAAGTTAAATGGCAGAGAAAGCAGGCTGGATGCAGGGCCTCATTGCTCTACAAGACGCTGTCACGTCTCAAATCACTTTAGAATGCTTTTAATAACAGCATCTTTCATTCCTGTCCACCGAGGAAGTGGGAAGTCTCTCTCTACAGAGCACATAACACCGGGGAAGGT
This sequence comes from Heterocephalus glaber, assembly GCF_000247695.1. The sequence goes on from NW_004624730.1 coordinate 11,378,574, forward strand.
GATATCTGACCAGGGAGAGGTGAACTAAGTTTTCCTTCAACTGTATGAAAATGCTGTTTCTAGAGGTCAAACATTGGCAGTTTCGTATGAGTCAGCCTCATATGTTAATCTGTCCTAGGAAGGCCGGAATTAGTCGTATCTGGGAGAAAAATTCCAGACCTTTGCAGGGAGAGTGGGGCATTATTCAGAACTGGTCACAGGACATCAAACTGGGATTATGTGAAAAGATGGCAATCTGAGGGTGAACTAGGCTCTCTGAACTAACTTGATGCAAAATGCATACCTAGCTGGTGTGTGTTGATTGAATATTTAGAGAAATTCTAGAGAGTTAATCAGAATGATGGTGAATGTCTCCTTTAAGATGGTCTCTGACTTTAAATAAGCTCTGGAAATCAGGCCCCTGGGTTGGAGGAAAATGCTGGTTAGAGAAAGAAAAAAAGGAAACAATGTCTGATTTTTATTTAAGAGTTAAAGAGTGAAGAAGGAAGTTATTTAGTCCTAGGGTTTGAATTTGGGTTTAGGCTCTGCCAGCTCTGGGGCTAAGTCATGGTATCTCTGAAGATCAGCTTTCTTTCTTGCTCATAAAGAAACCTTATAAAAATATAAAGTTGGTCTGATAGTTAATTTGTATGTCAATTTGGCTAGGTCACAGTATGCGGATATTTGGTCTAACATTATTCTAGATGTTTCTACGAAGATATTTTAAAAATAGAATTAATATTTAAATCAGTATACTTTGAGTAAAGCAGATTATCCTCCATAATGTGGGTGGGCCTCTTCTAATCAGTTCAAAATCTTAATAGAAAAACAAAAAAGACTGATCTCTCCAAAGGCTGCTTTTGGTCTTGAGCTTCAGCTCTTCCCTGGGTCTCTAGTGTGCAAGGACTTGCTAATAATCACAAGTGTATGAGCCAATTATTTAAAACTCCCCCCCGCCTTCTATTTCTCTAGAGAATGCTGAGTTCAATGTAATGATTTCAAAGATATCCCACACTCGCATTCAGGGCACAAGGCACCCATGCTGGCTCTAACATGGCACATGTTACTTGACATGAACCTCTGGTTGCATTCACTGTTGGGCCTCCAGTTCCCTGAACAACGTATAGCATAAAATCTGTTCCTATGGAAAGACCCTCTCTGTTCTGTTTGAGCTCCTAATTCTGGCTCCTAATTTTGGCACCTAAACTGGGTTTGTTCCAGTGGAGTGGGGCTAGACTTGGAACTGGAGGAGAACAAGAGTGGAACACATCTGAAATTCAGCTTCCTGACTTGGGAAGTCAGGCATGGAAAAGACAGTTCAGAGAACTCCAAGTGGATGCTGGGAGGCAGAACTCCTGGCTTCACTGAGTCTTTGAAGGCTTCAGGTGGTACCACACTCAGGTGAAGGAGGACAGCTGCCTCAGAACCAAGGAAGCTGCCTTCATCACTGTATCAGAACCTGCTCCTCCACAGGGCGCCTCATGTTAGCTCAGCTCTTCACAGATTTAGTATAAAAGATTTACATTGTATACATATTTATCGTTCTTTTTTCCAGACACAACACAATTTCCACAAACATTGCATATTCATTCTGTATAAACTCAAATTTATTATAGAACTCATTTTTTTTCTCTGCATGGATTTCATTCTTTTCTTTCCATGTATTTTCCTGATTTTAGGGGGGCTTCATTTGAAGGCCTGAGTTTGTCTTTTTGCTTCCCTTTCCCCTTTTCCTCCTGTTTTCATGTTTGTTCAAATAAATTAAAAAATTTTAGTATGCAATTAACAGATGCTTACTGTCAAAAATTTGAAAAAGTTAAGCATAATAAAATGTAGGCAAAAAAGTACATATCATTCTGCTAATACTTTGGTCTATTTATTTTAACTTGTAGCCTTTTTATCTAGTTTATCATCATTTTATACCTAACAATCTAGTCTAAGCATTTTGATATGAAAAAAATCAGGAACCTTATTTTTAATGGCTGCCCATTTGGCAGTCTACCTTTGGGTATAAAACCATTTGCTGAGCAATTCCTGTAATGTTGGACATTTGGTTTGTATCTGTTTTTCAAAAAATGATTATGCATAACACTTCAAAGAACATATTGTCCCTCAATCTCAGCCTGCCTTTTGGGTTGCATATTTAGGAAAGACATTCAATCACAATACTGGCTCACATCTATCAAGCACTCCCATGGGCCAGGGCCTGTGCTAAGAGCTTTGCCTACATTTATCAGTTGTTTCTGACCTTTGCCTTATGGGATTGGTACCAGGAACCCTTATCGTTTCAGAGGAAAACACTCAGGTAACTCATACTTATCCATGATGGCCACTCAGCTAGCGAATGGCAGAGCTCACCCTGAGCCCAGGCTGTCTGCTTCCAACACATTTAGCCACTGTGACAGTTGAAGCCTGGGAATTTTCCAAGGCCTCGCATACAGATTGGCCTAGTTGCTTTGTGAAAACAGTCCTGATAACTACTCAGGCCCTGTGGTGAGTGAGCCTGATGTAATGTCCTTGTATGACCCCAGGGCTGTTGGATAAATGGGGTCTTGTATGCCGCCCACCACAAACCTACCACAAAACTTGGTAGGACCCACAGAAGCTGTATGCTGTCATTTCTGTGGTGAAGGTTCACTGTACTGGGCTGAAGAGAGGCCTGACTTTATGAGGCTCTTTCTTATTCTCTCTGTTTTTGCATCTTCAGGTCCTATGGCCCAGGGAATAGGGAAGCGGGAAGCACAACAGTATCTCCCAAGGTCCTTTTACACCTGGGGGTCCCTTCATAACCTTCTCTGGCTTGGTCTGCAACTGTCCCTTAGCTTCTTCATCTTAGCCCACTTGTTTGACAGCCCACTCATCTTGGCCCACTTATACACAGAGAAAAGCTGTCCGCTTCTGAGGCCAGTCTGCCAATTACAAAGTGAATGTAGTAGCAGTAAGCTTGCACATCATTGTGGAGCAGATCCAGAGCCTTCTGCTTCCAAAGGGCCCCTCCCTCCACCAGGAGCGGCTCCCCTCCTGTGCACAGAGCAGGAAGGGACCTGATCACTTTTCTTGCCTCTTCTGTCTCCCAGGCCTCAAGTCTCTCCATGCCCCTAACACACCCCTTCTCCTCTTGGGGGGGGCAGCCTCACTAGGCCCTCCCAGAACACACCTTCCTCAGCGGGTGCTTGGACACTAGAGGCTCTGGGAGGGCCTGTGACATGCAGGCAGAGCTGATATGATGCTCTGCTTTACCTGAAGAAAAGATTTCCCTAGAAGGCCCAGAGTTGGAAGGGAAACTAAGTCAGGTGTGCTGGCTTTTCCTTGGGGCACATTTAAGCCAAAGAAAGCCCACAACCAGGCAAATGCAAGCACATCAAATCCAGGACTGGGAGAAAGAAGTTAAATTTGTCTTTTTATTCTATTCTGGTCTCATTAGATTTCCAATAGAGTTCATGCTTCCTAATTCATTCACCACACAAAGATGCTTGGAGTTTCTTGGAGCCCTCACAGATGCGACAGGGTGGGAAGGAGGAGTGGCTGGGTGATAGTAGGCTGGGTTCTAGGAGCAAGGATAATTGCTAGCAGGGCATCTGGGAAGTAGGGGAGGCTATTGAGAATGTGAGCCCCAAGAGCTGCCACTCTGGAAGAAGCTTCCTGGCAAAGTGCCTGCTACTCAGGGTGACCTGCCCCTCCCCAGCTGTGCTCAATACTTACTCATGCAGGCTGAGAGAACAATCTATGTAGAGTGGCAGAAACTGCTTAGTGACCCCCAGTAAAGCAGTGTCTGGGTGCAGACCCCACGCACATCATAACCATGTCTTTTCTGCTGTCTCTGGTCCCAGGGCCTGATGAGTAGGAGGATGGGAAGGTGTCAGAGTTGTAAAATTAATCTCTGCATACCAGTGACTGCCTTGGACATCTTGGAGAATGTTCTTAGGCCCTGGATGAGGAAGATTTGTAAGAAAGACACCAAAGTAAGGGGGGCAAGAAGTTGTAGGCCAGATGAAAGGGGTGGAGAGGAGCCTCCATGGGAGGTAACTATGAACCTTCATTATTGGCACTGAGGCCAGCCTGGCTCATGTCACATCCCAGTCTCTGGCCAGCACCAAGGCTTTGGATACTCTTACTTCTCACAAGTTCCCTGAGTGTGGTAAGCACAGTCTCTAGTCTCAAAATCAGATTCCTTGATGTGTAAGCACATGTGTCATAAGTATGCATGTGCCCACATGTCCCCTGCATACATATTCATAGTTGTCTATATGGATATACAAAAGCACATCTTTTGTTGCTTTCCCAGAAAGCCCAGAAAATTTAGGGTACATTGTTGAGCCCTCTCCTGTTCAGGCCACTGTGTGAAACCTTTGTCTTTTAGTTTACCTTTATTTTCTCTCCCTTCTTTTAGTGAGTTTATTTTTCTCTCTCAACTGGAAAATCACATTTGATCAGCTGTAGAGAGCAATCATATAGCAAAGCATTGGATTTCGCCCAGGAGGCGGCTCCCAAGCTGGTGGCTCTCTGGAGCGAGACCAGACCTATCGGGAGACACGCATGGGCCAAGGGGGCAGTGTATCGGGTAGACACAGACAGACGCAGATGGGGCAGGAGAGGAATGGGACTGGACAGCATCAGACAGCACTGAGCAGTGAAGCTTCTGGTGTAGGCTGGTACATTCCGTCTATCTCGCTGTGTTGTGCATTCCTCTGCTCTTAATCTCACTTGATGAATGTAGCAGAGGCTGAATGAAGTGCCTTCTTCACAGCACTGATATCTGACCTATCTGATACTGGCCATGATGTGAATGCAAATGGCAACCTGTTCAGTAGCTGCTAAGCTTTGTTCTGCTCTCCTCACTCCCTCCCCTACTTCCTGTGGGCTTTTGCATGCTCTGGATGGAGGAGGGTCAGGTGTCAATAGAGGCTGAGTTACTAGCTTGTCTTTACCACCATTCTGGGTCTCATGGGTTCTCCTGGGCACTGCCATCAAGCTGGGAACAAATACCAGCACAACAATATTTCTTGGTCTCTGTCCACATTAACTTCTGGGGAACAAGCATCAGTTTACAATCCTGGAAGTCCTCCTGTCCAACATGCCCATCCCACCATCACAAGCAAGTCCGTCTCCAGAAACACTTTACCTGCCACTGCTCCTTGCTGGGACCTCTTTCTTAGCACTAGCCATCACCTGGGGCTCAGCGACAGTATCCTATGTTCCCCAGAGCTCTCATTCCCAGTGGATAGGGTGTTCTGTCAAAAGGGGTTCCTGTTCAGATTGATTCAGAGCACATGGATAGGCTTCTTCCCCGCACGACTTCTCAGACCATATCATAGTCCAGTGTCACTTTTACATCCAATATAGGGGTTTAGCAGGAACCTTTTCCTAAACTTTTTTGACTACAGGAACCCTTTCCCCTCAGAATGTCCAGTGATACCTCATAGAATACCATATGGGGAAACAATTCAGGAAAAGCAATTCATTTAAAAACTATCCTTTTTCTTCAAGTTCATGAAAATCCAGTCTTACGAATATTATCAAACAAATCACTTCTGTATTTCTCATGCCCCTTCTACATACAGTAGAGCAGGTGGTCCCTAATGAACAGTAGGCTCTTCTCTCACAGTTCTATTCTGTGATTTAAAAAAATTAGGCTTCAGCTTCTCCACAAGGTTTCCTTTTGTGCTAGAAAAAAATTCATTACAGAAAGAATCTTCTCTGAGTGAAACAATCATTTACTCCTTCACAGCTACTAAGCTGACATTTAGAATTCAGGTGTCACTGAGAGGCCTTAGTACCACGTTCTCTGGGATGTTATGACATGGGTCACTTTTCTCCTGTAGGGCTGATGGTGGGCAGCTCACCCCATTACAGGAAGGTCTTCCTATTTGCAATTACTTTAGGAGTGAACTCTCGCCTGCCTGAAACAACTCAAAAGCTGGGAGCTAGAGAGGAAAGAGAGGGACAGAGGGCAAGAAGGATATTGATGAGAGGGAAGAAAGTGAAGCAGGCAGCACTTTGCATGAGGCCAGGGCTTTGGGGAGTGATTGCTGGTACTCCAGCCTTCACTGTCAGAGTGTTGAATGTGAGGAGAGCAGGCTCTGACCTACTTTGGGTATGATGGATGTATAAATAGTGATGGGATTTGATAAGGGTGGCAAGGAGGTAGACATAAATAGCAATGTATCCCATTCACTTAAATTCCTAGAGAAGCTGAATAGGCCCTTACACACCCTGAGGTGTAGAATCATGGGCTCTGGTTCTGGTTTTGCCACTGCCAGCATATGGCTGTGGGCACATCCCTGTGACCTCTTTATCTCCTATGTGGTCATGTGTGAGATGAGAACCTGCCCAGGCCACTGATTCTCAGATGCAGACCCCACGAGAACCCCACCAGCTCTGTACATTGTTAAGGTGAGAGAGCCAGTATGCTCACCCTACCTTTTTCTCTCTCTTTCTTTTTTTTTTTGGTACCAGGGATCGAACTTGAGACCTTGCACTTGCAAGGCAGGTGCCAGAACCACTGAGCTAAATCCCTGGCCCCTCTCTCTCTTTCAATATTGAAATAGTGCCCATACAGTAAAGTTCATTCTTTAAAGTGGTTTTTTGATATACATGCAAAGCTTTGCAGCCATCACTACTCTCTTTTTCCAAATCATCTCATCATTCCCAAAAGAAACCCATACTCACTGATAATCACCATTCCCAGCATCCTCCAACTTCCCACCCCAGTCCCTGGTAATCACTAATCCACTCACCTACTCTGGACATTTCATGTAAATGAAATCACACATATGTGGTCCTTTGTAACTGCCTTTGTTCACTTAACATAATATTTATATTAATACATGTTTGTCGTATATAATGATTACTTTCATTATGGGGAGTTGGTACATGTCCATAACACATCTTAATTCTTTCTTATCCTCTTCTCCTCCCCACTTTTCCCTCCCTCTTCCATCTTTTGCAAAAGTTTTATACTTAGCATAATATTTTAAAGTTATTTATATTATAGCATGTGTCAGAACTTCATTTTTTCTGTTAGTGAATAAAATCTCATTCCCTGAATATATTACATTTTATTTACCTGTGAATCAGTGGATTGAAATTTTTCTAATTGTCAGCTACTTCAAATAATACTGCTATAAATATTTGCATACAAGTTTTTGTGTAGACATATATTTTGAGTCTTATTGGGTATATACTTAGTATAGGAATTTCTGAGTCATATACTAACACTGTGTTTAATTACTTGGTGAAATATAAACTCCACTTCAAATTGACTGTATTATTTTACATCTCCATCAATAATGCATGAAGATCCCAGTTTCTCCAAATCCTCACCAGTACTTACTATTGTCAGTCTTTCTTGTGATCATCATCCTAATGAGTGGTAAGCGTATCTCATAATGATTTTGATTTGCGTTTCTCTAGTGACGATGAGTGGTTTTTTGTGTGCTTATTAAGGCTGTTGGGAGCTCTTCACAGAAATGTTTATTCTACACCTTTGGCCTTTTTTAAATGAAGCTAGTTGTCTTTTTCTTGTTAAATTGTAAGAGTTACTTTTATATACTTTTGTCAGATATATGATTTGCAAATATTTTCTCCCTTTCTCTGGACTGGCCTCACTTTCTTGATAATGCCTTTTGAAGTACAGAAGTTCTGATTTTGAGGAAATCCAATTTACCTATTTTGTCTTTATTTTTTTGGCTTGTGCTTTGATGTTGTTACCTAATCCAAGGATATGAAATTTATGCCAATGTTTTCCTCAAAGAATTTTACAGTTTTAGCTTTTTAAAAATTTAGCTTTTTCATTCATTTTGAACCAATGTGTATAGGGTACTCTTTTAAGATGATCAATTCATAACAACAGAACAGGAGCTCTGAGTTAGGCCAAAGCAGACCTGTTATGGGTGATGGTTTTACAAGTTCTGAGCTGGGCTCTTTCAGGACCCTCTGCTCCTCTTCCATGAGGCTGTTGGCCTCTTTCAAGTGAATGGGGAGTCCCTAGGACCCAAGGAACGACAGTTGGAAGAGGACTTCCAGCAGCAGTAGAAGCCACTTGGAGGTATTCTGGGCAGGGAGGTATGCTGGCCTTTGATGAGGAAGCCAGATGGACATGGGTATGCTTCTGAGCAGGCTCCAGAGCTGCATAAGGCCTTGCCAACTAGACTGAAACTAAGCCCAGGTTTCATGGGCTTCAGGCCTGGCATGCTTATAGTTATCTTCCAAGAGCTCAAGTGCTGGGATGGTGCTTGGAGATCTGGTTCTCCTTGTTATTTCTATTATTATCAGCTGTGTAATCTTAGGCCACTCAATGAACCACTTTGAGATGCTGGTTCTTGCTCTCAGTCATGATATCAGTGACCATGTATTAAAGAGTTTTCATGATTGCTTGGGTCCCACTGATACGTGTTTCTAAAAATGTTAGAATGGTTCAATTGTGGAGATACCAAGTAGTGTCTTCACCAACATGTACTATACAATTGTATGCACTTTTTAAAATCACTGAATCTAACAAAAACCATTCTCTTATAACACTCTGAAGACTTTCTAGAGCCATTCTGGGGGATGTAGCCTGAATCTATAGGAGAGAGATGTGCTGGGTTTCATTTTCTAAATTTGTTTAACCACCGAAGTCATTGTTAAGAGTGACTGTTTAAAATGAATGAAGTGACCATCAGGGAGGTGGATTTCTGTCTGTGTGTAATGGTGTGAGAGTCAGGGGCCATGGAAAATTCCTCCTAGAATTAGCTTTACTCCAGTGCTGCCTGAGAAAAATCCATCAACCTGGCCCAAGTGATGCAGAGGCCCTGTGGTCAGCCTGCAATGTTTAACCAGTTTTCTCTTCTGGTTGGTCTGACAGGGAAGAAAGGTCAGTCTACCCTAAAATTCTGGATCCACTTGACCTTTTCCAGATCAGTGAGGTTTTTTTAATCATTTCAGAGATGAAAGCCAGAGTGTCTCCGGGCTCTCCTGCAGTAGAAATGGTCAAGTCACTGCTAGACTAAGCCCTAGGGTGTGGGGCAGAGTTCCAGGCCCAGGGAGGTAAAAGAGGATCTATCAAGGCCACTATGCAAGATGACTTTCCCCTTTTCATCAGTCCAGGACATTAGCCTATTATTGTAGGAGTTTGGGATGGGAGAGGTGGCAACAATATCAAAGGAAAATTTATGCACAATAATAATATAATGTTTATATTATTTGTCAATGATTTTATATTATATCTGCTACTGTTTGGATATGCTTAGTCCCTCAAAGATTTGTGTGCCAGAAGCTTGGTCCACAGTGGGGCTATGTTGAGAAATAGTGGAACCTTTAAGAGGCAAGGCCTAGTGATTGGGTCATTGGGTACCGCCTTCATAAGGAAATAATGCTGTGTTGGAACTATAGCCCTGTATTTGTGAGGGTGAGTTGCTGTAAATGAAGCTGGCACCTTCCCTGAAACTCTCTTCTTCATGCATTGCTTATTATTGTCACATAGCTCCTATCATGTTGTAATGCAGCCATGGGCCCTGTACTGCCATGCTGTTTGGATATCCTAACCATGAGAGTTGTGAGCCAAATGAACCTTATTTCTTTATAAGTTTACCAAGTGTACCAAGTGCACCAAGTGTTCTGTTATAGCAGCACAAAACAGACTAAGACATCACTGGTCATTAGTGAGATACAAATGAAAACAACGCTGAGATTCCACCTTACTCCAGAAAGAATGGCTGCTATCATGAAATCAACCAATAACAAATGCTGGCAGGGCTGTGGGGAAAGAGGAACACTGCTCCACTGCTGGTGGGAGTGTAGACTGGTGCAACCACTGTGGAAGTCAGTATAGAGATACCTCAAAGAACTAGGACTGTAAATCCCATTTGACCTAGCTATTCCCCTGCTGGGTATCTTCCCCAAAGAATTAAAAGGATCATACCACAGTGATATGTGTGCACCCATGTTCATAGCAACACAATTTGTAATAGCTAAAACTTGGAAGAAACCCAATTGCCCATCAACTGGAGACTGGATAAAGAAGATGTGTTTTTTTTATAAAATGGAGTACTACTCAGCCATAAAAAATTAGAAATTAGAGACATTTATAGCTAAATGGATGCATATTGAGGTGATACTCTTAGGTGAAATAAATAGGACACACATGTGTAAATACCAAATAGTTTCTTTAGTGTGAGAAACTGAAAGTGTAAATAAGGACTAAAAGGTATAATAGATAATGTGAAACAGGAAGAAAAGGGGCAAAAGGGAAGGGGAAGTGGGAGGGGTAGGGGAAAGGAAAGAAGGAAATGGAATTAATATGAGAAAATGGAAAAAATGGAAACAAAGTCTTTGTAAATAGGGAGGGATGGAGGGGTTGAAGGGAGGGCAGGGGAAGGGGGAAAATAAGAACCAAGAGAGATTATGTAAAGGTGCAAATTTCCAATGATGAATGCCATTACACTGTATACCTAAAGTGTACCAATAAAATAATATTTTTTTAAAAAGACAGTACCCTTTTTACATTCCATTCCCTATCTTTTCATTCTTGGATGAATGTTTCTATTATTTTGCTTTCTTAAAGTATGAGTTGAGAGTTGCAGGATGGATGCTAGGATTGAAGGGGCAGTATGAGCCATGGGAGAGGGAGTTCTTTGTCTGAGAGAGGTAGATGAACAGGAGTATCAGGTTACAAGTCTTGATTCTGTAAATAGAGAAAAATGATGCACTGAATCAAATATATATCACTTTGGTCAAAATGAGTCAGATGTGTGTTCTGTGTATTCTATGCCCCTCCTTACCTGGATGAACAAAGTTTCCTTGAATACTATCCTTCTCAAGGGCTGGCCTCATCCTATGCCAATCTGAAGAGACTCTGCCATGGCACAAGCAATATATTATATTGGTAGAAGGTTTAAGAGATCCAGGTTCTGAACATTCGTCCTTTGTGCTGTTATGCAAGGGTGGGGTCACACAGTCTCTTCTGTGTAAATCAGTCTTGATGGAGGTGACAGCACAGAATATCATAGCATTATTCCCAGAGTACTAAGATCTTATAGAAAAGCAGGCCGGACTCAGGTGCTCGGAGCAGGGGGAAATCATTCCAGTTAGTGCGAGAGATAAGAAGTTTTTATAAGAATAAAACAACTTTTTAAAAAATGTCCTTAACGAAGTTAGTACTTGAATATGCTGAGTTGGGGGGAAGATGTATGTGGCTTCTTCTGAGTTCATGAAGGGAAGCTGCAGTTATATGGTGAGATAATGTCCTGACCAGAGTGTGTGCAGTTCTACACTCTGGGCTCTGAGGTTTGAAAATTTAAAGCAGTTTGACACTTCTTTCTTTTCCAATGCTATTCCCTTTGAATAGTTCCCTTCTGGGGGACCTCCCCTTAGTGCTTTAGTTTGGTAATGAGTGGAAAAGCTCATAGCTCTAAATGCCATCTATATGCTAATGACTCCAGAATTTACATCTCTAGCCCAGACCAGAGCTCAGGAGTCATATATTCATGTGTTGACTTGACATCTCCCCCTGGATGGCTAATAGGCATTTCAAACTCAGTGTGTTCCGCATGGAACTCTTGATTTTCTCCTTCATATTGATTGTGCTCCACTTTTCATCATCTCAATAAATGGCATCACCACAAATCCAGTTGATGACTTGAGAAAAGGTAGGTCATTCTTGATTCCTGTCCTGAACAACTTCCCTCACCTTCTTCCAATCTACTAGCAAGTTCTGTGGCTCGATCTCTAGAATAAATACCATTTTCTGTTTTGCACCATCTTCCACTTTTATTCTTGTTTCTGCTACAGTCCATGCCTTGTACCCATCAGGTGGCTTCAGAAAGTAAATTACTTCGATCAGCTACTCCCCTCTTTAAAACACTGCCTGGGCTTCTTTACTCAAAATAGAACCAAATTCCTTACTAGACCTCTGTGATGTGACCCCACTCCTTCCAATCTGTCCAGACCACTGAGCAGCAATCACATCTGCCTTCCTGTTGTCCCCAAACACTTCATAACCATTCTTGCCTGAGATCTTTAGCACAGCCTGCCTGTTTGGGGTCCTGTGCACTTGTCACTACCTCTTCTTCTACCTCAACAAGGTGCACAAGGTGTGGCTGGCTCTGACCTTTCCTCACCTTGAAGTCTAAAAAGCTTTTCCTTCCCCATTCTTGTTACTGCATTTTACCCTGCTCTATTTTCAATAAAATAAATGTCTATGAAATTTTCTTGTGCATTTGTTTATGTATTGGCTATCACCTCTTCCTCCTTTTCCTTCACCCCTCACTGTAATGGAAGCCCCATTAAAGGGCTAGTTTTTCACCCACCTGGTTTTCTAAGGCATCTCCTACACCTTTCCTTTAGTAAGAGCTCAAAATGTTTTCAAATATATGTGTAATGGAACTTTTCAAGCAACCACAAAAGTAGAGAGAATAGTATAATGAACCCACTTTTACTCATCATTCAGCTTCAACAATTATTAACCCAAGGCCAATCTATTTTTATAGCCCTCCTGTGGAAACAAATCCAATATATCATATCATTTCATCAGTAAATATTTCAGAGTGTATCTTTAAAAGATAAGGGCTCTTTAGAGAAAATAACCACAATGCCATTATCACATCTAAGCAAATTTACAATAATCCCTGACTACCATCAGATATGCACGGAGTCTTTAAAATTCCCCAAAAGTCTCATTTTTATGGTTTGTCTGTTGATATCAGGTTCCTAAAGAAAAGATCCTTAAATTGAAATTTGTTTATCATGTCTTTTAACCTGTAGTTCTCTCTCTGATCTACTTGTTTTTTCATGAAATCTGTTGAAGAAACTAGGCTGTCTGTTTTGGGGAGTATCTCAGAGTCTGGTTTATTAATAGCATCCCAGAAGTTTTGTTTAGCATGTTCCTCCATCCTCCACATTTCCTGTAGATGGGAAGTAAGAGGCTCAACAGGATCCAGGCTGTTTCTTTAGAGAGAATACTTAGGTCTCACTTTCTTCCATGGAGAGTCATTATATCTGATGTTGATTCTCATTACTCAGATCCAGTGTTTCATCAATGACCTCAAAATGCAAGTATTCCAACTCTATCATTCCTTCTGCAAATATTGAAGGGCATACTTTTATAAGAAGAAACTTACCCTCACTGAGAGATAGTGTGTATAGGAAAAGCAGATAAATGATCGATCAGTTATGAAAATTATGAGTTGGTCCCTATGTGCTCCAGTTGCTCAATGAGGATCTTTAAGTATCATCATTAATTCATACACTGAAACATACTTGATGCATTTCAATCAATAGGTGTTTGTTGAATGAATAGATAAGTTAACAGATGCAAGTTATACCTTTCTATAGCCTTCTAGTTTTTTATATCCTGACATTATAGTTCCAGATTTTACATGCAAAATTGCATGATTTTGTTTTAGGGTTAATTATTTTCCTTAAATATTTCCTTACTACTCTGGGGTTTTATTGAATAAATACAACATAGGCCCTGCTGTTAGGAATACTCTTACCCATCTGCTACACAAAAGTTTCAATTACATCTTGAATTATTTCATTATTGGAACTAACTGATGTGTTTTTCAACAAGACAGGCACTGGTCACTGGTTCAGAGGTTTTGGTGCTGACCTAGGCTTGGTCCAGGTTCCTATGCTGTGGTCCTGGGCTACTAACCTCTCCTCTGAGCCTCAGTTTCCCCATGTGAATGTATAAGGATGACTCCAGGTCATCACCAATCCTTATATTTTGAAAGGTTTGCTCCTCTATGGTGCATACAAGCTCTAGGTAAAGGCTGTGTGAGCAATGTCAAACAGAGTGAGAAAGGCAGAAGCCAAGGTGGAGAGGGCCTGCAGGCTAGGGTGAGAGCCACATCACATGATCCCAACAGCTGCTCAAAAGAAACCACAGCTAGATTACTCCTGCCATTCTCTGCAATGTTTTCTTTGGTACCTGTTTAGAGTTTGATGGGAACAGCAGGTGTCCACCAGGTAGGAAAACCTTCTGGGAGAGCCTAGTGGTTTCCAAAGGAGGAAAGTCTAGGTTCTGGATCCAGGAAGCTGGGTTCTCAAGGTAATCTGATGTCTGCACCATCCTCCCCAGTCTCTGTGCTTCCTGTAGGACTGTGGCACCTTTGGTTATTCCCCCATTTGCCACACCCACCCTCCCTTGAAGCCAGGGCAGCCTTGCCAGCTCACCTGGCAGTACTGCCTGTCTGTGAATTCAAAGACCCAAAGTTGCAGAGTTTGCTGGCCTTTTCCTTCTTTCTGCCGTGGAGCTAGATTGCCTGGGAGTCAAAAGCTAGCATCCTGTGAGCTGTCTGATGAGCTGGCCTGCTGCTGAGCTGTCCTCTGTGTTCTGCCTTCCAGTCACATAGCCCTGTTTCCTCATTTCTGTCAGTGGGTAACTTAAGACCCCAGGGAAAATTTTTGTTTATATGATGCTCAAATGAACTTGAGATATCTAGAAATGATGGAGCGTACATTAGCTTCCAATAGCTGATGGAGCTTTGTGTGCCCTCTGGGCTAAGAACTCAGCTAAAAATGGGGAGTGATAGCTTATATGGTATCATCCACAGTTCTCAACATCTAGATGACAAGAAAGGAGAGAGCTTACAGGAGCCTGATATCCTGTCTCCATCCCATCAACCTACCATTACTATTTCATCAGTGTCATCTGGGTGTGAACAGTGGGTAGGCCATTCTAAAAGGGAGGAGGTGTGCTGTTTACCTGCAAGGGGCTTGCATGGGATTAGGGTGCCCCAGACCTTTCCCCTTGGCACCTATAGGTAGTGTTAGGTCTCTCTCCCATTTATCAGAGGTGTTGGGCTCTCTGCATTTGTAGGTGGTATAGACCTCCTTTCCATTTGTGGCAGCTGAGGATGAACAAATGGAGTCATACCAGTGGCTATAAACCATCCTGAGAGGCAGACTCTTGGCATCTGTTTAGAAAGGAAGAAGTGTCCCAGTCAATTGGATAGAAATATGCTAGAAAAACAAGCTTAAACTCTGATCTTATACCATTCTCAAATACTAAGCCAAAAGAGATCACAGGTTGGAATGGAAAAACCAAAACTAGCAAAAAATTTTCATGACCTTAGGGCAAATATTTCTTAGATTTGACTCCAATATCAAAATCTGTAAGAGAAAAATTTATTGAATGATTCCATCAAAATTAAAATGTTTGTCCTTCAGAAAACACCATTCAGAGAGTGAGAAGATGTAGCACAAGCATAGAATATATTTGCATATCACATCTCCGATAAGGGACTTAGTTTAAAATGTATGAAGACTCTTTAAATTCACAAGTAAAAAGTCAAACAATTCAATTTAAAAATAAGCAAAGTTTTTGAATAGACGTCTCTCCAAACAAGATATACAAATGATTAATGCACATATGAAAAGATGCTCAACATCATTAGTCAGTAGAGAAATGCAAATCAAAAACACAATGATATACTACTTCACACTCAACTAGAATGGTAGTAATTTTAAATTCAAAAAATGTAAGTCTTGTACAACACCAGTGTGAGTGTAAAACTATACACCTACTTTGGAAAACAGTTTGGCAGTTTCTTAAATTAAACATTAATTTACCATATGATTCAACAATTCAACTCCTAGTTTCTACTCAAGAGAGTGAAAACATATGTCTATGAAATGACTTGCATACAGATGTTCACAGTAGCACTATCTATAATAACCCAAAGTAGAAATAATACAAATTTTCACCAAATGGTGAATGAATAAACAAAATGTGGTATATCCATATATACCCATACAGTGGAACATTATTCATCAATCTAAAGGAATGAAGTTCTGATACATGCTACAATATAGATGAACCTCAAAAACATGTTATGTGAAAGAAGCCAGATGTTATATTGAACAAATCCAAGAAATATCCAGAAAAGGCAAATATACAAAAACAGTAGGTTAGTGATTGCCTAGGTGTGCAGGTTGGAGTAGGTACTGACCGCATATGGACATGAGAGACTCTTTTGGGGTCATGGAAGTGTTCTAAGATGGTATTGTGGTGATGGTTCTGCAACTCTGTCAATTTAATAGCAGTAACTGAGCTATACATTTACAATGAATTTTATGGCATGTTAATTATAGCTCTATAAAGCTGTCTAAGAAAAAATGAAGAAGGAAGAGACATTCCAGAATGTGCTTTGCCAAAGGAGCCACCTAGGAAAGGAACAGAACCTCTTGAGACAAGTTTTAGCCTCCAGCAAAGGCTGCAGGTACATCGAGTGAGCTGAGTCTGAGGACCTGCCTCTCCTGGCAGCCCTAGGCCCGAGGCAGCACTCAAGCTTACCCCTTTGGCTGCAGCTCATGCCATCTTGCTCCCAAGCTTGTTTTCTTCTTCACTCATACCACTCCTGCTCTCTGTGCCTCTCCATTACACTTCCACTTCGCCATCATAGCAGCCTTGCCCTCTCTCACAACTCTGACATCAGCCATCCCTCCTGCCCTCTCTATTTCTCTGGAACCCATTTGCCCTGACTAGTACGCCCTGCTTTCCAGCATACAACACTGGGTCTCAGGAATACTGTTGAAAGTGGCCTCAAACCTGAGGAAAGGGAAGATGTGCTAGAAACTCACCGACAGAAGAGAACTGAAGGAACAATGTATGGAACATTGGATGAGGGGAAACATGAAGACTTTCAGATGCATGGTATGTCCTTGGTGCCTACAGGAGGGATGGCCACAACCCAGAAAATAACGTAAGAAGCTCAGGAGTAGTGAATGTTTTTTGTGGTTGAATCTGCTGGGCTTTTAGAATCAAGACACCCTCCATATTTCTCTTGAAGATTAATCCTTGCTATTGGTTTGGTCATTTACTTCTGAGTATAAACCAGCTCCTCAGATATTTGAGTCCAATTTTGGAGACCTTATTATGTGGGAGACTCTAAAGAAAGATGTAATAACATCAATTCCTTTTATCCTCACAAAACCCTTTGAAGTATGTGCTATTATTATCACTCCATTTTGCAGATGATGGAACTGAGGTCCAGAGGGTGTTATCCAAGATTTGAAAAACAATTACCAGCAGAGCCTGGATTGTAGTCTCAGCACTTGGTGTCCAGTTTCTGCACTCGCCTGCATTCCTGCCAAGAGTGTATCTGATGGGGTAGGAGGCCAGACTCTTAACGACCCAGGGTGGGGAAGATGGAAACCTTCAAGACAAGCCACTGAGGTGAGCTTGGAGAGGAGAGTGGAAAGAAGTAAAAGAAGAAGGTTTTGTGCTCTATGACTGAGGCATTCTGAGAACTGAAGAGGCCCAAGGCTGCTTGTTTCCTGGAAGGAAGGGAGCTGGAATGGACATGACACACCAAACACAATTCCCTGGCCCCGGTGGCAGAAAAGACCAGCCACACACCCACCTCGTATATCTGTAACATCCAATGGTAGAAACATGGGCCTTCAGCCCTGTCTACCTTTTGCAATCTCTTCCCTGGGCACTGCAAAGCTAGCACCTGCTCTGGCCACTGCTATCTGAGTAGGACCTTCTAACGGAGTAGTTCATAAAGTGTACTGATGGAGAGATGGACAGAAAAGGACTTTGTCAGCACCATCTATGTGAGAAAGAAGTAGAGAGCATTGGGATCTAGCATGTGCTGTGCCCATAGAAACCTTGTCATTCATCTTTCTTAGGGGACTGCAGCAGCGAATGCTGGGCCTGAAAGAATCCAGTGAAGGAGGGATCTTGAAATGTAGGAGAAATTTACCTTCTCCTAGTGTGGCTTTAGATTCAAGCTATACTTTTTGAGCACCTACTATTTGCTTATTTCTTGTACAGAGGTTTTCTCATAGATTTTGGCAGATTCTGTCCCTTCTCCAGATTTCCTTTTCTCTGTGTAGTTCCTGCAACCATAGTAACCTACAGAGAAGGTCCTTGGGAGAAGGGTTTTTGTGAGTAGACATTAAACTTCCCTAGCATACAGTACCACAATGCTAAACCCACAATAGTGTCTGAGAAGGAGCAGGTATAGAATCATGGATATAAGTTAAAAACAAAAACAATAGTGAGTTATTTAGCTTGGCCAGTGATTTAGCTTGGCCCAGAAGGCTAGAATAAAAGAATCATAGAGCTGGACCCTGCAAAATGATGGCAACCTGCTTCCAGATCAGCGCCTCCATCCAAATAAGGACCCATGCCACCATCCAAATGGGACTCATGCTTTCATCCAAATTAGATTAAGGTCTTTATCAAAAAGAGGACCCATGCCTCCACCTAAAGGGTAACCTATGCTTACATCTAAATGGGATCCATGACTACTCCAAAGGGAGACCCAGGCCTCTATCCAAATGGGACTCATGTCTGCTACCAAAGGGTACCTATGCCTCCACCCAAACGGGACCGCTGTCTTCCTCTAAATGAGTCCGTGTTTTCTTCTAGTTGATGCTGTGTGTAGCCTTTTCCATGCTCCTACTGCCACAAATTCCCTCGCTCCATTATGGCAAATGCTCTGAAAGGCTGTGCTCTGAAACCCCAGGTGGGAGGAAGCCTCAATCAGCATTCTGCCTCCTGGAGCCCAGCCATTCTTTTCAATGTGATGGTGGCAAGCTGGGCAGGGGGCCTTACAGCACAGTCCTGAGCTCCCTCTGGGCCATTTTCCTTCCTTTTCCCTTCAGCTTGATTATTATTCCAAAGGCCTCGTTATGGAAATTACAAAATAATGGTTCTGCAATTTGTGCATGTGTGGCTGTGTGTACGCTAATTACTGTTCCTGTGTACCCTCTCTTGGAGGCATTGCAGTGGGATCCAGACACAGCTCATTCTTCATTGCAGCTTTGCCTCTTTCTCTGCTCTGCCTTTTATCCTATCACCTGTCACCCCAACTCTCTCCCTTCTCCAAGGTATAAGGGTGGCCAAAAGTGTATGGGTAAAAGTGGCCACTCCAGCCTGTATACATACACCCAGAGGAGACTAGGGCATAAAAGAGACTTAGGAGTGTCTGTGGCTGGAAGAAGAGGGGTAACACCATCTCTGAAACAAATGCATTGGTGTAACAGGGATCCATCCTGCTTATTTGGGGTAGTTTTAGGGGCTGCTGAATAGTAATAAAGGATGGGCTAAGCTCTAACAATGCCCCTTGGTATTGTCACAGTGACAACTCCTCCAAACTAGGTCTCACTCATTATCCAGCCAGAGAGTTACTTGCAAGCACGGGAAAGGGAAGGGTGGGAACATAGGTGGTTCTTGGGATGGAGAGATGTCACTGCCAAGCCTGGTCCAGGTGTGATGCTGTCATCAAAGTGAACTTTGAACTCAGTTAGAGGCTTCACAGGCATTGGAGGGGTCCCAAGCCAGATTTCAGTAGAGGAGAGTGGGTCCAGGAAAGAATGTAGAAAAGTTGGAGGAAAAATGAATAGAATCTTCCTGACCAAAACTAGAATTGCCACAGCTAACTACAAGGTTACTCAGATTTGAAAATAATTATTCCTGGGGAAAGCCAAGCCTTCATGATGGAAAAGGGTGAATAGCTTTAACCAAAGTACCCCTGGGGAAGCTTGAGATGGGGCAAAGGCAGAACCTACAGAGGTTTATGTCTGGACAGGATAAAGAGTGTGGTCGTGGGCAAGGGAAGGGGGTAGCAGTGTGAGAGGGGTTCATAAAGTGGGGTGGTTGTGGTGGTGGGACAACTGGGCAACTGTAGGATTTGAGAACCAGTGAAAATGGCTGGAGGTCCTGGGCAGAATTTTTAAAGACAGCTTCCCTAAACTTCAGTCAAGCTCAGTATGGCTACTTAACCTGTCTGTACCTTGGGCTCTGATCTCTTAAGTGGTGTAATGAAAGCACCCGTGTCATAGGCTGATTGGGGAATCAAATTTGACAGGGTGACTAAGCCCTTAGAAAAACACCTGGACCATGAATGAATCCTTGCCAAGGATGGTTATTTACTGTTATTGTTGTGATAGTTATTGTGTTGTTTTCAAAGTTAAATGATGTAATTTCTGTACACCATCTACCACACTGCCTAGAATATAACAACTGGGTATTCAGTGTGACGGTTACTTTTACTTCCAGCCTTTTCCAGTTCAGACAGGCATCTTCTGGTCCAAATCTCCATCCTGTCTTTATCTAGAGAGGTGAGGAGAAGAGTCAGGTAGGGAAAGGCAAAGGAGAAGAAAGAGATGGGGAGTGTAGGATTCTACTTTGCCCACATTTTATCATTAGTAGAGCGTGTGGAGTCTTTGAGGAATTTCATAGACCTGGTACCTTTGAATATACTCCTTTAGAGTCTCAGAATGTGTGGCATAAGTCTTTGTGGGAGAATTTTTAAAATCTGTTTTAGAAAAAAAGGTGTGGGTTAAATCTGAGGTGAGGGTACAAAGGAAGTTATATTGAATTTTTTGAGGTTATTTCAAGTAGAATGAGATTTAACATAAGAATTTAGGTGCTTGCAAAACTCCTGGGAGTGATGGAAAGGTAAAGGTCAGACTAGGCCACTTAGCACTCTCAGATGGGCCACTTACAAGGACCAGTAGTGGGAAGACACTACCAGTGATGTTCATGTCCACTTCTGGAGCTGGAGCAGGTGATGAGTAGCAAACACCTGAAGGTTCCTACAAAAGTTCACATCTGCCAAAACCCATAGGCTGCTCCCTGCATTGCTCAGGGAGCAGCATCAAAACTACTGCTTCTCTTCCCTGCCCATATCTGGGAGGTGGCCCATCATTAGTGGATTCGAGTCCACACCCCTCAGTCTGGAATTCTGGGAAATATAATTCTCATGTTTCCAGCCCCTGTGAGCCTGAGAAGTTCATAATAGGTGATAGGGGCTGATTTTTCAACTGACAATCCATCCAGGTAGGGATATGACCCCTTTAAGACCCAAGAGGCAACACCCATACATGTAGAGGCAGGGTTGACATCAAGAGGGTAAGAGAACACAGAAGGCTAACCTTTGCTGTGTGCAGAAATCTCAGAGCTGCACAGCTCCTGGGAGGAGGAAGGAGAAGTAGAGGAGGAGGCCTATGCATGCCTCTCTGCGAGGCAGATGGAACAGCAGCAGGAGTAGGGAGATCTGAGCAGAAGGACCAGGCTGGGAGGGATGAAATGCAGGCTGTCCTCAGCATGGATGGTTGGCATTATAGGCAGGACTTGGAGGCTTACAGGAAGTCTTTATTGCCCTCAAATGACTCCTTAAGAGAAGGGAAGAGCCTGGGGGAAGCCATGGGTTCAGTGGGAGGACTGCAGGATCACTGTGATCAGACAAGAGAGCCAAAGAGCCATTGTGAATATAAGGATAGTCTTACAATTAACCCAGTTCCACAGCCACTTGTGTTGGGCAAGACCTTGGCACAGCAGTATACACGGCTGTCCTGGGTAGAGTCAGTTGTTTTCAGTTTGGTGAGACACACTGGATGCTGCCGGTGGTGGTGGTGCTGGTGATTGTGAGCCCTTTCAAGTGCCAGTTATACAAATCACTGTATATGGATTGCTACATTTAATTCCTGACAGCTTCATGAGGTAGGTACTACTGTTTGTAATTTATATATGGGAGCCTGAGGCCATGGTAGGTTAGTGACTTTCCCATGGTCACCACACAACTGGCAAAACATTCTATACCTGCACTCCCTGATTCCACATCCTATTCGGTGCTTAGGAGGCATTCTGGAAAGAGACATTTATACCAACGGAGTGATGAGGGATTTGTTCATGAATGGAGTGAATCGTGAGCTAAGCCATAAGGAATAGGACACATTTCAGGTTTAGAGTTGGGAGAGAAGTGCACTCCAGATAGTGGGCTCTATAAAAAAAATCTTTGAAGATTGTTACAGGCATACAGGAGGGAAAATAAAAAGCTCAGAGCCCTTAAAATGTCTTGTGTATACTCAGTTTTTTGCCCTTTCCACACAAGTCTGCAAATACTGTTTAGGCACTGGCAGGTAAAGACACACAGGGTGCTGAGAGCAACTTGGTGGAAGAGGTGGCTGGGAAATAGACAGTCATCTTCAGGATGGGACAGTCTGCAGTCAAGGCACCTAGTGATCTATAGCTGGCACAGACCAAGACACGTTTCACGGAGGAGGGGGCCTGACCAGGTAGGAGCTCCTCAAGCAGCCTGGAGAGTGAGCAGAGGAAGGCAGATAGTCACGAGCAGGCCTGTTCACAGGGCTCAGTCTTCTCTTTGCTTGGAACACTAGGCAGCACTGGGAAACAGGGGCAGGGCAAAGCTGGAAAGGTTTACTGGGCCTCATTATCCTATCTCTAGTGGCTGTGAAAAAAAAACTATGCCAAGGCCCTGAGCATCATTGTCAAGAGCATGTGAGGGGCAGCCAGATGCCATGGTGCACACCTGTAATCCCACCCACTCCACAGGTTGATGCAGGAGGTCTATAAGTGAGTCCACCCTGGACAACTTAGCATGATCCTATCTCAAAATAGAAAAGCTGGAGATATAGGTCAGCACTCTGTCGGTTCAATCCCCAGTCCCGCAACATACAAATCAAAAATAAAACCAGGAAAGGGCATCATCAGATCTAAATTATGAGAACCCTCCTGCAGGTGGAGAGAGGAGGCAACCAGCAGTCAGAAAAATCAGGGAGCTAGCGACAAGTGAAGACCTGACCAAGTCAGGGGCAGAAAGAAGATTAGACAGCAGCTCAGAAAAAAAGGTCCAGAGGGGAAGGGGAAGTGAGAGGGATTAGGGAAAGGAAAGAAGGAAATGGAATTGATATGAGAAAATGAAAACAAAGTCTTTGTAAATAGGAAGAGGTGGAGGGGTTAAAGGGAGGGCTGGGGAATGGGGAAAAAATAAGAACCAAGAGAGATTATGTAAAGGTGCAAATTTCCAATGATGAATGTCATTATATTGTAGACCTAAAATGTACCAATAAAATTAATGAAAAGTGAAAAAAAAAGAATATAGAGGAAACAACATGTGGTGACAGTTGGGTGTGGGAGGTGAGGGAGGGTTAGGGAAGTACTGGCCTTCGGACATGTGCTGTGACCATCCGCAGGAGACGTCCTATAGGCAGAGTTGAAAGCACAGGGGAGGCTGAAGCCATTAGGGCAAGGCTGTGATGCCAGCAGGAGTGGCGTGCAATTGGGCTGGGAGGGAAAGGAGTCGGGTAGGGATGGGGTGATTAATCTTCATTTTGAGGAACACCTTCTCCCGAGCCCGGCAGGGGCAGGTGGGAGGTAGTGCTGGTCCCACCTGCTGTTCTCCCACTTTGCTAACTAGAGATTTAATTATGTGTGTAGTACACAGGAGTTAGTGCCACATGTGTCAAGCTAATTAAAGCCTACACATTAAAAACAATAATAATAAGGCCAAATGAGTCCATCACATGCTGTGTCCCTCTCCCTCTTTTCCTTAGTTTTCAGGGAGCCCAGGGCAGTGCTGGGGCCCTGGGTCTGCAGGAGGCGCCAGTGCTACCTGGTCCCCCTCCCTCATTTCCCATGAGCAGTTGATAGCAGCAGCTCCATGGGTGTTTGTGGTGCCAGCTATCTAGGCAGTGGGTAGAATCTTGCCTGAATATGTTTCTCCCTCTGCCTGCTTTTTCAGGAATAGATTTTTTAAAGCTCAGAGATACGCCAAGAAAATGAAATAAATGTAAAGGTGAGGAGACCAAAATGTCTTTAATTTGCATAGCTTTTTCCTACATGAAAAAGCGACAGTTCATTGCAAAATATTTATCTTCATTATGGTTGGTATCATTATTGATGGAGAAACGCTGCAGACTAATAGGAAAATCTCTCCAGGAAGCCTGAATCCAGATGTGCTGAGTCTCCACCTTGCCTTCGACATGCTGAGTGCATACAGCCTTTGCTTCCTGGGTGCCCCAGCTTACCTGGCTCTACAGCCTGGGAAGGATGGTGCTCATGCTTACATTAGTCTCATGGAGTTAAAGGAGGTTTTGCAAGACTAGAGCTGGAGCTTCTTATGGCACAGACTGCATTTTCTTTCCTTCATGTCATATAGGACCCTTGCTTAATAAAGGTGTGTGCTGATTGGCTCCATGACAGATGAGTGACAAAGAGTGAGCCTGTGTTCATAGGATGGTAGGTCCATGAATCTAGTGTGACCTTGGAATCTCACCCTAAAAGAAGGCCAGTCCAGAGAGCATGAGTCACACCCACTAGCAGCAGAGATGCCTGAGGTTCATTGCTCTCATTTCTACAATCTTCTCTGTGGTCCCAACCAGCTAGCTACTCTTTGTCTCTTCTACTGAGAGGTTTTAGAACATAAATTGGAATGTGTATATGCATTAATTTTTGCTCTGAAAAATAGAAGCTTAAAAAATCAGAGTATCCTTCAGCATGATGAGTTTTGTAGAGGGCCAGGTGAGTAGCCTTGGGAATTATAATTAACATCAAAATCAAATCTTGTTTGTGTATGTTCACTAACAGAAGGCAAAGGTGAAGGAGCTGTTCCTACTCCACTTGTCCCCATTTCACAGGCTAGTCCATTGAGGCTTAGAGAGGCTGCAGTGGGACTTGTCTATAACCTCACAGGTAGCAAAGGCTTGCAAACTGGTTCTGGAACCCGGGTCTTGGAGTTGTCACTGAGGGCAATTTGCTCCCTCATTGATGCCACCTGGATTTTGCAGGTTAACCACACCTGTGCTGTCAGGAGCAGTCTTGATCCAAGGCTCTGCTGTGTTCTGTGGTCGCCATAGTTGATTAGCACTAGAAGGTACTGAGAACAGCCCTGGCTTGGTGGAATTCCTGTAGTGAAGCTGTGTGTGTCTTTTGAAGCTCATTATGAAGTCTCAGAACTTTATAGCCACACCTTGTAAATCGGTATTGTGACATTTGGCTGTTCACTGAGAAGAGATGTTAAAGGTGATTTAGAACTGCTGTGTGTGAATTTCCGGTTTGTGTCAACACATGAAAAGCTTCTGGAAGGCTGGGCCTTCGTGAGTTGTTGTTTTCTTTCTCCATGCTGCAGTCACCCACTTTTGGGCTGAGGTTTACTGCCCTGAAATTGTAAAGATCCAAAGAGTAGAGTCTGGGCCTGGGTTTTTATTGTGCCTGCTGTGGATGGAATCTGCCCGTCTATTCAAAGATAGCATAAGAAATGTCTGATGTGGCTGGCTGCTCTTGTTTTGTAGACCAGGGAGTCTCAGCAGTGTCAGGTGCTTCCTAGCACACACACACAAGCGTACACACACACACACACCCCCTACAGCAAAGAGGCATCCAGGCCTACTTTCCCAGCCTCTGTTCCCCAGGTGACTAGCATCCCCTGCCATGCGTCCATCTCAGCATATTATTAACACCTCCTTCTGTCTCAAACCACTTCCCTTCCCCCAGGGAGTGATGCGGGTTGGAAATGATGGTCTTTAATCATTTCTTAAGTGACCAGCCCTGAAATCATTTCTTAGCACCATACACAGAAATTAAATCATAAATCCACAGTGGGCCCTGTGAAGGTCTGAAGTGCAGCCCTGATTAAGAGAGGAGAGGAAGCTTCCCCAGGAGAAAGGAACCGGCAAGTGCCTGGAGGAAACACCAGGGTCGTGGAAAGAAGGAAGAAGCTTCTTGGCAACATCCCTTCTGCAGAAAGCCCCTTTGCCTCTCTCGCTCTGCCAGGGACTAAGGATGCGCTGGAGAATACAGTTATGTTGGGAGCAGTAGAAAAGTGACCATCTCGAGTTTAGGAAGCCTGGACAGCCCTGTCCAGGCCTGAGCTACCCACACCCAGGCACCCAGAATCAAACAGACCCAGAAGGGTCTTCAAGGACTTCTGAGAGGTTGAAAGTTGGAGGGCAGGAAGGATTACACCCAGGAGAGTGAGGTCCTACCCAACTCACTACTGGAATGGGATGGAAGTTCCTGAAACAAATCCATGATTTTTACCTACCTCAAGACTTAGTTCAACATTCTTCCCCCTTCAAGCCTTTCCAGCCTATTTGAAACACCCAGTATGAAACGCTCCCCGTGAAGACAAAATCTTCTGCTTTATTAGGCTGATGATAGGAGGACAACATGGGCCCCACCTAGCAAACTGCCATATCTCTTTGAGCGTTCTACTATCATGCCTTTACTCATGACATTTCCTCTGCCTGAAATGAATGCTCTTGTTCATTTTATCTACCAAGTAAACTCCTACTCATGCTTTAAAACCCACACCAGCTGTCAACTCCTTAGGGAGGCCTTCAGTTTTTCCCAATTAATATATTCTCTACACACCCGTATACATGCCTCTCTTTTACATTTATATACTGTGTGATAATTATTGTGCACATTTGTTTCTTCTACTAGGCCTTGTGTTCCTTGAGAATGGGGATTCAATCTTACTCTTCTGGGTAGAACCTGAGTAACCAGCTCAGGACTTGGCTTCCAGGACCAATGCTTCTAAGGCTGTGTGGTCAAGTAGTTAGAGCCCCAGAGTGAAAAAGCTATCACATTATATTTTCTTTGCCTCTGGCATGCCTTGTTTATGTAAGTCGTTCAACTTCTAAGTTGAGAATTTGAGTTTCTTCTTCTGCAAATGGGAAAAATAAAACCAATGCCTTCACTATTGCAGAAACCTACAAAGGAGATAAATTTGAGAATAGGTTGGTGGGGGAATGTGTCAAAACGCTTTAGCTCCTTGAAAAATTCCATTAGAAAGTCAAGGTGTTGGTATTGCAATCATTTCTTGATTCCCAAATGGTGAGAGTACTTCCAGAAATGTGCTTTGCTTGATGAACCAATGCATTTTCAGCCCCCACTGATGAATTTGGGAATCGAATACCTGTCATCCTGAAATAATTGACACATCTTGGTGAATCGCTTACATTCCTCTGATGAAATTCTGGATTCTTATTGAGAATGAGGAGAAAGACATGTCACATGGAAGCAATATTGTTTTATGGGCCTTTATCTTGGTTATTAACAAATGAGCACAGTGTGTAGAAATGGTAAAGGGGGAATTTGATAATGAAGTTTCATAGGGTTATTGCGATGATTAGCCTGATGAGGATGAAATCCATGCTTCAAGGTTTGCCATTTGCTTGGCATTCTCTGTTCTATGCCCTCTTGCTGATGGGCAGCAGGCTTCTACCTCAGTACTCACACCCCATGCTAAAGTTATCTGGGAAGTGGGCATACATGTAGTAGGCTTCTATGTTCTACCTGGCCTGGGGTGTCAGGAAAAAATCATAATTGCAGGTCATGCGAGCAACAAACTTCAAATGTGGAAGCTGGCACCCACCTGAGGTAGGAGCTGTTAGCATCAGTGAGTGTCCCTGGCCAGCCTGCTGTCCAGCTGCCCAAGCATCCTCTGGAAAATGCAGCTGGTCCTACCAGCTCTCACGCTCCCTTCGTTTCCCTGTGTTCCTCAGAAGCCACTGGAAAGATGGATCTGCCTTTCAGAGCGGGCCTCTGCAGAATACCCAGTGACCACAGCCATACACCATGTTTTTACATATGGTCAGGAATTCAAGCAGGCAGAGACTGCAAGGGGCTCAGAGCCAGCAAGTGACATAGACCATAGTTTTTGGTTTTGCTTTTCCTTCTCTTGGAGGCAGGAAAAGTAGGGCAAGATGCCCCCAGCAAGCAGAAAAGAAATCCATCTGAGCCCTTTCCCAACATGCAAGTGCACCTGAACATGTGAGTTTTTGAGTCTTGGTGCACATAAATGCAGAATGCCCATAGTAAATAAGTAAATAAATAAGTGGCAAAGGCATCACCTTCGACAATAGGCAGATCTGGTTTCAAATTTTGCCTCTGTCAGAGACTAACTGGAAAATACTGGGCAAGTTGCTTTACCTCTCTGAGCTTCAGTGACACCGTCAGTAAAATGGGAATGTTTCTTTCTTTCTTATATTGTTTAATTCAAAATAAATGGTATTTTAGAATTACATTTGTCCATAAGAAACAGAAAAAAAATGTAAGATCTTTGAGGAGGGGGGGACGGTTTAGGTAGTTTAGGTAGTATCCCCTTTCATGCAAAATAAACCCTGCAGCAGACTGGTATGGTCCTTCACAGGAGCAGGTTCAGGTGCCTTATGTCTTGCTGTAATATTTTCAGTATACAGTTTCCACCTCACAATCCAAAATAACTGCTTAAGTTCCAGCCATCACATCTACTTTCTAGCCAGCAAGAATGAGGAAGGGCAGAAGAGACAGCTTTCTCTCTTGAAGGTCACATCTCAGAAGCCACATAGGACACTACTTTCTTATATCCTTAGATCTTAGCAATTCAAACCAATGTACATGCATTACCAAACCTTGATGGTACTGTCCCACATGGTGGGACAAATGTTGACTTTAAAAAATAGAAGATATGGCTGGGGATTTAGCTCATGGTGCCAAGCCTGCCTGACAAGCGAAAAGTCCTGAGTTCGATTTCTGGTACCAAAAAAAAAAATATTAGCAAAGTGATGACACTTTGGCTATAATGAACGCATCATTGTTATATAATAGAAAATTTAGCAGCTAGTTTTAATTGAGCAGCTATTGCACAACAAGTACTGGACCAGAATTTTTATATTGGCACAATTAATCATCAAAACCAGTCTGTGGGGCAGGGACTGTTGTCATTTCATTTTTACAGACGAGGAAACTGAAGCTTAGAAAGGTATAAAACTTGCTCCCTATGGGTCCTGAGCAGTAGAGTCTGTAGTGAACATGGTGCTCCTTTACTCATGAAGTCAAGTTAGTATGGTTTATATCTAACATGATTCATGTGACTTTTTATTGATTACAAGTAAATTTAATCAATTTAAAAATATTCCAACGAATGATTTATCAAACCTCTGGGGTCAGGTGGCCTGCTTTTAATTCTGGTTGTATCACCACCGTGGGACTGAGACAAGCTACTAAGCTTATCTTTGCCTCAGCTTCTTACTGTGTGATAATTGGAGCACATGTCTGTCAGGGTTGTTGTGAGGATGAAATGAAGTCATTGTGAGGAAGGTACTGGTCCATGACAAATGCTTATTTAAATGTAGTCATTGTTATTATTAGTAAAACCTGTTATTAATATTAACAATTTCATAGTCGATTTTAACATGGGGTTTGGGACACAGACTTTGCTGTGGTAGTGTCGCATTGTTCCCTACCTCCATCGGCTTCTGCATCACAGGACTTGGCCATCTCTCACTGAATGAGAGGCCTGTTCCGTCCTGTCTCCAAAGGTCTGTGTGTGGGTGAGGGTGGGCAAGGAACCTCCGGCTTCTTCCTCAGCAGTAGAGTGATCAGACCGTCCACCAGTCCATCTAGGGTCCAGTTATTCCTCCAGCCTAGACATGTGCCCTGCTGCTTGCTTTTGGCAAGTCATTTTTCTAGCTGCTCAGCAGGGACTGCTCCCCGCTGGATCTCCTACTGCTCTAGACCTTCCCTCCAGGCTGCACCCACTGCTCCTTCCCCCAGCCTCCCTTACAGGTGCCTTCAGTTGAACGGCTTTTGCCTTCTCCTAAGTGCACAATGAGATCTAAGTGCTAAGTGCATCCTTAACACCTCTGATCTTTGCTGAAGGCTTCTCCCTCAGTCATGTTTAACTGTCAAACCTGAAGGCAGTGGGCGATGCTAATGTTCATCCAGAAAGCTGCAAATAGGGAGGACCCAAAGCACTCTGGAGATTACCTTTCAGCACCTGGGAATAAATGGTCTCTCTGTGCACAGCTACACAGCCCTTTCAGCAGCCTGTCCCCCCAGGGGAGCCCTCTCAGAGCTGTTCTGATTTGCAACACCCACTGGTCATTCATAGAGCCTCCAGGGGCTAGTGTCTAGGCTTGGCCCTGCCCTCTGCTCAGGAGAAAATGTTTTTCCTGTCCAGAGTCTGCAGCCTCTCTTCTTTGCTCAGAGGCTACTTTGGGACTGGCAAAGTCTTGAGAAAGAAATCATGGGTCACACAAAATGGATTCTGCCAAATCTGCCTTCAGCCTTTTAATTAAACCTCCTGCAAATATCTGGTGTGTTATATTCACTCCAACCTGGAGACTCTTTGGGGATGAGTATAACCTTATTATTTCAATATTGATTATAACTCATGGTCTTTTCACATTCTCCGAACTGACTTGGAAATGCTATGCCCACTATCACTGCAATTTAGGAGCTGAAATGGGGCCAAACCTCTCCTGCCCCTACACTTCTCTGGAAAAGGTATGGCACAGCCAGCTAGCCTTGACTTTGACTTCTGCATAACCTTGGAAAGGCCACTTTTCTCTGACTTTCCTCTGCAGAGGTCCATGGCCCATGTTTGCAATATCACACAGTCAAGGCCAGAACAGCATAGGGAGAAGGATTCCTGTCCCTTACCTGTTGGGACAGCACTAGTAATTCAGTTGGAGAATTTCATCCTCAAGGCTTTTGCTCTGTCATTACCAAAAAGTAAAAATTATTTCTTTTTCTCACTTGTCCCCACTTGAATACTATGTAATATCATTACAGATTTATGTGTTTATGACTTTGTGACTTGGGAAGAAGCTGGAAATTCCACTGTGCCCATTTTTACTCCTGGGTTTCTGTAAAGGTCACAGCAAAATTATTTTATCAAGTACATCATAGAAGGGGAAAAATCTTAATCTTATATTATACATATGCAGCACTTGACCTTCTCTTGAGATACGGCACCTCTTAGCTACACTTACTTAAACATAATGCAGCTCTTCCCGATGCACACAGAGAGAATAATTAGGTGCCCTGGCATCCCAGCTGGAGAGGAGGTTGTGCTGTGGAGCTGACCTCAGATGAGAAGGAGACAAAGTTG
The DNA here is from genome assembly GCF_000247695.1 of Heterocephalus glaber. The sequence goes on from NW_004624730.1 coordinate 11,409,170, forward strand.
AGCTGAGTGGGGGCTGGGGCAGGCCTCTCAGAATGCAGCAGGCCCATCCTGATGACAAGGCTATGTGGGCAGGTGGAACAGACATGGCACCATGACTTGTTCCAGATGTCCTGTTTTTGTGCACCTCTGGCTAAGCCATTGCCCTCTCTGGGCCTCATTTTCCTGTCACAGGTCTGGCAGCTTCTGAGGAGGGGCAGTGACTGCTTGTGGCATTATACTAAAGATCCTGACCTCTGCACTGGGCTGGGTGGGAATAAGTACTGTCATTAATTAGTGATGCTTGCAATGGCAGAATGGGGAGGTGATGGTTGTCCCTGTGCTGGGTATTGGTCAGCCTGATCCAGGGTATTGCTAAGGTCTTTTCTAGCTCTGTATGTTTGTGATTTGTGGAATCATCAAAGCCTTAGGGTAAGGAAGCCTGGAATGAGAGAAACAATAACAACCTTCCTAGAAGAGTTCTGTTTGCCTTGTCAGAGTTCTAGAGGGAAAAGGAGATCTGTGGGTTGTATCCAAGTATGGTTGCTTATTTGGTTTGGTTTGATTTTCACACTGGCTCTATGGAAAGCAGGGGAAGTCGGGACCATTTTAGGTGTGATGACCTGTCTGACCTGTGTGTGTCCAAGGTCCCGCCTCTTCCTTGGTAAGAGGAGAGCATGCCGAGAAGCCAGAGGCCCAGCTGCCTACTCATCATGGTCTGGCCTTTAGGAACACAGGGAGAAGTCACCTTCATTTATCTGAAGGACTTTTTGGTTATAAATTATTTTGTAAGAGAATCCATCAAGGTGTGTATCAGGGGAAGTGCTTAAAAATAAGGCTTTTCTCACAGGGTAAACACTGTATTTTGAGCACACCAGAAGGGGTGGCCTGACTGCCAGCATATGTCCACTGCCCAGAACTGCCAGATTTATGGCGATTTTAGAACACTGGCAGCCAGCCTCCAATGGGGGCACAGACAGGGCCTGGGGAGCTGACAGCTGGAGATTCCCCTGCATTTGCTGTTGCAGATGGAGGCCAACCTTTCTGCCTCTGGTAGCTCACTGGGCCCAGAGAGGATAGATCCCCTAGGGCCCCTAAGGTGGCCAAAGAGATGTGGTCCTTGCCTTCCTCTCTGTTATTTCCCAAGAACCTTGGGAAGAATGTCACTGGGTAAGAAGGAAAAGGGAAAGGAACACTTCTCCCCATTAAAAGAGTCTGGGACTCTGGAAAGCAGGTCCTTGATTGAGAGAAGTGGAAAAGGATACCACCACCCTTTAAAAAAGCCTGCTCTGGCTGCTGGCAGGGGCTTCTGTTTCCTTCTAACACATAGCACTTGCATCCCCAACATGGGCTCATCCCCATCCTTCACCTGCTCTGGCCTCTGAGTACTGACACTCTTTTCTTGTCTTCTGCATCGTGTGGCTTAGCTTTCTCAAAGAGGCCTTGGGCCACCTGGTGCCTCAGGCTTAAGAATTTCTACGTCAGAGTTAGGGGCTCCTCTAGGCCTTCTTCATTTCTCATTCCCTGCACATAGGCTTTTTCTTACCCAATGTAAGACAGCAACTATGCAATTCCTAACTTAGGGCCCATAGAAAGTACTCCCTAGATGTGTCTTGAATGAACGAGATGATGCATATAAAAGAAAAGGGGCTAATTTCTTCAAAACAGGTTCTCTTGGACATACTGACAATAGGTAAGGAGATGGAGTTGGGGAATCAGAGCTGCAATGATGCACAGGAAGGCTAAGGCTGAGGGAGCACCTTCCCATTACAGCCGCCAGGTCACCTCATAATCTGCTCCCTCTCTACCTTGTTATACCCACAGTGTTCCTGCCTAGTTCTGTCCTCTGATCTTCTGCTATTTGAAAAAAAATTCTATTAAAAGAGGCAATATAAGTTTACTGCACAAAAACTGGGAACTATACTTCAAAAAAGATAAGAAAATCAGTCTCACTAGTAAAAATGTAAAACATCCTTTGTTCCCATTATTTGTGGATATGTTTCTTCACTTACCAATATATAGCTGATATTTTTACATGTCACTAAGCCCTACAAAACAGTCATCTAAATAAATTATTGTGCAATCATATACAGCTTTTAGGTTGTTACTAATTTTTTCTAACTATAAATAATACTGCCACGAATACCCTCATAGTTGTCTTTGAACTGCATGTCATTCTTCCTTTCGTATGAACTCCATAGAAAGAGGTACTCAGACACATTTCTTGGCTCATTTGCCTTTCTGGGTCCTACCTCTCTACCACACGGACCCTGCATGGCCTGTGAAAGAGGGCAGACCAGGTCATGAGGTAAATCTGCCTGGCTGGAGTCCTGCTGGGACCTTGTTCTGTCCCTTCATGGTTGTAGGAGCCCAGGAGAATGCAGAACCAGTTCTATTCCTGCTCTGCCCAATGGTCACTTCCCCGTGAGCTGTGTCATTGCCTCCTCTCCTACTCCAGGGTCCCTGTGTCCTATGTGTAGACTCCAGGGTGCAGTGTGGCCCTGCATGAGTAGATTGAGATGTTTATACTGTTCCTCCAACAACTGTACTGGGAACAGGAAAGTCCTACCAGTCGCCTCCCAATGATTTTTGCCATATTCTCCCCTTTTCCTTCTATTCTGAGGCAAGCTGGGTCAAAGAATAAGTAGAGTCCTCACTTGGCTGGGTGACCTGAGAAAGGCCTCAGTTTCCCCTATCAAAGGTTGTGTAGTCACCCAGGTTAGGTCTCTCTGTCCTGCTCTTTCTCTTCCCTGCTATCTTTGTCTTTCTGGGAGCTTCAGGAGCTCCCTCCACCCATTCTCCTTCCAGTTCCTATTGAACTACAGCCAGAGAACCAGCTCTGGGGCTCCAGTAGCTCCCAGCTGTCCAGGAGCTGTTCTTCTGTGGGGAGGGGAAGATTTGTACCCTGTGACATTTCAAAGACCTGAGGCTCTTTTAGCCACTCTGAGAACTTATGAGCCTAAAGGTTGGCACAGCCCTTCTCACTGCATGGCTCCTCCAGCTCTGTTTGCAGCCTGACAGCCAGGAGCAGATTTGGGGAGCAAACATAGCCAATTGCAAGAGGAGCCAATCCAGACCTGGTTTCAGAGTGAGCCTCCACCCAACTTCTCTGGGCAGGGGCTTTTCTACTTCCAGCATCCTTAAAGTCATGGAGATAGTGAACCTGATGCCAGAGCACTAGATTTGTAAAAGACAACTTCAGAAAGAGGCAAGTGCCTAACCCAAGAGGATGAAATGCGAAGGGCATGCTTTCTGCCATCAGTGGGAAACCGAGGACAAGAGCCAGACGCTGCAGCATAATCTTTGACTCCTAGCATCCCCCACCACCCCAGGGCCTACTACCCAATAGGAGCTAGTACATACCTCATAATGAGGGAGCTATCTCCAGTTAGTCATCAAATACTGTTCTTCTAAAAGCCTTGTGACCCATCTAACTTCTCTGTCCCACCTACCCTGGTCCATTATCATACAGGCTACTGAGATCCCTCTGACTATTCCCACTCTTTCAGGCCATTCTCTTCCCAGCAGCAGTCAGTGTGAACTTTCAGAAATAAAATTAGATTTGTTTTTCTTCTCTATATCAAGTTCATGAGTGGTTTTCAGGAAGTGGGGGTAAATAAAGCCTAGGGTCTGGATGAGGTGAGTTCAGGTCACCTCTGCAGATACTCAGTCTCTTGCCTGCCCACAGCCCATGCTCTCTCTGCTTGAGCCTGGAGCACTCCATTGACTTGTTGACTTGGCCATGGAACCTATGGTCTCAAGTCCTTGACTAAGTCACATTTGTTCTGTAGAGCCTTTGCACATGCTGCTTTGTGTTCCTGGAGGGTTCTCCATTCACCTCAGCACTGCCGATTGGTATGGCTCTTATTCTTCACATCTTAACTTAGATATCACTTTTCTGAATCTCTCCCAGTCTGGGTTAGGTCCCTGCTGTGGCCTCCCATACCACATTTATCACATGTATTGTAATTGGCGAAAGTTTGTCTTCCTCTACTAGGATGTCAGTAGCACAACTCCAAATATATAGTGGGTGGTCATCAAATACTTTCAAAAGAACAATTGATGAAAACTTTCAGCCTGACTCTTTGCAGAACACATCTTATTGCTATGTATAAGGAAGATACTACATTCCAGGAATTCCATCACACTGATCTTTACCGAAGCTATGAGAAAGTGGTTACCTTGGCACCCTTGGTTACAAACAAGAGAGCTGAGGTTTAGAGAATTAAATAACTTGCTCCAGTTTACATTCTAATAAATGGCAATTTTTTTTAGACCCAAGCCCATGATGGCTGTGCTCTTCTGGGTAGCCTAGAGCAGTGGTTTTCAAACTTGCACTATATCAGCATTGCCTGGCAGCTTGGTGAAACTCAGGTTGCTGGGCTCCACCCCCAATTCTCTTATTCAGTAGGCCTGGATTTTCCTGAGTGGCTCTAATGCCCAGTTCTGCCCCCTTCACCTGACTACTCTGATGTGTCTGGCTACTTTCTTGGGACAAGGTGCTATAACTGATGAGGACCTGAGTCCTTGCCCTTTCCCCTTGAGACACCGCTCTTCTGCCTGTCACCCTTGAGTTCTAACCTGCAATTTCCCCACTCTGTCCATCCTGACCGCACCTTATCAGCACTTCCATGCTGATCCATTCTAGGCTTGCTACTACTGCTCCTGTCTGAACAGCTTAATAGCACTGTAAGTTACATTCTCATCTGTGTCATGATGCCTGCAGTATTCATCAATTTCAGCAAGTGTCACCGTGAGTGATACAAGTGTATGACACAGCTAAGTGTCCCAACTACACAGGCCATTACAGCTGGCACTGGGCCCAAGGAGACAAGAACTAGAAATCCATTTGGCTTCACTTGCCCAGTTTGATGTAGAAATAAAAAGTGCTCCATCCTATCTCCCACTGCAGCCCCCATAAATGATCTGTAGTCCCGCCAACCTCTATAACTACTCAGTAATTCCCCAGACATCCTAGAGATCCTGATCTCTCTGAGCCTTGGTGCACAAATTTCTCTTTGCTTCACTTTTCCATTTCTGCATCAGCTTTTACTCGTCCTCCCAGGGCCTGTGCATGTACCAACTCCTCTGGGCAGCCTTCGACACTACCCTCCACTCTCTCCTTCCTCTAAAGGCCTCTGGCACATGGTACCTTCACCTCTGCTGTAGAACTTTTACTTGTAAGCAGTCCATTGTATCCCACTCTGCCCAGCTCTGATCCTTGGATCATACATGTCATCCATACTTCGGTGTCCTCTGAAAAATTTGGAAATGTAATGAATGATATTTTCTGTGATTACTGAAGTCATATATATGCATGTAAAACATTGGGAAAATATTTAAAAAGTAATAACCACTAGTAATGCCACCACTCCCTTTTTATTTTTAGTGGGTATAGTTTATGTATATATAATGGAGTTCATAGTTTCTATATAATTTAAGAACCTACTTTTAAAATACCTAAGACATAATTTAAATGGCTGTGTTATATTCAATTATATGCATATTCTGTAATTTATTTAGTCAATACCCTAATATTAGACTTTTCAGTTCCTTTCTTCCTTCCTTATCATAAATACCATTGGCATGCCCATCCATGAGCAAAAGCCTTTTTTCACATCTGCTTGCTTTTTCTTTAAAGTAAGTCTCTAGAAGTAGAAAAAACTGTTGAATCGAAGCTCTGAACATTTTGCAATAATTCATACATATCATCTAATAACCCTCCTGGATCTGTAAGAATCCATACTTACATAGGAGTGCCTATCACCTCACACTCTATATCAAAACCACATGTTATTTTTATTATAATTGCTTTTATTTTTGGGTCTTTTCACACCAGGTCTTCAGTGAACATTCAGTTCACCCTTCCATAGAATGTATAGATCTCCATGAAAGGCTTGTGCAAAACACTAGGCAAAGAAAAAAGCAAAGATGACGAGACCATATGTCAGCCCTCAGTGAGCTTTCAAACTAGCACAGTGTTAGATGGATGAATGGATGCCTGGGAACTGCTCTGTGGCCTCAGTGTTCTCAACAGTTCAATAAACAAAAGGGGAATTGGGATCTCCCATAAGATCTCGGGTCCCAATGGGATGCCCTGGGGTTGTTGAGGAAGATCAATTCTGTTAAAAGCAAAGACTACTTTTGAGAGTAGTTAGGTGAATCCTACCACAGGGCCCTCAGTGCTGCCTCCCGCCCAGGAGCCTTTTGCCTGGAGTTTCAGAGTCAGCACTGTATGGTGTAAGCTACCAGCAATGTGAAGGCAATGAAGGCATTTGACCACAGGAGAGACTCTAAATACCAGGACCAGTGTGTGGCCGCAAGACTTGCAGAAGGAGAGGTGCAGAGTTGTGTGCAAGGCCTGCAGGAATTACCCACCCCTCCCCCACTGCCCATCCTGCAATTCTCAGCCGCTGCTGAGAGGCATTTCTACCTCTCAAGGTGTGGGCTCAGAGTGTGGAGATGAGGGGAGGTTTTAGGAGCAATGAGCTCCAGGCGGTGGACCTCACTCCTCCTGGGCAGAAGGGTCTGTCTTGCCCCCTCACTGTCACCCCATGAGGCAGGCAGACCTGAGCCAGCTGCCAAGTTGCACCTGCCTTGAGCAAAGGTGCCCGACTCTTAAGCAGAGGATGAATATTCATTGGCATGAACCTTTGCAAACTCATTTGGGGAAAAAATTAGATCAGGAGAAGTAATCAGATTATTAAAAAGAAAGAGCAAGGACAGAAGGCAGCGGTGGAGGGAAGAATCACATTTAAAATGCAAAGAGAGATTTTCTTCCTGCAGAGTAGCTGTGACCCCCTGGACCATGCACCAGGAATAGTTAAGCTTTCTCACATTTCTGCTGCATAAAAATGTTTTTGGAGGCCTCCACTGAGGGAGGAGGGGCAGAAGCAATGTGCACCCTCCACCTTCAAAAATTATAAAATAATGTTTTCAGGTTTTCATCTTATCTTCCTTAGATATCAAGAAAAATTGTGAGAGCTAAAGAGGCTCTGGTGAGTGCTGAGTGACAGGTTAAAGGGCTCCAATAAAGATTAGATGGTCCACTATCTCCTGAGGAAATTGCATAAAAGTGGTTATTCCCTCTTGCTTCTATTAATTTCCTCTTCCTGGCTGCTTGGAAATGCTTCATAACCTGATGCTGCAGAATGAGAGGCGCGTTCCATTATCTCAATCACTGCACTGTTTATGAGACACTTAATCTGTTTCTTTATAAAGTAATAGTACTGTAGGTGATGGATTCAGTGTCACTGGAAGTCTTCATGCAGGGATGGGAGGGGAGGGGCGTTCTCAAGAGTATTGTAAGCAGGTAATTTGTTACATCTTTGAGGCTCTGAGAAGTTGGGTGGGCGTTTCAAGGTGACCTTCTAGATACTAGCTAGAGGTGACGTGTATGAGTCTATTATTGCTAGAAGAGGGAGGGAAATGCGTGTTTTGCATGGCAAATGGAAAATACATACATGCTTAGTGGTGTAGTACACAGGTCTTGTCTCTTCCCTCTGTTGAAGTTGGGAGCCAAGAAGGAGGTGTAAGGGATGCCACCCAGCAGCCTTGGCTTTGCACCCTTAGCCTAGGTCTTCTGTCTGAATGATGATCACTTACAGCGATGCAAAGGAAAGCAAGAGATTGTGGGCTGCACCATGTCAAAAACACATAGCCCTCCCTTACAAGTGTCCTAGTGCAAAGGTCTCCCCTGAATATACAGCAAGATGCATGTGACCCTTCTCCTTTCACCTACCTCCTGAAGTAACAATGAAACTCGCTCTGGTGAAGCTTCAGTCTGGGCCCTTTCTGATCTAATTTCCCTTCCTATTTCTCCAGTTCTTCCATCTCTCTCTTTTTTGCTTTGTTTTTCCCTTTCCTTCTGAATCTCACCTCCTAATCACTGAAAGATGTTTCTTATGACCCTCATTGTAGAAGGATGGATCTCCAAATGACGCACTTCCTGGCTGAGTGGTCCTCTGTGCACACACAGAACAGTACAAATCAGGGTGTATCTGGAGCAGCGTTTTGTCTGCCTTCTCTACCAGAAAGACTCCCCAAAGCCTGCTAGCCTATCTGCACCTTGCTGTAGCATGGTGCTTGCTTGTGATAGATCCTCAATACCCATCTGTTGAATAAGGAGCTCATAGCTCTAGTAATAGTGCCTACCATAATTCTGTATCAAGAGAAAGGCAGCCCCTGAGTTTTGAAATATTAAACCAAAGTACTATTATTGCTTTAAAGGCTGAGGTTCATTAGACAATCACGATATTTAATTATTATTTTTGGAAACCATAGAGTCTTTCAACAGATGTCAGTTCCCAGGTTGTCAGAGTCCTAACCTTTCCCTATTATGTTACTCCCAGTTGCTTTACATACTTAATTAACTTACCTGGTGTTGAAGGCCATTTCCATTTGCTTCTCTTGGTCTATGTATTCTATGCCAAAATTGACCCAAATGATCCATTTATCACCTCCAATTAAAGTCACTTTTTCTCAAAAAGTAGCATTTTCTTCTTATTTTTTTTAGTAAAATAACAACATCAATAACTTCTATTAGTAGCATCTGATACAAAATGAGTTAAAAAGGCTTTGTGGGCTAGAGCCATTTTAACTGTTATTTAAGGAATTAATTCTGTAAGAAAATATAGTACAAGTGCGATTACAAGTTACAATCTAAAAGTTTAATAAATGAATTTGGGAAGACTGCTTTTTTATAAATTAGGGAATGTCTAGATACAGATTTTATTATTAAGATATTAACATGTGAAATCTGAACATTAAGGAGATTCATTCATTTTGCAACTGTAGGTAAAATACATTTTATAAATACAATGATTCCCTCATTATCCAAACAGAAATAATTTATGCAGAAACATATTTTTCCATTTGGTTCCAGGATTTATTTGCCCAGTTTGAGGCTCTAACCTTATATTCTGTCCCTGACTTCTAAAATTCTCTGGAAAGAAAGCTTGATTTTCAAAAGGGAGTGGATAGGTTGGGATGGAGAGAGATTATGTGGCATTAACGCTGGCTGTGTTTCATATCTGAGTTTATTTAATTCTAATGACCTGCAGGAGTTTTGAGAAGTACAGCTCTTTTATATAGGTGATGGAACTGAGGCTCTGAGGAATTCCATAACATTCACCCTAGAAAGAATGAACAGTACCAGGAAGCCAGCCCAACACTGTGTGACTGAATACTACCCCCCAGTGCTTATTTCTAACGAGAGGCTGGACGGTTCCCCTACCTCTCTCTGAGTGTTTCTTCCTAGGCCCACCCTCCATCTTCTCTGAGGAATTCAAAGATAGGCATCCTTGGAATTCAGAGCTGCTTTCTTCAATCAGAAATCTCAGGAAGCCACCTTCCAAACCTCTCTGCCACTTGTGGATATCAGGATGATTGTTTATGCTATTAACTTATTAAATGTAAAGTGAGGAGGCTTTTAAGTTCTGGAAAGTACATGAAAATACTTTGTTCTCCTTGAACTGATACATTAAGAAAATTACAGTGTGGCAGAGACCAAATATGAATGCATGAGTAGTCACCACGTCTCCTCCCCCTGCTGCATCTACACAGCACAGGCCCAGTTCCTCTGCCTCTTCTACTTCAGAACCCAGAGGCCCAAGGAACACTGGGAACTAATGATGGCAGGAGTCATGTGTTTCTACAGGAGACAGGGATGAGGTGTAGATGGCAGAAAAGGAAAGGGGGAAGATAGAGGGAGAAACTGCCAAGTGGGTTTGGAGAGATGTCTTAGTAAATAAAATTGTAGGATATTTTGTGTGTGTCATTCAGTGTTTCCCAACTTAGTGTTTTTATTTATTGATTCTTTAGTAAATATTCCGGTGTTTCCCATGGAGAATTTTCTTTTGAATGTGCTTAGCTGGGTCATCATGGGTTACAACAGAAATTGTTGTTTCTCAAGGGAAACAATATTTACTCCAGTGTGTTCCATGGAATGTGGGCCCCAGGAGATGATCTTCAAATTAGGGCTCTCCATGGTAAATCTAGCATTCTAGGTCCCATTTTCCAAGCACTAAGGAATTCCCCATTAAAAATAATGAAAATAACTTTCACGTCTACATTTTCAAAATATTGGAGTACAGATAAGTGATAGGTGTTGAGGCCTCAAAGAACTTGTGTTCCATGGAAAACAGTTGGGATATGCTATTCCAGAACTTTCCCTGTCACTGAGCTTGCCTTCCATCTACAATATAGTGCACATCCAGAGTAACTGAATCTACTTCCTCACTTGAAGTGAGCAGTGGAATGAGAAAACTTTCATAGCATAGGAAGCCGTTCTTCCTTCTTGTCTTGGCAGAAAAGTGATGGATGATTTTCCAATAGCTTATATGCATATCATCACTATCATTTCTTCCACTGTGTGATTCTAGGTAAGTTTTTTTAACCTCTCAATGTCCCAACTTCCTCTTTAGCAAAATGGAGATAATAATAGCCACTCCATAGAGTGATGCATGTAAAGCATTTAATGAGACAGGTTAGCAGATGGTGGCTACTGCTATTATTAAAGAACACTCTTCACTTTCCAGGAGGGAACAATATATTTGGGAAGAGAAGCTTTGCAAGTAGAAGTCATTGTAATGATACTTCTATGAACGCAGCTATTACATTGCATTATAACAATATGACTACCCTGGATCAAGAGCTCCTTGAAGGCAGGTTGTGTTCCCCAGGTCAGCTTCTCAGGAAGCACACAATAAATGTTTGCTGAACAAAGTAGTGAGGTGTGTATCAGAACAAAACACGTTGACCAGGCAGTGAGTTTTACCAGTTCTCAAAGGAGGATAAACCAGAGAAGATTTCATGGAGACAGGAAGAGTCAGAAGCTGAGGTGGTGAGGAAGAGCTTTAGGGAAGTAGAGCAAGCAGAATCACCCTTTTGGGTGCATGGCAAGAAGGAGACCAGATGTCTGGACTTGAGGGTCTTGGTAGAGGAGACATGCTCAAAGCTGAGGGATAGTCTAGAGGCAAATGTGCCATGGCATGACTCTGTATAAACTGATTCCATGGGGGACCAAGAAGAGGTGTTCTGGATATGAAAGAATCTCCAATGGCATCAATCTGTACCACGTATTCCCAGCCTTCCCCAAAGCAATATATGTGATAGAAGATAGCAAGTGCATGACACATTCCCTGGTGCACTGCTTGCAAAGCCATTCTTTTCTTGCTCCATTCCTGAATGCATATCAAAATGCAATTAAGGAAGAATGATGTTCTTAAGGCACTAACCTTGAAATCACCTTAATTTCTTTTTAAAGCATCACTCATGAATTTCAGTCTTTTGCCATCATTCATAACAAGTGCTTTTTAGCATATCTCTCAGTGTCTCTTGTGTTTTGCAACATGGCATTTAGGAACCATGGATCTGGTCCATTGTTTACCAGAACCTTTGCCAGCTGAGGCTATAAGGCTAGATTCCTTCAGTGAATGGTAGGGGATAATGACATGGCTGTTAACCAGACACAAAGGTGGGGGAAACGATCATTTCAGATCATTTATATCCCAGGCCTTGAGCTACGTATTAGATTCATTTTCCCAATTAAATTTTTGACACACCTGAGAGAGGAGAATCATTTTTCATATTGTTCAAGTGAGAGGGCCATTGTTGCCAAATAGGTATATTTCACTAATGATGTTAAGGAACTGGAAGTATTAAATAGGGATTTTTCAATCTGGGATGCTCACTTGGTGTGTTTGTACAAGGGAGCATCTCAATATCTGTTTTAGGAGTGCAGAGTCTTTCATTTTCCAGTTCCAGAGAAGGACCTCTGGCTGCCACCCTTCCATTAATTCTCACATAATCTCTTTATGTTCCAGCCTGTCCTGCAGGGACATTCAAGGCCAGCCAGGAAGCTGAGGGCTGCTCCCACTGCCCCTCCAACAGCCGCTCTCCTTCAGAGGCATCTCCCATCTGCACCTGCCGGACTGGCTATTACCGAGCGGATTTTGACCCCCCGGAAGTGGCATGCACTAGTAAGTGTCTAGTTAAGGCTTTGGGCTGGGGCATTTGGGTCCCTGATAGTGCAAGTTTTGGGGCTGGCACAGAGTGGAGAAGACACCATCCTTCCATTGCAGGGCAAAGCAGAAAGGCTGGTCGTGGTGCTGAAACGGACAGCTCAGTTGCAGCAGGATGTGCAGGCCCTCTCTCTGCTCAGTAGTGCAAGGTCAAAATTACCTTCTTTCTTCCCCTTTCTTCCAAATAAGAGGATCTTCCTTTCCCCACCAGAACAATTACTATCCATCATAGAGTAACAATGACAGTTTGGGAAGTTCTTTCAGTACAAAGTGAAGATCTACTAGAATATTGCAACAACTCCTAGTAAATCTCCCAGTCATTTTCTCTTAGAAGCCCCTTTCTAGTTGCTACAGCTGGAAATATCTCTCTTCACTGGTCCTCCTATATATCTGTCACTAGGTTTCCCTTGGACTTCTTATACTTTTATTAATTGTCTAGTTATTCTATAATTATCTTAGCTACCAAATGAATGTCCTTGTGTGCCAGGACCATATATTCAACTCCCTGTGTCCCTTTCAGTGCCCAACATGGTGTAGTAGAGCCTGACTACAGAGAGCATCTCCAAGGCATGAATTCTAGTGGTTTTACATCAGCTACATCCATTCTCCCATTATCTGCTGCTGAAAGGATTGTTGTCCTGTCAGAAGTGGGGGAGCAGCTCTGCTTTTGGGTAGGAATTGGGGAGAGAACTTTTTCCTCCCTCACTAAGGGTTTTAGCCTGAAGAAGAGCTGGTTTCTCTTTTCAACATTCCCATTGTGTTCTGGGATCAGTACTCCAGGTTAGTCTCTAATTATGCTGGAATTTTCTTTTGCATCAGACGCTCCAGCTTGACTCTCTGAGAGCTGAGATCTTCCCTTACATCAGTTTGGACTAAATCGCTCCCACCCACCCCCAGTGCAGAAGGCCACATGGGAACATTTCATCTGCACTTGCAGTTTGATGGACAGGAAAAAAAAAACTGGACTCCGAGTGGGAGAATTTCTTAATTCTGGCCTTGTACCATATGTAACCTTTCCTGGGTACAGAGGAGGAATGAAAGCGCCTTCTAGATCTAGGCCCTGAGCTCGATCAATGCTTATAGATTTGAGCCAAGGAAAAGCTCATCTTCTTGTAAACTGATTTTCCCCAGACCTCCTCTGGTAGAGGGAGACTTACAGGAATAGTTCCTTTTCTGCTGAACAGAGTCCCTGCCTTTCTGTGGTGGCATCTCCTCAAATGATTTCTAAACACCCCCCACCAAGGCATGCCCCATGAGCCTGAGCAGTACTGTTTAATGTACTCCTTTAGAAGACACTTAAGGATGCTAAATCACTGCTGCCTGGGTGTTCAGATCAAGGACCAGTCTCCATGAAGACCAGCACACATACCCAGGGTCTCACAGCTTCCCTCCCCAAAACATTCCTTTCCGCCTCTGCTCATGAACCCCTTTTATTAGTCTGTTTCCTTGTCCAAAACAACCCATGCAAATAGAAGCCAAGGTCCCCCCAAATTCAGCAACCATGCCCTATAGACTCACTGAGGATGAGGCAACCAGAAGGAAGGTACACCCATGACCAAATTCTCTGAATGGAGCTGTCCAGATGTTCCTGAGCCAACAAGACCCATTCCTGAAAAAAGAAATAACACCCCAAAGATCCTTATTCCATTACCTACCTATAGACTGAGCCCACCTTCTTTAAATCACACCCCATAGGTTTTCCCCTCTTGACTCTGCTTCATCCAGCTCTGGGGTTAAGCACACCTCCTATGCCCCCTCTGGTTCTCTCATATCCTCCCCAACTTTCCCAGAGTGGGATAGAGCTGCCTTGTCTGCCATACCTTTACATAGCCCTGTGCCTTGTATCTCCAGACATACAGCACTAGGCTCATAGGAGACACTTCTAAATCAAAGCTACATGTGCCTATGGTGGCCAAATCTGACAGCAGCTCCTAAATGTATTATCCAGTGTTCCAGCTTGATTTACAAGAACAAGTGCTTGGTGAAGGGACTCAGGGCAGGGATGGGCTGCAGCACAATGCTAGACAAAACAAGTGTAAGTAAAGCAATTATTTCATTGAGCCTCATTATATATTTGATTTATTGTGTGCCAGGGAAGTACTGTATGAAAAAGTCAATTTGTTGGCTTTTATATTCTCATTAGGGTTTCCTTTTAAAGCATTCTAATTGGAGGTGCCATCTGTTCTCTTAAAAAGGCACCACACATCACCATAGTAAATAATTTTTCAGATACAAGGAGCATCTCTGGAGCTGATGAGGCAAGGATAGGCTTGCACTGTGGCCTTAGGGCCCCCAGCTGGCCCAGTGAATTGGGCAGGGCAGCTGTGCAGAGCCTGAGTGAAGCTGTTCAGAGTCTGGAGATGGTAGGGATCCTTCACTTTACAAATCAAATCTCCCGTCTGTCCCATCGTGAAACAGTTATAGCCTGGCTGGGGACTGAGAATATCTGGGTTAAGAAGGACAGGTTCACCTTTCTAAATGTACAGGACAGCGAATATATACAGTGTCCTGGAACAACCAGCTGTGAATCAGGATTCTCACCACCTCCACCTTACATTTATTTCATGTGTTTGAACGGCTCACAGAACTCAAGGAAACACTCTTTATCAGATTATTATAAAGGACATTACAAAGGATATGGAAGAAGTGGTGCATAGGGCAAGGTAGAGGAAGGTCTCAGAGGGGCCATGTCTTCTCAGGCACATCATCCCCAAGAACCTCTGTGTGCTCAGCTGTCCCAAAGTTCTCTGAACCCTGTGCTTGTGAATTTTTATGGAGACATCAGCACATGTGTTACTGTTTGCATCTTTAACCATTGATGATTAACTCAATCTTCAACTCCTTTATCCTCCCTGGAGTTTGGGGGGTGGGACTGAAAGTCCCAACCATCCTGATTCCACCTTGATGACCAGCCACCAGCCTAAAGCTGCCTATGGGGTTGTCACCATTAGCATTTCAAAAGACATCCCTGAGGATTCCAAGGATTTTAGAAGTTGTGTGCCAGGAAATGATGTACAGGAATATATATGTATATACAGTGGTGCCTTGGTTCACAAATTTAATTTGTTCAATGATTCTGGAAAAAATGGCCACAGTTTGTGTTTGTCATCCAATGCAGTGCTTGCAAAACTAAAATTTTGTCAAATGCTCCTGTTTGTGAACCAAATTGTTCACAAACCAAAGCATTCCTGAACCGAGGTACCACAATATTACAGTGTCCTCCTGCTGCCTCCCTCAGGAACTACCCAGAGGCCCTGCTATCCAGAGACATCTTGGCTTCCCTAAATCGCCTTGATGTTGAGGGGGTCCTGGGAAAAGCTTAGATAATCAATGACATGCAGTGATTAGAAGATGGGCATTTTAGAGACAAACACTTGAATCTTGACTCTGTTCTCTTCCCTTTTCCATGACCTTGATCTAATTTTTTTACTTTCTTACGATCTGTTGTTTCATTCCCATAATCCTATAGTAATGTATGCCTTTCTGAGTTGTTAGGAGCATTTTAAAAAAATCATACTATAGTGTCTTTGGCACAGTGCCTGGTTCATAGTAAACTCTGAATCGATGCTAGAACTTGCTTTGGTTATATCCCTGGAAAATGTGAAAATAGCAGCAGATCTGAAGCATCCAGCATGAAAGGGTATTAGGGGTCTGAAAATGGAAGTGATGCTGTCCGGGGAGGGGAGGGGGATGGACCCATCTCTCAGCAGCACAGAACCCACTGTGTGATCTCAAACCATATGGTCACCTTGGCCTGAAGATCCTGGTGAAAACAAGTGAGAAAGTGAGCTATGTATCCAGGCATTTAGGGGAGACAGAGGGAGGGACAGACCAAGCATGAGAACTCCAGGAGCTGAGAAGCTGTACAAGGGTGATGACCGAAAAGAATGGCCTTCATTCCTTGGGGATCGGAGGTTCATTGACTCCTCAGAATAAGACACACTTTACCCTTTTCCATAGGAGGGTCACATGGCGAGGCGAGTGTGACAGGGTGATCCAGACAGAGGAACAGTGAGGGAGGCACCAGGAAGTGCCCAACAATGTGAAACCAAGCACTGTGACGCATGGCTTCAGTTTTAAATAATTTCTAGTTTACTGGGGAAAGAAGGAATTTATGAAGCAGATGAAAATAGATAATTATGCCTTATAAAATTGCTGTCTGTGAAAAACTATGGTGAAGGACTGGTGTGAAAATAATTACCTTGTTACATTTCTGACTACCAAAACCCTTTTTCTGTCACCCACAAGGGAGAAATTTTGATGGATCGCAGAGGCAAGCTAGTGCTTGTCTTGCTTCTTTTATTTCTTCAGATGCTGTGGGTGTCCCTCTGCTGCTTTGATCACAGAAACAGAGTAAAGCAGGGACTCCAAGGTCACTGTGTCCCCTTAGCCCCATGTTATCCCCTCAGAATAGAAGGCACAGTGCCGGCCAGCCCTCTGGGGTCCCCCTGTAAGCCATCTTTGACTTCCTTCCTGACTCACACAGAGGCAGGGAATCTGAGGGGCAAGAGCAGGGACTTTGAGTTTCACTCCTGATGATATGATGTGGGCCAAGTTACTTAGCCTTCCTGAGCACAAGCTTTCTCATTAGCAAAATTTGATATGATGGAACTTAAATTGGGAGGCTGTGAGAACTAAGTGACTAGAAGTAGTGAAGCCCCAGGACAAAACTCAAACCTCTCTGACACCAATACCACAACCACAGTGAAAGTTAAATTTAAGATATTTTAGAACAATGTGGATGTTCTTGGTGGTTTGCTGTTATTCTCTCTTGAATCTACTCCCTTAGATGAGGGTAGAAATCCTTGCTTCCCTCTCCCATCTCTGAATACTGTGGATTCTTTCTTTGAAGTTTACTTTTTTTTTTTTGTACCGGGGATCGAACTCGGGTCCTTGCACTTGCGCAGCAGGCGGCAAAACCACTGAGCTAAATCCCCGGCAAAGTTTACATTTCATCTTTAAGAGGCTGGCAGGTGTTCCCCCCTTCCATCCTTATCACCATAGGCACCAGGATGGCCCCTGGGGCACGAGTCAGACCCCTTGGACAGACTGTTCAAGAGTGTGACATCCCCTGTGCCTCAGCTCTAGTCTTTCTAGGAAAGCTAAGTGGAGAAGGGGATGGAGAAGGGGAAACACAGAGGGTAGGAAGTCACAGAGGGTAGGAAGGGCTTTGAGGTGGCAGGGACAGGAGGAAGTATCCCCTGCAGCTGACCTGGTATCCATCAGAGTGCTTTGAAGTCTACAAGGGGCATCTATCTACTCCTAACAGTCCCCCACTGGTCTTGGGAGCAGACCATGTTGGGTCATGCTTGATGACATAGTCAATGATAGTTTCCTTTAGACCAGTGGTTTTCAAATGCACTCCCTAGACAAGCAGCCTCGATGAAACCTGGAAACTTGCTAGGAATACAAATTCTCAGCCTCTGCTTAGACTGCTGAATGAGAAACTCTGGGGGTGGAGCCCAGCTATCAGAGTTTTAACAATCCCTGCAGGTGATTCTGAAGGCTGCTAAAGTTGGAGGACACTTTTAAAATTAGGTCATGTTTCTCTCTTTGGCTGTGTGATTCCTGTGGAGAAAGGCTGTTGAGTGAATTTCAGTGGGCTGAAACCAAAGGCCTGCCCCTTCCCGTTGGTATCCCATGTGCCAGGATGGCAGGCTGAGAAGGAGCTGTGAATGCATGTGTGAGAAAGAGGCAGGCTAGAGCGGGACGTGAGTGTGCATGTGTGAGCATGTCTGGGTGTCTGAGCAGCTCAAAGGTGAGCCTCACTAGTTCTTAGAATAACCCCCACCTGCTCTGGCTCCATTTCCATTTCATTCTCAGAGTAGCATGGTACCTATAGCGTGGTACTGCATGAACTAGGGGAGAGAACAGAATGGAATCAAGGATGCATAGCCAGGCTAGAATGAGCTCAAGAAGGGCTGAGGGAGAAACAGAGGCAGAAGCAAAGTGACTGGTGGGCACCATTTGCCTCAGATGGAGGGCCTGGTGAGTAGAATATAATAGTAGGTAGTGTGGCTCACCACTTAGCTGAGCCTCTATCCCACTTAGCTAGAAATCAGGCCAAGAGGAATCCTTTGGGGCTCCACTGCAGAGAGGGCCTCTTTGGGCCAATAGGGAAGAAAGGGCCACATGGCCACACACATCCCACCTGCGGCAGGAGTCCAGTGTTATAAACTCAGGACTACTTGCTTATCCACATGCTACACTTTGACAATGATTTTGAATACTTATCAAAAAGAGACCTTTGTATAAGTGTTTACCTCTGTTAAGCTGGGGCTTGCAATGTTAAAAGGAGGCGGCTTTACTTAAGGTTTGCTTTACCTTTTCCTGACTGAGGCTTTATTAAAAGATGCACTGCATCCCACCTTTTATATGCCAGAGGGCTGCTTGATTTTACCCTGACATGTGATCCAGGGTACATATAAAAATATTTGTGGTCTCAAGAGGAAGATAGTCTGTGCTTTTGTCCAGGTGAAATCCAGAAAAAGGATATGGATCAACAAGAGTCAGGCTAACCAGTTTCAAAGAGTAGCTTCATGTAGGCTCACACCCTGAGTTGGCCAAGTAGATGCTTTGTATACCTGGATGCAGAGTGGAGGCAGTATGACTACAAGCCGAAAGCTGTCTATTACTGTCATTGCTGTTTCAGAAAGAGTCAGCACTGCCTGTGTAAATGTGCTTTCACACTTCCTTAATCTACAATTTCTTTTCACAGTTGTTTGACCCAAGTGGGTATAGCTCTTATAAGGAATTGTGTAGCTCTAAGTTTTACGTTAACAGCCACACAAACTGACTTTCTGCTTCAGTGTCTTATCAGAAGAGTGTTGGACTCACAAATTGTTAACATTCAGAGCACCATACAGATTCTGCAACAGGTCAACCTTCCTCCTCATGCCAGCCTTCTTTCTCCAATAGCCCTGAGATGATCATCTTATTTTTAGTTTTCTGAGTATTTCTGATGACAGACAGCTCAGATATTTTGCAGGATGGCTCCATTCCAATTGCTAGCAGCCATCATCTATCATTGCAGGAGGGACCTTCTGGTCTTTGCATCAGAATACCTTCTCCTACTCTTTGCCATTGATTAGCCATTGAGGACCAATGTTCAGCAGACCAGTGGTTTCAATGTTTAAGGACAACTTCCTCATCCTTTCTTAATCATCTCCTTCAGACTTAAACATCTCTTATTTTACCTACCCCTCAAAGCACACGATTTCCCAAATTCCTACTCCACCCCCACCATTCTGGGTAGCCCTTCTGGATTTCTCATTTTCATCATTAAAGCTCACAAAATATGACATACAGAAATGAAACTTCTAATCCATACTCGACAATAGCAGAGTTCAGTGGGAACGTGATAGATTTTTCTCCTGTGATTGGAATACTGCTGACTGTTTACTTTGGTCACAGCCCCTGACACCATGGGCTCCCATCAGGCTTGCTGGCTACTAAACAGCTACTGTTTTTGTTTGTCCCATCAGGAATGCTGCCCATTTGGGTCTCCCCTATTGTGTAGTTATAAATACAACTTTAGAAGTTTTGCCCAGTGGATGTATGCACAATGCTCTCTCAGGTATAAATCATTCCAAATACTGACTTTTATCATCTCAGATGAGAAATGTGTAATTGTTAGAAGTGTGGGCTCTGGAGCCTATGTCCAGCTAAAGTACTGCTCTGCCACTTGTCAACTATGTGGGCTAAATGACAAAGCTGCTCTGTCTCCATTTCTTAACACATAAAATGGATTAATACTAGTGTCTGTCTCATTTCATTTTCATGGGAATTAAATATAGCAATCCTAGTTGGAATAGTGTTTGACAAATGAAGTATTCAATAAAAGTAAATTATTGTATTTTCTTACTCTTACCAAAGTTACTTATTCCACTTTTACGTCATTTTCAAAACAGCTATAATCCAAGCACTAGTATTATCATTTAGTCAACATTATTTCCTTTGGTACACAAATATTTGTGAAATTTTTTCAGATATATTTGCAGAAATGGAGGTATACACTCTATATACATGTTCTCAGCAAGCCAATAAACTTTTAGAAAAATAAATAATGCCTCTTGAGCTGAATTAAACTTAGAACATACTGGTCCTTGATATCCTTTATTTAGGCTCACAAAGCACTGACTTAATTATGAAGTTCCAGAGGTAGGAAAGGATTCAGTATCCATTCATTCTACTCTCTTCTCTATTGTATAACTTGGAACAAAGCTGTCCACCCGTGTCTTTAGGATCCTTTCTTGATATGAATGCTGCTTTTTGGTCTCATGCAATGGCCCTGATGTCAAATTTATAGGTGCTGGTCCCAGGCAGGACCAATTGGGAATGAAGGCTATAACTTAATGGGAGCAGCTGCTCAAGGTTCTTGAATATTCCCAGCTCCCGCTCTTTGCCTAGGAGGAGAAGATAAGCCAAGAACTTGCAGTCCTGCATCTTCTTTCCTGTGCCAGACTCTCACCCCCTCCCCAGGAGAAGAATGCTTTACACTGCTCACTCTGGATATTCTGCTGGTTAGAGTCCATCGGGCACAAGGCTCTTACTTGTCCATGGAGCTGAAAGCTGTTTAATGTGCTGATCTTATTTTTTTCCCCTGCTATGTGAGTTTACATAGTAAGTGCTCACCCCAGTCAAGAGGTAAGAGGCCTGCAGTTGAGATGAGACAGACCAGGTCTCTCTTGGCTTCATCTCTCTTTTGCTGAGTGGCCTTGGGTAGGTTACCTAATGTGTCCAAATTTCTGGGGGTTTTCCCCAAATCTGAAGATATTGTTTATTAATATACCCATTGTGAAATGTATGTAAAATACCTAACTTAGTGTAGTATATATGCTAAGTACTAGACAAATTGTTTTCTTTGTAGGAACAGGACATTTTAGATAAAGTGGTCCTAAAGAACCATCCTAGTTTGGTTAAATTCTGACACCATCACTCCTCTGTCTCTATCTCTTGTGATTAAAAATCTATGTACAAACTCTGTGTATCATCTTGATCCTTAGCACCTCACAATTAGGCCATATGGCCTCTTGGTTCCCTTCACCTCCCCTTTCCCATTTATAATGCCTCAGCTCCAGATCCTGATCCAGTTCATCCAGATACCAAGTCCAAGTTTCAATGGGATATTGGTTTAGACCTCAGCCTCTGCTTGGTGGTAACTTTTCAAGGTTACCATTGCCAGTCACACCTGGAATTCATATTGACCCACTGTACAACTGCTTCTATCCAGGAGCCAGGTTTAGACTCTACCCTCAACTCCATTACATTGTGTGGAGTCCTTGGCCCATACCCAGCTTCATCAGTGTTTTTCTCAAAGTCTGTGGTAATATCTGAATTTGCAGTTTTATTTGGGACCAATATACTTCTTACCTTTCTCTAGAAGGCTCTTCATCCTCTTTCATTCCCTCTTTCATTTCCAGATGGCATACTGGAAATCTGATACTAGCCAGTATTTTGTAAAACCAAGACTGAAAATTTCCAGATTCTATGGTTGGTCACACATGTAGATGCTTTGTGGAAACCAGAGCCAGAGATTCACAAATACCATTGTTGGCTTCATATGGATGTGAGAAAGACCAAGGATCCCAATATCTTTGGATCTCATCAGAGACTTAAGGGAAGTCACTTTTAACTTATTCCAGGGTAGATTTTGAATGCTGTCTGAACAGAACAAAGGCTGCCTGAGTAATAAGTGATCTCCCTATAACTGGAAGGATATCAAAGGTGATGGTGGTACCTGCCAAGAGGGTTTCTGAATCATATGGGAAGTTGGGTGAAGTGAACAGAAATGAGTCTCACAGTTAGTCTGGGTATATCCATGCTTTCTGGATTACCTGTGGCATTGGAAAAAGAATCCATCATTTTGTAGTGATTTATTTTGAAACTGCGTGTCTGGTTTTCTGTGCAGCTTTCTATGTAATTCCCTGGAAATTGCCTAGTCTAAACCAGACACCTGAGAACTGTTATGATATGGGATTAGATATGGATTTAGATGCTGGATTTACAAATGTACTAGTGATAACTTGGATGAGAAAGAGCAGGCTGCAGTCCGAAGTCAACCTGCAGGAGGCCCATGTTTTTTTCCAGCCCATGCCAGAGACCACTCCCACCACGCTTAATAAACACTGTTCCAGTGCTGAAGTCACATCAGAAAGTGAGACTTGCTTCATGGAGACTTAAAGGATAGAGAAGCAGAGGCCATTTGAACACAAAGCTCACTCTTTCCTTCTTCCTCATTCTGAAGAGCAGTGAGTCCGTGCAATGATAGTACTGGTGTGCTGTCCCTTCTATGGCCATGGGCTTACACTTATAGAAAATGCCCTAGGGATCATTTAGAGCAGCTCCTCTGGGTCACCTCTGAGTTCTGCTCACCTTGTAAGTGGCAAAAAGGATGCTTAGTGGCAGAGTCTGGAGTGAGCCTGCATGGCAGCTGTTAGTGAGATGAAGCTTAAGGCAGGTTGAATCTGATAGCCAGATATGCACAGAGGGTGGTGCCTGGGGGCCTGGAGGTCAGTGGTCACTGGGAAGTCAAGGTCTTCACCAAGCCCTACTGGCACTCAGTAAGCTGTGATGAAGAACCACTTAGTTCTCATAAAGAGGATGCTGTCTGCAGGCCTGAAATGGAGAACTTAGCACCAGCTGAAAATTCCTTGTGAGTGAAAAGATAGGCTTTGTGTATCTGCCCAGAGACAGGGAACATGTGCAGCTCTGAAAGCTTAGCAGTGCCCATGACTGCACCCCTCTGCCCAGGTCAGGCTGTGAAGCACCAATGCCTCCAGAACAGAGGCCTCTTTTGAGGACACCATCATTGTGCTGCATGCCCTGGGACTCCACCTTGAAGCAACAGCTGATTGGATAAAGAACATGAGTACGTACTCCTGACAATAACAACTGGCCTTTATTAAGGTGTTACTATATTTTAGGCACTGTACTAAGCCCCTGACATGGATTTTTCTCAATTAATATCACAGAACATGAGACAAGTACTACTGTTATTCCAGTTTACAGATGAGGAAACCAAGGTCCAGGAAGATTAAGTGACTTGTCTGAGCCCACACATTCAGGAGTGGTAGAGCCTATATTTGCTCTCAGGCCTGACCAGGCTTAGAGATCTAGTTCTTTACCCTCAGTGCTAGTCTGCTTTCCTTTGGAAAGAGGGCTATTGCCTCTCAGGCACCAATCTAATGGTACCAACCAGTTCAATACTCCATGTGATAGGAATCCGAAAAAAAAAAAAAAAAAGCAGGAGTAGCTCTCCTCTTTGCTGATCAAGTGGATTTCAAATGAAAATCTGAAACACTTTGGTCCCAAGAATTTCAGATAAGGGATAGTCAACTTGTATGTACAAATCTATTGTGAACAAGTGTTTTCATTCCTCTTAAGTAAAAACTTAAGAACAGAACTGTTGGTTCTTAACAGTATACAAGAAATTTCTATATTGTTTTCCAAAATGGTTTTATCATTTTACATTCACATTAGCAGTCTTAGTAAGTTCTAACTGGTTCACTAAGCTGACATTTGTTCTTTTAAAACTTTTAACTTCATCTCCCTAATGAGTGTATAATTCAATCTTGTTATTGTACTGATTAGTATTTTTCTGATTCT
>NW_004624730.1:11432875-11460674 GCF_000247695.1 Heterocephalus glaber
GTTCTTTATATATTCTGGTCATAGGTTATATGCATTGTAAATATGGTCTGTTTAAGGACTACTTTTCATTTTCTTAGTGATGTCATTTAGAGTTCCAGATGATGAAGTGTTTCATTGGTAAGAATTTGTCACATGTTCTTTATGCAAAGTAGCTGAGAAAGGTATTTTCCCTAAAACTTGGGAAAAGAAGAGACTTAGGGGAGGCACCAGAGGTCTCTGTAGAGTGCCACAGGCCCCTGTGGGTGGGTACTCAGCCTGACTCCAGTATCATTAATATAAACAATCAGAAAAGCTCAGACATATCTTGGGGCATACCTGCTTACCTAGAAATGGAGCTGCTGAATGACTGGGTGCATACACTTGGAAGTCAGCCAATATTACTAGAGTGCTCTCCCAAAAGGCTTGACCAATGTACACCCCTTCTGGTAGTATATGCAGTATTTTGCCTCTCCATACACTGGCCCAACTGAATGTTCTCAAGAATCTTCAGCTTTGCCAATTTAACTGACCTCTAGTCACTTTGATTAATATTTCCCTGATTATAAGTGAGTGAATATTTTTTTATGTTTATTGACCAATTTATTTTGTCTTCTGGGAATTGACTGTGTAAAACTATTGCCCTTTTTCTATTTTTAAGCTGACTTCCAGATGTCCATTAATTATGAGTGGCATCCTGCCTT
This sequence comes from Heterocephalus glaber, assembly GCF_000247695.1. The sequence goes on from NW_004624730.1 coordinate 11,433,556, forward strand.
CCAGTCCTGCACTTATTTTTGGATAAATTTTTGTCATATCAAGGTTTTTAATTTTTGAACTCATATCAGATATTTCTTTCTGGTTTTGAGGATTTGTGTCTTGAGTTTTTGCCTATGTTTTATGTATGTTCTTCCCATTCTAGGGTATAAAACTACTCTCATATTTTCATTTAATTCTTTATATAGTTATGTTCAATTCCTTCCTCTATTTAGAATTAATTTTTGAATAAGATGTGACATTGATATTCTTATTTAACTTATTAAAAATAACATGCCATCAGCTCTATCTGAACTGTTCACATTTTAGTGACCTGCTTCTTTTATTGTAAAATAAATGCCTGTGCATATCTGTCTTTATTCTTTCCCACTGGTTGTTTGCTCGATTCTGACAGTACTAAAACTTCTGCAGATAGTAGCTTTATGGTACATCTCTGTAACCAAGCCTATGTCTATTATTCATTCTCAAAAGTGTTGTGTCCACTTTTTATACAAGATTACCCTTAACCTAGTTGGGAATCTTTCATTAAACAATCCTATTTAATTGGTAATGGAATTCCTCTGAATATATGGATTACTTTGGAGGTGACTGTTTGCTTTCTGATGTTGAGTGTTTTTATCCAAGCACATGGGATTCAAGTCTTCTTTTATGCCTTTCAGTAAGGTTTTATAGTTGTCTTCATACAGCTATTACACAGGCCTTGTGAGACTTGATCCTAGGTATTTTATGGGTTTTGTGGCTGTTGTGAATAGATAGTTCTTTTTTGTCATCTTTTCGAACAGGTTATGATTATTACTAATGGATGACTTTAACGGTGGGAGTAGTGAGCTTCCTTCCAGTTCAGGAATCTAGCAGAGGCCCCGTGACTGCACAGGGAATTTGCCACCTGGAACACACTGACTTCCAAGGTTTCTTTCTATTCTAAGAATTAATGTGTCTATGGAAGTGTCAGAATCAAGACTTGATACTGGGTGCTCTACACTTCCTGCAAAGTCTATTTATTTTTCTCAGTTTCTTTTTTGTCCCCTGGACCTTGAGTTGTCATTGGAACCTGGATGTTTTCTGTGTACTCGGGAAAGGTAGCATATGTCTCCTTCAGAATGGCTTCCAACAGTACCTGGAGGTGTCCTCTGTGTATTACCAAGGAAAATAGAGCGCCTCAAGGTATGTTCCATCATTCGATCTCGAGTGTAATGAGGACAGTGTCTCCTGAAAGTCCCCTGTAATACAATGCCTGGCCCTCTCTGGGCTCAGGGGCCGGACCTCCAGCAGCCTTGTCTGTTGGTGGTCTGTGTGGCTGTTGTGCAGGCACCCACTTCACCTGCAGACTTGAGCTCCTCTGGGAGACAGAAGTAGACCTCACACAAATAGAGTAACACTAGGGAGTGTGGGTAGGGTCCTCCAAAAGCGTGTAGAGTCAGTGGAGATTAGTGTTAAGTGACCTGCCTAGGGTTACACTGTGGCAAAACTGGAACTCAGTCCTTGTTTTCTGAGTCCAGGACATTTTCATTACTCCAGGAGACTTCCGAGGCCTCATTTCCAAGATTAGGAAAGGGACTCTACAGGCCAGATCCTTAAGTTCAAATTTCTGTAGTTCTTGACTTGGAGTGTTCCCAGGGAGTCTGGGGGTCAGTGCAGGGATTATGTTAAAACTTTCTTCTCCTGGGCCTCATCTTGCTCCACAAGTAGGAGCTTCAACTGTCTACCCCTCCCACAAACAGGCAGTGTCCTGCTGAAATGCGCTGCTTCTTGGTGACAAACCTCACTCACCCTCCAATAGCTTCACAGCTCCCAGGAAACCTGTATTCTCAGGCTTCAGCTTAGGCCAGAGAGAGGCTGTCTCTTTCCCCAGAATGTGGAATCTACTCCCTTTCTACCAATTAGCTCCACTGAGGGAGATACAAGACACACTTTCTATAAACACTGTTCTTTGGCGAAATGTATAACACTAGGCTCCCCAAATCCCTCTCAGCAGGGCCACTCCTTGTTTTGACTCATCATTTCTTCTTATTATTCACTGTTAGGATTAGGAGAACTGCCTGAGTAAGGCCCAGTGTTTCAAAGACCCTAATGAGCAACACGTGCAGATCTGCTCACCCTCATCCTGGAGCCACGGTTTTTCTCAGGGAAGGTGCTGAGATGACTCAGAAGCAGGACCTTCCCACCTGTTTGAGATTCACCTGTCCCTGGCACTGGCAGCTCTTATGTCATGTGTTAGTCTTCCTCCCTCAGGAGGCTGGGCAGCACTCACTTCTTGGTTCCACTGTTCACCAGCCCCAGGACTTGCCCTGAAGTTATTTCTGTTTCCTTACATGTAAACTGAGGATAATACTTCTAACCTTCCAAGATATTGAGAAGATCTATTTCATCAGGGAATGCACAAAACTGCCTAAGATACTGTGAGTACAGGATTATTATTAAAAGAAAATTCACAATTCCATCTAGAACTCCTGTGAAATGGAAACCAACCCATCACTTTGTTCTTTGATTTGCTCCCTGGAGAAATCTGTTCCAGGCAAAGGACTTGATGTTGATCATTCAAATGGTAGCATGAATTAGTTCGGCCTTGTCAGAACCATGTCCACAGGAAGCCACTGGGTCAGGGCTTTATAGTCACCTAGAAAGATTTAGCCCACTAAGAAGCAAGGGTGCTGGTGCCAGGCGTCACACCTGCCTGCCTCATGACTCCTCCGTGGTCACAGACAGGCCATTTGGCCTCTTTGGTCCTCAGTTTTATCAGCATTTGAAATGAGGAGCTGAAGCCTGAGGAGAAAAACTAGTGACATAATATTTGCAAAAAGACTGTTCTGTCAGAGATGTTAAAAAATATTCAGAATCTGCCTCTCATCATCCCCTCCACATCTGCTACCCTGATACAAGCCACTCCTGTCTCTTACCTGGATAACTGCTGTGCTGCCTAATTGGCCTGCCTGCTTTTATTGTAACCTCATACATCCTATCCCACAAGGCAGCTAGAGTGGTATTGAAAAAGCCTGAGCAAGTCATTCCTCTGTTCAGAGTCCTCCTTAGAATAAAATCTCACTGAGAGGAAAATCCCTGCAGGCTGTGCCAGAACCTGCATAATCTGTCTCCTCTACTACCTTTCTAATCTATTATTTCCCCTCTCTCCCTTCCTCCCCGGCCCCAATTGTCTCACAGCCTTATTGGCTCCTTGATTTTCCTTGAATGAGCCAATCACTGCCCCACGTCAAGGCCTTTGCAATTGCTGGCCCTTTGTCCTGATGAATACTCACTCTGGATATTGTCCTGGTTTCTGACTCCCCACATTCAGGTCTCTGTCCACATGGCCTCTTCTTGAAAAGAACTCCATTTACCACCTGGACACACTGTTTCTGCTCCTGTTCCATTTGTCATCAAAGCCTTAACACTGCTTATATTACGCATATATCTACTCACTGAAACATTGTCTGATTCCTTCACTAGAATATAAGCTCTATGACAACAGGGGTTTTGCCTGTGTCGTTGTATCTGAATCAATTATGACATTATAGGGAATAAAATGCATAGCCATCACAAAGAAACTACCCTGATGGGCACTGTTCTCTTTCCTTACACTGCTAATTGGTAGGGGGTTTTTTCCACAGTGATCCAATGGGTTGCACTCATTATCACCCCAGTTTTATCACTGAGTATGCTGAGGCTTGGAGAGGTAATGGCAAAATCTAGCATTATTTGGCTCATTTCCATTTGAATCTGAAGAAGTACAGTATCCTCTAATTTCTAGTGAGTTCCCCCTGGGGATCATTTTAAATGGATTCCAAAGGTGGCATAAATTTGTCCCTGGGAAGATTGTGTTCATATGGCTGTTAGGAAGAGTAAGCCAACATGATTTTCTTCAGATTTTAATGCCCTCTCTTCATTATCCTAGGAAGGCATGCTACACTTTGAGGAGAGGAAGCTCAAAAGAGGCCTGAGCTTTCAAAAGGACCTGAAGGAGATACCCCAAATTTCAGATAGTGCCTACTCCATGTTGAGCAAAACAGTAATTCATATGTGCTCATCACTCACAAATTGCAGACAATCCTTAGTCTGTTTTTTCCCCCAAAGACCCTGTGCCCATCCAAGTTTCTGCTATTGAGAAGAGGATGTCTTGGGTATTCTCTAAATGTCACCCATCTGTCCATTTGGATGTTACCACTTTCCACTAGATCCCTGATAACTTTTACCTAATATGGCCTTATGTGTCCCCTCTCCCTGTGACAAAACCTGACAACCCCTTTTGCCACTGACTCCTATTATTGTGGTGTTATTATGGTGCCTGACATTCAGAAGATCATGACCAGCAAGGGAACTTCATTGAAGAGAGTGGAGAGCACACAGGCCCATGTCCCTCTCCCAAGGTCCAGACAAACTTCGCTCCACACATCGCACCCTGTCCTCTGAGACATTGGTCATTCTTGTCTAATCTGTCCCAAGAAATGTGCACTTGGTGAAATATAATGGAAGAGGATTTAGTCTCATATTTGGAAAGAGAGAGGGTGATAATGAGAGTTTAACTTATGCTGGGGAGTATCATAGCTAGAAAGAATAAAGAAAGATTTGGTTTTGTTTTGAAGTACACCACTTAGTGAAGAAGAAAATACAACTGAACATAAAGCTAAATTCATGCTTACTTGATAACTCGACTGCCTCTATAACAGGGGCAAATTTATCCTCTTTCCACTTATGTTAGCTTCTTCCCCACGCTGCTTTCATCCCTGTATATTATATTTAGGGAACAGACGTAACAGCCAGCCTGCTTTGATCTTCTACATATTGTGCACCTACAGAATACCTCTTCTGACCTCTGTGTCTCCCATTTCCATATCTATCAGTTCTCCTTGAATCCTGCTTATTTTTCTATAAAATTGCAAAGACTTTTCCAACTTCTTCAGAAGTGTTCCTGTCACTCAAACATGGCTCCTATGTCACATTGAGCAATGAGGAATAGGAGGTCCTGGTAGAATCTTCATTTTGAGAACTAATGCTGTACCATACAGCCTATGTGTTCCCACAAGCACTCACACCATAATCTCCCATCATCCCTAATATTATTTTCTGATCTTTCTTTCTATTATCCCTTATCTTTCAGTCCATATTGAAGACTTCAGCCAGTCGTTTTTCCAATTATAATAATATTAGATCTAGAATGTTCCCCTCAAAATTTTTATGAGACCAGAGGTGGAGCTTGGGAAGGTTATGAGATGATGGAAATGCTATATTAACCAGTAGACTGACCCACTGATGAGTTCCTAGCTAATGTGTGTTAGCTCATTGGAAGAGTTCTGTCACTGGGAATGTGACTTTGGAGGGTATTTCTCTGTCCCCGGTTTCTCTCTTCTCTCAGTTCACCACTGGTTGAGCACTTTTTTCTCTACCATGCCCCTCTCCAGTCTGTTTCTGCTTTGGAGGCAGCTGACCACAGACTAAAACTGTGAGCCAGAATAAATCTCTTCTCCTTTAAATTATGGGTTTTGGTTATTGGTGTCCCTGTGACAGAAAAATGACTAAGATATTAGCTTTTTCAGTCATGAGAACATTACATATTTTGCATTTTCTGCTGACAGTGTTCAGGAGTCTTAAGTATTAAATATCTTTTCTGGTTCATTTTCAGACACTATCTCAACCCTTTTTCAAAGGGAGACGGTGTTCATGGCCCAATTTGCTGTAAAAGTTAAGAAGAGATTTCCTTGCCTATAGGTCAGGGAGGACAGTAAAGATGAGATACTATGTCAAAGTGAGACTACATTTTAGCAGGCTGTGCAGCAGAGCCATAGGTACACACAGGTCATAAGCCTAGGAAGTAATAAGTGCTGGACTCATCCTGGATGCACAGCACTATGCTCACAGGTAAGGTTTTACCCCTCCTTGGGTGTGCTCTCTGGGGCTAAGCAGCCTGGAGAGTACAAACCAGGGCAGAGTGTTTCTCTTCCAGTGCAGCTCCAATCTTGTGGACCAGACTCCCACACATCATCCCTGAATATATTGACATGCATTGGTCTGGCCTTACCCCAAACATCTGTGACATTTTGTGTCCATATCATCTACTTTGATTTTAACTGTATGTGTTCACAATTCCCAGTACTCCATAGGAATGGATTCTTGCGTCTGAGTTCCCCAACATAACTGTCCTATTTTCATTGCTTTTACAGTGCTTAGAATAACTTTAGTTGCACAGTTTGTGCTCATGGAAAGAGTGGCTGGATTAACTCAGTCCTAATTAGATGAGTGGGCCAGAGCTCCAGATGATTTGATAATAACAATACTTATAGTATTAATAATAGCAGCTGATGTTACTAATTCTTTTATGTATGAGCCACAGCTTTGGGCATGTTATCTTAATAAAGTTTCAGAACTACCGTATTTCAGATGAGGAATTTGAGCCTGAGACATTCACTTTTTCAAGGTAGGTCGACTTGGTTGCCATGAAAATGTAGGGATTCCCTTGATTTCAGGGAACAGTGAACCTACTTACGGTCTGAAAAATCATGCACATTTTCAAGCACATGTTCACTTTTCTGACAAAAAGTTTTGAGGCTCTCATCAGATTCTCCCAGGAGTCACGCACAGACTGGGGAGGACCCTGTCACTGGCCTGCCGCAGAGGAGCACAGTTCGTCTCACAACAGTTACCATCCTCACCACCTACCACACAGGGCTTCTAGGGATGCAGGACTGGATCCAGCAGTTCAGTTAGAAAGACCCTGGCTACGTGGCACCTTGCACCAGCCTGGAATTTATTTTGGAATTTGGCCTTGCTAAGATTCCTGATAAAAGAATTAGCTTTGGGGGCTTACCTGTCTTCAGCAGATTTTCCCTTTGATTACTCAAGAGTGCTCTTATTTCCAACTTAATGCTTACAAATAAACTCACCCTCTCTCAGTCACTCACCCTAAGTTTTCATTCTTAAAAAAAAAATTCATCTGGCCCAAACAAACTACATTGAAAAGCAGGACGATACTGTCTCAAGATGACAACACTGGGTCTGGTGCCATGGCTCTTGAAAGAACCTTTTTAAATTCTTTGAAGTCTCAGTGATAAGCAGACTCTACTTGGGCTGAACCAAGCTCTCAGGCACATCCTGGAAGACAATGGAGGTTCATCTCTGTGACTCAGGATCATTCTCTCTTGTCATCCAAAAAGAAAATCATAGCTCAACACTTTTGCCATCCTTTAAAAGGACGGAATATCCCTAGCCTTTTTAACAGTGTATGTTCATCAGTAGTAACCGTGGCAACAGATCAGAGAAGCTTCAAAAAGCTCATCTGTGTGTAATTAAAGAAAAAGAAGAAGCAGGCATGAGCGCAGGGAATTCAGACAAGGAGGCTGTGGTGTTGAGCCCTGCTTCGGCAGTCAGACAGCTTTTCCTGATAGAGGTGACAAATTTTCTTGCTACCCTCTGGATTCTCTCTCTGCTTCTTGGGGATTTTGCTCAGGGCACACATTCTGGATGAACATTCCCTGAAGAGTATAACCCAAACCCAGCAGACAATGCCTAGATGGGGAAAAAGTAGCACTAGAGCTTTCCTCTAGGGAGATTTATGCACTGCGAAACTTGCTCTGGTCAAGCTCTTCATTCAGATCAAGAGGCTGAGTGGCCTGCCTGCAGGAAGGTGCCCATCTCATTGAGATTTTAGAGCACAGTCAAACCAAAATTGACACTGTTTTAACCACCCAGAAATGAGTCCCTAGCCAGCCAGGCCCAGAGCAGGCCTTGTGGAAATAACGAACAGGGCTTGGCATTCTTAGGTGACCAGCTGAGCCGTGAGTCTGTTTTATTTCATAGCACTTATTCTTACCTAAAATAATCTCATTTATCTTTGTGTTTCCTTCTATCCTGTCCATGTTTTCTCACCAGAAGGAAACATAAACTTCATGAGAGCAGAAGCTTACCTGTCTGGATTTTTCTCTGCCTCTCAAGTGCCTGGAAGAGTGCAGAGCACCTTTGTTAAAGTAGTGAATGAATGCATAAGTAATGAATGAGGTCACAGTCATTGCCATAGCCCAGACTCAAGTCACCTCCACAAACTTGCATGGCACTCACTCTGTGAGATGAACAAGGCATGGCCCTGCCTGTGAGGATTCAGGGAAGGACACACATGTTGGACTCTCCTGGCACTCTGAATCCACACTCCGGGAGAGGCTGTTCATGACTGTTCCTACTTCTTGGAGGGAAAGGAACACATTTATTCACCTCTGAACTCAACAACCATGCCCTCTCCAACCCCTCTTCATGTCCCGCAGACACATTCACTCTGAAAAGTATACAGGAATGAGAAATGGCCAGTGATTGCTTCATATAAAGGCTGTTTCTAAATAAACCTGGGAAAATATTTTCCTGGAAAGTGGAACAGGCATGGAGTAGCATTGCCCATGGTGGGTGTACCCAGGTGGGTCTGTAGCATCTCAGCTGCTACAGATGAGAGACAGGGTAGGACACTCCAAACCATCTCTTCATTTGCTATCTTTATTTCACCAAGCCTCTGCCACTCAAGGTCACAAGCAGTGAGTTCTCCCTGCTGCCACTATTTTGAGGCCTCTCTGAGGTCCCTCCATGCAGCCACAGCAGGGCATCTTGTCTCATGCGGGGGAAGAGTGTAGGCAAGGAACCTTCACCCATGCACACTGAACAAAGTAGAAAACTAGGTTGAAAGAGCCTGTTATAATGTATTTAATGGTATGAAGAGAGTTTAGTGCATACAGGAAATTTCAGGAACTTTCCTGAAATTTTTCCATAGTCTTGCTATGAGAGTAAAGAATCAAGTACCCAAGATAACATCAGCAGCAGGCAGACCACAAGGGACTTGAGTGACACAGAACAGAAGATGAACACTTCAGGTAATTGGAAGATAGAGGGCTTTGAGTAGAGGAATGCTATGAATCCATATGCTTTTAGTGCTCACACTTTGGCAGAAGTGACTAAATCAGATATGCAGAAAAGATGGTGGAGAATTAATTAAGAGGATTTTGCAATTGGGCAAGAACATGATGAGGCCTAGAGTTCTGAGGCTGTGGGAATATAGAGGAAAGGGAATATGTGAAAAAAAGAAGATGAAGCAGACAGATTGTGGTGCTGGTCTCTGAGTTATGGGATGCAGATGTGACTGGCTGGTAGCTACATGGGGTATCAAGGAAAGTGAGGACTGAATGGGGTAGAAGTCTGAAGGAAAAGCTGTCTTGGTGGAAGAGTAGGAAAGTAACTGAACTGCAGTAGGCCTAGGCCAGGAGAGAAGAGACAGTAAGTATAGACTCTTAATTGGAAAAGCTCAACTGAAGAGTAAAGAAGAAAGATGTACAACATAGAGAGATGGCAGATGATAGTCTTTAGGTTTGAAAATGCTAAAACTTATGGAGGTTAAAATTGAGAAGCTGGAGTCAGGGGAGAGAGTGAGGCCGAAACTCAAAAGGAGAGAGGGGATCATTAAAGAAGGAAGGTCTCCAAAGGGTGGGAGGGTGGGGTAGTCAGCAATAGCCTCTGCCCTGCTATCTGATGCTGCTTTCTGAAAGAAAGGGTGGGCTGAGGATACACTAGGATGGCATTTTTTTAAAGACCCTGTACAGAGCAAGTGCTCAGTGAGCGTATTTATTTGAGGATGAGAAACAATGGCCTGTGGGTGTGGCTAGGCTGTTTGTCCTAAAAGTGTGACAGCAAGTAACAATGGTGTTGGCCTTGTGAACTTCTGTTCAGTCTGAAGCAAATAGATGTGTCCAGGACAGATATTGACCCATCTGGATGTCAATGCATTGTGTGAGGCAAGTCTGGCCTGGTCCAGGAAGAACCAACCTGGGACAGTACTGATTGCTCTCCCACTACTATATGTGGACTAAGCCAAAGAGAGATGGATGTTCGTCTCTGGGCAGGTGGGTGGAGAATTCTTGAGCACTGTTTGCAAGACTTCAGTAAAATGCTTTATAAATCCTGCCTTGTCACAAGCAAGCAACAATGCTGTGCCTTTGCTTGGGCCTAATGGGCTTTATATAGTACAGTACTGATTTTCTTTCACATTTTAATAGAATCCGATTTAATATTTGCTTTCTGCTCTAGCTGCTCGCTGCTGACTGATTCAACACAGAACCTTTCCCTGGTGCCCCCCGACCTTGTTGTTATTCCCTCATTTTGTGTGTTGGCATTTGATTCCTGTCTCCAGCATGAACCACTTTACACATGTCTTCGTTCAGCTGGCAACAGTCACGTGCGTGAATTCTGAATGCATTACTATCCAGAGCAGCTGCTCCAGCGAACCCACCATTCAGAAGGGGGGCTTCTGGGCAAGATTCATTTCCATCCTAGACATTGAGAATATGTAAGGCTCAGGCTTGGAAGCCTGAGGCTATGATCTCTTCTGTTCTTGGGCAGAAGATTCTCCAATTTAATCCCAAAATGTCCAGCACTGTGACTGTTAATTCAGCAACATTTTGTGCTCATGCAAAGCATCAGGCTTCCCAGAGTTTTGCATCCAGGAATTCAGGAATTTCCATTTCTGCTGGAATGGAAACAGCCATAAATGAGCGGTTCAGAAACAAAAGCCTCGAGTCCAGTGAGCCTAGCTGGTTTACAGGAGACAGGGTCTGTTCAGACCTGGGCCATGGTTAAGACCACGAGCTTTGGAATCAGGAAGGTCTGGGCTTCCACATTGGCTTTATATCTTATAGGCTCCATGATCCTCTGTAAGCCTTAGTTTCCCTACATAATTCAGAAACCTTTTGTATCTTCCTGGCAGGTTCTTGGGGGAATAAATGAGGCAATGCATGTAAAGCAGGCAGCAGTGTGTTCTGTACACACTCCTATGCTCTTCTTATGTTATGGGGTCAGAAATGGTGACTATGTGACCTTCTCCTACTCAACCATGTGCCTGTTTTTATGCACCAAAACAGATGCAACATGAGTATTTATCTACCCAGGTGCTCCAGCAGCATGTTCTAGAGAAAACCCCCTGCCACCATGTGTATAACACACAGATTGCAAGATCTACTGGGGCTTCTAGAGGGACCACTCATATCCCTCTACCCTTGAGTTCTACTCCAATTAAAAAAAGACAAGACAGTCAATAAATTTCAGTATATGCTCATTTTGTTAACCCTTATTCTGGCTGGAGGATGTGGCTTTGTCCTAAGAATGAGACTTGCACCCACATCCCTGAACCCTTCTCTCTCAGCACATACAATCTGAAAAAGAAAACTTTGATGGGATTTGGGGACAGATTGTCATCTCTGTCCACCACTCATTCTTACAAACTTGATTGGAGCATGGAGACTGGGGTTGAAGAAGAGAAAGGGTGTGTTCATGGGACGGGGGGGGGGCCACCAGTGGCAGACTAGAGAGGTGCTGCATGAGGAAGCTTCAGCCCAGCCTCACGGTACTCTTCTTTGTCTCCCTGCAGGTGTTCCATCAGGTCCCCGCAATGTCATCTCCATTGTCAATGAGACATCCATCATTCTGGAGTGGCATCCCCCAAGGGAAACTGGTGGGCGGGACGATGTGACCTACAACATCATATGCAAAAAATGCCGGGCAGATCGCCGGAGCTGCTCCCGGTGTGATGACAACGTGGAGTTTGTGCCCAGACAGCTGGGTCTGACTGAATGTCGCGTCTCCATCAGCAGCCTGTGGGCTCACACCCCCTACACCTTTGACATCCAGGCCATCAATGGAGTCTCTAGCAAGAGCCCCTTCCCTCCACAGCATGTCTCCGTCAACATCACCACAAACCAAGCCGGTGAGTCTGGAGGCTTCTGTGCTCTTTCTCTGTCTCCGTGGCTGCTTTTTACCTCCCTCTCTCTGTAGGGACACAGATGCAGCCACACTCATCCTGTTAGGTTGCCATATAACTTGACGGGCATTTGTGGCCAAGGAGGAAGTGGCTGGAGTGTTTCACCTTTAATTTTTATTTGTCTGTCTGAGACAGAGTCTCACTAGATAATCCAGGTTGGTCTTGAAATTGCTATGTAGCCCAGGCTGGCCTCAAGCTTGCAATCCTCCTGCCTCAGCCTCCTGAATGCTGGGATTACAAGCATACATCACCACACCTGGCTTAGAGTGAACTGGAGTCTAGGAGACTTTCTGGTAGCCGGCACAAAAACAAAGATATATGTTAGAGTAGGACCCAATGCTCTGCATTAGTTGGGACTCACCAAATGCTACTGGAAAGATGGATAGAGGGATGGACAGACAGATGGGTAGGTGGTGGACAGATGGATGGATGAATGTGTGGGTAGATGGATGGACAGATGGTTAGATAGATGCATGGATAGACAGATGAATGGAGTGAGTGGAAGTATTGCAAGATCTTGAGAACAGGAATGTCAATGATGCTTTAATAGAAAACCCAATGAAAGAAACTTCCCAGAAATCATGATCAAGGGTAATATTACATTCATAGGTTATTTTTTTATTAAACTTCCTTTATTCAAGGCTGCAGTCTTCTTTCTAGCTTGCTCAGATAAATTCTATAGTGTTGTAGAGGCTCAGACAGGTGCCAATAGATCACTCCTGATAGCCAGTATATCCTTGTGGCATGCACAGCTCAGAACACACTTTCTTCTCTTTATTTCTGTATCTCTTACTTTTCTGATAATTTCTTTTTATTGCTTTTCACACCTCTTACATCAATCCATTTTTTTATATCCATTTAGCCAGTCCACTCATTCACTAACTCACTCATTTATTTACTTATACATTATTAAGAGACAGTTATTTAGCATCTACTAAATGCCATACTGTGGATTAGATACCGTGAGAGATACAGTGGTACTTGGGTCACTTTCATGGGAGTCCCTCCCATGAAACTTATTAACTGAAGAATTTACAGAACACAGACATACTGTACAGATCTGCAAGATGTTGTATTCTAAGCATGTGCAAACCTGCAGCAAATACCAAGGGCATTAGAGAGAAAAGAGCAGTCTCTCCCCTGTGTGATCCTGTATGGCTGAAGAAAGAAGTGAACATAACATCTGTGGACAATGAGGGTCATAGGCAATGGACCATGATCTTATTTGGAATTATAAATTTTTCTTAATCAACAAATTCTAGAAGGGCAGCTTATTAGTGGACTAACAGGAGCTAACCATTTCACTCCCTCTGTGTATCTCCCTTTTCTTGACCTCTTCTTTTTTACTCCATTCTTTTCTTCTCTTCATCTTCCCATACCAGACATGTTCTGTCTCTTTTAATACCAGGCATCTTTGATGGCAGATGATTCTTGGGTTTAAACTGTCAGATCTGAAAAGAAAAAAAGGTGTTGTAGGAGAGCATGGCTGTCCAGATGGCTGAGTTATTGCTCTGTGTGTGTGTGTGTGTGTGTGTGTGTGTGTATGTTCATGTGGTGTGTTTGTATGTGTGTGCATGGTCACGTGTTTACATGCATACGTGTATAGTAAGAAAATAAGGATGGAAGTGTAGAAGCCTCCAGCTGGTGACCACAGCCCCAGTGCCACGGAGACAAAGGTTGTGGCAGTCTGTGTTACTCAAAGAAAAGGAAATGGTAATTTCTGCATTATGTTGAGCATGTAACATGGGCAGCCTTTGTTAGCAGTATTTCCCTTAGAGAATTTAAAGCAGAAAACTGGCTGAAATATTTTAGTGTCCTAGCTTCTGGGAATAACAATCCTGCCAGGCTGTCATGTTACGCTGGGCTTGGCTGTCTTTTCTCTCTCTCTAAGCATGTGTGAATAAACCTGCCACTTATATCAGTTTGCTTTTATTTCTTCCCCTCCCTTCCCTTACCCTGCTATTCCTAAACCTGCCCATCTGCTTGTCTTGCCATCTGCACCTTCCCAGGCTGCAATGGAGATGAGGGACCAGGGCCCCTGCAAGGGGCTCTGTATTATCAACATTCAAAATATTTATTTTTATCCTCTTCTATTAGCTTCTCCTCAAACACATTTCTTTTGCCCTTTGTTCTCCCTCTAATGGCCCCTTTAATCTTAATCTTCCCTGATTTTGTAGTCCCAGCCTCCATTATAATTTTCCAATCTATGATTTCTCTTTGGTAATTCTAGAATTTTGGTGTTGGTAAATTTACAATCAGTGAGAGAATGATACAATTATTTCTTGGTGGTGCATAGCTATTATAAAACAAATATCAAGTTGACTAATAGTCCCTAATCATTGTACTACAGTGGTCTGGGGACCATTGTGATATCATAATGGGTTGGTGAATGCAAATTGTCTTCAGCCAACAGATAGTATTTTTTAAAGGTAGAAACCATCAAAATAAGCATTTGAACCTGTGCTGCTACAAGAACAATTTCGAAACATAACATAAGTTATGCATTTTTACCAGAGATAGAAGAGATAAATATTAGCCATTATGAAAACGTAATGTCTCACATTTGTTAAGGTATAAGATAGGTATACTCATGTGTCACCAATAGGACATGACATGTGTAACATCTTCCTAGGACTCTTGAGTTTGTCCACTCTGGGTGAAGTGGAGGTAGACCTTCCTTCCCTGGCCTCATGGGATGGCATTGGGCAGCATTGGCTAGGTCTTGGTTGAAGAGCAGATGAACAATAATTATTATGGTTGGCACCTTGTGGGTATTTCTTTGAGTTTACAAAGAATTTTGTGATCAATGGATTCATTTTGATCCTCATAATTATCCAATAATGGGCATTATTGTTCCCCATTTTTGAAATAAGGGAGCAGAAGCTTAAAGGGATTTGGAGAATCTAGAATAAGGGTGTTTGGAGAAACAAGATTAGAGGAGCATCAGCAGAATATTACCATTCTTTGTTTTTGTTTATAGAGACCAGGTCTCGCTATGTAATTCAGGCTGGCCTTCAACTCACTATGTAGTCCAAGCTGGCCTTCAGCTCTCAGCAATCCTAGCACCTCAGCTTCCTGAGTCCTGGGATTGCAGGCATGTGCCACCACACCAGCTCAGATATTATCTCTCTTGATTCTTCTTTCCCATGTCTTGTCCTAAAAGTGGTCAGTCCTCCTGGGCTCCACAGTTTATAGCCCCCAACAATAGGCATTTCTGAATTCCAAGAATTATGAGCTAAGACGCTATTTTAGAGATGCTTCAATCATTAGAAATTCTGTAATCATCTTCTGTCATCTCCTGGGTCACTGGACACCCAGAACATAGTTCTTCATTCGGATGTAAAGTTGTCTGGGAGGATTACCAAACTGTCTATTGAATCTTGAGATTCAAAAAGTCCCCATCTTCTGCCACAACTCCAGTCCTCTACATAGTCCTCACTCTCAAGGATGTTATATCACTTAGGGAGTACCAGAATTGGATCCTTACCTAGTCTACAGGCAGTGGCAGAGAATTTATATTTCTGAGCAGTTAATTTACCAAGCCCTAGCAAATCCTATACAAAGATATGGTGGGTCCAGTGAGGAAACTCTGGTTAGAAAGCTTATAGAATTTGCTCAGCATCTTATAGTCAGCAAATGATGTTTCTTGGCTTCAAACTCAGGTTTGTGGCCATTTTATCCTCAGATTGATCAAAAACCATATTATAGTAGGGTATGTAAGTTATAAGCTCTCTCTAAGCTATTGCCACATAGCTGAACTTCTTTAACTGTCAAAAAAATGTCCATCATCTTTGGTCAGGGTTGGTCATGAATTATGCAAGCTCATATTTACGTGAGGCCTTCAGGTATATATCCTTGCACTGAATACAGATGCCATGAATTTAAAATAGACCAGATCACATGGCATGCTCTCTATTCTAGTGGCCAAGTGATCTTTAGAGACATTGTTATCATCACTAACTCCAGCACTCTCTGGCATCTGGCCCAGATTCAGACCCATGGTTGGATCATCTGGGTATCAGAGACAATTAAGTGAATGACAAACTTCACTTCTTTCTCCTGCCGGTGAGACTCAGAATATCAAAGTTGGGGAAGAAGACCTCAGAGAAAATCTTGGTGTGTGTTGGGGGGTGGCAGCCCAGACAGGCCAGGACATACATGATTTGGGACAATCTAAGCCAAAGAGAATAAACTCAAAATCCCCTGAGGCCAGGCTGGTAGTGGAGAGGAGCAAACCAAGCCCAGGCAATAGGGACTGGTAGGAACTACAGGGAGCTGAATAAGGCAGGTGCAGTCACTACTAAGCTCCAACAAGTATTGCCATGCTCATCACTGCTTGATTTTATAAGCTGAAAATCCAGATTTAAAATGTTTACAACTGATTAGAAAAATTTAAAGCATTTGGGAGCCAAACAAATCCAATTCTGAATTTGGCCTGTTGGCCATGGTTTACAGCCCCCGATTCTGAGGGCTAAATCTGATTGACTCAATCCTGAACGATGAGCAGGCTATGTTGTTTCAATCTCCTTCTACCCCTCCCACAGTTATTTTCTTTACATTTTGAGCTCACAGTGGCAGACATGCAGTTGGGGCGGGGGGCTGTCCTGGACTTGGTTTCCCTCTCTGCTCCTCATGTGACTTCTGAAAATTCATTTGTCTGCCAAGAGCCCTCATTTCTTGCCTATAAAATGAGAAGCATGATGCGTGCTTTCTAGTACTGTAGTCAAAAGCAAATGAGATAGCTGTGAAAATCACCAAACTATGGACTGGGAGATTAGCATCATTTCTGAGAATATGTCCTAATCCAAAGAGCAATTTGCTGGACTTTTTCTCCCTAAGCTCTTTCCTTGCAAGGCTTCTCAGTCTTTGTTTGGGACTGATGTTATCCACATCAGATATGTAGCAGGTATCCATGTGTCCCTTCTCTGCTGAGAGGAGCAGGCGCAGGAGAGGAGAGTGGCACAGTCTGCATCTCAATGAGCTAAGGATGAGGGTGGGACTGGAGCCCAGGACCAGCATACCTGGCACAGGATGATCCAGTGCCTCAGAGGAGCCCTTCTGTCTTTTTTCTTTGTCTGCTTGGAGAAACAGCACTTTTCCTTTAACTCACATGATTCCATCAGCACGATTTATATCAGACTTTATATTAAACACAGTTCATGTATGGCCTGCTATCCATGTAGAATACTATTCATCACGCCCACAATGCAGACACAATCCATTACTTAATATTGTTTAAAAAATTCTGCACTGCTTCTGTTAATCGTCTCAAGCCCCTATAGTTTGTCCATTTTTAAGACATTTTTGAAGTTCTTAGACAATTACAGTCACTCAGAAACACTACTTTTCCTACAAAAGAATTACCTAGACCATCAATTCCTCTGAATTCATCACCTAATTTGCATTATTCTTTGGTTAAATATAGTATTTGCATGCATAAAGAATGATCTTTGAATATGAAAAGGAATTTATGATATTGCAATATATTGAGCTCTTTGGTGGAAAGAAGATATTATGTAAATCTCAAAATTAAATATTAAAACAATATTACATGCTGCCTGTAAAAATGTAGTGTGTGAAGATCCCATATGCTGGAACTAGTTCATTTTTAAAGGCTGGTCTCATTGGAAATTAGCGGGCAGATTTGCTTCAGAGTAGAGAAAAGATTGAGTCAGAACTTGAAAAAAACTGGAATAAATTTAAAGAAAACTTTCATTAAAGTGAATAGAGAAAAATTTAAAAACTTAAGTAAATGAAATTTTCACTATTCTTAATTCAATTTCATTTCATTGCTTTCTTCTCATCAGTAATTCTAAGAAGCCTGTTTTATTGTTTTCTAAGCCTTGGCATTGAGAAGGAAATTCCATGTGGGTTTGGAAAGGCCCTGACCATTTGCAAAAAATGGCATGTGATCTGTGGAGCCAAGGACATCAGCAGGTGGCACTGCCATGACCAACATTGTGGTTTCCACCTTTGGAAGCCTTGGGGTTTTCCACCAGATGGTGAGCTCTGTGGAGAACGCAACTTCCTCACCTACCACAGATTTAGGACAAAGGAGTGGCACAGTCCTAGGCACAGAAAGCCTTGAACCATATCTTCACATGCCTTTAGTTCACAGAAAAGTATCTTTATACAATTGTTTGGCTGGAGTGTGATGATCAGAATGTGTGTGTGGTCCACAGGTAGTATGTTCAGATTAGCCAAATGACCAAGTGGTTCCTAGAAGGAACATGTAGGGAAAGATGCTTAGTATGCTTCTTCAAGCCCTGATCTCAGAGGAACATAGAAACTTAACCACGCTCAAAGGAGGTTACTTACTGTGTTTGCATACTGCAACTTTAGAAATGTATTCATTCATTCACTCAATGAAATCTTTGTGAAAGCTTCCCAACTGCTGATTCAGTGATCCCTGCCTCTTAGAGAATCCCATGAGTTCACTTTCTCAACAAGTAGTATTGTATTTATTGAGACTGTCTGGGTGCCATATACTGGTACAGATACCAGCAAACAAGGCAGGCAGAAGTTTGTGCCTTTGTGGAGCTCCCATTCTAGGCTATAGCACTCACTGAGATTGGAATTAGAGGCCCAGAACAACCACAGAGTGAATGGGGCCTCTGCTATGAAGTGGCTCTTTGGGATGTTATACTGGTTCATGAAGCTGACTTACCACAGGGGTGTGGTATGGACAGATATCAGGACCTTTCTTCCTTCCTAACCTACCAAAGCCACAAGCAAATGGCAACTATTTCATAATGCAACTAGTGTTAACACTGTTACTGAAGTTATAACAAGCTAGTGTGGGCTTTGAATAAGGTAAGGAACTTCCCACAGTTGCCAGTGGCTCCACTATTACCTCACAAGCCACATATTTGGAGTGCCCGGAAAGATGGTGTCTTAGCTGCTTTTCTCATTGCTGAGACAAAATACCCAACACACAAAGTGGACAAAAGGTTTATTTAGCTTATAGTTAGTAGAGGTTTCAGTCCATAGTTGGCTGACTCCAAGGCAGAGTGGCACGTGGCAGAGGGAGAACACAGCAAAAGCAAGCAAGGGACCTTAGCATCTTTCTGTCCCTTTTATCTTATCCAGACTACTTAGGGCAGGTAGCACTCACACTCTTAATCCTAGTGCCCTTGAGCCTAGCATCCCACCATGAATCAATTCCAGTATCACACAGCCTAGATCCAGCCACCTCTGAAAAAGTCCCACCTATGGTCACATAAGGCTTTGGGGGGACATCTAAGCACAAGCCATACTAGATGGAGCAAAATAAGCAAATAAATCCCCAGGTCCTGGACGCACTCTAGTCATCCTAGCAGCAATGCAAGGTGGAGCTGTTCGCCCCTGTTCTTAAGCTGTTGGCATCACCAGCCATTGCTGGTGATATCCTATATCAATCTTATTAGCCATTGTACCCCAGTGTCTAGCTAGATGCCTGAAACATAGAAGTCATTCAATAAATGTTCATGAATGAACTAATAAATAAATTGTTAAATAAATGCATGAATGAATACTTCAGTCATTCTGAAATTAAACTCAGCAAATGGTGCAGCTTCAGCTCTCTCTGTGGTCTCTGCAGCAGGCATCTTTTAGTGTGGTATTGGATTAGAGTTAAATCCTTGTATTCTCCCAGGTATTGCTGAGACTTGGGGCTTCCTACGTGCACTGTCCCCTCTGAAACATGGCTGTATGGGGGCCCTTCTGTTATGACTTGGTCTGCCCGCCCACTGGCAAGATCCCAGCTGCTTGAGCAAGCATGGTTGAGGGTAGTGGGGATGGCATTTGAATGCTGTTGTCTGTCCACCTGCATATCAGCTCCATGCCTATCATTTTCACAGCACTATCCATGTTAAACAGGCAGGAGCACCAGGGGTTTTTGAATGCAGCAATTAACAAAACAGTAATCAAGCTAAGTGTTTAATTTCAGAAAATTGACATCTTCTCTGAGCAGATACGAAAGATGAGAGAAAAAAGGCACATTAAATGTTCTGGGCAAATAAAGGCAACACTGGACCGCAAATATTTTCTAGTACAAGGGAAATTCTGTCAATCCCCCAGGTCTTGGGATTGGTTTCCTTTCAAAAACTGAACTACAGGACTTTAGCTAATTGAACCCTAGGATCTTAGAACATTTTTCCCTCCTTCCCTCCCCCCCTTCCCTCCCCCCTTTTGATTTCACTCTTTTTAGGAACCTAGGCACCTCACCACTGTGTCCTCTGCTACCATGTCCTGGTTGGCCTTAGATCATCTCCACAGGCTAGAGATGCCTCATAAACCATGAGCTAGCATTCATTTGCAGGAAGGAGTTTGCACATCAGCAAGGAAACTTCTGAGGAGGTAGATATGCAGGGGCTAAGGGGAGACAGGGGTTCAGCAAGGTCCACCTTGTGTCTGTTTCCCCATCTGTGACCTGGATGAGAGTGAGTGCCCATGACAAAGGATGGAGAGGCAAGGAAGGTGGCTTTGCATTAGGGATGCTGTGAGGTTGGAAGCATAGCTGGGCAGCCTTGAAGCACTGTGACAAGGTGCCATGGCTAAGCAGGGAGGCACAGATCTTAAGGATTGTGTTGAGCTTGGCACTGCCAGAGGAAGCACTGGAAACAGTACTCACAGGTCTGCAGGTCCTATGGGAAGGGGCTGGCAATCTGGCCTAATGAGAAGCGTTCCTTGAGGGGCCTTATAGGCAACTGACATTGAAAAAGAAAGCAAAGACAAAGACAGAATGGTTCGCAAGTCCCTAGAAGATACCCCTGGGGCTCCTAGAAGTCTTAATAGACAACATCTAGAGAACATGGGGTTGGTTCTGCATACAGCAACTTATGGAGATTTTGAGTATGCATTCAAACTATTATTTGTGCAGTTAGATATTCAGGCTTCTGTTTTCTCTGTGAAGTGGGAGGTAACTCTGTTTGCTAAGAGTGAAAGGAAAAGTACTAGGGTTGAAAGTTTGAGGGAAATAAAGTTTGACAGTGCCATTGAGAGAATGGGTGGTGGAATTAACCGGATGAATTCAGGATATCCAGGAGATATGGAGAGTTCATTTGAGGTTGACCATCACATATTTACAAAAGCCACCCCTTTGCCCTCTTGTGTAGCTTTCTCAAAAGTGTGAGGCTCCTGGAGATCAGACCTATAGGGAATTGATCATGGAACCTAACCTAGATAATGAGGGATATGAATGAGAAGGGGGCTGATGCATTGGATGGAAGTGAAGCCCAACAGGGCCACATAAAGCCAACAAGAATCAGTGGTGTCATCTGAGGCTGCCATGAGGAAACAAAAAACTCAAATTTGTGGTTCAGAAAATGGTGAAATTTCCAAGTCCAAGTAGACCACAAGGGTGGGCAGATATGGGAGAGTTGTAGACTTGAAGGAATAGAGAGAGCATTTGTATTAGTTAGTTTTCCCATCCCCAAGACACACTACAGGACACCCACAATTTAAAGGAGAAGAGGATTAATTTGGCATGTGGTTTTAGAGGAGTCAGCCCAAGGTCAGCTGGCTCCAAGGTAGAAATATCATGGCAGAAGGGAATGGGAGAGAAAAGATGCTTAGTTAATGGTAGCTAGGAAGCAGAGTAGGGGAATAGTGCTAGAGAAGAAGAGGCTAGGGACCAGATACAGTACCCAAGGTCAGGGTCATGCTTCCATAACCCACCAGGCACATCCAGAAGAGTGTGTTGGTAATCCCTTAAATGGCTCCCAAGCCAATCAAGTTTGATACAGTGAGGCTTAATCACCACAGCATTATTCAAATGGACCTGAAATCATCCAAAGCAGGGCAAGACTCAGGGTAGAGAGGAAGCCAGACAGAAGCCCAAGTCTTCAGTGAATGACGGAAGGCAGTGAGCAGGTGTACATGGTGGTGCCAAATCTTGGAAAAGGGTGGTTCAGCCAAATTTCTCTGAAGGTGCAAGAGATGGTGAACAATAGAGTGAAAGAGATGATGGGGAGCAGGGAGGACACAGCCAACCTCCTGACCCTGAGGTGTGCTGAGCATAAAATCACAAATTGTTGCCAGTTGAGTCTCAGGGCAGAAGTGTCCCCAGGAAGAGCTGCTTTTCCTTAACACAGTTGTGGAAGAAATACTTTGAGTGGGAGTTAGGGGGACTGAAGAGTTTCCAGATTTGTGAGCATCCACTTTGGAGGGTGCAGGGTAAGGATGTGCTCTGTGGTGACAGGGGAAAGTTAAGGTCAAGGAAAAGAGATCTGAATTTAGCAGGAATGTTGCTGTGCAAGGCAAAGCAGGCATTTTAGAGTGGAAGCAGCGAGTGGGCTGCTGTGAGGAGGAGGAGCTTTGGGCCTCCAGCCCAGAAGACTCAGACCTTTGACCTGGAGCAGGATGGTCACAGTGACTCAGGTGAGGTGATACCAATTTCAGGGTGATGATGGTGGGTCCCCCGGGCTGGAGTGGGGCTCTGCTAGAAGTGCATGGATGAGAGCTGGCGGAAAACCTAGGATACAGCCCACTGTGGGGTGTCTTTTTCTCTCTCCCCTGAGTTCACTAGTCTGATGTTTCCAATAACTGCTTTTCATGATCAAATATGGGGCAGACCATAAATGGCACCACTCTTGTCCCATGACGGAAGAGGCTGACAAGCCTGCAGGAGCCAAGCAGAGCAGTGTGCCTCAACTGATGTTTTCATCCTGATGGTCTTATCCTCAGTTGCCATCCCAGCACCTGGGGACAACTGCCAAGAACAGGTACCTCCTGACAAGTACCACTCCCACCAACTTATACCTCCACAGCCTCCTATGACCTTAGGCACAGAGCTTAGGTTTTCTGCCATTTCCACAGTGCCCATTTCCTATGGCACCTTCTGGTTCTCCAAGCAGGAAAGAGGAGCTGGGGGAAAATGCCAGCCTTAGGGGACCCAGGAGACAGAGGTTCCTAGCAGGATCATTGACCCTCCTTAGTTCCTCCTCCTGACACACAGTTTTGCACACTCTCCCCTTGGGTGGGAGTGGTTGATGGAGACCTTGATTTCCCTTTGGGCATAAGGGATCCTGAAGGCAGTGCCCATCCACGAGTGTGTTGCCCTACCTGTCCTCCATCCCCATGCAGTGTACTCTCAAGGGGCTTCAGAATTGCTGAGTACCTGAGAGTAGGGGGAGGGAGAGGCCCTCTATTGGTCTTGGACAGGAGGCTGGGCTATTTCTGGCTCTGCTTTAACCTGCTGGGGACTTAGGGATGTTGCTTTTCCTCTCTTTCTTTCTGCACTCTAGTCTGTACATTGTAAGAGTTGACAGAAAACTGAATGACCTCAGATGCCCTCTCAAAGCTCAACATTTCTGATTTCTAGATTAGCAGTTCCCAAACCTGAAAGTACCTCAGACTCATGTGAAGAGCTGCTTAAACAAATTACCAGCCCTCCCCCAGTACTGCTTCAGTAAGTCTAGGGCAGGGCTCAAAATCCTGCATTTCTTACCAGTTTCCAGGTGATGCTGATCTGGGATCCCATTTTGAAAACTACTAGGGTTAGGTGGATGATTCCAGTAGAGAAGCTCATCCACACACTCACAAATCAGAGTTAATATGAAAAATGAGGGTCTCTGCCATAAATCCACACTCTCAGAGTAGCCCTCTTGACCCTAGCTATCACACACACACACACACACACCTTGGCTTAGAACCAAATCCCTTTAGTAGATGGACTGGTGAAGGAGGAGCCTGTGGCTTCCTGCCTGGGAGTGTAAAGCTGAGACACAGCCTGAAGCCCTCACTTTCCCTCCCATGAACATCTCATTGGGCTCCACCCCCCAACTCAGCCAATATTCTACAACAACATGGAACTGAAGCTACACCCAAGGAGTTTCTCGACTCCTAGGTGACTCAAGGGTAGGGAGGGAGCTGAAGGAAGTGTCACGGTCATCTTGTGGCAAAGCACAGTGCAAAAACAAACAAGAAGCCAGTGTCCACAACAGGGGAAAACAATGAGAAAAATAATTAATTCTGTTTCTGTATTCATACTCAGTATCCAAACTAATTGCTTATTTGTTTAATCTACTTTGACCAGAAGTGTTACTGCATCAAAAATATTTAATGAGTCAGGCTTCTTAATGTAAAATTCAAGCATATTTGTGCAATGAAATGAGTTTTCATTAACAGAAAGAGAGTGAGAGAGAATCTGTTTTCCAAGCTGGACCTTCTCAACGAAGTTACCTCCTAGAATAGAAATGTCAAGGAAACACAACTCATCTGTGTGCAAATTGTTCTTTGTCGTCATGCTAGTGGGTCCAAAGTCATTAGCTGACATTTGAATAAAGATATTGGTTTTATCCCATGGATATTTTTAATATGGGGGAAAAAAACCCATGGTCCACCACTCCCAATACTGAACTCCCAACCCCATCACTCATACCTTCAAGGAAGTCACGTAACCTGAGGTCTCAAGGGGCCTTGTAGGCATTTCCAGCAGTTTTTGGATCTGTCTGAAAACCCTTCAAAAGGTAAGAAGATAGGTAGCGGCTTCAAGGAGCTCTAGGGTCCACCTCTGATTCACCCAAAGAAGTTCTCAACTATTCTGTTCACACTTATATTTTAGGGGAGCTATTATTTGGAGAAAGGATTATATGGGTTAAAAAAAAATAGTTGAAAACCACTGATGTTAGGGCAAGAATTCAGCTGAAACCTGAGTTGAGGAAAGAAGGACCCAGCCTCCCAGTGCATTTGGCTACACAGGGTAGAAGCTTTCCTACCTCCACTCCCTTGGCACCCACATATTCACAGCTACTCCATTTTCTGCCTGAGAATAACAGCCCTGCCTCCCCTCTTCCATGCCCTTCTCCCTTGAAGGCCAATATCCATCTTTGGTAGAACTAAGCCACTTTCTGACTCATCTTCCTTCTGAGGTCTTTAGAGAAAGGTCCACAAGTATTCCAGTAAGAGCCAACTCTTGTTGAACACCTAATACGTGTTAATACAGTGAGAAGAATCTAACCTTACTATTCCTGCCCTTGAAATTTACTTATGACTGCGAGCAGAGAAGAGCACCTGGAAGGTTACGTCACAGTGCACTGCAGCCCAAGCTGGTGATTACTTTCTAGTAAGACTTACAAACAATAAAGGCTTTGAGTTGGAAGGCAGGAAGGGCTGGGCAAGTCTAAATCAGGAAATACGTGGCTCCATTTCTGCACTTTTTGGGGGGAGGGTGCTGGGGATTGAATCCAGAGCCTTGTGTGTGCTAGGCAAGTGGTCTACTACTGAGCTACATCCTCAGCCTCCATTTGTTCCTTTGAAGGCCATCAGGGTCTTAAGAAGTGCCCTGTAACCAGAGACTGCAAAACCCAAGCTCTTCTGAGAAACAGTGAGTAAAGCAGTTAGGACTTTTTCCAACAGGGAACCATTGCAGGCTTTTGAGCATCAGAGTAAGATGAGTAAGGCTGAGATTTAGAAAGACTAATCTTACCTCAGTGTAGTTGGAGGTGAAGAGATTCAGAGGTAGCCAAGAAAGCTGGGACAGTAAGGTGAGATTCCAGAAGACACAGGAAACAGGACCTGTGTAAAAGCAATGGCAGAGCCTCAGGAGCCTGGGACTCCTGAGTCTGGCTGACACCATCATATGGGCAGGCTGTGACTTATCCTCTCCCTAGAGTCACCAGATCACCTTATCCTTAGGATCAAAGTCTCAGCCACTTACTTCCTAGCTCCCTTCCCAGAAACAAGTAGTCATCTCAAGATATCACAGGGAAGCCAGCCCTCTTCTAAAGCATGTGTCACTCCAGCCTCTGAGGATCCAATTCTTTGTTAGCTTTTCCTGCTTCTAAGCCTGTTCTTAGCCATTGCTTCCAACCTGACTTGATCAAGATGCTTATTTATCCCCTCAAAGGTATTTATCAAATGAATACACAAGGTGTGGCTGGATTGCACTTCTCACATTTACCTTGGGGAACTAAGCCCAGGGATTGATGTGCATATGTTAATGGTGGACCCAGAACGCCTAGGCACCTTACTATTCCTTACTGTACCAGCTTTCCTCACAGCTTTATCTATGCTATAGACTACAAGTGGTTAACCTAGGAATGATTTGGCTGGGAAATACTGTACTAGACAGAAGGGAAGAGGTTAGTATTACCATATGATCCAGAAATTCCAATCCTAGGTATATGCTCAAGAGAATTGCAAACATATGTCCACACAGAAACTTGTATATGAATGCTCACAGAAGCATTATTCTTAATAACCAAAATGTGGAAACAGCCCAAATATCTATCAACTCACGGGCATTTGTCCTAGAAAAAGCAATGCCCAGGATATTAAAGTGGTTCCTAAGCCTCAGATGCATTGTTCAGGCTGGGGCAGTAACATCACTCTGGAGGGTCACTGTGAGGATCCTTCCATATGAAAGGGTCAAGGAAAGCTACTGCACCCAGTAGACAGGCTCCTCCTTCTGTGGATCTCCTTGGAAGATCCTTTAGATAGGAAAGTCCCTCAAATCAGAAAGACCATTGACTTTCCAGGAGACTTGCTAAACTTTTCTCCAGAGCTAGATTAGAGGAAACTCAGCTGTGACCTGTGCTTCCTTCAAGCTGTAAGAAATGGCCTAAGAACAGGGCCATCCTTGGGATGATTCCTACCGGCAGGAGGAACATTATATTTACCAGAACAACCTAGTTTTGAACATGTTTGCATTTTGCCATTATTTTTCATTAAAACTACTTGCAAATACTTTTGATGTCTTAAATAAAAAATTTTTAATGTAGTAAGCCATTATATAATTTATTAGATCCTGAAATGAATTATGATTAAAGCCATTGAAAGAATTATTTTGGCCCAAAAATCAATTAAGAGATTATGAAGTAATTTTTAATAAGCAAAGATAATACATTAGAACTTAGTAATTGCCCTAGGAGGGGAAAAGCATTAACTCATTCTCACATTTTGGGATCTGAGATGCTCAATTTTGGGGGAAAAATACCCCTATCAAATAAGGAAAAAAAATGAGTAAGAAGAAAATTTGAAGATGATTGAGTCTATATCTAAGTTAAAGGATCCAGGAATGTGTGGCGGAGGTACTGGTCTGATATAACAGTGAAGCTTCCATATATTTGGACTCCAAAATCCAGACTTGGAGTTATACATTTATTTTTTCAGTACTGGGGATTGAACTCAGGACCTTGTGATTATCAGGAAGGCACAGCACCATTGAGCTATATCTCTGGCAGTTATAAATTTTTGATATAGATTCATGCCACCATCCTGGACCCAGCCTGGGTTTCATAGGATTTATAGGCTGCACAACCCCCCTCCCCAGCCCTTCTTTTTTAAAAAAAAAATTCTTTTATTGGTACATTGTAGGTATACAACACAATTACATTTCTCATTGGGAATTGTACCTTTACATAATGCATC
>NW_004624730.1:11463963-11476439 GCF_000247695.1 Heterocephalus glaber
TGGGGTTGTCCTGCTCTTCTTTTTCTAGAGGCTTGAGGTGCAGCATCAGGTTGTTTAATTGGGCTCGTTCTGTTTTCCTAATATGCGTATTCACTGCTATAAATTTCCCTCGTAAGACTGCTTTCATTGTGTCCCATAGATTCCGATATGTTGCATTTCCCCAGCCCTTCTTACCAATGGAGTGCTGGCTGGTTGTCCACCAGGGCCCATCACTGATACCACTGTCAGTGACTAGTAGCCAGTGACCAGTTTGGGCTGACATTTGCCCCGTGCCATCTTTGAGATCTTTCCCAACTTGCAGCTGAGGGCTTCCAGAAATTTATCCACATCTCATTTGTCAGTTCAGGCAAGAACATTCTGTGACCTTTCTCTGCTGTATGTGATATACTATATTGGATCTGTCTGTACCTAAAGTAATTTGGGACTAAGATCTCCCCAAAGTCTATCCTAACAAAGACTTGCTCCCTTCACCCACCCTTGGTCTTCCTCCATCACTGAGCTCCCTGAACACTGAAATTTTAAGTTCCTCTCTGTTTCTGTCACATTTAAAGGGCTTCTTGTATTGGTGGTAGATACTCTTAGTGGACACTCCTGGCTCTGCTTCTGATTGAACTCTGGCTGATTTTCAATAGCGGCCTGACAAGATAGTCTACTTTGCTTCCTGCTCTTTTCTTTGGGTCCTGGCTTCTTATTAGATCTGCCTCTTTATTTTTCTAAGAGAGGCTGCAGGGCGATTTTTGGTTCTGTTTGGATTTATTGAGGACCACCTTTTAAAGCCAAACATCTTTATTGAGCTTTCAACATTTTCTTTCCAAATAGCTGCTAAACTAATTCTTTCTTCTTACCTTTTCTAAAGAAGGGTCCCTATTTTTTTCCTTTCTAAATTTGAATAACCTTGGGAACTCTTCATTTTCATTTCCTTCTCATAGTAGAATGTTTAATTTAGTCTGAAGCTTTGTGTTTGCTTGCAAAACATACTCTTCCAAGCGTTCAGTGGAACTATTCTTCATCTGAGGATTATGGAGTACAGACAACTGACCAGGACAGACAGTAGAAGTCAGAACACTTTAGAGTCAGAGGGGTTGCTTGTTTGAATTAATATTTCCATGTATCTTTTTTTTAAGAGAGGGAAATTTTTTGAGAGGATGATAGCTTCTTTCTATGCTTTAGTTTTGCTAGGAGAAGTTAGTGTTTGGATAAATATCTGAGCTTACTTTTATTATTTTCTGGTTTCATAGTACATAAAATATCAGCTCTAAAGGTAGCTATTGCCCTTGGAGAAAGAAAAACCAAATTCATCACTGCAGGTGATTTGCTGATAGCTGATGGTGATAAACTTAAGTTGCCCCTGATTTTCAGGGAGGAGAAGAAATGCTTTGTTACTTTCTTCCATGTGCTAAATCCCATCACAATTAAAATGTAAGAAATTTCGTGTTCCAGAGAGCAAGTGATCATCATATCATCATAAATCTGAAAAATGCAGACAGGAATGACCATTATCCTCCAGCAACTCCTGGATCCATGTACTCCTAATAGGCTGCTGGAGCAGTCTATGGCATCTGTAGTAATAGACATTCCTCTCAATGAATTTTGGCTATTGATTGGCTCTGAATCACCCTCCCTTGTGATTGTCTCTTTACAGCCTGGCTACCACTGGACTCCAAGGACCTGGAAGACAAGGTTGTGATTCTCATACTTGTCATTCTATCCTCAGTAACTACAGAAGGCCTGGCATGTTATTTGACAAATATGTTGAGTATTAAATGATAGCTTTCTGGGAAACAGAGGCTAGAAAAAGAACCAATCCTAGAAAAGTCCTCAGGCTATTCGGATTGATAAGTCCAAATTTTGTGGGTTCTGAAAACCTGTACAGCACTGCCATAATCAACATGTAATTTGTGCTTCCACATAGACCTTCAAGGGCAGCCTGAGTGGCAGTACGTGGTGGAGGAAGCAGTGTCACCAGGTGCCCTGTGTTCACACCCACATCACTGTACCACTGGGAATCCCAAGCGGTATGGACTAATGTCGGAAACCTGCCTCACCTTTCCTGAACTCCCTTCATCCTCTCCCACAGCTCTGCTCAGTACATGCCAGGTCTTGGGAAAGATGATTGTGTGTTATCCACATGTTTACCCATTGAGGCTGTTGCAAGCTCAGGGGCTTGGTTCCCAGTTTCATTTTACCTGACTTAGCAGCAACATTTAACATATTCTGTCTTCCTGGGAACTGTTATTTCCCACTTGGTTTCTAGGCAATTACACTGTCTCAGGTTTCCTTCTATCTTACTGGCCTTTCTTTTTCAGGCTGTTTTCGCCTCATCTCCTGCATCTTAAAACATATTCCATCCTACTTGTTCTCTTGGTGATCTATCAGTTCTGCTGCTTTCTATATCTTTGAAATACTAAGGGCTTCAAAATTATATCTCCAATCTGCCTACTCAGCATCCACCTGGAGACTTGTTGGCCAGCTCACACCTAACAGATCCACCTGGATCTGAACAGAAACACCTGGTCTTTCCTCTCAATTTCTTCTTTGATGTCTTCCCTGATCTCAGTTGATAGCAGCCTCACTCTTCCAGTTGTACAGGAGAGAAAACTTGCAGTCATATTGACTCTTCTGTGTCTTCCATATCCCACATCTATGGACATATTCTAAATATGAATGCTTCTTGATTTACAATGGGGTACATCCCAAAAAACCATCATAAGTTGAAAATATCATGAGTTGAAAATCCATTTAATACACCTAACCTACTTAACATCATAGTGTGGTCTATCATAGCTTAAATGTGCTCAGAACAATCACATAAGGCTACAGTTGGGCGATATCAGCTAATACAAAGCCTGTTTCATAATAAAGTGTAATATCTCATGTAATTTATTGATCCTCTGTATCCAGGACACTGGCAATGGAGTACACTCTATGGGTTATTTATCCTCATGTTTGAATAACTTTCTGGAAGCTGTGGCTCATTGCTAATGCCCAGCATCAAGAGAGCCTCATACAGCATATCACTAGGCTGGGAAAATATCAAAATTCAAAATTAGAAGTACCGTTTCTACCACATGTATATCACTTTCACACCATGATAAAGTTGAAAAATCTAAGTCAAACCATCCTAAATCAGGGACCATCTGCATATCCAGAAGCTGACCACCTCCACTGCCTAGAGCCTGGGACAAATAACCATTGTCTCCCAGCAGCCACCATCCGAAAGGTTCTTCTGGGTTTACAAGACCCCCACATTCTCCTTTCAGCACAAACTGAGGGTGAGGGTGATACTATTAGCACGTAAAGCAGATTATGTCTCTGCTCTGTTGAAAATCCTCCCAGGGCTGGATTCCCAGTTTACTCAAGCCAAAGGCCCTGCCCACTGGGGTCTCCTCTCTGCTCTAGTCCCTCTGGCTCTTTGGTGCTCCCAAGTCAGACCCTTTGCTCAGGCCATTATCTCTCAAATGCTTTTCTCCAGATATCTTAGCCACTTTCTCATTGCAAGGACAAAATACTCAACACTCATAACTTAAAGGACAGGTTTATTTTGGCTCATGTTTTCAGTCCATGGTATGCAGGATCCAAGGCAGAAATGGCATGGTGGGAGGGCCTGGGTGGAGGATGGTTGTTCATCCTATGACATTCAGGAAGCAGAGAGAAAGAAAGAGCCAAGGAAAGAGTTATACCTTCCCAGGTCACCAATTGACTACCTCTTCCCACCAGGCCCACCTTCTAACAGCACATTCAGCTATGGATTCATCAGTAAATCAATCCACTGACAAGTATAGTGCCCCCATGAGCCAATCACTTTCTAAAAGTCCCACCTCTGAACACCTGAGTAATATTCTAGATCTAAATCTAACACCAGACATTTTCATAGCTTCCTCTCTGCTCCCTCAACTCTGTACTCCTGCATCTGCTTCTCAGGAAGGCCTCTCCTAGCCACACACTTCCCACATGGTAGCATTCCACATCTCTTCCCTATGATCCATTTTTCTCATTGTACTTCTCATCTTTAAATATACTGTGACTTGGGGCCGGGGATTTAGCTCAGTGGTTCTGCCGCCTGCCTAGCAAGCGCAAGGTCCTTAGTTCAACCCCTGGTACAAAAAAAAAAAAAAAAAATACGATGACTTACTTATTATGTCTAGTCTCTGAACTCCACTAGAAAATAAGCTCTAGGAGAGTAAAACATTTCATTTTGTTCATAATGGTGTCTCTAGAATGTAAAATGGTGACTCATACATAGTAGTTGCTTAATAACCATTTGTTTGATTAATTAATTAACCTGGGCCATAATACTAAATTGGGAGGAAAAATACACTTGATGGCTAAATCAAGATCAAAAATTGGGCCAGGAATGTAGCTCAGCAGCACCAAGACTGTCTGGCAAGCGCAAGGTCCTGAGTTCAATTCGAGGTCCTGAAAAAAAAATTTTAATTTGCATTAGTAGGCTGAATTTAATACCATAAAGGTCATGCAATAGATGTAAATCCCCATAGATGAAAGCCAACTCTACAGACAAAAGATGGGAACATTCCATGGGTACACTAAAGGTCATACAAGACTATGATTTCAGAACCAAACAGCAGGAACGTGTCTTTTATCTGAAAGTCTAATTGTCAAGTTAATGCATATATAGTTCATAGATCATGATAGATACTTGTTTTACACTTATTTTTGTAGCTCAAAAAATGGGGGAAGAATTGAATTCCTCCCTGGGCATCCTGGCTAAGAGGGATCCCCATTTGGAAAACATGGTCTTGATTTGGAAAAGAGCCACTTTGGGTAGCAGTGAGTCATGTTCATGGGAGAAATATTTCTAATATCTTGCTATTATTTTCAGTGGGAAAATCTCAGGAATGATCTAACTAGCTTCTTTAGATTTGTGACAAGCTATTCTGTGGAAGAGTGAACATCCTGTGTTACCTTGGTTGGTAGAACTGAGACCAGTGCGAAGACAAATTTCAGATAAGAAAAAGGAAGATATGTAAATAGGTGAGAGAGACAGAAATATAGAGCAGTAGCTCCTAGAGGCAGTGAATCTTCCATCGCGGAGGGCACACCAGGAGATTAGGTGCACATATTTTACAGGCAAAGATTGCAGGGGGACTTAAGACTTCATTAATTCAAGTCCTCCATGAATCAGACACCAAGATGGGGTTAGATATCCAAAAGATTTATTGCACCAACAAGATAGGAACCAGGAGGGTCTAGGAGAGCCATCAGACCACTGTGAAGGTCTGATCTCTTCGAAGGAGAGAGGGAATGAAGGAGGATTGGATGGAAGAATATTCTACTGCTGTGCTATTATAAGAAAGCATTGGAAAGGCCAACAGGGAGTCTTTGAGCTCAAGTTACCCATTCAAAGAGCCCCACATCATGTTGGGACCGGTCTGCTATTCTCAGCCACTGGCTGAGAGCTATCTGTGGGAACCAGACCTCTGTGTAAACATGGTGATTGGAACTTCAGAGCAGTGTCTGAGGCCATTAGTCAGTTACACTCCCAGGGATAGGAGTTCTGAGAGGTGAATTTTCACAGCCAACATAGGTGCTCTAGTGGGAACAGTGCAAATTGGTCTTCAAAGTCCCAGAGTTCACTCTGTTTCTAAGACAACATCATGAATCTTCTCACCCTTCTCCATATGGCTCTCCTGACTATTAGCATCTTCGAGACACCTGATCTGCATCCCCTCCCCCAGCAAAAGCTGCGTGCAATAGATGCTCACTGAGCATCCAACAAGTGATAGATGAGGCAGCAACCACTCCCTATGACCTGCTAGCTATGCTCTGTATTTCCAGATCTTGGAGGGAATCTATTAACTTAAATTGAGGACAGTAAATGTCACTCAGCCATGATCCCCAGAGAAAGCCTTGGAAAGTGAAGTTCAAGAGAGGAAACAACCTTCATCATTGCAGAAGTGCCAGGACTAAGTGGAACAGCCCCTGAGCAGAGCATAGACTGGAGGCTCATCCATTACCCACCTCTTCCCTTAGAAAGACGGCCCTCATTTATTATTTCCAGACTGGATTCTACTTAGATTGTGTGAAAAATGTTTTATCAGGAAGTGAATATCATTTCCAGACAGAGATCTTCTAATCACCTTTGCAGTTCTTAGAATTATTATTCTGTTTCCAAATGTTTGGTTTGTGTAACATTCCTCATTTATATTTGTGAACTCTTTATAGCAAATGTCTTCATTTGGAAAATTCTGACAGTACCTCTGTTGTTGGTCTATGTTTATGTCTTCTAGAAAGATACCACCTCTTTTCCTTCTGAATTAAAGTAAAATTGTATATGCAGTACTAGAAAGAAATATTTGCTGGAATGTTCCTTCCTGTTGCATAGTAGTTCTGCAGTGACTCATTCTGCTCACTCAATGTCATCTCTTGCCCTAAGGTCTCCTCTTTCTTCAACACCTTCTGCTCCAAAATATTCCATTGTTCTTCTTTTTCCTTCTCTCTTTTCCTCTTATTCCTCCAACTCTCTCTTGTTTTGAACAAGCCTTTCTCTTCTCTGCTGTAAATATACCACACCCATTCCAGCCCCTGCTTTCCTTTGCTAAACTATCATCTTTTCTCTCCTCTGTTATCCAAACTCCATTCATTCTGCAGAACCCACAGAAAGTTCTGCAGACCCAGCTCAGCTGATGAAAGCAAAAGGGCAGGGTTCAAACCCAGTGACATTTCTCTTCCACTTTATCCCCGAAAGTGGCACTTCTACTATTGAGCATCTATTCAGCTACCTTGTCTCTTCCTCTCTCCACAGCCCCCTCCACTGTTCCTATCATGCACCAGGTCAGTGCTACCATGAGGAGCATCACTTTGTCATGGCCACAGCCGGAGCAGCCCAATGGCATCATCCTGGACTATGAGATCCGGTACTATGAGAAGGTGAGCCAGCTCTGCCTGCAGTGTTGTAAGATCCAAGGCCAGCTACTGTTCTATGGCCAGTGGAGGTCATGAGGAGACAAGCTGGAGGAAGTGCTGGGGAAGAATCTGGTGATGGAGTCCAGGAGCTCCCTGAGGAGTTAGTGACGTCTTCTCTGGCAAAAGCCTCTGAAGGTCAGACACTCTTACCCCAACTGAGGAGATAATCTTCTAAGTCCCCACCCCACTGCCTGTACAGTCCACTGGGCTGGACTGGGCAGGCTCAGGCCCTTTTCCAGCTATGTGTTTGGTATAGTAATACAGACTGCTGCTGCAAAACTGCCAGGTGTCCTGAATCCTCAGAAGATTTCATAGTTTCGTAGATCAGTGGTTTTCAAAGTTTTTGATCACGTGCCTCCAATATAAGGTTTTTTATTTATAAATTATTTCCCTACATGATGCATTAACATATCTGTGGAGATTAAAAACATGTAAATGGAAACTTACAAGAATGAGGCATCAATTAGTAGAAATAGAAATTTATGTATTACCTTCCTCTACTGCTCTTTAGCAGCTGCTGCTGTGGGTTACAGCAGAGCATATGCTGCCAAGGAAAGGGGAACGGTGCCCTGCAGAGTTGGTCCCTAACCTATCAGAGAAGGAAGAAAGGCCTCCCTCCCACCATGGTGAATGGCACATTTGCAGAAATACCAGGAAAATACAGTGCTTTCTATACTACCCCAACACATCATTTGCAAAAAATACCAGATGCTTTCGTTCATTTGTTCAACAAGTATTTACTGAATAATTACTATTTGACAGGTGCTCTTCTAGGTACTGTCTGTGATTTATCAGTGATCAAACAGATAGAGATTTGTGCCCTTAGGGGCTTACTTTCCAACCACAGGAGATAAACAATGAACAATTAACATAATAAGGAAATTACATAGGATGTTAGAAAGTAAATAGAAAAGACCTGAAAATAGAAAGCAAAGACCTGAAGAAAGTCAGGTTGTTATGAAGCAGTTATCTGAGGGAGGAAGGGACAACAACCTGTGTGGATCCCTGAGGCATTACCATACCAAGAGACTCAATGAGCAGGAAGGAGACCGGCACAAGGCAAGTGATGGGAGCAGGGGAAACTAGTACTGTATTTATGTCAAAGGTGTATAAGACTCACTTTCTCGGATTTAAGAACAAATCCAACTTTTGAATGTTCTCTTGGAATGGAACTTGTTTGTAAGTCGGGGACTTACTGTAATCAAAAAAGGGGATGAGGGCTTGAATTGGAGTAGAATGTAAGAGCTGTTGAAGTGTTGCTAATTTCTAAGCATAGAGTATAAACCCTCAAGTGTAGAGGGTTTAGGCTGATCCACCAGAAGAATGTAGCCACTGTTGACTGAGAAGGGGATCACTGCGGATAAAACATATTTGGGGTAAGGGAAAGGACAGGATTTCATCTCTGTGTCTAAATTCCTGAATGTTAGCCATGTAAAGATAAGGACTAGGTAGCTAGATGTGCATATCCGGAGTTCTGGAGAGGGGAATCACGTTGAACATCTGGGAACTGTAAGAATATAGACAGCATAAAAACCCGGAGCCTGGGTGAGGTCATCCAATGGGTCAATGGAAATAAGAGGATCAAGGACTTTCAGCCCTGCATCATGGGACCATGTTGAATAGTGGGACATGACTGCATTAGCAAGCTGAAGCTGTAGTTTCTAGTGTTCTCTGCAACTAGCCAGGAATGCAGATGTGGTCAAATTATTTAACCATTCTAGGTCACAGATTCCATATTTCTAAAATGGTAGCAGTTTACCTCCCTGAAAGTGAAGGTCCAGGTAGATCCCTAAGTCAGCCTGAAAGGAGTTGTGCCCTTATCTGAACTTTTCAGCAAAGCAGAGGGTTAGGCAGCATTCTATATTATGCAGAGAATACAGGGGTTTGTAGACAGCTTATTCAGATAATTTAATGAATTTGGGGCAACCTAAGCCATCTGGATTCATAAGCACCCATTATATTTAATCCATGTTAAATTTGGGTCCCTTAATTGCTTGCCACTTTTTGGCATTAGATAAAGTAAGTGTTGAATTTCCAACATGTTTTGGACCAAACTGGACCAATTGATCACATGGTCTCATCATGTATCAAAGTGGGCCTAACAGTTCTATAGAGTTTAGTATACAGTGTGATGTCAGAGACATTGGGAAAGGTCCACTCCGTCCTCTTAGCATACACAAGATCTTGCAGCCCATGAGCTTGAAATAGCAATTCACCTCAGAAAATTAATAATTTCTCCCTTGAAGGGACTAGTTAGGTGCCAGGAGCTTTATAAACGTTACTTTTTCCCTCACACCCCCATGTGGGAAATACTAGTATCATTGGTATGGAAAAGGAACCAGTGCATAAAGAAATTAAAAAACAAAAACAAAATATCACTTGCCCAGGGGCACAAAGCCAAAAAGTGAAACCAAGTTCTTTATTGTGCAGCAGGTGGCAGTGTTGGGAAGGGGCAGAATGTATTGGACTTCACCTGCTCCTTCTCAGCTGCTGTGCCCAGGGCAGCCACACTACTAGCTGGGCTGGAGTAAAAGGCTTAATTAAGGACAGAACTAGGACCAAAGCCATGCAACTCGTGCCCTTGTGCCTTGGCTTCCTGCTCCCAACCCATCCCAACTTCTTGCACAACCTTTCTTTTTACATTTAAATTTCTGCCCTTGAAAGACTAATTAACTTCAACTTCTTATACTATGAAGAAAGCTTATTTTCCTGTTTTAGGCCACCTCCACACTTCTCATTAATTTTACTGATTATTAAGACACAGACACATAGCAGCTCAAAGCCTGAGGCAGCTTGCACATTTTAGAGATGCATATTATTGTCCTCACTCCAGAGGATAGGATGCTTTCCTTGGGAAAAAAGACTCTTTGCCAAAGAAGTGGTTACCATTCAGTATATTACTGCAGACTTCTCCTTCACTTATAAGGTATTCCGCTGTGAAGTCCATTACATTGCCTTGACCATTTCTAATATGATGAAAGAAAGACATTAGCCTGTGAAGGTATCTTGAAATAATAACCACAATGATAATTCATCATATATTGAGTACCTAGTATGTTCCAGACAGATACAGATATATTCACTCTGATCCTCAAAAAAAAGGGCCAGGGATTTAGCTCAGTGGTTCCGCCGCCTGCACACAGGTGCAAGGTCCCGAGTTCGATCCCCAGTACCAAAAAAAAAAAAAAAAAGAGAGAGAGATACTTGAAAACTAGATATAACCAATTTATATATGATGAAACTAAGTCACAGAAAGGTTAAATGACTTAGCCATGACCACACAGGTCACAGGTGGGGAGTCACAGAAGCAGAACTATTGACATTTTTATAATAGTTCAGTGATAGAAACTTCTGAACTCAATATGGGAGTGGATGCAATCACCATTGATTTGAGGACCTCTAAATTGGTGTGGTCTTGGAACTAAGAGACTGTATCTTTGTATTAAATCCAAACACATGAAACCAGAAGTATCTGTCTGCCTGCTCCACATAGCCATGGAATCCTGGTCTTTGGAAGATGCAAACACAAATAGAATCCAGCCCAGTAGATGTCCTGGATTTTATCCAAAGATGCAACACTCACCATTCCTCCATCATATATCGCCTCCTCTCCCCAACACAAGTCCTAGCCCCTTCATTTCAACCAGGAGTGATTGTAGGAGGACAGCAGCCATAGGCAGAAGTATAGCAATAGATGGGCATGGCTGGGCTCCTGTGGAGCTTTATTTATTAAACAGAGAGCTGGACCATGGTGATAGTTTTGCAACCTCTGAAAATCCTGCCTGGATCTCCTGTCCAACATTACCTTCCAGTTTGTATGAGGGACACTTCAATTTCAGCTCTGTAAATAGAATCAATGAGGCTTTGGCCTGCTCCAATAGCTTATTAATAGAGACCTCAGATGCCATCAAGTTGATGACATTTCCAGAGCCTCACCCAGGTTCATTCCTCCATTTTAAAACATTTCCATTCATCATTCGCTCTTGTTTACTGTCTTGTAGCACTTTTTACTCCCAGTGTCAGCGCATGTAGGCAAACCATGGGAGGAGCATCTACATCTGCTCTCAGCTGTCTTAATGATTAAGTGCTTCCATCTTGCTGGCACTGAGTAACAGTTGTCAAGGCTAGGAGAGAGTGGTTTAGGTTGAGGAATTTCTACCCTTCACATTTTAAGATCATTTTCTCATAGAAACTCTTTCAGAACTTGATAATATCTTCTGTTCAATCAATTGGTTCAAATAACTGGGTCACAGTATATTACTTGTTCACATCCTTAGCAGAGAGTTGTTGGGATCCAGGTAGTACAAGCACTGCGCTACACGTTGGGGTAGTGGGGATAAAAGGGAGAAAGGCGACATAACCAGTGCCATCACCAGCTACCACCTCTGTCTTCACATACACATAACAAAATCAGTCATCAGTTACCTTGCTCATTGGTCTCACGCATTTGCCTGGAATTGATTAATAACATTGTGGGGAACAAGAACTGATATTCATTCTAGTCACTGAACTTCTTCAAGAATGTGTTGACTATAAAGTGACTGTGGGTTAATGTATCAAAACACATTTTCTTTCAGTAAAAGTTACCCAGCCAATGTTTCACTTATTTCAAATAGTACAAGACTCTATCTGGTTCCAGTAAAACCAGAGGATCCTCAGAGCTGCCTGTATCTTGTAGCAATGGGATTTTCTTCTTATGTGCAGTGATGAAGTTTACATAGTTTCAGACCTCAGGTCTCAGGTGTGTTAAAATAGTAATTATCAAAGTTCTAGAGCTGGACATTTAGCTCAGTGGTTCCGATGCCTGCCTCACAAGCACAAGGTCCCGAGTTCAATCCCCGGTACCAAAAAAAAAAAGTTCTAGATGACATCCCTTCTATGGTAAACAGCCCTCTTTCTTTTTTTAATTAAGTTTATGTATTGGTACATTTTAAGTATACAATATAGTTACATTCATAGTTGGGATCTTGTACCCTTACATGATGTATCTTGACTCTTATTTTTTCCCCATTCCCAGGCCCTCCCTTCACCCCCCCATCCTTCCCTATTTACAAATAATTTGTTTCCATTTTTTTCCTTTTCTCATATTTTTTCATTTTCCTTTTTTCCTTTCCCCTACTCCTCCCATTTCCACTATTCCTTTAGACCTTTTCTTCCTATTTCACAATATCAATTATACATTTTGATCCTTATTTACACTTTTAGTTTTTCACACCAGAGAAACTATTTGATATTTACACACGTGTGTCCTATTTATTTCACTTAATAGCATGGCCTCAATGTGCATCCACTTAGCCATAAATGTCTCTACTTTCCCATTCTTTATGGCTGAGTAGTACTCCATTTTATTTAAAAAACCCACGTCTTCTTTATCCAGCCTCCAGATGATGGGCATTTGGGCTGTTTCCAAGTTTTAGCTATTGCAAAGCTGTTCCACTACAAGCATGGGTGAGGATGTATCACTGTGGTGTGATTCTTTTAATTCTTTTGGGAAGATACCCAGCAGGGGAATAGCTGGGTCAAATGGGACTTCCAATCCTAGTTCTTTGAGG
>NW_004624730.1:11476564-11585927 GCF_000247695.1 Heterocephalus glaber
TATCTCTCAAATGACCAGTGATGTTGAGCATTTTTTCATATGTTTATTTGCTGCTTTTACTTCTTTGTCTGAGAAATGTCTGTTCATTTCACATGCCAATTTTTGAATTGGGTCTTTATATTTGGGGGGGTCTGATTTTTTTGAATTCTTTATATATTCTAGATAGTAGACCTTTGTCTGAGGAACAGCTGGTAAAAAATTTTTTCCCACATTGTAGGTTGTCTTTTAGCTCTGTTGGTGGTTGCTCTTGCAGTGCAGCTTTTTAATAAGATGAGATCCCAGTTGTTGATTCTTTGTGCTATTCCCCTGATACTGAGGATTTGTTCATAAGTCTTTTCCTATGCAACGTCTTTGAGAGTTTTAACTTATCCTCCAGCAAGTTTAGAGTTTCTGTTTTAACATTTAGATCTTTAATCCACTTGGATTTTAGTTTACTGCATGGTGAAAGACAGGGGTCTAGTTTTAATCTTTAGCAAGTTGAAATCCAGTTTTTCCAACACCATTTATTAAAGAGACTGTCTTTCCTCTAGTGAGGATAGTTGGCTCCTTTGTCACAGATGAGGTAGCTGAGTATGTCTGGGGTTGTTTCTGCATCTTCTAATCTATTCCACTGATCCTCGGGTCTGTTTCTTTGCCAGTACCATGCAGTTTTTTTTATCACAGTGGCTTTGTAGTATAGTTTCAAGTTGGGGATTGTGATACCCGCACCCTGTCTCTGTTGCCTAGAATTGCTTTTGCTATTCTAGGTCTCTTCTGGTTCCAGATGAATTTTTGGATTGTTTTCTCTAGTTCTGTGAAATACATTGTTGGGATTTCAATTGGGATTGCATTGTATCTTTATACCAGTTTTGGAAGTATGGCTATTTTCACTATATTGGTTCTTCCTACAAAGGAACAAGGGATGTCTCCATTTTCTTGTATCCTCTTCTATCTCTTTTTTCAGAGTGTTGTAGTTCTCAATGTAGAGGTCTTTTGCTTCCTTTGTTAGATTGATTCCAAGATATTTCATTTTTTTGGATGCTATTGTGAAAGGGATTGTTTCCCTAATTTCTCTCTCAGTGAGTCTGTTATTTGTGTACAAGAAGGCTATTGATTTTTGAGTGTTGACCTTGTATCCAGCTACTCTACTGAATCTGTCAATTAAGTCTAGAAGTCTTTTGGCGGAGTTTTTTGGGTCTTCTATGTAGAGTATCATATCATGGTAAACAGCCCTCTTTCTGCTGGTGTTAAGAGTGATGGTGGGTTCTGTATATCAAATGATGAGTAGGTAGTGCCTCCCCAGGCAGTCTCTTCCAGTGGTCAGTGGGTCACCCTCCATGAAGATGAGGATAGGCCTTTTTGTAAGGTTCAACATCAGTTGGAGCTAGCCTGGAATCAATGATCCCCTTTGACTGCTTCTGAATCACCACCATGGTCCAGCTATCTGCTATATGCTGCTCACATTCCAGATATTCTAATTACTCAAAGGCTCTGA
This sequence comes from Heterocephalus glaber, assembly GCF_000247695.1. The sequence goes on from NW_004624730.1 coordinate 11,478,039, forward strand.
TCCCCTCTAAGTCTTGCTTTTGCATGTTTTATTCTGTTCCTTCTCCGCAGTCATCCATGTGGCTCATTTTTTTCATCTTCCAAGACTCGACTCATGCCACCTTTTCACTCCCTTGGAATGGTTCTCTTCAGATGTCTGGGTTGTTTGTCCCCTCGATATGTCCCCCACAGGACATATGGTATGATATGTCCCCTTGATATGTCCTGCACAGGATAGGTCTCCTCCTGAGCTTCAATCAGTACTGCTGTCATCTTCGGTTTATTTTCTAACCTACCACATGAGATTTTTTTGTCCTCAGAAGGGAGGGACCATACCTTCGCATTCACAGTTCATCTACAGCACCCAGACATGCAAGTGTGTCATAAATGTAGTTGCCTGGATGATTGAATGAATGATTAAATGAATATACACCAGGTTATCTCTGCTTTTGCAAAGTACATGTTTACATATTTTAAGACAATGGGAATTTCTTATTCAATTTACTCTATTGTTTTGTCCTGGCTCAAATACCTGAGTTCTTTCTATCATTTGACTGAGGATGTGATTTATAGACCTCTAGTCATGCAGCTTTCTTCTCATTTGTCACCTTGCCTCTCAGACCACTGTGACCAGAACTTATAACAGCACCCAAATCTCCACGGGTTAATAGGGGGGTCTCCCTTCAGTGTTTCAAGCTCTTCATTTTCACTGAGGTCACCATCTCAATCCAGGACTCATTATGCAGACAAAGGAAGGCATAGATGCTAAAACTAAGCTTTTTGCTTCTTTACGCTTGGAGGTAGACCAGCAGCTTTGCAGAGAAAAGATATGTTCACATGAAGACAATTAGAGACAAGGCTGGTATCTAATGGGCTGAGAGTGAGACATAAATCAGAAATGCAGCAATGAAGGGAGTCCACAGGCTAGAGTAGTGACAAAGGCCTCCTAGAGAGGAGTCCTTGGAAATGTTGGCTAAAAGAAGGTCTAGTGGGCAGGGTGTAGTCCCTGGAGAGACAGCAAGGCCATAGATTTGAGAGAATAGAGAGAATAGAATTGAGAGAATAGAATTGACTTCATTATGAAGGGCTTGTAAACCTAGACTTAGAAGTTTCTTATTTATATGATAGCTTTAGGGAAAGTCAAGAGAACTTTTAAGAAAAGAAATTTGGCATTGGATGGAGGTTAGGTGGGAGGAGAGCATTAGAAAAGATGGGAGGCCACAAAAGTCCAGGCACCAGTCCTATGTTATGTGAGATCACCAGCAAAGACAGAACATACCCCTTAGGTATGTTAAGTAGAAGAGGCAGGATAAAATATACAAGCAAATCTGTTCACTGCAGAGGATACATATATGTAAATAACAAGGGCTATAGAAGAAAGGGCAGAAAGTGTAGGAGAAAAAGACAGGATGATAGGGTCATCCGCTTGAGTGGGGTAGGGGGTAAGGACACAGAGAGAAGAGACATGTTCTCCTTAGATGCTGGTGGAGGAGAGCTAAGGAATGGATACCCAGGCACAGGCCAAGGAGAAGGCAGAAGTGGGGGAGGCAGTCCAGAATGGCCTCAACTGCTTCAGCAAAGAAGTAAAGTCTCGGAGTGAATAGGGAATCCTGAGATGGAAGAGAAAAGACTGCAGCTCAGAAGAAATAAGACAAAAGCAAGCAGCAGATGGATGCTGCCAGATTTGCCTCTGCTGAGGTCAGAGTTTGACAGGGCTGTGCAAAGCTAGATAGTGTGGGTAGTAAATGTCTATGAGCCCCCTTGTCAGGCTCTGAGAGCTCAGCTGTTTCAGACACCACACAGTCCAAAGTTCATTCTGCATCCCCTTGGACCAGGCCAGACTGTCCTCATTCAGAGGGAGACAACTTCTCTCAGATGTGTAAGATGGAGCCTGAGTGCCCCAGGAATGGAGTGGGCGGGGGGTGCAGTGCTCATAGCAGGATGGTGACCCCTTTCCTTTGTTCTTCTGTAGGAGCACAATGAGTTCAACTCCTCCATGGCCAGGAGCCAGACCAACACAGCCCGCATCGACGGGCTGCGGCCCGGCATGGTATATGTGGTGCAGGTGCGTGCCCGCACAGTGGCTGGCTATGGCAAGTTCAGTGGCAAGATGTGTTTCCAGACTCTGACAGATGGTAAGATGGGGTGGGGTGTGGGTGAGTGAAGGCAGTGGCGGGGTCAAAGGGCAAGCAGTGGAGTGAGGAGCAGCCCCGAAGCAGCTGCCGTCACAGCCCAAGTGCAAGACCTCTGACGGGTCTGCCTCCCAGGAGAGCCACTACACTTGCTTGATGCCTGTATGTTCTCTGCAGTCTGGCTGATCTCTCTCCTAACCTTTGATTGGATTTTCCTTTGATAGGCTCTGTGCCACACACAGCACAGTGGTTTTGCATTAGCACAACAGTGAGACCCAAGCATGTCTCATGGTGCCCTCTCTCTTGCCTCTGTGTGGAGGCACAGGCGCCTGTGCTGCTTTATCCTCAATCCCTTCTTATTCTTCTGTATGTGGGGGTCCACAGCCTAAATGCATGAGCTTGGATCTCCAGGAAGGAAACAGAGACAATATTTGGGGTGTGGAAGTCTTTTACCCCTGGAATCTCAGCACACTTGGAGCAACTTCACATATGACCCAAAGTAGGTCCTGCTCAGGTGTCTCCAGAGACAACAGTCATTTTCTTTGCCAGGATGGAGTCTGCTCCTGAAATACTTCTATTTTGGAGCTTTATTAGTTCCATATTATAACCATTTCCCTAACCCTTTGAGACACTTCCTTCCTTAGTTCTAAAACTCTGATTCTCTGTAGCCTTAGCATTGCGCACGGGTCTGTCTGACTATCCACCACTCTTTTAGAGCTAGCCACTTATCATAGTTTATGTATTCACTCGTCTATCTGCCTACCTACTGGTTTATTTTGATTTATTTATGAACTGCTTCCAGATAATTCTCCAAATGTCAGCCTATTCCTGACTCCCCAAATTAAAAGCCTTTCATTTTTCCTTTGTTAGTTAACTTACGTAGAAAAAAGTCTTATTTTTATACACCATTCAAATTTAGGCCCACACACTTAGGCTGGGTGTTTAGTAGGGCTTGAGGTTTATGTTGGCTCACGTTATATTTTATCACAATTTTTAAAATTGCTGCTGAGTGTTCTGGTGTTAGGATCCTGCTGTAAGGAGAGCAGCAGCTGCCCTAGATGGGGTCCCCAGATGGTGTCCCCTTTTTTCCAGTGATTCACAGCTGGATGCCTTACTGTAAACTGTCCAGCCCCTAGGGGATTGAAGTTTCCAGCCTGTTTTGAGTTTATTTTAGGTGAACTTTCTCTTATATTTTGAGGATGGTGAGATGAGGTAGAAAGGTGAGCCAGTTCATTGAGATTAATAATGGTGCTGGGATGAAAAGAATGCAGGCCTCCCTTAAGGACTTGCCCCCCTCTTTGCACCTCACTTACCATCTAGATTTATAGGCACTTTGGCATCAGAAGGTACACAGGATTAAAAGCCGAAAACTCAAAATGCTCTGAGCACCGGTCTCTTGGCAATTCTGCTAGACAAATCAAGAAGTAACAAATTTCTCTCAAGAAGGCTATTCCTTTTACAATTGGCAGTTAAATTTTGTAGACCCAAGAGGGGCTAGATATAAGAGAGTTCTGGTAAGTGGCCAAATTTAGGAGTATTTCTCTTAATGATGGAGGTTCATACATCAGTAGTGATTATGTTCACCGAAGCTGCAGGTCCATCTGCTGTGCAAAGGTGAGTCTGAAGGTTGATTAGTAATAGGGTTGTGTGGGATTCCTACCCAGATCAGTGGTCACACTTTATGTGAATGACCACCACATGGGGCATGGCATCAGTGGGCCCAGCTGCTCTTAGCTATATTATGCTGACATTTGACTTAGTGCACTGATTTTTACCCATTCAGATTTCATATTGCTTTATGAAGCTTTTAGTTTATGTCATTGTTAAAGACTCCTCACTGTGATTCCCTGCCCTTTATTTTTGACCAAAATTATTTATTTTCAAGTACACATTGTCTTAGTTACTTTTCTCATCGCTGAGACAAAATACCTAACACTCAAAGTTAAAGAAGGAAAGGTTTATTTCAGCTCACAGTTTGTAGAGGTTTCAGCCCATAGTCAGTTGGCCCCAAAGCTGATGGGATGGCAAAGGGGCATCACAGAGGAAAAATTACCCATGGAAAAGCAGGCAGAAGACAGCAAAGCAGCAAGCCTGCCTTCTTTCTGTCCTTTTATATTTCATCCAGGCTATAAGCCTATTGATTGGTGCCACCCACACCCAGGGTGGGGCTTCTATTATCCACACCTTTAATTCCAGTATTATACCCTTAATCCACATTCACATTCCCTAAATCCAGCCACTTCTGAAAAGCCCCACGGATGCCCACATGAGGCTTTGAGGGGACATCTAGATACAAACCATAACACACGTAACAGAAAACTCTCAGTTGAAGGCAACTGAAACTTTACCTTCAGACTTTCCAATTGATTTCTACTGAGCAGGAAGCTTCACAAATCAATAGCCTTGCTTTTAGAAGTCTCTTTCTCCAACCACGTAGTTGAGGTTGGTTTGTAAACCTTGCAGAGCGTAAGAACCCACCAGAGTGTTGGTGAAACATGCAGATATTCTGTCATTCACTAGAGACTCTAATACTGTAGATCTCAGGAGGTGCCAGAAATAAAAATCACTTATCAGTTGTGCTCATGGAATCCTGGTGCCTATCATGGGCAATCTCACTTTAATAAGGATTATCCTAAATATTGCCAGATAAAATAGAGGATGACAAGTTCAATTTTAATTTCAGGTAAATAACAAATAATGTTTTAGTATAAGTGTTTCTAATGCCATATTTGGGACATACTTTTACTGAAATAACATTCATTGTTTGATTGAAATTCAAATGGAACTGGTGGCCTTGTATTTTTATATGCTGTATCTGATACCCTAATTATAAAAGAACATAAATAGCTGGATCTCCCATTGCCTGGGGTCAAACATTAAATAATGGCTTTTCAATACCAGTGAATGGTAAACCACAATATTAATGATGACTAGCAGGGCCAAGTGGTTTATGTGGATTAAAAAACAGAGAATTAGTATTTGGGGGAATCTATGATAGGTCAGACACTGAAACGTTCACACGGTTTGATCTTTTTTATTTTTTTCAACAGACAAGAGGTCTGAGGGTCAGAGAGGCTAAATAACTGGCCCAAGCTCACAAAGATTACACTTGGAAATGCCAGGGTTTGGACAAGCTTTGTCTGCCTATGTGACCCCTGGGTTTCCCACTCTTTCTATAATACAGCATGGTTTTAACATCTGGCGGAAACTTTGATCCTTTTCTTGTCAAGTGGGAGCATAGAGTGCTAGGCTCTTTCTTGAGTATTTCTTCATCCTCCACAGCACCTGGTACTGTGCTGGCTGACTGCAGATAACTTCAAATATCTGCTCATTGATTCTGTTGACAATGCTGCATTTCAGCAGCCTCAGGTTTTTGGAGATCCCTCGGCAGCAGTTCTCATTTCCTCTCCATTGGACTTCTCCTTAGCATGGCTGACTCTCCTTTGGGAGACCTTTAAATGAGGCACTGGAAATTGGGAGTCATCCTTGCCCCAGAGACAAGTGTCAGCTCCAAGTTCCCAGATTCTCCCTATCACTGCTGTTTTGCTTATTGTGATCTTTGTCTTTTGGTTTTGTTTGCTTTTGTTTATTGATAATTTAAAGATTACTCAGAAGCATGGAAACTGTAGCATATATATTCTTTGGTATCATGCACTGAGTGCTAACAGTTTGGAAAGTGCCCTTGCAGAGGATTCTAATGTCACTTTTTCACCTAGATGATTACAAGTCGGAACTGAGGGAGCAGTTGCCCCTGATTGCTGGCTCAGCAGCAGCTGGGGTCGTGTTTGTCGTGTCCTTGGTGGCCATCTCCATCGTCTGCAGCAGGTAGGCCCTCCACTCTCATCTCTTCCCCTGGGACCCACTAAACCCCTCTCTGTATGCCCTTCCTTTGTGCCTCTCCCCTGATTCCATCCTTTCCCAGGATGTGCAGATCAGACAGGGCCTGACCATTTACCAACATGATCTTCACTCTATTTCAATCTATGGGCCACCTAGAAATCTACAGATTATTTATTTTCTCAGTGCCTGGGATAAAATCCTCTATGGGAGCTGGGCAAGGGCATGAGTAGACGGCACACATCCTCCAACCTCATTTTAGCCAAGACTTTTGGCACCCCCTCACACACAGCAGCTTTTCAGAGTGACAGTCACAAAATTGCATTTGACCCACCAGAGCATCACTGCTGGCATACAGCGCATCCTCTACTTAGAGAGCTCGAGCTCTCTGTGACAAGCAAAAGTCAGGCATGCAGGAGAGGAGGTAAGGAGGAGGATAGAGGAACTCCAAGTTCTACACAAGGACTGGCCTGGAAGGCCTTTTGAATTTTTAATACTGTTTGCTAAAGCATTGGGTGGTTAGCCCAGATATGTACTTTCTGCAAAGCCCTGTAGTTTACTCCCTGCTGAGGAGCTCTGCAGTATGACCTGAGTGTTGAAGGGCTCCCTCATTGCCTCTATCTTTCTCCTAGGGACCATAGTGGGCCAGGTTTAAAGGCAGAGCCATCTGCCCAGATTGGTGAATAGTATTCAACCAGAATGCTAGACAGAGAAGGAGGGTTACCCAGTTCCCAGGGTGAACTACTGTCTGGACATGAGGCCTCGATACCTCTCTGCTGAGAGGGAACTTCTCTTCTGTATCCACAGGAAACGAGCTTATAGCAAAGAGGCTGTGTACAGTGACAAACTTCAGCATTACAGCACAGGCCGAGGTGAGTAGAAAGCATACATCCACCACCTGATCCCTGGAAAGCTACTGAATCAAGTGGACTAGGTTATATAGAAAGCCTTCAGCCCACACTGGCTGATCCAACAGCAAGTCACCTACCAACCTCAGTACCCAAGCAGCCACCTCTTTCTGGAGATCCCCAGGGACCACAGGCTGTCTGACCCATCTTCTATCTGTCCTTTGACAATACTCATTGGAAGCCTGATGAGTAGATTGCCTTTTGCCTTGAAAAGCCCATACAGGACACCAGGAAAAGATAGGGTTTAGCAAGTCAGTGAATCCTGAAATCAGACTCAGTGGGAAAAGACAGAGGGTTCTCTATTAACATCTTCTGCCTTATCTTATCCAGTTTAGTAGCTGGGGAATGTGTTAACAAAATTCACAGATAAGCCATAGAACAGGAGGCAGGGAATTAAAAAGATAGCAGAGTCCAAGAGGCCAAAGTGCTGGGATATCTCCCAAATATTTTCTTTTTAAATTGTGCCTTTAAAAGTTTTTCTTACTCATTATCCTACCCGTCTGTCTTTTTTAAACCAATGTATAAACGTTACTTTCATAAAATTTCTCTTCACCAATGTACAACATAAAGTTCATTACCAGAACTGTTCCTTTCACTGAGCGATTATAACATTGCAGGAACCAAAACAGGTCCTGCCCCAGGTAGGCCTGGTCTCCTTCCTGCCTCCAGAAGCAGCACACTTAGATCCTTATTGCAGATATGTTCTGTTTCTAGATAGCTCCTTTAGGGTTCCACAGATCCCCTCTGAACTCTGCCCCAGCATTTTGCACTCTGCACTGTCACGGGCTTCCTCTGTAGGTTGCATCTCCCCTCAATCCTCAGGTCCCAGAGTAAGCCTTTTTCTTCTTGATCACTCAGCAGTGAGCCCCGTAAACAGACCTCAAGGCACACACGTGGTGCACAACCTCACTGGGGGATTCTTCAGGGCAGGAAAGCGGTCTCCAAGGCCATAGCTCTCACAGCCCACACTGCTACCCTTCTCCAAGGTCACCCATGCAGGAAAGTGACACCTAGATGTTCACAAGAAGCAGCTGTGCTGCAAGGAGCTTGTGTCCTACTGCTACCAGTGCTAGTTTGGGCTGTACAGAGGCACTCTGTAGATGTGGCTTTTGGTCCACAATCAAGACTCCACCAAGTGTTTGTAGAGGATCAAACCCCTGGTAGCTGGGGTTGCTTTGAGATCAGTGGCCACTGGGAGAAACAGTGGGCTGATCGATGATGAGGTGCTGCAGCTACTGTCCCATGGTGGTTAGAGCAACCCTGACAATCAGCAGCTCAAACAGGGCCGTCTCTGAGGTTACATGCACAGCTCCTGGTACAGAATCCCCCTCCCACACCCTCAGACTCTGGTCCTTCTTTGTTACTCATTTTTGAGGGAGGACCCTACAATGTCCTCTCATTTCTTACATCCTGGTCTGGTCTCTATCTTGCTGCAGAAGTTGCATGTGCCTTCACTCAGGCTTCCAGTCAGGGCCTCAACTTTCCCAGCTGGGAGGCAAAGTTACACCTGACCACCAGGGTACCTCAGAATCACCCCAAGGGCTTTCTGCTTCTCCCTGCTTTCCTCCCTCTACCTCGAAATTCTAACATTGCCTCTCCATTCACTCTGGACCAATTTTTGCCATCAAGAGCCACTATAAGGTCATTTTCTGATCTGGAATCCTCTGAACCCTGTGGATAAAGTATTTAGAGAGGGTCATGTCAACTTGAAAGAAGAGTCAGGACCACAGGGATACAGAATTTGGTTTAAAGGAGAAATCTTACCTTGAAGTCTACAGATATCCAAAGGTACCCTAGGGTGAGTTGGGCAAGAGGTCTCTTTCAAAAGGCATGCAGGCTAAGCCCTGATCCCATTCAGGTAGGCATAGAAGGTCCTCAAACATCAACAGGGTAGAGTATAGGGCACCTTTGGCTACTATATCCTGCATCCTGGATGTCTGCTCTTGGGGAGTAGGCTCTGCTGGGCTACCATATGGCAACCACGAGTACAAAGCTATGCTTCTAAATACAGCCATCTTTGCCAGTGCTCCATCACTTCTAAAGCCAACAGAAAGAGGTTTTCTGGTCCCTGTTTAGTCACTATTCCTAGGGCTCAGATGGACCCAGAGTTCTGCAGGGGCCTGAGTTCATTTCCTTGGCTACCTTGGAAGTCTGCATCTTGTATAAATATCCTTTTCCTCTATTCATAACTCTTCTGTTTTTACCCAATCCCTGACACCTGGCTCCTCCTTATACCTGGGTTCCCTAAGCTCACAGTCTCACGCATCGAATTGTATTCATGCATTTTTCTTTTGTGAACATCTGTCTTCCTGATGAAAGCTATTACAGTACTATTGGAAAATCACTATCAAAGGATTGTGTAAGGTTCAGCACACAAACAACCAGAGACAAACACCCAAAGAGAAAACTAAACCTCTTATGGCAGAAGGGCCTGGCCAAAGAGAGAGTAGAGGCAGGAGTGATGGATTATAGAAGGTTTCCTCTGTGCCCTGCCTTGAGAACTACACTCTGGTAGCTCATTTAAACATATCTAACCCTCACAGCCACTCTAGGGGGCAGGCATTAATCTAGGAAGGTTAAATGACTTCCCCAGGCCACACAGCTCATTGGTGGCAGAGGTAAACTGCACACCTTCTGAGTTTGGCTGCAAAGCCCATGTTCCCTCAACATTGCAGAGACTCAAGGCACCTGGTATTGAGGAGCAGCTCCAAGACTAATCTTACACACACTGACTAGTAGTCTGTGATTCTCCCCTTTAGATCCCATTCCTAGACCCAGAAAGCTCAATAATGTCTGGTCTTGAATATGTGCACCCAACTGTACCTGGACGAGCCACATTTATGCACCTCTGTGATATATGGACAGCAACTTCCATAACCCTAAGGATTTCTTGCTCCAAGCATGACAGAAGACCTACAGCAGCTGCCCAGCTCTACTCACCAGTGCTCGAGAAAGCCCCATCTTTCTCTCCCACAGGCAGAGTACTTGAGGGCACTTTAGAGGAGCTGGTGGCCCCTACCTTCCCAGAACTTCCTTTCAAATTGATGCAAAAGCTGAAAGAGACAAAATAGAAATGTGTGCAGTTTCCCTTCCTTAAGGAGTCAAGGTGTAACAGACCTGGTAAATTTGAGAACATAATGTGGTCTCCACAAGCACTGGTTTATGTTTGCTCAGAGCTTGGAGCTTGAGGGACAGGAACGCAAAGAGGGTTTTGGATTTGGATAGAAGCAGACTAGCAAGAAAACAGCCTAGGAGGAGAGTATGCGATATGATGCTGGATATTCTGATTTAGAAACTGTTAGCAGGTAGGTTCTTGTTCAAGGGGGAGGGGGAGGAAGTATGGGCTTCCCAAGTCTAGGAAGAGGCAGGTTACAATGTGTTCTCATGATTTCTGGGGCCAGAAAGTGGTAGCTGACTAAAAATTACCTGGACAAAATAATCCAAGTGGGCTACAGTAGACTTGAGAATCTAGAAAAGGGATGATTGATTTTACATTTAGGAAATGCAAACTGGTACTTAAAGAGATTGGGTACCACTTATTGAATAGTGGCTAACACCTCCCTGATTACTGACTTGAGTGGAGTCAGTAGGGCTGGGGAGAAAAAGAGAGAGGGGCTTGTTAATGGGTCAAGGGCTTTCAGAAAGGAGCCCTAATAAAATCACCTCTCTATAGGCAACTGTTGATAAAATCACAGAGCTCCTACTATTGCTAAAGTTGGAGAAAAGCACAGACAAATGGGATATGTGCCCAAAGACTTGAGACTGGCAAACTCTCATGTTTTGCTTAGGGAAAGAGGATAGGGCACAGAGAATAAAGGAATGTGAACTCAGGCCCTCCCAAACACTTGAAGATTGTGAAGCAGATGAATTTGGGCATTTGAACTTGAATGTAGTGATCATTGGGAGCCAATGAGGATTCATTAAGAAAAAAATTATAAGGAACCCTTCCTGTTTACTAAGGTTATATACATAGTAAATTCAAGAGGAATTGCAGATGCAATAAATTTTTAGTTTGAAAAATATTTTACAGTCTCCTAAGGGAAAACATTGTTAAGCCGATACTAAGCTTGTCTTCAAACCCAAAGAAAAGTGAGTTAGTGACTCTGTCAGCCAGAAACTCCCCAGTGTTATTCTGGTCCTTGTCCTATTCAATCTCTTGTTTGTTTGACTGTGTTTTTAACTTCATGAGTCAGATGCAAGCACAGGGATGCTGATCGAATTTGTAGGTAACAGTTGGAGAGTATAACTAACACCATAAAAGACAGAATCAAAATTCAGAGCTATCCAACAGCTTTGAATGCTAATTTGAAATCTGTAAGACAAAATGTTAGCAGGATAAGTCTGGAACCTAGTGTTTAGGTTAAAACAAAAGTACAGCAGTACAAATAGGAGGAAACCTGACTTGCTATTTATTTATGTGGGGGAAATTTTTTAAGTATTTATTTCACCACATGCTTAGTATCAGTGCCATTATAGTTGCTATAATATGAGAAACCCAAAATATAAATAAATTTAAAGGGCAAAATAAAAGAGAGATGATAGGAAACAGGGAGGTAGACTTTGTGGAGATGGGAAGAGGCTCTGGAGATGAGGGAATGGGAAGGAAGAGAGGGGAAGTAAAAATGACTAAGATTTAATTTGTATATTTACCAATTCCCCAACATGAATGTAATTATTAGGCATCATAAATATATACTAAGAATGAGAAAGAAGCTAAAAAAGAGAATACTACTACTATAACCCACCAATTTTGAGCACTTACTGTTTTAAACACTTTATGTATCTTAACTATTTTAATCCTCCTAACATCCCCATGAGGTACATTTTGCATTTGAGGAAAGAAAGCCTCAAAAAGGACAAACAACCTGCTCAGTCTTGGAATTTGTGATTTGCAAAACAAGATTTTTGACTCCGGTCTGTCTGACCCTGGGGTCCTGATTAAGGTTCAGCTCAGAAGAGATGACACACAGACAAGATATCTTCTGTACTGGTAAGAATACATCTAGAGTGATGGTCTTGGTTCTAGAAACCCCATTTCAAAGGACAACAGCCTTGGGTGAGGAGGAGTGACAAGTGGTGGCCTATTGCTGAGGAGACCTGCGAAGTCCAGTATCTGATGCTGAAATGCCCAAGCCGGCATCTGGATGTCATCATCAAGCATCAGCCACTGTGGCAAAGGAAAGAGATTCTGTGCTTCCTGAGGATACATGGCACCATCAAGGGAAAGATCAAAGTAGGCTGAGTTTGATTCCCTGTCAGAGCACTGTCTCCTTGCCTGGAGCTGTCCAACAAAAAGACAGTGTGCTTTGTGGGGAGTGAGCTCTGAGTATTAGGCAGAGGTTAGATAGTGCCCAGTAAAGGACACGTAGAGAGGATCATTGTTTTAGGGGAGAGATGGGACAAAATTATACCCAGAAACATGTCTAGTGCCAAGACTACACACCCAGCTTCTTGATTCTGGGTCCATTTGAAAACCACAGAGGACACAGCAGAGGACATGCTGTGTGCAGGGCCCCCAACTTACAGGGCCGGTACGTACTGCTGGAGGAAGGAGACTCACCATGACCATTTGGCTGCCTCTTCTGGAAGGTAACAGGGACATTCATAACTGATCATAAGTCAGTGAGAAACTGTGGGTGCATGAGGAAAGCTCCTTGGTGCGCAAGGTGGCTGTTTACTGTGGGTGCTTATTAAATATCAAATAAATTTAATGACCTAGATTTACCTGTGTGTCTGTTGCTGGCTCTGAGCCAGAACTTCTGGAAACTGTGTTAACTTTTTTAGGTCTGAGATCATTAGTTATTGCCATTGAGTTCCCAGCAGGATTTCAGTGGTCCAGAGCCAAGGAGCTTTGCCTGGAAGGACCTGCCTGTCCTGGACATTGAAACCCACATAGCAGAGGGATGTGAAACATCTTTTCCTGAAATACTTTCCTCAACAGGAAGCAGCTTGTGATCTGTTTTACTTTTCTAGTAGACAGATACTCAATGACTGGTTTTAGGGAGCAAATCCTAAAAATAAAGTAACACCCCTAAGCAGAAATAGGCAGGAAGATCTTTCCTCAAATCTATTGCTTTTCCATTCTGCTTTGTGTTCCACACTGAGATCCCATCTTCGGTTCTTCTTCACACTCAGACTGAGCACCCATGACCTCACCTCTCTGATGGAAAGACAGCCACCCTTTTATCTTAGCTGTGGCCATTAGAGGCAGAAAGAGTCAACTCCCCTAGCAATAGAGTTTCTTTCCCAAAATCCATTACCTGGTTAATAGCAATACATGGCTTGTATTAGTCAGATTTCCCATTGCTGAGACCAAATATTTGACACCCACATTTTAAAGAATGAAATAATTTATGTGGTTCACAGTTTCAGAGATTTCACTCCATGATCCACTGACTCTAAGGCAGAAACAACATGATAGACGGCATGGTAGAGCAAAGCTGCTCTTTATGGTGGAAAGCAATAGCAGCAGAGAGGAAGGGCCAAGGACCAGTAATAGACCCCAAGGTCACGCCTCCGTGACCCACCAGAAATGTATTTTACTAATCCCCTAGATGGCTCCCAAGCCAATCCAGTTGACCATTAAGTTTAACCATTACATGATTCTACAAGATTTGGCATTGATTTGGATTTGTCTGTTCCTCCCTCCTAATTCCCCATCTCTAATTGCTCACCAAGTACTACTGTCACCTCTTCATTTAAATTTTTCCTGCCTCTTCTGCTGCTCTCGTTGCAGCACTCTTGCAAACTGTTATCATATACCTTTAATTAATTATTGCAACAACCTCATAGCTGTTTTCCCAGCCTATAGCCTCTTCCCTACAAAAACACATGTGAATACTGCAATCTGCCACAAAAATGAGCTCCCCAATGTCCTGTTCTCTGTTCATGTCCTCCCCTGCTGATGGAACAGCTGTCAGCTCCATGTGTCCAATGGCATCGATCCTAATTGGTAAACAGGCCCTCGAATACTAGTGCAAAGACTTGATTCCACCTCATGCCCCCTGGTCTCACTCTCCCCACCCATGTGATGCCAAGCCTCTGAACTGTGCCTCAGAAAACTTCAATCTTATCCCCTTGCAGGTCCATGTGCATTTTACTTCCCATTTCAACCCAAATAGTGGTGCTTCTAGGATTCTGACCTTGCATACTGGCATCCACAGCCTTCTTCCTTCTCTAGCACCACTTCCTTTGCCACCTAACTGAAGGCCACCCAGCACTGTTCTCTGGTTATTTCATGTTTTAGTCACACAAAGAGCCTCTTGAGTTTTATTTTCCTGTAGCTCCCATAGTCAGTAGCACAGTGCCAGTTGGGCAACTAGTCAGAGCTGAGAAGAAGGAAGGATGCTCAACATACTGAGGCTGAAGATTGGAGAAAGACTGAATTTTATGTGCAGATCCCTAAACAACTCCCTTCTTGTGCTTAGATATCTGAACCAAATTATGTGAGTCACAAAGGTGACAAAGTCTGCCTCAGATCCAGAATGAAGTATAAGGAGCTACATTTTCCCCTTTCCCACTGTCAAATCCCACCAGGACACAAAGACAGAATAACTTAAACTGATGAAAGGTAATCCTTCTCTGAAGCCAGGCTGTGGGATTCTAGAAATCTTCCTCCATCTGAAAGCTGCCCAGCTCTTCCTGGCATCCGGGAAGCCACTTCATGGATGAAGGTTCTTCAGTTGTCTCCATGACTATAGATGTCTATGTTACTGATTTTTGTGCTTTCTGAATGTACAAGAGGCATGCAGAGGAGCAGCCAGTGTTTTTCCTTCCACTTTTAGTCCCCAAATATCACTGACTGTTTAGAATTGGCCCTTTCCCAGCCCTTCTGCTCTTCCCTGAGTCTCTGGCCTTTGTAAATGAGCTCATCACTGACTTTTGAAATCCTCCATGTATGACTCTGCATCCCCAGAGCTCATCCAACCCACTTTTCTGTTGGAAGCAACCTGAGCTACTAATGCAGGGCCTGAGACAAAGGCAGTGAGGTTTTTATCTTTTGTTTTGACTTCCAGAACTGCTCTGTGTGAAATAAGAAGTCTGTAGATAGTGGTTAAGTTATTTCTCTCCAGACCCATATATTTAAAGCCTTGGTTAATGTTTAAGATTTATCCATTCTTGGGCTGGGGATGTAGTGCAGAGGTGCAGCACCTGCCTGGCAAGCCCAAGGCCCCGAGTTCGATTCCCAGTACCAAAATAAATAAATAAATAAATAAATAAAAAAGATTTATCCATTCTCTGGGAACGCTGGTCCTGTAAGGCTTTAGGCAATCCAGACTATGACCTCAGCCATAGCATAAGTGAACTTTGAGCTCACAAAAGAAATGTGTGCAAAAATTAGGCCTTTAATAGAAATTAGTGAACTACAAGATCAGATAATTGAATACTTTTTTCTTTCTTGGGACACTAACAATCAGTTTAAGTTCATACATAACATAACATTTCTTTACCAAAGATATGTAATCTATTGATAAAAATGAAACTCTGAAATATTATAAATATGTTAATAGTATTTATAATAATAGTAATAATAATGTGTACCATGGTATAGGTTATTTTATAAAATGCCTTACATTATATAAGAGATATATTGCATCTGATGTTATTATTACTGCCACTAATATTTCTCCCACACTCGTAATCTGAGAATGTCTTCTGAGCTCCATTTCCCAGTGTTTTGCTGTGCCTGACTCTGCAGCTGACTGGAATTCCTTGTTCACTGTCTGGTGATTCATTGCACTAAATACCATTTTCCTGATAATTAAAAACTGCTCACTGGCAAGTGAGAACAGGAACAGGCTGATGCAGGATTTATGCAGAAACACAAAATGAACCAAAAGACAAATGACCTGTTCTGCCTAGCTAAAGGCATTTTTTCTCTCATCATCTTCTGGGACTTGAGAGAGCCTAGCTGTACTGAAGGAGAGTGGTCTGGGGAGATGTGCCATTCTTAGATGAGGTGGATGAAGGGAGAGCTGTTATGTGCCTGCACTCAGCCAAATTGCTCTCCCGAATTAGAACACATAGACTGCTGCCTTCAGCCAGAGGAGCTGGGCCAGGGCCATCCCTTCTGTCAACCCTATAGGACCTTATTACAGGAAATAGCTTGAACTGTGTGTTAGACCTTGATTTCACTTTTCAGCTTCCCCGCCTCAATATGACAATACATTCTTCAGTTCAAAGAAAATAAGTACTGATACCAACTATTGAAGAGGTGCAGTAATTAGGATGTTCATTCTAAACAGACACTGTATTACATTGCCATGCCTGGGCTCTAGACTGCCTCCTTGGCTTCTGGTGAAAGGCCTTAGAGATAACCAAAGCCTCTGGCCTGAAAACAGCAGCCATGACTGACTTCATACACACACACACACACACACACACACACACACACACACACACACACACACACATTCCCCTTAACTACAAGCCAGCAAGGCAACAGACCTCTCTTTGGGAGTAAACCTCCTCTGTCATCATAATACAAACTTTATCCCTTGTGGGTGTACTTAGTCGCACATTATGGGCCTAAAGAATAAAGGTGCCATCAAGAGGTGAGGCCTCTCCGTTCTGGGGATAACTCCTTCTCCAAACTGGCTGGGGCCAATATCCATAAAGCTCATTAACTCAGAATCCTCTCCTATTCATCCCTGTATATGTCTTTACTTGCAAACCATTCATTACAGCACATTCTAGATTGTTTAATTAGTTTCCATGGAAGAGCTCCTGTAGGACAGCTTAGCATACATCTTTAAAAGCCCTTGATCTAAAATAATAAGATAGTTATTTTTAAAGTAACTAATATAACTCTAAGCGGCTTACATCCCCCACTGTCCACCCCGCCTGGCTTCCCCTTCCTACCTCCCCAAACACTTCCTAGAACAATTTACTGGTAATTGTAATGAGTCTATTAGTGAAGGAGTTCTCTCCCTGCATCAGGCACTGTGCTGGGCCTGCCACTTGCAATAGGTCTTTACTTTCACAGCCACCCTGGGAGAGAGGTATTTTTTCCACTATTGGCAGTGGAAAAAAACTGCTAAGAGGACAGTTATGCAGGGCTAGTAGACAGCTTTAGGGTTCTGACTTCACCTGTTGACCCCAAAATCTGGGCTCTTTACCTCCTCTCATGCTGCACAGAATTTGCAGAAGTTACCGTTTGTTGACACTGGCCCACTGTTCCCTTTGCATTTTGTGTGTGTCTGTTGCCTTGTCTACCTCCTGCACTTCTCCAGTGCACACTGGCTGGCTTCCACCTGCCGCATCTGTGTGTTTCTGCCTGAGTGCTTTTTCTGGTCCTGGAGCCTTCAGCCCACTTGCATTGCAGGCCAAATAGCCCCAACCATGACTGATGAGAACAGGTGTGGAAATGCCTCCGTTCCATTACCCTAAGGTGGGCCAACTCTGAAGCTCAAAGCCACCAGAACAGGTTCCCAGGGTGTTTCCCAGCCTGATTCAGTGATGCACCCATGCTCAGTGGCTTAAGGACATACCTCACAGATGCTGCCTGTTTTTCCCTATCTTAATTCACTTCTCCCTGGGGCGCTTCTTAGGATCATCTCTCTGCTAAAATGCTTGTTTTTGAAGCCTTGCCTCAAGGGTTGTCTCTTAGGGACCCAAAGTGAGCCCAGGGAAGCCCGGAAATGACATCTGGGTTTCTGACACACTCTCAGTCTGGCTCCACTCTCTCTTGCTCTTCACTTGTTCTGCATAACATCTAAGGAAGACATGACATCTCATCTGTTTTCTCCTTTGTCCATTGATAATCTCTCTCTCTCCCTTTCCCTCTCCCTCTCCCTCTCTCTCTCCCCCTCTCTCTTTCCTCCTTTCTCCCTCCCTCCCTTCCCTCCCATCTCTGTTTCTCTGTCTCTGTCTCTCCCATACCCACACCCCCCATACCCACCCCTCAGGGAGTAGAATATTGTAGATAAAGGTAAGAATATTTCTATTTGCTTTGTCCAAATTTTAATTGTTGCATTCCAAAGTCAATGTCATCTAAAAATTTCCCAGGAACATTCTAAAATGATGTTAACCACACTAAACCCAATGCCTAGCATGCCAGGAGTGATTTCATTTAATGATTGGGAATAACTCATTAACTCATTTTCCAGAAATAGTCATGTTTTGTAACAGGATACTTGGTTCACTGGGTTTTAAAGGAATTCTCCCCTTAATTCTTTGCTGCATCTTCCTTCCACCTTTGGATTATACTCTAGCATTTCCAGTCCTTGCCTGACAGGGTGACCGAGGCAACATTAGTTTAGGAGAGCCACCAGAATTTCTGGGTGGAAAATGTCAGAACTAGAGCATGTGTGGAGGTTGGGGAGAAGCCAGAGTAGAAGCTGCAAGGCAGAGCAGGGGTGAGTGTGGCCCTGAGGTGGAACGTGAGGTCCAGCCTCAGGCCAGGCTCCCAACCACTGCATATTGAGCAAGGTGGCCTTTTCAGACCCTTCTGCCCCTACTGACCTGACTTCATGGGTGACACAGCAGCAGTTGGCAGAGAAATCTGTCCTTCACAAGGTTACAATACTAGCCTTTGTCCTTTTCTTTCAGAGTCCCTGCCTTTCTCCTAGCCCTACTACTGTGAAAACAATTCTATACTTCACTTAATGACACATCAAACATGTTGAAAAATTATATAACGAAGGAATCCATTTGTTTCTAGGGTTCTATTTACCTTTTTTGTCTCCTCTCCTCTACTTTTTGAATGTATTTTTTCTGCAATGACAATTCTCTATTTTGTCCCCAAGCACACCTATCTATCTTGCCACTGTATACATCAGTGACAAGGTCTATATTCCTTCATGTATTTCTTTCTCATCTACCATTTTATTTGTTTTTCATACTTCAGTGTGTGTGAAGACATGGTGGTTCAATTACCATTTTGCTTTCATTTCACCTCATTTTTTTCAATGTAGACTTTGCTGTTTCATCTGTTATTATTTTTTTAAGCTTTTTTCTTCACAGTTTCTCTTCTGGTATACTGTCTTGGCACTTCTATCTTGAGAGTTTTCTAATGGGAATTTCTTTCTTTTTAGAAATCCATCCTCATCCCCCTTGTGGTGGTGGACCACAGCCATCGGTTATAACCTTAATAGTGGCCTTTACTCAGAAAAGTTGTCAAGTTGATAAATATTGATATCTACCCTTCCATTTCACCACCACTTTTCTGCTAATGCATTTGGTTGGCATCAATCAGCTTCCTTGCCTTCTGTGAGCACCCGATATGGGAACTGGTCCCGATCTGTCACTTATAAGTAATCTGTTCCACATTTCATCAAGAGCTCAGAAAGAGAAGAAAATATGGAGGAGAAGTAGAGGGCAGAGAACCAGGCTGGAGTGGCCCAGAGGGAAGGTGGGGAGGCCCAGCAAGACAAGGCAGGGCAGAGGAAGGCTGCAGCCTGATGTATAAGAGTCTTCCCAGGAACACGCCCAGTGCAGGGGATATCAGCAGTACTCACTGGCAGCTCTGTCCTCTCTGGGATGTTAACCCTGCTTATCTCCTCCAATAAGGCTCCCCAGGGATGAAGATCTACATTGACCCCTTCACTTATGAGGACCCCAACGAAGCTGTCCGGGAGTTTGCCAAGGAAATTGATGTATCTTTTGTGAAAATTGAAGAGGTCATCGGAGCAGGTACGGCTCTCCCCTCCCCTCGTCTCTGTCTTCTTGGTGTCAAGAGGTCTTCTGAGCCATCTAAGTGTTCTTTTTCAGCATCAGAAGTCATCCCATTGGGAAGAAAGCTTCGACCTTCTTTAACCTCAGCAGGCAAATCTGAACCATCTATGAGTGTGTAGTGCAGAGAGAGGGCATCAGAGTCTTTTGGGAACCTTGATTATCATTGCCAAACTTGGCTGGTGTTACAGAGAAATCAACTGTAGTTTTAGAAGTTTCAGGAATAGTTGTGGAAATGGGGCATGAAATTCAGATAAGGAGAAAGATACAGGGTACCTAGTCAAGAGGACATTGAAAGACATTTTTAAAAATTGGAAGCTGGATCTGGTGTCCCACTCACTGACAATGATACCTCAATGGCTTTGGATCAAGATTTCTTGCCATATTTTCAGTTCTCCTCTTTCTAAGTATGTGGATTTAAATCTAGACCATACATTGGAACAAAAACCCAGCCCAGCATAGACTTAATTGCTGAGATGTTCCCAGGAAATCATACCTAAAGTCTCATCTAGAACCCTCATCATTCTTTAATGGGTTGATGGTTGAGTAAATTTACTAATGGACTCAGCCTTATTAATGTAAATGAGATAAAATATCCCCAAATATTATTACTTTACAATCACTTTACTACCTCTTATGAATCTTTTTAAAGGGTGTGTTTGATTTGTGTCCCTTTCTTTACTTTTACTGTTTTCTACAACATCCTTTGTCTTTTCTGCCTCGGTTCTTATTAGCCATTGTCCAAGCTCTCATCACCAAAGTGCTGTGAAGAGGCATCTTCTTTTTAGCTCCTAGGTCTGAAGTGCTTTATTTATATCACTATTTGGAGAGTCATGTAGTGGCACCTTGCAATAATATTTTAACTCAATAAAATATGTTTAGTCCAGACTTACAGAAAGCCACTTCATATATCATCTTTAGGGGAAATGTCACCATCCTTCCACTCACTGCCTTTCTTAATGCACCGAGGGGTCAAAAAGTCATCTGTGAAATTGGAAATCGTATCTGAAAGCCTGGCCCATTAGCTCACCATTTTCATGCTCTGTTTTCCTTCCTGAAGAGCTTTGTCCTCTTTCAGCATCACTGTAACGGGCTCTGGGACTGTTCCTATCACAGCACACCACTGCCAACACCAGCCACTCTGGAGTTTCCAGCCTGCCAACCAGACTGATCCGCAAGTCTACATATACTTCCCAGAGTGTCATTAACCATGTTACAGAACCACAACTTCCACTTCTGGGCAGATAATTTTCTCCTCCTCCTTAGAAACTGACATATTTAAGGATTGTGCCTTGGAAGGCTAGGTACCAGATAAATTGGCTTACTCTTAGGGGCTCAGAGTTCTCTGGTAAACTTGAAAGAGTGTTGTAAAGGCAAGCTCTCAGTCCTGCACTCTTTTTGCCCATGTTATTAATTGTTGTTATGGCTTATGGTAATGGTGCTCATGATTTTAATGTTGTTATTTATGTTGTGTGCTTAGAGTGATATGTTCTGGACTGCATTTCATCTTAGAGAACACACATTAGCCCCCTCCTGCCTTTATCAGGGGAGGCGTAAAAAGCCTTCTCACTTTATGACCCTGCCAGGCAGTTACAGTTTGGGGTGAGCTCACCAACGGTTGGATGCCCATAAAGGGAAATTGATGGTCCTGCCCCATCTTCACCTTGCATTTTCTTACAGCACTTGTCAGCACAGCCATGTTTGTGCATTCTGCTGTCCCCTCCATGGCTCACATAGTCTTGTGGAGAGATGCATTTAGCAATTTATGTGGTACCCAGAAGCATGGTGTAAAGCCCTCTGCCCAGTTACTGCTGACTGCCTTCTACCAGAATCCCGCCTCCTTGTGATCCAGAACCATCCCATCTTAACTCACGGCCCATAACCAGATGCAGCTTTAACCTAAGACACTCCTGGGCAGAATCAGTCTTTCTCCAGTTCCTTTTCGCTCTATCACTCTCCCTTCCCCTCACCCTGCCTCACTCAGACTGGCTCCACACTGTGCTAAAAGAGTTGATGTGAAGGTCAAATAAAAACATTTTTTCCAAGGTAAGACTTATACAACATAATTGGCAAGGCTTCTTTTTTTTAGCCACTTGGAAGATTTGGAGAAGGAAGATTTGAAGCAGAGAGCAAAAATTTGGTTGCATTGTGCTAAATAAAATGAAAATAAGAATCAGAAGTCATTTTTCCTTCCTTCCTTCCTTCATTTCTTCCTTTCTTCTTTCTTTCCTTCCTCCTTTGCTTCCTTCCTACCTTTTTTCCTCTATTTCTTTCTTTCTCCCCTCCTTCTACCTTTCACTTCCTTCTTCCTTCTCTCCTTCTTTTCTTTCCTTTTTTCCTCAACAAGCTTTAGCTGGGTACTTCCCGCATACTGAAGCAGAGCTCTCTCCACCCAAGGTCTGATAGTCTCAGAGGGAAATGGGCAGGCCAGTAAGAGAAAATCATTCCCTCCATCTCCAGGGCACACATATACAAACAGCTGGGCCAGCACAGGCCAATGTTTCTCACCTTGTTCTGGGCAGTGCTAAAGGATCAAAAAACCTCCACAAAGATGACCTTTAGCCTGAGCGTTCAAGGATGAAAACTAGTAGGAAAAGGAAGTTTTCATGAAACACATTAGAAAGAATGAGACAGTGATAAAAGAGGAAAATTAAATGAATCAAGGAAGAAAACGATCGTAACCTTCCAGCAGGGCATGCAGGAGCCAGCCTGTGCTAAGGTAGCTCACAGGCTCCAAGTATGTGCATCTCTCTCTAGCCCCTGTTCGGTGGCATGTTGGTAGCTTGATGTCAGCTATGAAAGGAGTATTTACACCATGGGAATTGGCAAATGCTACAAATCATAGGTATGTGTTTGTTTCTTTCTTTGCTTCTTCCCCCCTTCTCCTCTGCCAAGGGGTAGGGGAAGTGGGAGGGGTAGGGGAAAGGAAAGAAGGGAAAGGAAAAAATATGAGAAAAGGAAAAGTGGGAACAAAGTCTTTGCTTCTTTGTTTTTTGGAAAGCTAACAGTTGAATTCTCACTTGCATGCCCCAGGTTATTTCAAAGAAGTTGTAGACGCCTGTGGCTACTCAATATGGAGCCAGAGGAGGGGGCTGTGCACTGCAGAAGGGATTACATTTAGAGTCCAGAAGATCCTTGTTCATTAAACATTATTTCTGTGCCTGTGACTGTGGTGGATTCTGGGAAAATATGCTCAATGCCTAACAACCCCTGTGGTGCAGGGGTTGTGGTTCAGTACAGACACACAGTGCCATTCAGTGAGTGGAGGAGAGAGACTGGGACCTAAGAAGAGGGGCCCAGGGGATATGCAGCCCTAGAGATGGTAGGAGAGGCTTGAGGGCAAGAAAGGACTTGGGCCAGAAAGACCTGAGTGGTCCATGAGGACATGGCAGCTTGGATGGGATGGAAACAAGCAGAAGAGAAGGCTGCTTGGGAGGTTTTTCTGTGGGTGAGTCTGGAGAATGAGAGACTGTGATAAGGACTTCATACTACAGAAAATAGGTTTCTGAGTAGGTTGGGTGATAGGATGAGTTTCAGGGAGCCGAATCTGATAAATGCTGTGTTTCAATTAAACTGGTAGAGGGTGAGGGCAGAGGGTGGGCAAATGCTTGGGAGCCTAGAAAACAGCAGTAGGGCTTTCCTTGGATGTAGGGAAGGGCTTTGAGATAGCTGATGCTGGGTGGGATTAAGGGTGTGAAGGCAGGCTGCATTGAAGTAACTTCACGTCCAAACGAATGTTTCCAACATGGTTAACAGAGTAATAGTGGGCTTGGAAATTGGTGGTGTATGGGATTGGTGGTGGGGAGAGGTGGCATGGAGGTTATGGCCAGAAGTAAGGGCATCAGCTAAGGCATCCTGACACCCAGAGTGTGGGGAGTGGCAGTTGTGTGTGTAAATGCTAATGAAACCAAATCAGAAAACTATGAGACTGAAGAATTGCATTAACTGCCAGCATTTCTCCTAAAGTTGTTGAGGATGTTGAACAAAGGAATAAAAATATAATTATGAGCTAGCTATGACACCATCCAAGAAAACTAAATAATTAATCATTATTAATTACTTAATGTCTGTCTTTCCTCTCGATGCTTGGAGATCCATGAGTGTGAGAGAAGACATGGTTTTGTTAGTCTGGGACCTGGCCTAGTATGTGGCACTTAGTTGCTCAATTAAATATTTGTTGTATATGTGATAAAAATAGATCCTTAGGAAAAAAATACAACAAGGATAAAAATTTGGAGAAGTAGCTAGAATTTGGAGAATGAGGGGAGACTGAAGAGGTAGAGTGAGATCATGAATCATTTGGTGCACTGAAAGTGGCACACTGGAGTGGAGGAAAACCGACCTTTCCTCATCACCCTACAGATCATAGAGTCAACTGAAGTCTCTGTAAAGAAGAAAACAGGTCACTTGGTATCTTTAGATTATCAGTTTGTTGTTGCCATGGGTCTGCCTAAGAGAAGTCACCTTGTAGGACAGCTCCAATGCATTGCTTTATTTTGATCAATTGGATCAGTAGAATGACCCAGAGAATCAACTAGGGCTGTTATGTGTGATTTCTCTCTGCAGTATGAGTAATACTTATGTTATGCAGTATGCAACCTGTATAACCTGTATGGTACAGCATGAGCATGACTTTCCAGGGCATGAACACATTGAAACATAGAGATGTCATAGAAAGATGCAATCCAAGAGATGACATGCCAGCCCAATAGCTTAATTAAGAATACATTTTCTCCTCTGATTCTAGCAGTTACCAGTGCAGTATTTCTACTATAGCTGATCATAAGGGAGAAGGAGGCTTGCAGAGAGAGGGCTACATGAAGACAGGTGGAATGAGGGACTGTGTACTGAGTACAGATGGGAATAGGGTCACCAAGTGAGGCTAGCAAAGGCCCAGCATGCTTCTCTTTTGAAAAGAGGATGTGTTTCATTGGGGATGATTTGGCAGAATGGTTGCCTGCCGCCCTGAATTTCCAGAATGAACATAGGCCGCATGAGGGTAGCAGGAACAGTTTCCAGAAGAACAAGCCATGTGAAGGTCTCTAGAAATTATAATTACAGCAGCTAGCATGTACTGAACACTCACTGTATGCCTGGAACCACCCTCCATTCTCTCTCTACAAGCATTGTCTCATTTAATCCTCATAATACCGATGTGAATTAGAGCTTATGTTTCTGAGTGTGTGTGCGTGCATGTGTGTGTGCACGTGTGTTTAACTGCTCAGAAAATCAACTTTCATAGGATAGCTTGCTGAAGGCTGTGCTGCCAGCTGAGTTAATGACACAACTAGAGTTTAAACCTGGATACAGCTGATCTGGACCTTGTGAATGTAACCCCTACACTTGCTGCTTTGGTTACTGTGGAAAAGAGCAGCTAAACAGTCCTTCCTTCTGATAGTAAACTTAATCTAGCAGTTTGGAATTCCCAAGCCTCTTTGCTGGGAATTATGATATTGCCTTAGAACTCATTATTCCCATATGGTAGTGCTATAAAGACCATCCAACATTCCCTAGAGGGAGCACATTCACCTGGAATACACAGATCCCACTTTTGGTTTTTGTAATGTGACCAGTTCTTTGCCTAAAGAAGGAGAATCAGAACCAAAATATGTTGCAGTTTTAATTATGTGTTATGAACATAAGATGACTATATACATATATGTAAATATATGCACATATGTAATATATAGGTAAGCAGTTGTCTAACAACCTCAAAGAGTTACAAGAAAAGAGAAATTAATTTTGTCCTCACCCTCTGGATTCCACCTCATGTGCGTGCTTTAGTAGCCTTGTTTGGTGATGAACAGCTGAAGAACTCTGCTGCAAGGCTGAAGATAGCCATGATTGATTAGTAATGTCTGTCCTCTGTGCAAGGTCGCAAGGTGGTAGAACATGTTCCATGGACTTAGGATCACTGGTTTAGCTGTAACCTACTTATCTTTTATAGACTAAAGTGTTAAAAACTTGCTTGAAATCATTCTTTAATTCCTAGTTTAAATTTATTCTTTAAAAGTTCCGTAACTGGTGAAGCTGGAATTAGTAACTAGAAACTCTGCTTTCCTTTTTTTCCCTCCAAGACAGTTTGTGACTTCAAAATGCTGTTTTAAAAAAAAGAGCGCAATTGTATGTGTAGATTCATGCGGCACATAGCCAATAGCTACTGCCTGAAATACCTGCTAGCAGTTTGGATGTTTCATTTTCAAAAATTGAAATTCCTTCCTTCTGATTTTATATATAATAGTTGAGGCATTTAATGATGCTAAACCACTCTTTCTCTCTTCCTCATTTTGTCAAGGAAGGTGGGAAAGAGGTATTGGCAAGGAGCTGATTTTATAGGGAATAATTCCTCCAGCTGTGTGGGAGGACAGTTATACAAACTGGCTTCGGTACCCTCAGCTGACAGCCTTAGGGGCAGTGGTTCTCAAACTTGAGCGAGGCCTCAGAATCACCTGAAAACACTACATTAAAAGCCAGATCGCAGATCTCTATCTACTAAGCTTCTGATCCAGCAGGTCTAGTGGGGCTCAGGAAGCTACATTTTCTAACAGGTTCCTAGCTGGTGCTGATGGGCAGGAACCATACCTTGAGAACTACTGCTGAGTGCCATTGGCCCCTACACTGGCTTGACATGACACTTGAGCTGGTCATAACCAAATGCTTTTTGGCTATGGGAGAGGACTCAGGATCAGTTGCCAAATTCCAGCCAGACCAAAATTAGGCTGGTTACATTTGCTGTCGGTAAGAATCTCCATGAACAGAATCAACCATAACTGCAACCCAGCAAAATCATTTCTTATAAGCATCTGTTTTCAATATAATGTTAATGCTTGATTTATTGAAATTATTTTTAGATATTATGCGTTTTTATTTAAAAAATGAAAGAAGATATGGCCATGGTATGGTGCTCATACAAAAGGAAAGATTTTTAAAGTTCAGATCATACCAAATCAAGGAACTATAAATCCAAGTTTGGGCCTGAATAACAGTAAAATTTCCAAAAAGCAGACATAGCTTCTTGAAGATAGTATATAAATCTAAAGTTAAAAATTACAGGTGATAGCAGTTGTTGGTTCTGTTTATCAGTAATGACAATACGCCCATTGACTCCCACCTCCCTGTAAGGCTGTGGAGAAGTGTCAGAGACCCCAGACTTTAGCATCCTAAATTTACCTGGAGTACCTTCCATGCCCAGGTACCTGGCAAAGAGACTTCCCCACCGCCTCTGACAAAAAGGCTCTTTTAAGTGTCTCAAGGCTGCAGAAACCTACTTTCCTTCCCTTATCCCTTCCATTACACACACTCCACACTACCTCTCTCAGTTTTGTCTTTTTTAAATCACCACCCACACGTGTCGTAGATCAGTTTGTCATTTACAAAACACTATCTCATACACTCCTTACAGTACCCACTTAGGAAGATGAGAGAATGTATCACTTCTTTTTTTGTGTCTAGTGATGAAAAAGCCAAGTCCTGGAAAAATAAAAAGCCCAGCCAAGATCAACTGACTCAGATGTGGTTTGGGGCAGGCAGAGGGCCTCCTCTTCTACTCACTTCCTGAGTTTCCCTCCCAGCTGCACTGAGCGGCCCCTAATTATACCAGGGAACACAGCCTCCCAATGAGGAGTAGGCATTAAGCGGCTCTTTTGCTGTTGCTACTTTGAAAACCTCCTGGCTTGGAGAATATGGGGTCTTTTCTTTGCTGGACAAGAAAGGAGCTAATTTTACACATTCACTATTCTTTATGGCACTGTCACTGCAGAGCAGATTTTTGAGAGCAGTGACACCATGACCACTGAAGTCACCGATTACAAAGCCCACCTCACCCTAACCAAAGAGAGCATGCTTTTATTGTATAATTTTTAAAGATCATAATTTATATATCCTGCAGAGGATATATAAAGCTAAGTACTAGAAGAACCACATTTGAGAACCAGTCAGCCGCAAAGATCAAATGATGAAATAACATTTAACAATTAGAAAAGTAATTTGATCTACAATGTACTGTGGAGATACCACTTTTCGCAGCCACATCTTCACTTTTTTCCTCGGTTCTTTTTTTCTTTTTCTCCCCTCATCTCAAGGAGACTCATGCTGTTCCAGGCCCTGTACCATGTCGACAGCAGTATGCAAGCTCTGCTTTCAAAATCATTCAGAGACATTTCCATTACTTGTGGGTTTAGGCAGTTTATAAAACAATTTCCAAAATCCATTTGAAATATGCTTGGGTGGCTTAGACTGCGAAGTTCTCAGTCTAACTGCACCTCAGAGTCACTGGAGCAGCTAGGCCTGGCTTCATATGACTGCAAGGAGCCCATGTTCAGAAAGACCTATGCTTAGTTTAATGTTCTGCTGTCTCATAATTTTGAATGAGGAATTCTGCATTTTCATTTTGCACCAGGCACTGGAAATTATGTAGCCAATCCTGCAGGCAGTTTTTGAATATGTCAATGCCCTGGCTGTACCCAGACCAATTAATCAGTATCTCCCATTGAGACCCAGGCCACTGTACTCTGTAAGAGTCCTCCAGTGAGTGCAGGGGCTGTAAACTTTGAGAATCACTACTGGAGAACAGAGTTTCTCAACTGGGGTGTTTGTATGTGTGTTGTAGGGGACAAAAGATTCATCTGGATTATTTTCCAAACTCTATACACTGATGTGCACAAATAATTCTGACACCTAAATATTTTGATTCTACTTGACTCCCAGACAGAAACTTTAGATGAATGATGTCTATGAACCAGTCCCGCTTCTGTTTTACTCTTCCTTGGATACTGAATTTCTGTGAAAGTCACTATGTCGGGTCTGTGTGGACCTAATAATTGGGGTCTGATAATTTCTGGATTGAAACTTCCTATCCAGAGGTAGAATGCAGGAAAGGAAGTGGGCATGGACCACCACCTTGGCTCTGATTTATAGCTGTATGTTTTGGGGCATGTTTTCTGTATGCCTCCTTATTAATGTCCTTGTTGGTAAAATGGACATAATAATAACCAAGTTGTAGGAGTATGCTGGGGATTGAATGAGATAAGACATGCAGAGTGCCTAGCACATAGTAGGTGGTCAGTAAGTAAATATTTGTGTGCCATCTCCTCCAAGAAGAAATATTAATATACCTTTCCCACATCTCTCAACTACATTATATCTTTTTCCTGAAAGAAAACAGAATTCATTATGGCAATAAGGAAGAGATACTAACCAATATTATTTAATTAACATACTTATCAAGCATGCAATTTGTATCCATCCAGTCACAGTTATCAAAAATCTATTAGGTAAATGTGCCATGCAGATACATATACATATACTTACAGAAACATATATATATATATACACACACACATACATATATATATACACATATACACATTTATACATACATACATGCATATATATACACATATAGACATGCCTTATCTGACAGATCCCTCTTGCTCTACTTTTCCTTAAATGTTATGCATTTTTAACTACCCAAGTAAGGCTTATTTTAACAACTGTAACAGAATGAGAATAACTAAATTAAGTTTACTAATCTTTACTTCTCACTCCCATTCCCACCCTTTCAGTGTAACCATTTTTAAAAATAATTTGAAGTTAAAAATAAGTTTGATTTGGAGTTTTCATAATTTTTCTTTTGCGCACACACACACACACATTCCATATGGGCACATGCTGCATGTCACATTCTATAACTTCCTTCTTTTCTTCATTTCAGAATAGAATGTGCATATATTTTGAGTCAATACCTTTTAGAAATCTATTAGCTTCAGTAGCCCATGGAATTCCAGAAGTGGGTGTACTGCTTTCCAACCATTCCTTGTACAGTCATTCAGTGTCTGTCTATAGAAGGTGCTGCTGCTATGGATATTCTTTTACATACTATATTCACCTTATTTTGGATAAAGCAGAGCAAAGATTCAATCGTTTATAGCCCAAGAATGGACAAAGCAAAGGCCAAATAAATAATAATGCATGTGATATGCCATCTTTCATTGACATGCCTGCCACATAACAGGCACTCTGGTGGCTGTGCAAACTACGAATTTGAAAGAGTTTCTGTCTGACCTCAAGCAATTCCTCCTAGCAGCATATATTTCAATGTCAAAACCAATGATGAAAATGATATCTGTCTTAGTATTGGGTCTAGTTTGAAATCTTCCTTATGGTGCTTAAGCCAGCCTTTCCTCCAACTCCATGTTCTGTCAAGTTCAGTAGACTCTGGGGCAATTTTGCATAAAGTCTTTTTGTGCAGCTTTCTTCTAGTCTTTTCTGCAGCCGAAAACAAAAGGAACTCCCAACTAATTCACAGAGGCAGTGTTCACTTGCCTTTCTAATGTGACCAGTAATGTCTCTGATTGCTCACAGCTTGCTCCATCATTTGCTTCCAGAAGCTGAAAGTGAAAAAGAAAGTTTTCCCAGCAGAAAACCCTCTTCCTCCTGACAGGCCTTTGACACACATTTAAGTGTTGCACTTACAAGCAGATATTTAACTGCTTCACATGAAAGAACTGGAAGTTGCAAAACCCAGTGAAATCATGAAATAACTTTTGAAAGCATATTAAGCAGGATTCAACAGATTTTTTAAAGAAGCTATGAAATAGTGTCATCAGAATTGTTTTCTCTTTTAGTGATTTTACTGCAAAAGTGTTTAAATGCTGCAGCAACCATGGAAGTGTACAGCTTGCACCCACTTGGGAAAATAACTTTCTGTTCAGCTGCCAGGAGTGCAGTTAGCCAACGGCCTCCAGGTGTAGCACCATTGGGGTCTTCTTGAGCTTTTCTACACAAATCAAGCTCTCCCAGGCAGCCCCTGGCCAGATACTGGGCCTGGCAACAGTGTTAGGTCCTGGTTACTTCAGGAACTGGAGCTCTTTGCTTTGGAGATCCCAGTTAGGTTGGCTAAGACTGCCAAGTCTTCATGGCCCACATCTTCATTGTGATTGGAAACTCTCCCTGCCCAGTCCTGCTTTCTTCCCCTTTCATGGCTCTCTGGTAAGCCTCTCCTTTTTGTAATTTGTTAGTGTCTGTCTGCTCTCTGGAGAACCCAAGAGACACAAGCACTTCTATAGCAATGTAGGAACATAAATAGTGTACATCTTGTTCAGAGGGTTAAAGTACCCAAACATATGCCTCATCCCCTGGATGAGCCTCTTCCATCAGGCTCTGCCAAAAATAAATTATGATTCTACTAAAGTGAAACTGACCATTACATTTCAATTATTCCACTGGAACACACATGAAAAATTAAATGTGGGAAAACTCATGAGTATTCAGAAATTCTTCTTAGTTACTAAACTATTTCTTAGAAATGATGTAAGGGGTGTATTTTAGTATTCTTTTTGTGTTTTGCAGGAACTGATTAGAGCCAAGACATCCTAGTTACAATGACAGAATACCATTTCAATCTCTGTCACTTTAATCACAATTCCACCTTGAGCACCATTGTTCCTGATAAGATGCTTCCCCTTGTGGTTCCACAGATTGAGAAGGAAGAGGATACTAATTGCATTCTTGCGGTTGCAGGAGAGTTTGGAGAGGTATACAAGGGGCGTTTGAAACTGCCAGGCAAGAGGGAAATCTACGTGGCCATCAAGACCCTGAAGGCTGGGTACTCAGAGAAGCAGCGTCGGGATTTTCTGAGTGAGGCAAGCATCATGGGCCAATTTGATCATCCCAACATTATTCGCTTGGAGGGTGTTGTCACCAAGAGTCGGCCGGTCATGATCATCACAGAGTTCATGGAGAATGGTGCTTTGGATTCTTTCCTCAGGGTAAGAGCAACTGTGGGGCATGTAGGATGTAATTTGACCTTGTTGGATGCAGAACAGTGGTTGCTGGGGAGAAGTAACCTGTGAGGATAATCTACCTTTCAAGAATCCACTGGTCAAATGTGAGTGGATGTTGGAGACATTGACAACAATAGCAGAGATTTGTTGCTATAAAAAGAAAACAAAGATGAGCTTGTAGACTCCCAGAGAAGGTAGCATAGAAGAGGGCTCAAAAAATGCTGTTGTGTGAATAAAATGAGCAGGACAAACAATGGCCATTGACATCTGCATGAATCATAGAGACTGAAGAGACTCTGGATGACTTCACAGCTCATGCAGATGCCAGTGCTTGCTCTGCCTTTCTCCAGTACAGCTGCCCCTCTAGCCAGCTGTCTTCATTGACAGTTCAGAGATAAAATAAGTTGCCCTTTTCTGATGCCTGGGCCACCTTCCCTCCAAGGAGGCATTTCTGGGCAGGAAAAGGGAAGACTTCTCAGAAGTTTTTCCCTACATTGATGAAAAATTGGCTCTCAGCCAACCTGCAGCAGAGGTAGGAGGTAGCTAAATGCCTTTTAATTGGAAAACTTGTAAAAAAAATCCTTATCAGAACATACCCCAGTGAGGCCAGGCTCATGATACAGCCATTTTTGTTTCTCTGGGATATCACAGAGCCATACAGAGGAGTGACAGAGAATGGCCAAAGTGCTGCTGTCTGGGGAGTGAAAGCTGAGTCTTTGCTGGAGTGCACGATGAGGCTTAGAGGGAACAGCTGGGAGCCTGAGAGTAAAGGATACCCAGGAGTGGCACCCAAGAAATGGTGGAAACTTCTGAGGCAGAACTTCAGGGTGATACTCAGGAACAGGCTCCACATATCGCCAAAGCCACAAAGCAATAACTGTGGCTGCTGATCAAAGGGCCATTCCTTCCTCAGTCATTCAAACATTAATGGGGTGACTGCTCTGGCGAGACCCATGCTAGAAGCTGAAACATTACTATAATGCTGTGTAACAAATCACCCCAAGACTTTAGTGGTTTAGTGCAACAATAACAATTTATTTTGTCCATAAACCTGCAATTGAGGCAGGGATTTGAGGGAGGATTGCATCTCTGTTCCTTGTGGAGTCAGCTGGAGTAGCATCAGGTAAGTGCTGGCGCTCACACTTACCTGAACGCTCATTCACTTGTCTAAATGGCAATTAATGTGATATCAGGTAGCACATTTCATGTGTCCTTCTTGGGCTTCCTTAGATTAAGCTGACTTTTAAGAGCAAGCATCCCAAGAGGATAAGGAGAAAGCTGATTTGCCTTTGTGATCTAGCTTTAGAGGTCACATGGCATAATTCCTACCACAGGGACAGGCATGCCCAGATTCAAGGGGAGAAAACATTCCCCATGTTTTGACAGGGAGACAGAAACCCTGTATCTTCTTATACTTAAGAGATGGAAGATCTTGTTATGTCCATCTCACAGAATACAACCTGCCATGGCTTAGCACCTACCAGGAGGACCTGAGTCCCCAAAGCTTCTAGCTATCATCTGCTTATGTTATGTTTTTTGTCTTCATGAGTGGAGTACAGAGACATCAGAAAGAAGGACTTAAATCTTCCTGGGAAGTCAAGGAAGGAGTCAAACAAAAGGGAGAATTTCTCTGATGTTGGAGGATGAGAAATTGCCAGATAGGTGGGGAAGTAGGCAGGCAAACTGACGGAATCATGGAATAGTGTGTACAGCAGCCAAAGCACAGCCTATTTTGTAATCTACCAGCAGCTGTGTGGAGGCTCCAGGGCACAGAAACAAAGTTTAGGGGCTGCAGTGTGGAAGCGAAGCTAGAGGCCTCAGCTAGAAGCTCCATTTGCCACTACTGAAGCTACCTTTGTAGGGTAGCTCATGTTTGTTGTCTAGTCTGGGTCATTAGGCAGTAATGGCTTTAGTTTTGGGAAAAAGGGGTCGGGGACAACTGATGCAGAATAGAGAGCCCATGTACTTTGTCTAGTGCAGCTTGCTTGAGGGTACTAAGACTTTTATTTATAAATCTGAGTACTAGCGTAATGAGCTCCTGGTAAATGCTAGCTGAATGAAAATCATGCACAATTATTCCTGAAACAAAATTTTATGGTGTGGCAGGAGAGATCTAGTGGTCCTGTGTGTACATGATATCTCAGTCTTGTAGTCACATCACAGCAAGGTATGGCACATGTTTTCCTGGGAGCCTCCATTTGTGATCAAAGATCTCACAAAGACAATCAGATAAATGTTAATAGAAGGCAATGTTAGAAGAAATAGTATTTTCTGGACCAGCCTTAAGACCTTTTCTGGAGTCATTTATTTTCTGCCAGTCACCTGACTGTACTTCAGAGAAAGTCACTGCATGATTCAGGGACTATGATTATACTCCCACCCTGGAACATGCAGGGAACAGGGAGATTCATTCTCTGGAGCCTGCAAAAAATTAAAACCATATACCTCAGCTCCTCCCAGGACCTGTTTCCACCTAGGGCCCAGGACACAGAGGCACATTGGGCACCAATGTTTGTCATGATGACGAGGTCAGGTGTGCAGCGGAAGAAAACCTAGGGGCCAGAGAGGAGCCCAGAAAAACAGGAGAGGACACAACAAGAAGGAGGTGGCAAGAGCAGGCAGTACCAGGAGCAGAGGGGAAACGAAGCGTTTCTGACTGTTCACACCACATGGAGGCAGACAATCTATAAATCTAATTTCAGCCTTACCACCGAACCCTGGAGCATAGCAACATCAATTGATGTATCTGCTGCTTGATAAAATTGAAAAAATAGGTCATCAGTTCAGTTCTACAGGGTTCATCTTCTGGGAAGGAGGATAATTTTAGGATCACCATTCAGGGGAGAAAGGAAAGGGGTTAGTTCTCAATTTATGCATCTGTTTCCTCTCTTCCAATTCCTGAACATGGGAGCTTTGGATACTGGCCACAGCTCTAGCCATGTCAGGGCATCAGGAATACGGTCAGCACATCAGACATAGATTCTCACCATTCCTCTCTCATTGCAGGACTTAGAACTCCTCACAGGCCAGAAGGATCAAAAACACTGTTATTCTTTAAACACACACTTAGTAGGTAGTTCATAAGTATTTTTTTCAATGACTGAGGCATGGGTGCATAGCATACAAGTCCATAACTAAATTTTTTCTTCTTCACACTCAAATCCAAGGGGTTCAATACGGGGCTTTTCCCTGATCTTGGGAACAATTCTCAAGGTCCTGATCAATGTCCTGTACCTTAGCTAAGAAGGCTGCCATGTTCCATAAGGCATTCTTTCCTAAAGTACAACCTTGTGGTTGCTGCTGGTTCATTCATAGATGGTTGTAACTGAAAGAGTCTTGGAAGTCACTGAATGATGTCAGATGGAGTCATTCTCATCAGGGAAGCTCATTCACAGTCTGAAGTTAGAAGACAGAAGCCCAGATGTCAAGTGGAGAACACCAGATTAGAAGCCCTAAGACCAATGTGCTGCCTTGGGTTCTGCTGAGTCACCTTGTGGCCTGGAGCAAGTCTGTTAACTTAATTTTCCAATCTATAAACTAAAGGCATTGAGCTGGATGAGATTGAAAGTTCTCTTTCAGTTTTTAAAAAAATCTATGATTCATTCTCTTCAAACAAATCAAATAAGGGTTTCATTTCCTGAAGTGGATTTGTCAATAAAAGTTGAAATACCTAAATCCTTCCTGTCTAATATAAGGGCCAGCAAGTGGCTTCAGTGCATTTGCAGAAATGCAATTTCAGCAGAAAGCACTTCATGAAGGGAAGAAAGTTTAAATCACTTCACCCAGGCCTGTGTTTCTCCTCTGTGCTGTTGTTGCCAGGTGCTCAGCATGCAGTCAGATTTTTCCCAAAGTCATTGAAGATTCTTCATTGTTGGTATTTTTCTGTCTTCCTTACTTTGTAGGTGGATGTTCATATCTGCAGAAGTTCTTCTTGGAGAGTTATACTGATGAACTGAGCATAAAAAGCAACTGAACATGTCAGAAAATCTCAATATATTTATATCATTAGGTTTTACCAAGATTATGAACTCAACAGACAGGGTCCTGTCCATGGTGATTTACATTTCTCCTGAGGACCCTAAGGAAAATGTGCTGCATGGTCCCATTGCAAAGCCCATATCTTCCAGGGGACAAGATACTGGACAAGAGTTAGAAGGCCAGATAAGAGTAGCATCACTAGTCAATTGGACCCCTTCTTCCTGCAATACTTATACATAGCCTTGTTCTCCACATAGCTTTCAAGGCAGCCATTACCAGTTGGTCCAAGATGAGATGTTAGTGGAGAAGCAATTTGCCAGTCTGGATTTATATTCGTGTTATAACTCAAAATTACACAATGATTTAAAACTGATCACTTAAACTTTCCAGACTTCCATTATCTTGTCTATGAAAATTTATAATATATAATATGTAATAAAATATTATATAATTTTATTAATATTTTATTATTGTAATATAATAATTATATAATATAATATTCCCTGTCTTGCCACCCAGAAATCAAGTAATGGAAGAAATCAGTGTTTGTTAATTAATTGATCCAAACTTCAGTCCTATATCATTAAGTCTTGATCATCCACTACTATAGTTGAGTGGGTGGGTGGGGCTGTTATAGATGTCTGCCTATTACCTGTTGAGCTCATAGTGCACTGTAAACTGGATTCTCCAAGGGTAATGGCTCTAGGACATCTCCCATCACACCATGGAAGCCTTGAGGAACCCAGAGCTCTGGTCCCAGCTATCCTCAGTCCCTCTCACCCTGTACATTTGAGGTACAGGGAAGAGCTGCCTTGGAGGACACTGTGGCCTTGCTGATAGAAGAGTCGTCATTGTCATCTTAGTATCCACAGGTGCTGGGTGAAGTGTTTCACACGTTATCCCAGTTGACCTCATCAAAACCCTATGAAGACTGGACATGTGGTTATAGTTGTGGAAATCTCTGCTCTGGAGGTTACATAATCTGATCAGGCTCATGAAGCCAGTGTCTGACAGAGCCTGACTCCAACTGGGCCTGTTTGACTCCAGAGTCCAGAATTTTAACCACTTCTTAGCTCTGTTGACCCTAGAAACTGAATTTTGAAACAAATAAGTTAATAAAACCAGTCTAGGAAGACTTCAATGATTGTGGAGAAATATACACACATTACACCACGTGCTTTCAACATTGCTCTTTGCAAAATTGTTTATAGCCGCTACCAGTGCCCTCCCCAAAATGTCAGCTTCTTTAGGGAGACATTCATTTTTAACCACAGTGACACTTAAGAAGAGGAAATAACAAACTGAATTGAAAAAACTCAACCTGTGAGACTTGCAGCTGAAATATATTTTTGCAATCTACAGAAGTTCCCTGACAACTTTTGTAAGGGGCAAATCCCCAGAGACCTACTTGGAGAAACACAGGGTGCTGGCAAGAGGCTGGCTAACTTCTTGAGAAGGTGTTGATTGCAGTTCACTAGTGAGAAAGAGAATTCACATCACTCACTGCACATCCAGCTTTCACAGATGGGCAACATGTGCTGAAAACCAGGCAGTTTCCAAAAACAGTTCTGCACTTGTTTTTGGAACCGGTTAGAAGGAATCATTACAGAGGAAGCATTCTGGGTGGGTTGGGAGGTGGTTAAGATTTGAGGTAGAAGCAGCCTGGGGTGTAGAGTGGGTCAAACTCAGCATGTTTGAAGGCTCTCCCTCTGGCAGGGACTGCAGAACAAGGAGGAAGTATCCATTTCCTTCACTCCTTCAACTGATCAAGGGCATGGCCCCCAAAGAGATGGAACCAGTTTGCAATCTTGTATGAGAAACAGAGTCAACAATTCATACTGTCATTGAAAGGCTTCTTTATTGTTAGTGTTTGCTATAATAAACACGTATGTTTATAACAAGTCTTTTATGATTCCTCCTTATTTTTTGCATAGAAATATATTTTGCATAACCATGTGTATAAATGACATGTCTGCACTTACTTATATTGAGATAACATATACAAATGCATTGTGTAACATCTCATGTTAATAGGTGCTCCATGAATGGGAGGGCCTCCCACTGTTATGCTTCCTGTCTTCCACATGAAGCTGCTGCAACAGAGGGTGTGGCTGGCTTGCCCAGTGCCTGTGCTCAGCAGTAACTGACTATACCTGAGGTGTTCTGCCTCCTGGCATTCCAGTGTCTGGGTCATGCTCTACTTGGGGAAACAACCCATGGTTCTTTGGGGAGCAGCTAGAGTTGGGCTAAATGGGAAAATATATTCTTGACAGAGTGACCCAGGGTCCACGTATTTAACCACTTTGTGCAGAGCCAAGACCCAAGAGGATTGAGGTGGAGGAGGAAGATGTAAATTTTTTTTGTTGAAGAGTTTGTCCAACCAAGGATAGGGCATCCACACAAGAAGCTGTCAATCCAACAGTGACTGCAGAGTAGGCAGCACTGCAGGCTGGTGTGAGGAAGAACAGAAGCAGCTCCCACTTGCTAGCAGAGTCCCATGTGCCAGACCCTGTTTGTGAGTTTCCATGCAACTGGTCTCTATGAAATAGGTGTGGTTATCCCAATGGAAAGGATGAGAGCCCTGAAACTACCCAAGGAAAGTCCTTTCAACATTTACTTTTGGAAACAGGAAGAGATGTACCAGATTCATTCAAGTTATGTTTACTGAGGTTTTTACCCTTTTCTTCAGTCTTTAATTTTAGAAACAGGAAGAGATGTAACAATCATTCATTCAAATTATATTATTGAGATTTTTACCATTTTTGTTAAAATTTTCAGCACTGATAATATTATGATGACCACAGAGATGGAATTTTTGTCTTCAGAGAGCTTAATGTAGAAAAGACAGGCAGAGACACAGACACACACATAAAGATTAAAACTTGTCATCTGTACTAAGAATAGTAAAAGCATGCGCTGAAGGATAGCAGTCAGAGAGTGCTAATTACATTTCCTGGAGGGGGTACTTACAAAGATGTCCTCTCCGAGGAAGAGACATTTAAGAGAAATCTGAAGGGCAAGTAAGTATGGATTGTGGGGAGAAAAACAGAGGGACTGGAATGTGTAAGGGTCCTATGGAGGAAGAGCTTGGCTTGGGAAGCACTGAAAGGTTGCCAGTCACTGTGGCTTCATTTAGCACAGGACTGAGAGGTCCAGTGGCCTAAGGAGAGACAGCACCTTGTCCTGTAGGGTCTCCTGGGAGTTCATTGGAGTTTGGAGGTTTTCCTTAATGCAATGGGAGGCTATTAGAGAGTTTAAACCAGAAAATGACATGACCTGATTTATGTCTTAAAAAGATGGGTCTGGCTGCCATGGAGAGAATGGATTGTAGGAGGGGCAGGCACTGGAGGCTATTACAGGTGATGAATGACGATGACTTGGTTGGAATGGTGGCAGTAGAGAGGGAGAGTACTGGATGGGTTTGAGATGTAATTTGGAGCGGAAATCAACAGGGCTTGGCAAGAAGAGAGTGGAGCATTCAAGGGAAGACAAGGATGGGGGAGGGGAGGAAGTGTCTGCAGTGAGCTGCATGCCTGGCACTGACAGAGGCTAACAAGCAGCAGATCAAGGCACCTTGGCTTCTTTGGGACCACTGGAGCCCATCTTGATCCCAATGCCCTTTATGTCTCACCACAGCAAAATGATGGGCAGTTCACAGTGATCCAACTGGTGGGTATGCTCAGAGGCATCGCTGCTGGTATGAAGTATCTGTCTGAGATGAATTACGTTCACCGGGACCTGGCTGCAAGGAACATCCTAGTCAACAGTAACCTGGTGTGCAAGGTGTCTGACTTTGGCCTCTCCCGCTACCTCCAGGATGACACCTCAGACCCCACCTACACCAGCTCCTTGGTGAGTCTTTCCTGATATTCTCAGGGAAATTATGGCATGAGTGAAAGGTGGTTGCCTGTCACTAGGAACCTGTAGCAGGGCATACTGGACAGGACTGGGACCTGAACTAATCTCCCCACTGTAGGAGCCAGATGCTGGGAGGATCATCCACTCAGGACAAACAGTAATAGCTGGTTGTCCAGAAAATCACTTGCGTATAAGCTGTGAGGAACTGTCAGTGGCTACTCTGAAGTCATGGTGTATCTTGCCCAGTGAGAAGAGAAATTTTGGAACTAATAATTTTGGACAATCCAGATAGCTAGACAGTGGCATCAAGAGACAGTGGTCATCAAGGCATGGTTCAGATTTGCAGTCGCCAATTGGTAGGGCACCATGTCATGAGGTAGACTCATGATCTCTTTCCCTTTTACCTCTGTATCGCTTCTAGCTTTAAGTACCACATTCATGATAAGTACCCTTAAATTCGCATTTCCTGTTCAGCCTCCCCCTCCACATTGTGAGCAACTCTAATCATCTATACCCAACCACCTCTTTCACACAGTTCCACTTAGAACCTTAGCAAGTCCAAAATAGAGCACTGGATTTACTCTCCAGCATCCCTTCCCAAGCCTCTCATCTCAGTAGTTGGTGCCATTTAGCTGACTGAAGCCCAGTAGTCATCCTTGAGTTATCCCTGGACCCTACCATCCATGTCCAATCCCTCACCAGTTCTTATAGGTTCCTATAAAACTTCTCTGCTCCCACTATCCCATTCCAAAGCACCTTTTCTTTTTGCCTACATTGTGACAGAGGCTTCTTACTTAGTGTCTCTGGTTTCTTCTTGTTTCTATTTCCAAGAGCATTCGAAGCAATTAGTCATCCTATCTCCCTGCCTACCTAGCTGTCTTCTTTAAACATCAAAGGTGTGTTATGAAAAAAAAAATTTAATATGGAGAAATAAAAGGAAAAGAAAACCTAATAAATTACAATTTCCCCGAGGTAAAGTCAGTAAGCTTTTTCTTAAAGAACTATTTGGTAAATATTTTTGGCTTTCCTGGCCAAAAAGCAAAATACAAACTATTATGCAGATAATTATATAACCATTTTCAATGTGATCCTTTAAAAAGTTATAAACATCATTCTGAACTCATGCACTATAAAAATGTGACCACCAGATTTGATGCTTTGCCCAAAATTTATCAACCCCTTGTAAAATACATTTTCAAGAGTTAGAAGTACCATTTTCAAGAGTTATGTTCCCTTTAATATTTTTCTTTTTGTTCAAAAACCTGAAAACATTTTTTTCTCTAAATTGGGATCACACTATGCCCATTTCTCTGCATTCTTGTGTATCTTTTGAGCATTCTTACTGCCAGATTGATTCTCCAAAACTTTGTAAATATTCATACTTCTCCAGGAATTTACCCATCTTCTAGCATCCTTACTGGTGCTAAAGGTGATCAGTCTTTAAAATTTGCTAATCAAATGGTGAAAAGTGGACACTCCATTTTGTTTTAATTTGCATTTTTAACTGCTCCTAGATATATTAATGTCTTTTCACATAGTTACTGAGATTCATGTTTTCTCTTCTGTTGTCTATACATGTCTATACTTACTGGTTTTTTGGTTGTTTATTGATCTTTGTTAGGGATATTAACCCTTTATATGTCATATAAGATATAATTAGTCTCCCAATATGTTGTTCTCTTGACTGTTTATGCTATCCTTTGTCTTACGAAGTAGTTAATTTTCATGTAGTCTATCTTTTCCTTTACATCCTTTTAAGATTCCTGGCTTGTCATAAAAGCTCTCTTCACTGAAATGTGATACAATGTTTATTGAAGTTTTCTGTACATTTTATTGGGGGAGGGTGTTTGATATTTAAATATTTGTTGCACCTGAAATTTACTTATTTTTCCTAACATTTTATTAAAAAAAATTTTAAGCATACAAAGGATACATGTCTTTGACTGGAGTTAAATATGTACGCTTATTTTTCATTTCAGTATGTTTGACATACAACAGAATGCACAAGTCTTAAGAGTGTAGTTAGAATTTCAACAAATGCACATAGCTTCACAAGCCACGCTCCCAACAACTCAGGAAACATGTCCTTCATCCCAGGAAGCTCCCTCATGTCCTGTCCCAGTCAAGGGTCACCCCACACACAACAAAAGATAGCCACTGTTCTAATATTTTTGACCATAGGTTTGTTTTGAACTTTGTATTCTAGAACCTCAAATGAGTGGAATCATACAGGATATGCTTTTTTGTTTCTACTTGCTTTCACTTAACATTATATTTAAATAACCTATGTTGTTGTGGACAGCAGAAACTTATTTCTACTTATTGCTGAATTTATTGTTTATCCATTCTCTTGTTGACAGATACCAGGAATATCTGGTAATTTACTTTTGAATATATATTGAGAAGCATATTCCTACCCTGCTTTGTTCAGGTGAATAGAGAACTATGCTAATGCCACTTATTACATATATTATTCATCTTTTATTGAGTCACATGTCATCCTTAACATTAAGTTCTGTATAGGAACTAAGGTTGGTTCTCTATTCTGCTCCAATTATCTATTTATTCTTATGGTTAATCATACTGTTCTGATTATAATAACAATTAGCAAAAACTTTTCTGTCTATTTATAATAATTTTACTGAGGGGCCAGGGATTTAAGTCAGTGGTCCCACTGCCTGCCTCACAAGCACAAGGACCCGAGTTCAATCCCCGGTACCAAAAAATAAATAAATAATTTTACGAAAGGCTTATGAGCAAAGCAAAGTATCCTTCATTATTTTTTAAAAACAATACCTTGGCCATTTTTAAGTAGTTTCCCTTAGAAGTACAATTTAAAATCAACTTGTCTGGTTCCAAAACATGCACATATACATGTATGTCCACATGTGGATTTTGAATGGAGTTCTATTCCACCTTAAGAAGAACTAACATTTTAATGACCCAGATCACCTAAATAAATACACAATTTACATATATACCTTACTTTAAAAAATTTCTTGTGTAAAAGTTTCCCACATTATTTTCCTGTATACATTATTTAGATCATTTGTTGTGATCTAAATTTTGATCCTTTATTTAGACCATTTGTTGTGATTTTATGTGTCTTCTAGATGATAAAGATTATTTATTCAGGATCTTTCACAGTCACTAGCCTCACCATTTTTATATACCGTTTCTTCATGTTTTGACTTTTATTCAAAATAGAAAAAAATACATTTCCTGATTAAATAAATCTGCTTCTAAAACATATGAAGTCTGATAACAAAATATAGTGAATATTTAAATTTTAAAAAATTTAATACAGTAAAAGATACATTTTCAAATGTACTCCCTCTCACATTTCAAAATACTCTCACTTTGAGCATACTTATTCTATCAATCTTGCCACTTTCTGAAGCAGTTCTGAAAGTCTTATTTCATGAGTGTCTTTAGTCACACTGTAGTGGTTGCCTAGATTTTCCTATTTCAAAACATTTACTTTTCATGGTCATTTTGACTTTGGGAAAGAACCAGAAGTTACATGCTGCCAGATCTAGTGAATTAGGTGGATGAGGATACAAGGTAATGTATTTATTTAACAGAAATTGGTATAAACATAAACTGCTCCAGAAAGTGGCAAGAATGATGGGATAAGTATGTTCAAAGTAAGGGAGAGTATCTTGAGGATTAATGGAAATGTGTTTTTTACTGTAATATTTTTTAATTTCAACATTTATTGTACATTTTTATCACACCCACAGAAATGATTTATTCACATGGCAAGTATTTATTGAGCATATATTATGTGCCAGTACTGGGCCACATAATCATTATCAAAAACATCACTGGCTCACACTGCTCACAGTTTAGTTAGGAAGGGGGCATTAATTAATGTAGCCTCAATGAGTGTACGATTACCTGCTGAAAAAAGGACCACAATGTTCTGTGAGACCATGAATAAAACAAATACCCCAATGATCTGACTGTGTCTAGGGGGACTAAGGAAGACTTCCAGAAGAAGAGACGGTATTCCTGCAAAGATTTGAAAAGTGTGCCACTCTCTTAATTTGTACTGCTATGATGAAATGTCACAGATGTCTGGTATAGCAAACATGTATTTATTATCATGGTTCTGGAGGCTGGGAAGTCCAAAATCAACAAGACAGTATGCTCAGGTCCTTGGTGAAAATCTTCGTCCTGACTGTGTCCTCACATGACCTTTCTAGATGGGTGCTTGCGGACAGAGACATTCTTCTTGTGCCTCTTCCTTTATCTGTAAAGGCATTAATCCCACTTTCATGGCCTACTCTAACCATAATTATCTTCCCAAGGTCTTCTTTCAAATACCATTTTACTGGGATTAGAGCTTCATTATATGAAGTTAGTGGGCACACGAACATTCAGTCTATTGCATTCTTCTCCAAATGAATGTAGCAGGTTAGACTATACAGGCAGAGAAATAGCATATCCAAAGTTCCTGTGGTAAAAAGAAAGATGGACTAGAACTGATAAAAGAGCCCCATTCTGGCATTTGGAGAACAAGGGGGGAAATGCCAAGAAGGTCAGTAACAGTTACATCATGTAGGATGTCCCAGACCCTAGTGATGACATTTACAGCCTTAGAACAATGGGGCACCATTCAAAGTGGTGTGTGTGTGTTTGTGTGTGTGTGTGTGTGTGTGTAGATGTACACAAATGCTCAAAGGTAATAGACTTGAACTTTAAGAAAAAAAACCTTAGCTTTCTCTCTTGCCTTTCCCCTCCAATTGCTTCTTTCCTCTTCTTTAACAAAACAAAACAAACAACAAAATCTTGACTTTTTTCCTGTTCATTTCACCAAAAAAAGGTTACTTGGCAGGCTCAACCAAGATGGATATCCTGACCAATGGAGGAAAGCCCCAGTGAGTGTTACAATCCATGTGTGAACCAGCTGCCAGCCCAGTGAGATTGAGAGATTAACTACATATGGGAATTTTAATAAATGTATTGGGAATAATGGGAGCTGTTGGAACAGGGGATTACCCCCTCATACATATGGAAACATGAAAGCTAGAATGAATAGTGGAATTTTGAATTAGAATTGGTGGCATTGGTGTGGTTGGTGGGGTTTAATACATGGAGACAGAGAAATAACTATAGGTTTAGAGTACCTCAGAGCAATAACATCCATGTAGCAAGAGTACATCTGGCACTCAGGTCTTGATTTGTATACTGTTCACCCTAATACTTCATTCCAACCAGCAACAACTGTCATTAGAGATATGGCCCCTTCCAGAGCCTTGGCAAGGAAAATAAGATGAGCTCAGCACATGTTTTGTGCCAAAAAGTGAGAAAGTACTCAAAGAATGATCCAGATATGTCAGAAAAACACAGTATCTAACATGAATAACCTCCCAGTGCCCAAATATGGGATAATTTGAGACTCAAAATATATAATGAGAGCAACAGATCAAAGCCTACTGAATAAGATAGGGACTATTGAATCTAAGTTGATATGAACATAAATGAATAAATAAGTACAGATAAGAAAAACTTTTTCCTTATTGTGGAAAGAATGATATTAT
This sequence comes from Heterocephalus glaber, assembly GCF_000247695.1. The sequence continues at coordinate 11,522,731 of NW_004624730.1, forward strand.
TAGAAATTCACTGGCAACCATCACATTGGTAGTTAATGCAAATAAGAAATATCAGTGGATGCTAAGACTTGGGGAAAAATGTTGGGATAAGAGCAGGATTTTATGTAGTCTCAAAGTATCCCCCGCAAAGTATTTCTTACCAGAAGGAGAAAGTCATTTTCAGAGGGAAAGTTTGGAAACCTGAGTCAAGTGATGAAAGTTCACGCCACTAGAAGCCAGAGAACTAGACATTGTGTGCCACTTTTAGTATACAAAAAGAAGAACATTTCTTTTGTAAAACTGTATGCTATTCAAAATGTATAACTTATGTCTCATTATGAACCAGCGGCAAACTAACTAAAGTTAGGGTGGGTTTTATTAAATGTCTAAACTACAATATTCAAAAAATGTCAAGGTCTTTAAAATCAAGGATACTGTAAGATTGCTCTAGGTTAAAAGACATGATAACTTGGTGTGACGCGTGATCCTTAGCAGGATATTTTGGGGACAGTTGTTGCTGGTTGGAATGAGGTATCAGGGTGAACAGTATACAAACTTTCTTTGTAGTATTTCTGCAACTTTTACAAAGATTTGAAACAACTTCAAACTGAACTATTTTTTAAAATTTACCCTGATACAGCATGAGGATGGAGGTAAAGGACAATGATAGAAGCAGGAAGATGTGCCAGGAGATCACAGGGGAGTGGGAATGGGGCCCTGTGAATGAAGCCTAGAGAGGGTGGTGGGGTAACAAAGAAGGACCTAATCGTGGATGGTGTTAGGGGTGAATACGGCAGAGGTCCTAGGGGAATGCCAAGCATCCAGCCTGCTTCTCTGAGTGAGGATGCTGGAAAACAACTGCTGGAGGAATAAAAAGGCTGGGAATAGGTTGTGTATTGGTTTTAGAGCAGTTTTCCAAATTCTCATGGGCATCATCGTTACCTGGAAAGCTAATGACAGAGAGAGAGAGAGAGAGAGAGAGAGAGAGGGAGGGAGGACAAGGGCACAGATTCATTGAAGTGGAATAGGGTCTAGGCCTTTGTATTGTCATTATAATTTTCCAAATGATTGTGATACCTACAAAATTTTGAGAGGCGCGTGTTTGAACATTTTGAATTTTGCATGCCTGCAGGATGTCTGTGGAGAGCTGCTTAAGTAGGAACCTGAATAAGTGGACTTAAGAGCATAGAGAGAAAGTCCAAAGGGAGATACACATTCCAGAGCCGTCAGCGTAAAGACAGGAATCAAAGCAGTGTACTTCCCTTGGGAGAAGATAGACTGGGAAAGGGCCTCGCACTGAGCATGTGCAATACAAGTGTATATGAGGTCAGAACAGAAGCTGGCCCCTTGACCCTGTCCTCCGGAGAGGTGATAACTGAGAATTTGCTATTACTAAGTCAAACCCCTTCACTTTGCAAATGTCGGGTCACAAAGTTTATGATTGCAGCAGCAGCAGTGGCCTTTTAGTGTAGGCCTGCAACTCTAAGCCCGGCGCTCAGGATGTCATGGCCTCACAGTGTGCCACACTCCCCACCCAGCTTTGGTCCTTCATGATGTTCCAGAGAGCCTGTTGTTCTGTTTAGATTTTTTTCCCCTTGTCTTCGTAAAGGCCAAGCAGAGGATTGTCCAGGTCAGCTATCTTCTTTGCTAGCTGACTTTGCTGGACTCTGGATGATGTCTGCAGGGCCAGACCGCAGTTACATCCCTCCCCACCCTATCCACAGGCAGAGGTGGGTAGACTATTAACTTTAATTTATTTTTTGATTTTCAGCTCCATTTCTTTGCATTTATTTTTTCATGTTTACTCTAGAATTACTATATGACATATACATTAAGTAGACACACACATTCATACATACAAACATATGAAGCCTTAATTTTTCAGTCTCCTTTCATCATACCACTTTACATAAAATGTAGAAGCCATGTAAATAAAATTATACAGGTTTGTTACCACCCAACCTCTGTGTGTTACATCTATGCACTTAAAATTACCAATGACAGTTTTATAATTTTTTCTTTAAACTGCCATATACATTGTAGAGAAATTAAGGAGTAGGTGTTTTATGGCCATTTGAAATAATTACCACTTCTTTGCTATTCCTTCATCCCTGAAGATTCGAGTTACTCTCTGGTATTATCCTTCAGTCTGAAGAACTGCTTTTAATATTTTCTGTAGTCCAAGTGTCGAGCAGTAAGTTTTCCCATGGGGAGGGGGCTCATTTATATTTTATATTCATTCCTAAAATATATTTTTGCTGGATGTATAGTTCTGGATTTATAGCCCTCTCCCTCAGCACTTTAAAGGTATTTTTCATTGTCTTCCGATGGCCATGGTTTGTAAGTCTCACAGTTATTTGAAACACGCTATATATATTTCTCTGGCTGATTCCGAGATTTCTCATTGTCTTTGGTTTCTTTAGCTTGACTGATATGTCTGGGCATCTTTTTCTTTTCCTCCTAAATTTATCTTGTATTAGGTTTTCTAGGCTTCTTAAATTTGTAAATTTATATCTTTTCCTATATTTGGTAAGTTTTCAGCCATATTTTCTTCAAGTACTATTTTCTATTCCTTTTCTCTCCTCCTAGGCCTAGGATTACAAGGAAGTAGTACTTCTGAAATTGTCCCACCGGTTCTTGAGGCTCTGTTCATTATTTTCCCTGACTTCTCTTCTCTTCCTCAGATTTTTTTTTCTTCAAGGTCATTGATTCTTTCACTGTCCATTTCCCATCTGTTATTGAGCCTCTTCAGGGACTTTTTTGTGATATTGTATTTTTTAGTTCTGTGGTTTCTAATTGATCCTTTTTTATACTTTCTAATTCTCAGTTGAGGCGTTCTATCTTTTAATTCATCATAAGCATATTCTTCATTACCTCACTGAGCACAGCTGTAATAGATACTTTAAATCTTTGTATGATCATTTTAGTATCTGAATTGTCTTTGAATTGGAATGTTTGATTGTCTTTTCTTATGAAAATATTTGCCTTGTCTCTTTGCACATCAAGTAGTTTCAGATTATATATATCATGAATGTTATAATGTAGAGACTCTAGATTCTGTTGCATTGATCCAAAGAGTGTTAATTCATTTGATTTAGCAGGAAATTAACATGGTTAGACTTAACCCACAAATCCTTATGTCTGCAGTGAGCAGCAGCTCAGATCTCAGTTCCTGTGGTTTTGGTCTATCTCAGGTGGGCATGATTCAGGGTCAGCAAGAAAATCATGCTCCTTACCCTCCTGCAACCCTGATAGCCACTGCCCTAGACTCCTTCCCTTGATTGCTCCAACCAAGAAAGAGGATGGGTTTTTCTCCTCAAGTTTTAGCACTGAGAAAACTGTGTGGCGGTGACTGCCCAAGGCAAAGATGCAAAAGGTAAAGCTGTATGGTGATCAGTGTTCAGAAACTTCAGAAGGTTTTCTCTTTTCTTTTTCTTTTTTATTGTTTTTTGGTACTGGGGATTGAACTCAGGACCTTGCACTTGCCAGGCAGGCACAGTGCCACTGAGCTACATCCCTGGCCCTCTCTTTTCGTTTCTTTATCCTTTTCTTTTCTTTTTCTCCTCTCCTCTCCTATTCCTATCCTTGTATTTGTTATTTTCAGGACAGTCTCTCAAAATTATACTCCTCTAGACTAAAAGTGGAACATGAAGCCATGTACATTTAATTGCAGTTCGCTAAGACTTTAAGACCTCTCTTCTCCACCTTAATTCTCCTACTTTGTGCAGTTCTTTCAATACCTTTTAACAGCACCATCTTCTAGTACATCTGGTTTTACTTTGTAAGTGAAAACCTCATTAATAACTATTAAAATTTTCTAGATTTTCCTGCTAGGCCCTCATCCCTCATCTCTCCCTCTGACATAATTCTCCACCCTACTTTTCCCCCAGGTGTTCCTTCTCTGTTTGAAATTGCTATTTCTAGCCCCGGGAGCATTTCCTTTCCAACAGCCTCCTGCAATAATGAACAGATAAAATTTGTTCCTTTGTGCTTTCTTATGATTGCAATAAACCCACTAAACTAGGGAAAAGTTCTGAACTGCTACTAATATTCCCACCCTCCAAGAGCAAAACAAAAATGAGATGGGCTGGGTTCTGAATACCTGGTGTTGTACACAACTTTCTTTTTGGCAGATGTACTTCTGAATATTGCTATGTGTGTTCAAATAAATATTCTCATGCTCCCCATGTTTGACCTTACAGGTCATATTCTCATTAATACAGGTCCTGTCTAATGTTACCAAGAGGAAAAAGGGCATACACATACCAGGCTAGGTGCTACACCTTTGATTAATTACTTGCATTTGGGGCTCACATACCATTCCCAAACCTGATTATCACCCTTCATCAGCTGATGTTGGTGGGTGGAGCTCCAAAAGGAACCTATACATATCTACAGAAGGGCTTTATGCTAGTTCAATAAAAAGTTCTGTGCCATCCACCGTGGCTTTCATTTCTAATTGGTAGGAAAAGGCCCACCCTGTCCCACTGTAAGCAGTCTCCCCTCTTAGTATTCAGCTAGGTTCCTTCTGCTAAAGTAATGTCAACTTTCCCATCCTGCACAGTCCCAGGCTGATTCTCAGAAACATCTCTGCTTCCAACATTGCTCCTATTTTGCACAGTCCCACTCCGTGCAGGCCTCTCCGTTTTATCATGAATTGCATTAGGCACCTCTAATCTCCCTCTGCACCTTCCCCTTTGCCTTCCCTTGCTGCTCCTTCCTCTGTCTCAAGCTCCCACTCCTCCCACACTTGTGTTTCTGCCACTTCTGAGGTTCACTTCCCTCCAAGCTTGCCAGTTCCTTCTGCTCCCGCTCCTCCTGCTTGCCTTCTTTCTTTTCATACAGGCTGATGCTCTGTGCCCTGCCACTGTTCCTTCTGTGAAGGAACAAACAGAGCTGCTCCTCTGGCATCTGCCCCTCCTGGTGGGGGACAGATGCCATCTTCTTCTTAGACTGCTTGACAGCTGCTGCTGCCCTTCCTTGATCCTTGTCCTTTCTCCACTGTGTCCTCACATGCTGCCCTGCCTGTCCCTCCCCCTCTTTCCTTCATTGACCATCTGGACCCACTTGGGGACAAGTTGTTCACTTCTTCTAGAATCCACTTCCTCTGCACCATACTTCTAGCACTGTTCTGGAGCATGAGGCATGAAGTTTCCATACTCTGCTTGGGACAAGAGTCACCCTCTCCTTGAGGGTGAGCTCTCTGTCATCCTGGCACCATAGCTACCTCTCATGTGCTCTTAAAAAGAGTCCCTTATTATCCTTTATTATCCTGTGATGTATTTCAGCCATCCTACATCACTGTGAGGGCAGCACCCTCATTCCATCACTACCTTCTCTCCCCACCCCTTTCTCTATCATTCCCAAGAATTATGGTCCCAGCTGCTGCTTCCAGCTTTACTGTGCTTCCAGGACAGCATCTACTCTGTCTGAGATTGATTCCTTGCTGAAATCTGTAAGGATTTTTCTTTCACACACACACACACAAAATCTGGCCTTCATTCCATGCTGTTGTATTGCCCATTTGAGCTTTGTATTCATCAGTGTGGGTTGGGAAGGGAGCGAAAGACACTTTTTAGAACATTTTATCCCACTCTGATATGGTAAGATAATTTTGTGGCATGTCAGGAAGAATGTAGGATTTGGATAAACTGTGCTGTAAGAACTTGGGCTCCATTCCTCACCTATAAAATGGGATTGCAAGATTTTGTTAGATTGGTAAGAACTCCTGTGATAAACTGGTGACAACCTCTAATACCAGCCCTACCTTGGTCACAGCTGGTACAATTGCTGTGGATGCTACCATGAGTGCCTTCCAGGCTTTCAGAGTTCCTACCCATGGCCAGAAGTACCATGGTGTACATCATCAGGACTGATTGGTAAAGAGATGCAGTACGATTCCCTGTTCCTAGTCACACCAACACAACAGCAAACCACAAAGCAGAGAGGCCCAAGAAGCCCAGGAAAAGCTAATATTCACAAAGGAAAATTCAAGACCATCATAGAATCACCATGGGATCACGACAGGAGAATTGTGAAGAAAGCTTAGGAGAAAGCTAAGATTGTGTCCATGGGCACCTGTGACTATCACTCTTCACTATCCCTAGGAGTCACCAGAGTCTGAACCTCTACCCACAATTATCAACTGTTGGAAAAAGAAAAAGAAATGCTCATTAAATCATCCCTGAGATCCTTTGGTCTGGTCTGAAACCTTTCGTTTGGTATGAAGACGTTGGGGACACAGCAATAATGATCATCCCCAGTCCTGGGAGTCTTCTCTACTCAGCATCAAAAAGACACACATCAAAAAGGTTGTGCTTGCTTTAATCCCAGCTACTCAGAAGAGTAAGGCAGGAGATCATAAGTTCAAGCCCAGCCTAGGCAAGTTAGTGAGACCCTGTCTCAAACTACACTAAACTAAACTAAATATAGTAAAAAGGGCTGGGGATATAATTTAGTGTAAAGCCCCAGTACTGCAAATAAAATAAAATAAATAAAATCTCATTCATTTTCATTTTCACATGTCTACCAGTAAACTTGCTGCCATGTAAAGTCAAGGGAATTTCTTGCGTAGCATTTGTTTGGCCTCATCTAAATGTCCCCCAAATTCTCATGTGTTGGCCCCTGATGTACTAATGGTACTATTGGGAGACTGAGAGGTAGTAGAAACTTTAGAAATGTGGGGCCTAGGGAGAAAATTAGGCTATTAGAGCTCCAGCCCTTTTTCTCTGTCTTTTACTTCCTGGACACCATGAAGTAAATAGATTTACTCCACCAAATGGTCCACTTTTATCAAGATATTCAGCCTCACCACAGGCCCAAAGTGACAGGACCAAGCAACTATGGGCTGAAACCTCTGGATCTGTGAGCCAAAATATTTTTTTTTTCCTTTTAGGTTGTTTATCCCAGGTATTTTATCACAGTGACAGAAAGCTGACTGACAGGGTACCTGTCTGGGATAGAGAGGTCTTTTCTGCCCAAGGAGCTTGCTTGGGAGACTTTCAGAGAAGGAATCCAAAGATAGAAAGTCAGCAAGGGCCAAAGCCTTAATCTTGGGGGCTTTCCCTCTTCCTCCCGCCGGGCCTTAGCTGCTGCTGCCTCCATCATTCCCTGGAAACAGCAGGGGGCAAGGGCAATGCAGAAGTAGACATCTCCTTGTTCTTTCAGAGGCCTGAAATGCTATGCACAATGCTCAGGGAAGGAAAATGATTAGTTACAGGAACTCTGTGAGAAAGACAGGAGGCTTCTCTGAATTTTCCTCGAAGTATGGGCAAGTGGCTCCCCATCAGTATCTCTCTCTCTCTCTCTCTCTCTCTCTCTCTCTCTCTCTCTCACACACACACACACACACACACACACACACACACACACACAGACACACACACACTGACCAGGGAGAAAGAGAAGGGTTTTTTTGTACACATAGATACACAAAGCAGAGTCAGAGAGGCACAGATGCACAGAGGCACAAAGAGGGGCACAAATCAGAGTCAGAAAGGCAGAAAGAGATGAACAAAGAAATAAACACAAGTACCAAAGATTACCCAGAAGCATACACACAAACACACACACACACACACAAGCATTCTAGGTAAGGATTTAGTAATAGCTGGGCTTTTTCCTTTCATTACTATTGAGAAGTGAGATTGACTGCTACCATACTATTTTAGATTTTTTTCTTATAATGTACTTAATACTTAAAAGGTACAAAGAAAGCAGAAAATTATCTCAAAGATAATCCTTCCTTCAAGCTTTTCAGGAAAAAGTCCCCTCAGTCTGCACTTCACTGCACCTCTGTAAGAAGTTACTCTCGGGGAGGGCTGATCCTTCTGCCTACAAATCTCAGCTCAAGCTATCAGAAATAGCAAGGTTTGCTGGCTTTCTGCCCAATGACCCTGGATCCAGCTTTCCTTTTTCCCCTCAGTTCTGGGATATTTTACCTTTAAATCATACATCTCCTCCCCTTCTGATCTGTAACCTCCCTCATGAGGCTGTTTTCAAAGCATGATTTCTAGCTCTTTCAATCACTGGGCTTGGGAAGTAGTTCAGTCTCTTGGGTGGGTGGGAAAATGGAGAGGAATGAAGACAAGCAAGGAAAAGATGGAAACCCTTTAATTGCCACCAGAATAAAACCAAATCCTGGTCCCCTGGAAATTCTTCCCTGGCGTAAATTAAGCTGAGGGAAGAATAATTCAAATGTCACTCTGCCCTATGTTCCATGCTCTGCCACTCAAATAGTTCTTTGACTGATTCTGCCTCTTCCATCCTCTCATCTCTCCCTGGGTCACTTTTCAGCAGATGCTCAGTTAGGGATACCAGGGCCTAACTTCAGTGCCCTTTTGAGAATGATTTGGCATAATTATTCTTAGTAGGGCCTAAGTATTATTAGCTTGGATTCAGTGGCTGTGGAATTTCAGAGCCTGAGCCAGCCTGTACCCAGGGACTGGTACTAGAAGTCAGATTTCTCAGCCAGGGCTGCTCTCTGCTCTGGGCTGAGGAGGGGGGTCCAGGCAGGTGGACAAGGCCCTGCCCTCTTATGGCTGTCCCCCTGTGGGCAGGGCCAAGTGCCTGGGTGTAGCCCATGTGTCTTGGTTACTTTCTTGTTGCTGGAACAAAATACCCAACACCCACAAATTAAAGGAGGTCATTTTATTTCACAGTCTGTAGAAGTTTCAGTCCATAGTCAGCTTGTTCCAAGGCAGGGAAGCATGACAGAGGGCCACAGCAGAGGAGAAACAGTTCATGGTATGGCAAGCAGTAGGCAGTGAGCCTCCTTCTACTTTCCCCTTTTATTCTATCTAAGCTACAAGCCTATCAGATGGTGCTACCCACAGCCAGAGTGGCTCTTCCCTCTTTAGTAGATCCATCACTACACCAAGCACTATGCTAAATCAATCAGTGGGATAATACAGTACCACACACCATGATCAAGTTGCTCCCAAAAGCCCCACCTACAAGAACTTGAGTCTTTGGGGGTCATATAGATACAAGCCGTAACACCATGGAGTGTCTCTACTAGCTATCTCCAGCTAGCAAGTTTATTAAGCATGTGACATATGCAAAGTACAGCAGTGAACAAAACCAGTAGTTTCTGAGAGCTGCTATCTCCTTGATAAGATAGACAATAAACTTGATGCAATTGGTTACATACTTACAATTGCTGGATGTGATGGTGGAGAAGCGTATATCAAGACTTTATCATTGCACCCTGACAGAGAAGCACCTAAGCTGAGACCCAAAATGGAAAGAAGCTAACTAAGGCACTAATGTCCAAGTGTTTCATGAAAGCCACCTCAGAGCTGGACACAGCCCCTTTTTCTCAGTGAGAACAGAGTGTGGACCAGGAGGCTACTGGAGAGCCTTTGGTCAAGCACATTGGGAGAAATGGACATAGAAGTGAGTCATCATTACAGTGCGGGCTATGTGTGAGCAGCCCAAAGTGGACCGCATAGATCTACTCCAACCTTAGACTCTGGACTCTGGAGTTATGCAAAGGATGAAGAACTGGACATAGGATCCCAGAGACAAGTGTTTAAGGACTAGGCTGGGGAGCTCTGTGAAGAAGTAGAGGATGAGCCACGAGAGCTTCATGGTTTGTAGCACTCCTAGAACAGGGTAGGACCCCAATTTTACCTTCTCACCTGAGGACTGAGAGAGAGAGAGGTAATAAGTCAATGAATCAATCATTCAAGGGTAATTGATTTTTTGCAAGAGGTAAGGACCTTTTCTGGAGAAGGAAATTAAACTTTACATTTAATATGTTGATTGGCAATAGTATGAGTATATCATATATTAAAGTATATGCTTGTTTTTCTAATTGAGTGCTTAACAAACAAAAGTTTGGAGCCATAAATTTAAAGCAAAGAGATCACATACAGCTGAGATGAGCGCAAGGATACAGTAGAGTCCCAGAAGAACTCAGAGTAGAACTGAACACATGAAAGGTACTTGGTAACTGTTTACAGATCAGTGGATGGACTGATGGGCATATGGACAAAGTTATGCAGCCTCTGAGGCTGAGGGTTTTAAGAGAGAGGGCTGAGTCTAGTCAGAACAGCAGAAGTTAGAGCAGACATGCCTGTATGTGAGCTCCTGGGTGGAGAACAGTCCAGTTTGGCTGGCACTGGGGAGGGGAGTCAAGAGTGGGTCCTGGCTGGGCCCTGTTAACAGCAAATTGTGTCCTTCCCAAATGGATACTTTGGAGACCCCCGACACTCCCCACCCACACACACACACCCGAGTGTGACCTTATTTGGAAATAGGGTCTTAGCAGATAAAATCAAGTTAAGATTAGGTCATATTGGATTAGGGTAAGCCCTTATAAAGGAAGAAATTTAGATGGAGACATTCAATGAGAAGATGGCCATGTAATGCCAGAGACAGAGATGGATTGATTTATTTATCTATATGCCCAGGAACATTGAAGGTTGCCCAAAACACCAGGAAGCAGAAGAGGTGAGGAAAGATTCTCCCCTACAGATTTCAGGAGGAGCAGGGCTCTGCCAACACCTTGATTACAGACTTCTAGCCTCTGAAACTGTGAGACAATAAATTTCTCTTGTTTTAAGCCACTTAATTTGTATAACTGCATTAGAGCAACCTATTAAACTAATACAGATCCCAAGAGACCCCCTCCCCTTATGCAATCAGACAATGAAGGATGAAGAGGTGGAGCACAGCATAGAGGGCCTTGGATGCACATTTGAAATTTACCCAGCAGTCAGGGAAGGCACGGAGCCTCCTCACATCCTTAGATTTAAGATAAAGGTAAGAAACACACTTTATAACCCATAATTGTTGAGTTAACTGAATGGTGGGAGCATTGCTTCAAGGAGCAATAACCCAAGTGTAACATGTTAAATACCAGGAACTGCTTGGCCTGGAGCCGGCAGCGGCGGGGGGGTGTCTTTGCAAATCTGCAGGGATCCTGTGCATTGTTAGATATGCTAATGGAGAAGGTGGAGATTCTGGTCCTAGCCTAAGAGGGCCTCTAGGACTTGGCACAGCTTGGCCAATGGGCCTTTCACAGGGCAGAGTCTGCCCACCAAGAAAGGCCTCTTGGTCTAGTCAATCTTTATAAGGCAATGTTTAGGAAAAGAAAGCAGGGTCCTTTGAGTCAGTCCTCTGAGAGTGTAGAGACAAGAATGATTTCCTAAAGATTCTGGTTGCTCAAAACCAGCAGTATCAAGGCTCAGCATATTACTCTTCCTCTGGGAAAACTGAATCAAAAAATCTGAAAGCAGCCAGAACATGTTCATCAAGCAGAGTTTACAGATGTGGAAGTAAAAGGAAGAGTGAGTCAGAGTATGAACTAGAGGGAGAGAGAGCCAGGCTAAGAAAGGAAAGACCAGGAGAGCTGATCAAAGGCCCCTTTGTGAGCTCACTGCAGATGCTCCAGCTGCAGGGGGAATATGTGGGGAGGATTTTAGAGGTGAAGATTTCATTTTAATCCTCCCACAAAAGCATTGGAGTAAACACTTTACTGTGAGAAAGTGAGAGAATAAGAAGCAGGAAAGAAGGTTCTCAGTGAAAAGATCCATGTAGACTTCTACTAATACTGCTCACTTAGAGAATACATGCCATCTGGGCATTTGCTAAAAAGAAAAAGGCATAAAGACAAGTTCAAAGCCATGAATTCTGCCTGTGTATGCAAGCTGCTTGCCTCTCTGGCTCTTTCCATTGCTGGAGGCAGGATTTTTTTTTCTCTTTTTCCCTTGGTCAGCAGTGACTATCTTTTCAAAGTGATCTGTCAGGTCACTTTATTCCCTTCTGGCCAAGCAGCCAAGCAGTGAGGAGAAGGGGGCCCAGGTGACAAGGATAGGGCTGACTTCCTATGACCGCCTATTCATTGTTGGACTGAGAATTTTCTAGTAAAATACAACACCATAGCCCACATGTGCCTGGGGCTGACCCTAGCAGATCCACATTTTGCTACCCCATGCCAGTGGGGATGAGAATACCTGCTTTTGTCCTCATAGATTTTTTTTTTTTAATTCCTGTCTCTTAGAGATAAATGTTTTGCACACAAGCGCCAGGGCTTGACCATGCCTTAACCAGGTGGGTCATGAGGCTCTGACCTTAGGTTTCACTATTTCTGAGTGCTTCTCCTTTGGTAAGAAATTTGGCACACTCCAGGGATCATGGAAGATGGCGGGAAACCTAGGACTTAGGCAATTTGAGTCCACATGTTTTAAAATTGACATCTCTAATAAAATGGCTTTGTAGTAAGTAGGGTATCCTACCCTGAGATATTAGAAGGGCTCGGTTGCATCAAGAAAAAGGTGGGGAGTAGAGAGAAAATCCTTTAGTATCACTTTAAGACAGCTTAAGTTCTTCCTAAATTACTTTTTCCTGTTCCACATGCAACAATTTTATTACTCTAAAATAATAATTTATAATGTTACTATTGCATAATAATTCTCAGTATTATAATTAGTACCATTGTAAGAGAGTAAATACGGTTCCATCATTTAAAACCCATTGTTCAATTTTTGCTGTTACTGTTTATTTGTATTTGATTTTGATACCCATTACCCTACTGCTAATCATTACTTTAAATAAATAGCAACACAGTTGCTAATTGTTGTTGTTTTCAGTGTTTTCATCACATTTCAAATCATGTAACGTAGCAAATCTCAATACTTCTAATAACAGACAGTTTTGTGCACAAGACTTAGCAGCAGATTAGTCTGAATGTGGGGAGGGAGGGTGTTTAACTGTTCTAAGGACAAGGCTGAATGCTGAGCCAGAAAATATGGTTTGAGCCCTGGCTCTGTCAATTGTTAATTTGGGGTAAATTACTCTACCTCTCTGAGTTTCCATTCCATTACCTGTCAAATGGGAATAATATATTATTCCTGGTCTCTATCATGCGATTATTGTGAAGATCAAAGGAGTACTGTATTGAATGCTTTAATAAATCCCTAAAGGCCTATAAAATGTAAAAAGAAAGTTATTATATAAACTGATGAAATAAGATCATTAACAAATGATTTTAGATCTTAGTAAAATACTGATTTGACTAGAAAGTAAGTTCCAACAATACATGACATACCAAATTAGCAATGAATGGGACTATTTCCATTCAGTTAATAATGCAAAGAGTGAGGATCCTAATATAGAAGCTAACAGATATAAAGAACATAAACTTAGATGGCAATGAGACTTAAATTTAAATGCTGGGTCTGCTACTAAGGTATTATGCAATAACCTAGATGGAGTATTTACTTCATGAGCCTGAGTTTTCTAATCTATAAAATGTGAATAGAACCTATCTTTTAGTATGATTGTGAAAATTTGATGATATTAAATTTGTAAAGTGCCTAGCAGAGCAGGTGCCACCCAATGGATACTTGATAGATGTTCACTTGCTCTTGACTCCTCTGCGGTGCTCTATGTAGTGAGAATGGACATCCAGTATGTTCTGTCTTGCTGCCTGTGTCTTCAATGAGAACTCCCACAATAGGTGTAGGTAAATGGCAACAGGATGTCATTCAATGTAGAAGATCCATGGTTCTCATATGATCTTTCCCCTGAATGTTTACATTTTGAAGCAAATAAAGGCAAGCTTTCTTACAAATGGAGAGAAAACCTTAGTATAATGAGAAGACCTTAAGAAAAATTTGGAAACTAAATGCAGGGCCTTTCTTTAGTGGGAATACTATAGTGAGTGATTACTGGTTTCCAGAGCCACCTGATTTTTCACTCTATTATTTGTTGAAGCAGAGAGTAAGATTTTTTTTCAAAACAACACATTTTCTTCTGTGTTATATTTTAATTTTCTGGACAAAAAGGACTACATGTGAACTGGATTTTAATATAAACAAAACCAACCCTTATGAGATGCAAATGTCTCCCAGGGCATTTCTAAGGAAGGGTCACAAAATGAGAGTTTAAGGCCATAAAGCATCTCTAGACTGATACAGTGGATGCAAATGCAGGCTATAGTCTTACCTGTGCTGCGATTGTTATTAGGAGCACTGTGTTTTTGTTAGATTTTAATGGTCTCCTCCAAATCTATTTCCCCACACAGGTTCTGTTATTTTATCATGCAGTTTTGAAGAATGTAAGTTTTTTTCAAAATGTGTCTATGACATTATAATAGAAATGTCTGTGTTAGGAAATTAATATCCACTCAGTCACCTTCAGGAAGGTTGCATTCCATTCAGGTATAATAAATAGCTGCACCATCAATGGGCCCAACCATTTGAGACAGGCAGAAAAAAAACCCTTTGGATTCTTTAATATGATCAGAATTAAAAGAATTATGTGAGGACATATACCTGACTCAAAAGAAAGGAAATGATATGGCTTCTCCCCTTACATACGATTCTGTCAGTGTGTGAGATGTGGCCAGCACTCTTCTCTCTATGTCCTAGAGTTTTATGAAGTGGGCCAGGGGACTCCTGGCTTGCTTCAGACTCATGCTTTCTTTAATCACAGCAGTCTTCCTTCATTATCTATCACATACAAAATGCTTTCACCAAGATTTCCTTTCAAATAAGGGTTTTGCCACTATGTTTTCAGTATTTGAAAAGTACAGGCCATCAAACATGATAACAGTGGGTCATTTTATGAAGTCAATATTTCCATCCCTAATCACACTTTTTCTAGAATTAAAGGAGACACTATGGTACATGCCCAATATTTCTATATAAAGAAGATTCCAGGGACATTTTGTTGCATTTTAGGAGCTCTAGAGCTAGAAGAGCATCCACATTGCATTTTCTTTAATCCCTACATTCAAAGTCATGATAAAAATATCTTGGAGCTCTCTTTATTGACTTCTCTATAAAAACCACTTTGAAAGGAAATGGCATTGTTTGATTAGAGAACCCTTAAGTTATCTGAGCAGTTGACAAGAGATTTTTAAAAACTTATTTGTACCAAATTTCAAAAAAGAATTAATGGAAAAGTTCACACTATGGATTGGATTTTTAGTTTTGCTAAAACTAAACTCTACTAGCCATAAATACCCTCTGGAACCTGCAGTCTAGCGAGCATTAAGTTTAGTTTTCATGTCTCTTCAGTGTTCTTTAATCTGGAATATTTCTACCACTTTTCTTTGTCTTGTGTGACATTGACATTTTTTAAAGCATACAGTCACCTTTTTTTCATTAAGAAAATATTTCTCCTTTTGGATTTTTCTGGTGTTTCTCATAATTAGATTCAGGTCCTACCTGCTTGGCCATGATTCTGTATAGGTGATGTTGTGTCCTTCCTAAACTATCATATCTACAAGCATGTGATGTACATCTTCCCTTCATTGCTGTTGTTAATTTTGATCACTGGGTCCCATTTCTCCAATGTATAGTTAGTTATACAGACTTTACATTACGTATTTTTTTTTCTGTAGGAAGATACTGGTAGGCCATACAAATATCTGTTCCTCATCAAAATTTCCATGATTTTAGCATCCACTGATGAGCCTTGTCTAAACTAGTCTTTATTATCATCCTTGCAAGATGATTATTTCTGACTCTAGATGTTGTATAGTAGTCAATATTTATCACTGAAAAGGAGACATTTGGATAGTTCCATAAATCAAATTTTCCTTTTTCTCTCCTTGAAAACTGCACCTAATAACATTCTGAAGTTCACATTCTCTTTGATTTTTTGCTTGTGAAGTCTTGAGCTAATTGTTGACCAACAAAGTTAGGTTTCTCAGGGGTTCCCAGGTTTCTGATCCTTGTTCTAGGCTACGACCTTTCAGGTCTGATCTTATTTCATCACTCTCTACTCTGTCCGTACCTTTCATGCAAACAGTCTGTCATTCTATGACTTACTTGGGAGTTAGAAACAGCAGGATGAGATAGTGAGCAGACAAGTTCCTCTCTGCCCCACAGATATGCTGACGTTTTCATTCCCGTTTCTCCTTCTTCATGATTACTCTGCTCCAGAGCTAGGATGCCCTGCACTCTGCAAAGCATCTGTCCTTATCTTACCCACCCTTTCCCACAGGCAGTAAAATATATCCCTTGAGGACTCAGAAAGATGAAAGTCCTTTTGGCTTTTGGAGATTCTGAAACTTTCTGTGGGATGAAAGAAAATTATGGGTCAACAAAACCACATGGAAAGACTTACTGTGTGCAAAGGCCACAAAACTTGAAACCTTCTCTAGGATTTCTGAACTTGTGGTTAAGGAATGTCTTCTGAACTGTTTGGATCCTTGAAATGCAGTTAATATGAGTTTTCAGGTCTTAGGAGACCTTGACAAAGGAGAAGATGGAAATTGTTTTGGGGCCTTGCAGTTCATCAGCCTCTGATGTAGTGGGCTCTGGAACCCCCTGTATAAAGCATGTCTTTGAGGTTCAGTAGTAGGTGCTGCTGTGATTTATAAGTCTAAGCTCCACATATCTAGGTAGAGCTTTTAGATTTTTTTTCCTTATATTCTTTTATTGTTACATTTTAGGTATACAGTACATTTACATTTCTCATTGGGAACTTGTACCTTTACATGATGTATCTCGGTTCTTATTTTTTCCCCATTCCTTGCCCTCCCTTCACCCCCTCCACCCTTCCCTATTTACAAAG
Source organism: Heterocephalus glaber (assembly GCF_000247695.1). The sequence continues at coordinate 11,539,243 of NW_004624730.1, forward strand.
ACTTTGTTTCCATTTTTTCCATTTCTCAGCATTTTTCCTTTCCCTTTTTCCTTTCCCCTACCCCTCCCACTTCCCCTACCCCTTTGGACCTTTTCTTCCTATTTAGCATTATCAATTATTCATTCTAATCATTGGTACATTTTAGGTATACAATATAATGACATTCATCATTGGAAATTTGCACCTTTCCATAGTCTCTCTTGGTTCTTATTTTTCCCGCTTCCTCTGCCCTCCCTTCAACCCCTCCCTTCAACCCCTCCCTCCTTCCCTATTTACAAAGACTTTGTTTCCATTTTTTCATTTTCTCATATTAATTCCATTTCCTTCTTTCCTTTCCCCTACCCCTCCCACTTCCCCTTCCCCTTTGCCCCTTTTCTTCCTATTGGTAGAGCTTTTAGATTACAGAAGAATTAGGAAAGTCCAAAGATTGATAAGCCACCAAGAGTCACAAATCCAGTGCTGAAAGAGGAGAAACCAAAGAGTCTCTTTCTCTCACTGAAAAGAACTCAGTTGCCTTCAGGGCAGCCATATATTAAAGCCATCCCTGGGCTTCTGTGCTCCCAGAAGAGATGGAGATCAGAGGTCTGGATCTATCAGGTTTGGTGAAAGTTAGGTCTGGATATGTGGGAGCAACTCCTGGGGTTATTTTTCTAAGGAAAGAGAAATGGAAAGTAAATCCTAAGGCCAGTAATGGTGAACCTTTAGAGACCAAGTGCCCAAACTATAATCCAGAATGCAAGTATTTATCACAAAGTACCAACACTGCAATTAAACCTGAATATTGAGGTTTTAGTTTAGGGAAAACAACTCATGCGTTAACATCTTTTGTCTTAAAAGAAAAACACAGTAACACAGATTTCACTGATATGCCTGTTTATTGAAAGATAAAAGTTTGCAGTTGGGTGCTTTTGCACAGTTCATGTGAACTTTCTTGTGTACATGCTGATGATTTGTCAAACCTTGGGTGAGATGACCTGGCTTGCATGCCAACAGAGAGGGCTCTGCATCCCCGCTGTGATATGCATGCTATAGGTTCACCACCACTGCCTAAAGCAGATCAGAAAAATAAAAGAATAATTAGTGAGGAAAGGAGAGATAGGATGCAAACAGCACTAGCTAAAGTCTACATTGATCTGGGGTGCTCCCGCACACTCCCAAGAGAGGGTTCCATAGTGTAGGCCTGGGAAGACCAACAGAGTAGGCAGTCTTGGACAGCTCGGCCTACAGTTCACTCTCACTGTGGCCTCAGCACTGCTCCTCTCACAGCCTGAACTTATAATCATGTCAGTTCCCTTGTCTGTCCTGTTCAGAGGCTCTTCGAAACCTTTTCCATCCTCCTCATGTTCTTACCCTGTCACTGCATTTTTCTCCCAGCATCTGGCCTAGTTCCTTCTTCTATCACAGTGACCCTGAGCTTTCATATGCACTTAGGAAATGTTTTCAGAATGCATTATGAAATGTAGGAGTGGCAAACATGTCCCTGAGATCTGAGATGCCTTGTAGAATGGTCAGTATAGAATGTAGCAGAGCCCTTGTACTCCTGCCACAATATGGCTGCCCCAAAGCAGCTTTGTCCTTCATAACAAGAGGAAGAGACCACTTGATTTTTGCTCTTCCAACCCTGAACTTGATCCTCTCCCTGTGACTCTTAATGGCTGTTATAACTAGCCTTATTCACCAGGCTTTTGGGCATCAAAATGCCCACTCCCCCTCAACATCCCAGGGAGGACCCAGCCCAGAGTGGATAGAAAAAGGGAGCTTATCAGTCCAACTTGGAAGATCAGCCCATTAGAAAAGGAAGCCAAAGAAGTAAGAATCCAGAATGTTATATTTTTAAATGTTATTTTGGTTTTATTTGTTAAAACACCAAAAAATATGTAAAAAGTGATACTGACTCCCCCTTCCCAGTTCTCAAAAGTTATTATTAGTAGTTGTTTGGTGTGTTTCTTTCCTAACTTTAGTGTGTTCTCTCTCTCCCTCTCTCTCTCTCTCTCTATATATATATATGTGTGTGTGTGTGTGTGTGTGTGTGTGTATTCTATATTTACTCTCTATATATAGTATATATACTTTATATAGTCAATAATGGTCTGAATAATTATCAGTATACATACTGATCAGTTCATGGGCATTATTTGTCACTGAGCCATGTATTCCGAATTCGACCATCTCCCCCTTTGGTTACTTACTTCATGCTCTTGGGGACCTATTCTGCTGCCCCTGTGGGCTTGTTTCTCAGGTGTCCTTTGATGAATAAGCTGTAGGAGCTATTTCACTAGCTCTTTCTATATGGTCATCTAGGTAGCATTTGATACATTATTGCAAACAGGGTTTCAGAGAATTTGCTTGTATAGATATCTACATAAAGATGTTTTTTGTGGGTAAACTTCAAAAATTGCTAGGTCAAAGAATTTGCATATTTTAAAAATAATTTCAAACTTAAAGTACGAAGCATAAGAATAATACAAACAACACCCACATAACTTTTGCCTGGATTCTTCTTATTGATTTAAGTATAGCCCATTGTCTTATTAACCCATCACCTTTGTAAAATATTTTTTCTGACCTCTTGGATACATTCCACACATCATGGCCTTTTATCTTCAGATGCTTCTCTGTGCATTTCTGCATTTCCTAAGAGTAGGAATATTCTCTTATGTAACTATAGTACAGTTATCAACTGTTGTAACTTAACATGGGTAAAATGCTTTTATCTAATCTATTGTCTCTGTTCTAATTTTGTTCACAAACCCAAAAGTGTCTTTTTAGCATTTTTTCCCTCTAGTACAGGGTCTAGTCTGGGATCACATATTGCATTTACTTGTCACATTGATTTAATTTCTTTTAATCAGGAACATTTTCACAATCTTTTTCTGTTTCTTTTAATGAAATTGACATTTCTAAAGAATACCTTTAATGTATTTTAATAGGACCTCTCTTGCTTGGATTTGTATGATATCTCCTCATGATTAGATCCAGGCTATGCACTATGCATTACATAAGTGACAGTGTGTCCTCAAACTGTCACACCTGGAGACATATGATGTCCAGGTACACCTTATGGTGATGCTAAGAATTCTCAGATTTTAAAATTTGGTACGTTTATCTTCCAAACCTTGCCAATTTCTATTCTTGCCATAGTTGGTAAGATTTTGCCATTTCTACACCTTTTTCTTCCTGTGGGATGTTGTCAGTCCTTTTAGCTGATTATCAATCTGCATTCTGTGCTTGTTAATGTTTCTTTTTGTTGTTGTTGTTAAATTCTTTTACTGGTACATTGTAGGTATACAACACAATTACATTGCTCATTGGGAATTGTACCTTTACATAATGCATCTTGGTTCTTATTTTTTCCCCATTCCTAACCCTCCCTTCACGCCCTCCACCCTTCCCTATTTACAAAGACTTCATTTCCATTTTTTCCATTTCTCATCATTTTTCCTTTCCCTTCTTTCCAAGCAATGAATGTTTTTGGAGAGTTAGGGGCTCCAAGGTCTGTGCAGCTAGAACAGAAGCCAGTTGTCTTTTCTCCTTTGGGAGAGAAAAGCTACCTACCACTTCCCCTCCATATACAGGAAAATGCCTGTCCACTTATCTCCCCTTCTGCTTTCCTGCTTTCTGGTGGGAGGCAAAGGCAGCACAGGATCTGGAATGGGAGGGCCCCATTTCAGTGCTCGCCCCACCTTTCATCAGGTGTAGTCTCATGGCTGCCCCATTCCCAGTGTCTGTAAAACAAGACTCCTACTATCTAGCTCACATCCCCAGTGGGGCCTCCCTGAGCAGTCTTTGGAGATGGCTCTACTCCTCCCTGGCCACTGACTGCCCACAGCCACCAGATGAGGACAGGCAACCCAGAGAACAGGACCCATGGTGGGAGACAGGTGGATCAGCCTCCCCAGAATACTTACACACTCCACCAGCATTAGCTAACAGCTCCTCACATGCTGATCTGAGATAATTAAGCATTATTATCCCTATTGACAGGTGGAGACAGTAAGACAGAGTGGTAAAGAGACTTGGTTATAACTGCTGGGATTGTTTGGGGAAGAAGCCATGCCAAGAAGGGAGTGCAGTTCAGGTGGCCAGAAGAGCTTAAGCCATTTAATGTGATTGATTGTTTTAAAATAGCTGTTGGAGGGCATCAGGCACAGAAAGGGAGACTGGAGGTGTGCCTAGTGGACATTGATAAGGCATCAAAAATTACAGTGGGGAAAAAAAATGAATAGACCTAGTTTACCTATTAAAATACATTACCAGGGTCAGTCTATCAGAGATTTACAGCACAGGAAGAGAAAGAGAAAATATTGAAGGCATTGGTAAACTCAGTGAGGACAATAGAATAAACTCCACAGGCTTCCCACAGAGCTGGACACAGGTCTGTGAGATGGCTAAGCAGAGGCCAGCCTCCATCTGAGAGTCCTCCAGCCTTCTCAGAGACAGAGAAGCCCCCTGACTGGGCAGCCTTATCCCTTGCTGCTTGCTGTCAGGAGCCCCTGCATCTGCATGCCACTTGCTACCCTGCCACAAGGCTGCAGGAAGCTCGAGTGTCCTCCATGCATACGGATAGGAATACAATGGGACAAGAGTGACTGAGGCTCATAGGGGAAACATGGGGCCAAAGATGGACGGTCATAATGGCCTAGTGACAGAGGCAGGAACCACACAGAGGTGTGCACAAGCCCAGGGATCACCACCACAGCAAACAGACTGACTGAAAAAGGAGGGGAGAGCTATGATCCCTTAGGTTGGGCCTGGGGCTGAGGTGGACAGCTGTGAAGCATGGGAGTAGTGGGACTCTAAGAGAAAGCACAATTCCGGCCATACTCAGTGAAGCAGTGATTCTGTGCTGGACATGGCCCAGGAAGGGTAGGGCAGAGAGCAGGATGACCTTCAAGCCCTTCCTCAACCCATTTTGTCCTCTGCTTATTGGTCCTTCAGGCCAGTCTGTAATCCAAAGGACCTGGAGCCTTGCTGTCTCCAACCCTACTCCCCTTAGAGGAGATCATCTTTGTTTCAGCTCACTGGACCCCTGATGGACTGCTGGCCCCCATCCCTGGGTTATCAGCAAACAGTCCACCTTTCAAAAGGCAAAATTCTCAGAGAATCTAAAGCCCACTGGGCCAGTTAATCCAACCATGTTTTCTAGGGACAGACTCTTCAGGAACACTGGTAGCAGCCAGGCTTCAGGAACTGCACAGGAGAGAACCAGCCTGCACCATTATTGAATCCATGACACTGCAGGATTCCCTGGACAGCACCCTTCACAGGGCAGAAGCCATATTTTCCTTTTCCCCTTTACTGGCCCTGGCCTGGGCCAGAGAGGGTGCCACCTGCCTGCTTGTCAAATGAAGGTGGCTAGTGAATTATTCAGCCCCTTCTTTCCACCCTTTCTTCTTAATTGTAAACTCGAAAACTGCTGTATGAGGCGAAAGAAAAAATAATAACACATACATCCCAGCCATCAGGGGCTGTCTTGGGTATGGGTAGTAAAAAGGAAGCTGTTTGCCATGCCTTCATAATACAGAGAAATGACTTCTATTTGGTTGAAGAACGGGATTTTTTTTTTTCCAGTTCGAAAACATCACCAAGTGGCCTTTCTGTTCTTCACTGAAATACACACTATCATCCACATATTTTTAGTTAATTTATGTCCAAATAGGCCTTTTTTGAGCTGCTGGAAAATGATGTTTGGGCTGCAATTACCTTTCGCAGCATCTCACAGAAGGGTTTCAGCATGCACGAAGCTCAGGGGAGAGGCAGCCAGGAGCCCACCGACTGTAAATCTTCCCATTTGTAGTTATTCAAATCACATAGTTTATTACTAGTATGAAATACGTTGTGTCATTCATTTTGTAGGAGCAACTAATGCTTCAAGAAAAGCTATGAAAAAACATTCTGTTTAGAAACAATTTTGTCTGCTGTCTAAGCTGTGTAGCTTTTTTGGGTTGTCTTTTCTCTTGGCCCTTTCCCTTGTTGCATTTGCATGACAAATGAGACCATCCTCTGGAAGCTTACCTGTCCCTGCAGCCTGTCTCCCACCCAAAGTCCTCCTTCTCTGTACTTAGCATCATAATCCTTACCATAGTAATAAATTAGTGTCACCATCAAAATTGTGGCTTCCTGAAAAAAGTAAGCAGTGGGGCCAGATGAACTCTTTCCGGAAATGGAGAGACTGTTTTCATGCAAATTTCTAGTATCAGGGAAACTGGGAACAGCCTCTTTATTATATAGACTCAGTTGCAGTTCAACAGCCAGAAGCCATTTCCACTGGCTGTTAGAAGCTGATAACACTCAGAAGTGGATAACCTTTCAGACAGAAACTTCTTTTCCTTCTTGGCTGATAGAGATCTCATCAAGGAAAAAAATCACTTTACTAATTAAGTAAAGGAAAATGGGTTAGTATACTTCCAGGGTGCTTTTAAGTTGAGACATTCATTCTGAAATACCTTTTTCATTTAGCACTTGGGATCCACTTTAGACCTCTTGGTCCAGGTTAGTGGACAGTGACTGGGGAACAGTAGGGAGTATGTCACATGGATGCACCCTGAGGGCAAGGCCATCTGTGTCCCAACTAGCCAACAGAGGGCTTTACTGAGCTTCTCACAGGCCAGTGCTTCACTCAGGCTGGTCACTGCCCTCAGGGGGAGTGTTCAATCTGCCAACTGCAGAGTTCCTCTTAATATACAATGTAAACATCTCAGTTTGCCCTTCATTTCTTTTTGTATCATTTTAAGATCTTTTGAGGTTTAGTATATTACCCATGCCCTCACCCAGACATTGCTCACTAAGACCAATACCCCTCTTCTTTGTACACCCAGAAGGCCTAGCCAGAAGGTTCTCAAGCTTGGTTGTCCATTGGAATCACCTGAGGGAGGAATTTTTATTAATGTGATGAGTATTTTAATTCATTTAGAATTTCTAAGAGTGGTACAAAAGCATAGGTATATTTTAACATGTGTTAGGTGATTCTAATGTATAGTTATTAGTCACAACCCCTTGCTATGCCCAGCTGAAGCCTGAGAATCCTTCTCAACCCAGCCACCAATAACAATCAGAGTGAAACTTGATCAGAATTAAACCTAATACAATCCATGATTTATCCTGATTGATCTATGCCAGTGGTTCTCAAAGTGACAACCATACTGGGAATTTGTTAGAACTGCAGATTCTCAGAACCTTTTTCAGAACTAGGAAACTTGAAGATGTGGGTTGGAACCAGTTTTGTAGGCCCTCCAGAAGATGCTGGTGCACACTCCGATCTGAGAACCACTACTGTGGCCACTGGTTGTGATGAATGGGCTACACTTTAGAATCACTTGCCAATCTAATCGGATTCCATGATTCATGTAAAAGCCTCCCAGTACTTTAGCACAATGACCAGAAATTCTAAATAATTAGAAAACTTATGGCAGTTTTTTTGGTGGGGGGTGGGGGGGGCTACCGGGGATTGAACTCCGGACCTTGTGCTTGCAGGCACTGAAACCACTGAGCTAAATCCCCGGCCTATCATGACACTTTTTTTAAAAAAAGTAAAAGAATACTTCTTGAGTGATTCTGATAGGCAATCAAGCTGGAAAACTAATAGGCTAGGATTTCTGACTGTGCAGAGATGAGACTTGGCCTTGCCTTCAGCCAGTGTTGTGTACTTCTGATGCAGCCACCTAGGCCTAGAGTGACTGCCTGGGGCTGGGCACACTGCTGGCAGAGTGAGGATGGAATTCTCCTCCCAGGCATGCTAGCAAACAGCAGTCCTCCAAGGTGTGGACTGTGACTGAAGTCTGATCACCAGCACTGAAGAAGTTATATAGGGCACCTTGTGGCTAATCAGAGGCTTTAACATAAAAGGTTGGAGGTATCCCTTCTTCCCAAACCCAATGCTCCTTAATAGTAATCTATGATAGTTTGGCTGCCAAAAAATTACCAACAGTACTTTAAGTCCAATGAAATTGAGTGTATTAATATATGAGTTTCCTACAATTGCTATAACAAAGTACTACAACTTGACTTTAAACAGTGGAAATGTATTATCTCACAGTCTGAGGCTGGAAGCCTGAGATCAAGGTGTTGGCAGGACTCTCCTCCTCTGACAGCTCTAGGAAGAATCTGTTTGTGTCTAGATGTGATCAATCCTTGACATACTTGGCTTGCAGATGCGTTGCTCTCCTCTTTGAATCTCTATCTTCATATAGCCTTTTCATTAGGAAACCATCATTACACTTAGGGCCTGCATTAATCCAGTATGACCTCATCTTAACCTGATCACAGCTGCAGAGTCCCTACTTCCAAGTAATGCCACATTCAAAGATATCACGGGTTAGGATTTCAATATAGTTTTTGAAGGGGCATAATTCAACCCACAGTACTCAATAAATTTGTGCTTAATGGTAATACTAATATGTTGTGAGTTTAATGTATCTATCCTATTGGATTTTCACAATTTCAATATGTTTTACATATTATAAACATTTTGGAATAGTGGGCTTGTGAAATTCAGAGCCATTGCATGATGCTCTTAGGTCAGAAATCTGTCACATCCTAGCTTCAAGAAATTCACGCACCACAATTCTAATATTTGATGAACGAGTGATCACCATACACAGTACATTGAAAGCCTAGATTTCTACCATAATCCCACCAAGACTTTCTCTCACACAAGATGGTGGAGAAAAGTACTGTAGCAATGCCCAGACACACAGATGTACTACCCAATGGGCTTCTGCAGGATAAATAATGAGAAAGGGAAATCAATCCTGTGTCAGGAACTTGGCCTGGAAAACTTCACAGTTGAGTGAGCTCTAGAACCAAAGCTATATGTCATACCTATCTGATCTTACTGTGGCAAGACAGTGAGCTGGCCCTGTGGCATTAGTGATATCCACTGCCCCTTGAGAGTGAAGATGAGTCTCAACAGTACTATGTCAGTAGCAGACTGCTGGACACAGAGTATTTGTTGCACACTGGCTGAGACTAAGGAACTAACACTACACCGACACCTCCTCTACACTGACACCTCCTACTGGCATCATGCCTCCTAATGGTTTCATACCTAAAGATGGCTGGGTTAGGATTAGTCCATTGCCAGGTTTCTCCTTTTAGTTTATAAAATTCTACACACACACACACACACAGTTTGTCTTAAATTTGAATAAAGACATGATTATTTTGAAGCAGTGGTTTTCACAAGTTTGAAGACTCTCTTGGCAGTGCAACCCTTCAACTCAAAGCCATATGTAGGTCAGTATATAAACTCAGAGTCCTGCTCATAGTGAGGTAACCTGTCCCTTCTCTCATTTTCTGTCTCCCCCAGACCCCAACAGAACCCCCTGTGGCAGCCTTAGGGAAACTCACTCTCTACAGAAATCAGATCTGTGCCTCAGCATTCCTTAGGGAAGTGAGCCATCAAGTACTTTGGCAAACTCATGTCAGAACCATGTGCTCTTCAGCCCTCTGTGCCCATGTGGATGCAGACCCTTTCCCAGCAAGCCCCATCTCTTCCTCATCACCGTAGAATTCTGCCCTCATGAGGACATAAAGAATTATCACCCAAAATGCCATGCCACCCCTCCTCCACGGCCCTTCCTTGTGCCTACTTGGAGAGCAGGAGATTCTTAGACCACTTCACAGACACGTGGACACACTGACCTTGGTTTCTGGTTCAGATTTCTTTGGGGAGCAGGACTTCCTGGCTCACTGACTGCTGCAGTGTTGTCCCACATCTTGACTTCCAACATCTCTTGAGGGCAGGTCACCATCCTCTAAATTAATAGATTTCCTGCCACATAACTGAAGACAAGTTAAATAATCATAATCATCTCCATAATTACTCCTGAGCATTGGAAGGTAATGCTGCTGAGATGTTTGAAAAGACAGGAAAATTTAAAATCCCCAGGAAGGAAAGCACCTACCATCATGTTCCTCTGCCTTTGTGTCACCTTTTCTTCTGCCTCAAAGGTCAGTGTCCCCTGGTCTTCAGTTGAGTAGGGGAGCTGCTCATAAAAAGCTGTCACCTGACTGTCCTGGTTGGCTCTTCTTGGCGGCCTGGCCACCTGCTGGGATGGAGAGAGTGGTGGTGACAGGCCAGGCTCTGTGCTCAGTGAGGCCCAACAGCGCAAGGTGGCGGGAGGGCTCGGCTCCTCGCCAGTGGGCCTGGCACTGCCCACTTTACATGCAAGAGGGAGCAGCTCAACAGCTGTCACTGACAGCCCCTGGGGTCTGCTCCAGACTTGGCAGAGGAGGACACTTCCAGACTCCCAAATCGCCTCTTTGAAATTCAGAGGAACTAGACTTTCATCTCTTACACCCTCCTCACACACAAATACACACAAAACATAAGCAAGCCCTAACTCTCTTACTCACAGTCCTAGGCTGCCAAGTTTTATCTCTGTCTCTCAGTCTTGCACACACTCACACACACACATACACATACACACATACATTCTTTCAAGTACACATAGGGTGGGGAGAGAGGGAGAGGGAGAGAGAGAGAGAGCGCTAATTGAATTCCTTCTTTCTCCTACCACCCCTAAGCCAGGTATTTTGAGGGAGCAAAAACCCCTTTGCTGGTGTGGAGGGAGCCCAGGACATCTCAAGGTGCAGCAACAACCCTTCCTCTAATAGCCACAAGCAGCAGAGGTCCCTGAGCTCTCCTCAGGCACTGACCTCAAGGTGTTTGAGGACCCCTGGCTCACTCGGTGAATTTCCCACCTCTCTTCCTGGCCACAGGTACCATGTTGACAAAGCCAGTGAACACGCTTATGTTCAGGGGGATGGTGAGGATGGAGCAGCACAGGCCTGCCCTCCAGGCATTTGTCCTGTTGCTGGTATTTGCTCTGAGGACATCTCTCACCACAAATGCTTGCCAGCATCCTCAGGGGAAATCAGGACTGTCTTCTCTGCAGAAAGCTGGATATGTGCCTGGGGAGGTTTGGGCCAGGTTTATTCCTCCCAGGCTCTGGATAGGAACCCAGATAAAAATATACTTTGGGGTTTGCTTTTTTTCCCTCACATTAACTATTTATACATTTTAAGGTATTTTTGCTAAAGCCCACTGTATATCTTTAGTGATTTGAACAGATTGTAAGAATGGTCAATACAAAAATTGCTTCCTTCAGCTGAGGCATGAGGCCAGGGAGAGTAGCAGGGTGGGAGCTGCTGTCCCTGCTTAGGGCAGCCACCACCAAATTTCTTGGATTATGGAAAGAGACAGGGTCCATGCCTAGAAAAAATGCCATGGCGGTGGAATCTTGGTGTTTGGCGTGAAGAACTGAAAAGGAGGAGCATGTTTATTGTAGAGAGTGATGAGTTTGGAGGGTGGCCTTGGCAAGTGCCCGCTCTAACACCTGTAAGCAGCACTGATGCGAGACAGGCCTTACAGTGCCCTCCTTTGTGCCTTCACCTCTTTTTCCTTGCCCCTTGGACATTCCCTGCTTCAGCCAGCCTGAGTTATTGACAGTTCTCATCCTGTCTCTTCCTCTAGCCATTGTACCCGCTGCTCTCTGCCTAGACTTCATTCCTCCTCTCACTTTGCCTGGCAAACTTCTGCTTGTCCTTTAGGCTAAGCCAATAATAATTAACACCTGAGCCAATAATAGTTAACACAGCGCTTACTGTCCATGACACACCCTATGCCCTGTTCCATATGGGTATTAACCACTTACCCCTCATGATGACTGTCCAGAGGCTGGTGAGAAACAAGCATAGGACAGGTTAGGCTACTTGATAGAAGAGGGGAAATACTGGTGTCCAAACCTAGCCTAAGGCTCTGGGACTACTTAACCACCACAGGATACACCTCCTCTGACTCTGCCTGTGTTAGTGAGTCCCCTCCAGTTCACAGAACCCCTGACCCATCCACATCCTCACTTTTCCCCTTTTCAATTATTCTAACTCTATTTTAAGATTTTTTTCCAGTCTGTCTCCTCACTCTCCTATGCAGCATGAGAGCAAGGAGCCTGGTGGTTCATCTCTGGGGCTCCAGCTCGTCCTCAGATAGGGGCTGACACAAAACAGTGTTTGTTGCTTGCCTGTTGATAGGGCGAATGAATGAAGGCTGTGCATCAGCCCTTTAGGTAAACAGCACTTGACTGCTCCAAGGTTGGCAGTTAAGCTAAAGGCCACACAGAGACAAGTTAGAAACTCCAGTGTGGGGCCACAGGGCAAGAAGAAGGAAAAAAATTCCAAAGACATTCCTTTAAAAACACAGATCTGCAGCCTCTCCAGTTCTCCATGGAAGGGCAGAGGGGACAAACAGCATGTGGACAGACCACACTCTAAGTCTGTCAAACTCCCGTTTAGCCTGGGGCTGCTTGCAGGCTGCACAATTAGGAAAACCTTTCTCCCAGAGGTGCCACGCAATGGCAATGGGGTTGAGGGGCAGCCCAGTGTGATCATGCAGTGGGAGAGCTCTCTAGTGAAATGCCTCATTCATCCTCCGTTTTGTTTAATGGGGTTTCCTCCTGATTTGAATCCTGTGATTTTTACATTGCCACTGGACAAAGAGTCACAGTTTGCACTCATGTAGCCAACCTCATGTGGTTGTAGTGCCTTTAAAACAATTATACACTCCCCAACAGTGACATCAGAATCAGTATGTAGGGAATCGGGATGGGGGATGAAGTTTCAAAATCGGTTATCCACTTGCATTTGTGGCTCCCACATATGTCATGAGACCAACATAGGCCACACTGATCCCTTTGAACTCTTCCAAGTAGGCACAGCAATGTTGCCTACCTGTGGGGCAAAGAATATCCTGACTAACTTACTCACAAGATGGGGTGTTGGGGAGAGGAAGGATGTGCATTTCTTGTCTGTTCCATCAGCTGAAGACTGGCGGCTGGACTGATCAGGTTTCTCCTTCTTCCAGGGAGGGAAGATTCCTGTGAGATGGACAGCACCAGAGGCCATTGCCTACCGCAAATTCACTTCAGCCAGTGATGTCTGGAGCTACGGGATTGTCATGTGGGAAGTCATGTCATTTGGAGAGAGACCCTACTGGGATATGTCCAACCAAGATGTAAGTGTCAGAGCACCTGGTTGCCACAAATGCCCATCCAAGACAGTGGACACCAAGCCTTTCTATCATAAACTTGAAGTTGAGGTGGCCAGAACAGAGGGATACAGGGACATCCTTGCCTTAAGTGTTTGAAATAACCAAAGAGCCCAACATGGACAGTGACAGTCCCAATGACCACAAAGCCTATAAATGAGCCCAGGCCACAGACTCAGCCAAAGAGAAAATGGGCTGGTTCTGTATGCCCCTAGACCATGAACAGATCAAGTCCAAACTAAGCAGAAGATTCTACCCTGTGTCTCAGGGCCCAGGCTCTGTGTTTTCTTTCTGCATGCATGATGGAGGGAAAGGAATACTGGTCCAAGGGCCAGGGCCTGGGTTCCTCTCCTATTCTTCTGTAACAATTCCTCTGCTTTGGACTAGGTGTATATCTGGGACTTGCATCTTCAGCTTTACAGAGAGGAATAATAAAGGGCCCTCTTCTCTGAGAATCTGCTCTCCTGCAAACCCATGGCATTGTCAGTGAAGGAGGGACTGAGAACACATTCTAAAGAGGGCAGCTGCATATGGGCATCAGGAGCAGGTCCCTGTCTGTTAGAGGTAATCAACATCCTTCCAGACCACCTGCAAGGGACAAGCGTAGGAAAGGAAAGAGAAGGAATATCAGAGATGCTGTAACGAGAGGCATTTTGGGGGTATTCTGAATGGGAATCTTTGCTCCATAGTTACTAAAGAGTGAAGAAGCCTTTTTAGTGTTACTTGCTTTGACAAGACTTGGGACAAAAGTCCTGCCTATACTTCAACACTATCTTTGAGCCAGGCAGTTCCCCAGGGCCAGTCCTCTTTTGTGTTTTGTGTACATATCTTCCCTTTGGAGATGATTAGTTTGCAAACCTTGAGCACTTGTGTTCTCAGCTTGCTCTTCACCATCCGGAGCAGTTTCCAGCTTATACACTGGAAGCAAGTAGGACTGTTCCCAGCCCAGATCTGGTTTCTGTCACACCTTAAACACCTTCATGTTTGGATGGACTCTGAGTCATTCATAGCTTGTGAAAATTGTCCTCAGCCAGCTCCCTGTCCAGCCAGGGGATTAGAGTCATGGCATTTTTTTCAGAAGATTTATATGGTGGCAATCTCCCAGTGAGACTGTGAAAAGGAGCTAGGTGCTTCTGGGACAGTAGTCACTGCTGGCCAGGGCAGAGTGCTCCAGATTCTAGTGGATAAAATGGCTCCATCCATAACCATCCTGATGTCAACCATGGGTGGCGTCTACGTCCTCTATTATCTGTGATTATCCACACCTCTATAGTGTGTCCAGTCAGTAAGTGACAGAGTTGATGCTGAGCCTGCTTTCATGAATTCAGCTGCACACCATCTGCTAGATGAGTAAGAAATGTTAGCTAGGCAAAGCAGACCCATCTTGTCCTTCCCAGAGACCTTAATCCTATTAAGAACAATTCAACCCACATAGACTAGGTTACAGAACTGACAAGATATGACATTCAGAATATTCTAAGTAAATGCATTCACCTATGCTGAAAACAAATAGAATTCTGGGATTAAATTTGGAGAATTTGCAAATCATTCATTCAACACACAGTCACTATATGCTAACTGTGACTAAGCATTGTGCATGCTGGTTCTATTCTTGAGGGGTTCACAGCCCAGTGGCAAATTTATAGGGCCTTGGGAATGTGTGGGTGGGGAAAGCTTCCTGGATATTTGATGTTTGAGCTGGGTCTCAAAGTGAGTAAGAACATCTGTAAAATAGCAGTTTATTCTAATTTTGCTGTATTTCTTCAAAAATAAAGCCCCTAAAACATTGTCCCAAGTGAAATTTTGCACCTGATGGGAGATGGGAGGCTACTTCATGCCCATTCAGAAAGCTTCTACAACCTAGCCCGGGGGGAGCCTGGGTGCTCCCAGCTGCTGGGCTGTAGCCTCCCTCATCAGAAACCATGGAGGTAGTGGCTGTAAAGGATTTTACAGATGACAATTGAAAGGGTTTAAGGGAGAGAATTGCAGAGGCAAGTCGGAGTGCTGGTAATTGGACTTCCAGAGCCCAAGAAGGTCTTTGAACATGTACAGAGAGTTTGTCAGCCAGAGAGAGCAACTTGGAAGTTCTGCTGCTTGGATCTGATTGACAGAGATAATGAGAGTGGCAGTGTCTGTGGAGAATAGCTGCAGTATTATTGAAACATCAGAGCTCAACTTAACCCACTCTGCCCTGGTTTTTCATGGCTCTGGGCTCCTCTACTTCACTCTCTCCAGTGCAAGGTCGAGTAGGCACCACCTGCCACCCAACTCACTAATGGGAAGCACAGGTTCAGGAGTAGCCAGGAGCCCCTTGAGAACATGAGGGTGAAGGGAGGGGCTCTGCTCATTTCCCAGAGACATACAAGTCACCTTCACCTGGTCTTCACCCCTATCTCACACCATCTCTCCCTGGGTTCAGGTGAACAAAGGCACATTTCCTTCCAATACCTCACCCTCCCTGCCTCTTTAGTTAGGCCTGGGATATTTGTTCACTTACAGTGTTTTAGGGCGGCCAGAAGAGTTACTACAGATCATTCTAAGTGAGACAGTAGGATTCTTGTAACAGTTCCCTGGGTCGTTTCTCTCACCCCCTCCTACACACATACACCTTCACTCTTCCTTCTCTCTGGGAATGCCACTTTATTGCCCTCTAATCTCCACTATCCTCAACATCCACGTATCTTATTCTGCTAGGGACCAAGGAAGAGGCCTAAATGTCACTCTAGTTTCCACCTCTGCCAGGCAGAACACCCTATGCCCCAACCTTAGGCCATATGTTTCTACACTGGTGTCTAGGGTGTCAGGTGGCCAGACTGGAAGTGTTTCTGCATATCTCCCCTCTGTTCTTTGTGCTTGTTAGCAAGGCAAGTTTGACAGAGAATGAACTCAAAATCTCACAAGGGGACCAAAAATTTTTTATATAAGGATGTTTTGAGTGTAAGTGACACATACTGAGAAAAATAGAAAAAACATCCAGATCCTTCAAATTTTTCAATGTCATAACACTTCAGAGCCAAGTAGGTAAGTGCTATCTGTATACCAATTGATGGCCTAGGTATTTTTTTCTTTGGAATATGGGCAAAGACTTTTCTATGTGCAAGAGCATCAGTGGTCACAGAGAATCAGCTCAAATACTAACAGCATAATCTAGAAGAAATAGCAAATAGAGTGAACCCCCACTTCATAAACAGAAACATGGGGAGGAGTTCCTATGACTATCCTTGATCCTGAAAGCTGAGAAGTGAGATGTTGCATGTATTAAGTCCTTACTATGTGCTTGGTGATTTTCAAACACTACTTCCTAGAGCTCCAGAATGGGTACTAGTAGCCTCTTTGCCATTAGAATGTCTGCCATATGACACATGGCAATAATATCACCCTCCATGGGTTGAGGATTCTTTCTGATTCGCATTTGTGCAGTGCTCAGCATGCATTACCTCATTGTGCCATTTGATCTTTTTAGTAACCCATCTGTTCAGTTTTAAGAAGTCAAATGACTCTCCCAAGATTCTATAGCTAATAAGATATGGACCTAGGATTAGAACCCAGGCTTCCAGGAACTATGCCTCTAATTTCTATGCTATTCTCTCAGCAACATGGCCATGTGGGTTTGCACTTAAGTAACCCAGAAAGAGCTTCTGGGCCTCTCAATGGGTAATCCCACTGGTTTCCACAATGAGGGGAGACTCTTGGCCCCCTAATCTTGTTGCCTACAAAGACCTGGAAAAGTAGAACAATGAGGCAGGCTGATGAGAATGATGCCAGCTGCTCATTCTCATGGATTAGTTTTATATCATGTCATAGAGACATCAAACAGCTCTAAGGGGCTGATTTCCTAGGCTCCAAGTAGCACCCAGAATGAAGGAAGAGTGGCTTTCCAAGTATTCAAAACTGAAAAAAATTAAAACCAGGTACCTGTGTTTTATTCTCAGCCCTATCACTTGCCAGCTGTCTACCTCTGGGCAAATTACCTCACTCTTATGCCTCTGTTTTTCTCATGGGGAACAAAGAGTTAAAATGTTCTCCTAACAGGACAGGAGGGAATTTGATTGACAACAGTTTGGAGGAGGTAAAAATTTGTCAGTGCAATTCATTGTTCAAAAGTGAATGTTACCATTTACTGGTCTTTTTATATCATGACAGTATTGGTATGATTTTATGCTTGTTTTTCATCATATTGAATGAAAAAAATACACCTTTATTATCTCTAATAACCTCAGGTTATATCATCGCATGCACCATCTCATGTTCTATATGCTGTGCTTAAAATTGTAAAAATATAAACTGATTGGAAATACTCACATTTCAAGCAATTTTAATGTTAAAAATGATAATCAGTTCTAATACATTTAATTTTTTTTAATTGTAAAAACACCAGAAAATCTTTGAAGTCTAAATCATTTTCCTTGTTATTTAAAGGTACTTTAATATAAACAGTTTAAGGCACTTTAATAGAAAATCAATGCATGATTATTATAGACAATAAAAAATACAAACAAGTGAAAAGAAAAACCTAAAGAACATTCATGTTTCTACCTGCCTATAGGCAGCAATCATTAACTGTATGGTATATGGAGTTTACAAGGTCTTTTCTATGCATGTATATAATTGTTGGATTTTGTTTTGTTTTGATTTGTTTTTTATAAATCAAGATTATACTACAACCACAGTTATATTGCTTGTTCTTTTGCCTAATATTACAATATGAACTTATTCCCATTTCAACAGATACATTTTTTGTAACATCACTTTAAAGCCTGTGTTATATTTCAGGCTTCCTTTCCCAAGTCTTGCAAATGTACCATAATAAAATGATGTTTAGAACTTGGGCCACTTATAATTATTTTTTCTAGTACAAAAAGCACAGAACAGGCATAATTGATTTAAATGAATTAGGAATTAAGAAGTACAGGGTGAAAAATGCAAACATCTGAAAAACAAACAAGATACTGGAAGATATCAAAATTCTTACAAAATTATGCCCTGGATTTCTTAAAAATTACCAAAACTTGATTGGAGGTACTCATTTTGTTTGATCACCTTGAAATTTTGACTGTTTTCATTTTACTTAACCAAACGTTTAACCTAGTGATTGTTGACCTCATTCAGGTTGCTACTTCACGTAGATGAAGGCAAATAATGCATGGAAGAACTTGTAGGGTCCCTGGCACACAGTAGGGCCCCCATCAATCCTGGTCCCTCTCTTCCCTTAGGAATGAGAGAATGAAATCACATCAGGTTTGGGGGATGTTCTTTATAACTGATGGGTTCACCAGGTTTGTCATCATACTTTCTTCACCTCAGTACCAGTAAGGCAGAAATGAGCCCTATGTCTTCTAAAGGAGAGGAGACAACAAGGAAGTTCCTCACCATTCTTCAATTTACAAAGATCTCATGTGTGTCAGATCTGCACTGGTTAGTGGGGCCCAGACACCAAGAGACAATCAGATGTGGTCCTTGCCTTCTAGAAGCCCACATCCTGGGGTGGGGTTACACAGAGGGTCTGTTACGGTGGGGGATGTGTGGTCACAGATCAGGGTGCTTGAGCTAGCCTGCTCAGGGAGGCTCCACCCACAGGGGCTAATTTGTAAATGACTAGCTGGTGGCTCATCCTCCAATCACACCTGTGCCCTGTGCACCACTGCAGGTCATCAATGCCATTGAGCAGGACTATCGGCTGCCCCCTCCCATGGACTGCCCAGCTGCTCTCCACCAGCTCATGCTGGACTGTTGGCAGAAGGACCGGAATAGCCGACCCCGCTTTGCAGAGATCGTCAACACCCTGGACAAGATGATCCGGAACCCGGCAAGTCTCAAGACTGTGGCAACCATCACCGCCGTGTGAGTCTAGTGGGACCAGGTGACTCCTAGACGTGATGGTCTTGTGGTTGGGGACATAGTAGATAGCCTTTTGTTCTGTTGAGATGGGGAGGCAGAGCTTATCCACAAATGGAAAGAGTTCCACGATTCTTCCCTTCCATCTCTAAAATATTCCCTGCCCCCAGCCTTCTGATGGACTGAGCACTAGGCTGCAGAGTAGAGTAGTTGAGCTGTATCTGATCAGATCTGATTCCCTACTTCTGAAAGATCCTGTTTCCAGCCACCTTTCGATTAACCACACCAGTCCTCTAGGCAGGTGGAGCTACAGACTTGGAACCTTGGCCAACAATGTAACAGTGGGGCAAAGTTGTAATTGTTGTGTGACAAGAAATACAAAGCAATTAGGTATGTTGTGAGTGAGTGCGCAGAACAACTGCCAGCTTCTGCCAGCTCTTTGCTTCTTAGCTGCATTTGCATTGTTAGCTCACTTATTAATTCATCTTTTCCACCAAAATTTATTACATGGTTATAGACCAACTACTCTGCCTGATGCTAGTTCTATGGAATAAGTAACTCAGAGATGGTTTAAAATAATTTAAAAGCAGCAAACATTAATCAGATGATCATGAAAAGAAATGTAAAATTGAAACTTTAATGGCTGCTGTGGCAGGAGGGGCGTCTGGGGCACCAAAAGCTTATACCTTTAGCTGCTGTAAAGAGGTTTTCCTGATAAGTGTCATCTCAGCTGAGGGCTGAAGGGCATGATGCATTAAGTGCATAGAAAGAAGATGAGAATAGAGAAACAGTGTGCAGCATGTGCAGAGGCCCTAGGGTGAGCAGACCCAGGCCAGGTGTTGTGAGTGCAGTTGGAAAGGAAATTGGCTGGGGCTGAAGCTGGCCAGGTGAGCAAGGCCAAGACTGTTCAGAGCCTTTAGATCATGATAAGAATTTTGGCATGATTTTCAGAGTAAGGAGCACCTATTAAAGGTTTTGATGTGTTTTGTGACATCTGAGAGTTTTTGGCATAATCATGTCTGCATTTTGAAAAAAGCATCTGACTGCAGTTTGGACCTTGTTTATGTAAGAGAACACTGCAAGAGTCACATTAGAGAAGATCATGTCTTAAGTCAGTGTAATGGCTTTGCAAAGAAGTAGATAAGTTTGAGAGATTTGGGAGGTAAAAATCTTTGTGACTTAGTGAAGGGTTGGATGGATGTGAGGTTGGAGAAATGTCAAGATGACACCCTGGTTTCCAGTTTGGATAATTGAATGTCTGCCTTCGAAATGTGCCAGAGAAAGTCAATAGTGGGCTTATGTGCTCCACTTTTTTTCCAAGTAGCCAAGGGTAACATCAGGAAGGAAAAAATATTACCAGTAAATTTAGAGAAGTAGTAGCAAACTAGACCTTTTTAAAGGACCATATTTTTAGATGGTAAGGATCCTAGATTTCAGTTGATAAAAGAGCTAGGTTATTTCCTTCCCTTCAACTGAATGCTGTGCCAATCTGCCTATCTGTGTTGCTTGACCTGTGACAGTGCCCAGGAATAGGGGGACTGAACCCTTGGGTGGAACTAATGTAGGATTGCATAAGGAAGGATGGCTCAGCCTAGGGCTCCATCTCATGGGAGCTGCTGCTCTTCCCATGCAGTATGCCATCAGCCTGCAGCCTGCAGCACACCTCTGTGCACACATCTCTTCTTCTGTAGGATCACCTGCTCCTCTGTTTCACCAGGCCTTCCCAGCCCCTGCTTGACCGCTCCATCCCAGACTTCACGGCCTTTACTACCGTGGATGACTGGCTTAGTGCCATCAAAATGGTCCAGTACAGGGACAGCTTCCTCACTGCTGGCTTCACCTCCCTTCAGCTGGTCACCCAGATGACATCAGAGTAAGTGATGAGAAACCCCCCTGTCCAGCCCGTAGGTAGCCCCTCCCCTGCTATGGCAGATGATATGAGTCCTATTTCTAGTCTCATCCTAGATGCCCTTTTCTGTAAAGAACCAGGCATGTGGGGGAGTGCCTTGGAAGATGGAGGGGAAGGTGGTCAGGGGCTGGAAGGGGAGGTGGAGATCTATTCTGGGTCCTAAATGAAAGATCTTCAAAGTCATAGCCATATGTCATTTGCCTAATCACTATCACCGAGAGTCTCTCCTCCATTTAAGTTTATAAACTCAAGCCATCAAAGAAAGCATCCAGATGGAAAGAACACAGCCAGCCAGCACTTTAAACAACAGAGAAGAAAAGGCATTGCACTGATTCAGTGACAAGCGGCTGTGCAGGGAGAGCATCCTCAGTCTTCGGTAGTGCTTGTAAATAAGCATACATTTCCATCCCCCACAAATTATTTACCAGTCTGCTGCTCCCATAGGAGTTTTGAGGAATACACAAAATAAAATTATTCAAATAAGACAAGAGCCAGAAAGGGTCTTAAAGATCCATGTGGTCCATCATTTCCCAAGAATGTTCTGAGTAGTACCAGTGGTGGGAAATGTTAATAAGTTCTCCTTGGAAAAAAGGTCCCACGGTCAAATAAATTTGGGAAATACTGTGCACTTTATCACCCTCTTGGAGATTCACTGCTCACATTAGCATAATAAAGGCCATGAGAAATTCTGAAATAAAGAAACCTATTTAAAATTATTAAATACCATGGAACTATATTTTTGAGGGACAGGTTTTTATGGAACTGCAGTTTGGGAAATATCCACCTAGTTCCACTCCTTCTGTTCAGCAGATTCTGAGATGATGTAACAATGGTGCTCCATGTGGCAAAGCCAAGGCTTAAACCTTCTTTTCTGGCTGCCACCACCAGAAAATCATTTCCCCACACCACAGGGCTGCAGTAGTCCCCTACTTTGCTGGACACGGGGATCACCTGGAGATATTTAAAAATGATGGATGTCTGGTTCCCCCTGTCAGGCCTCTGACTAGTTGGTGTGCAGTGAGACTTGGGCATCAGGATATTTTGAAACTCCCCAGGTGATTCCGCTATGCAGCAAAGTAGGGGCACCACTAGATTAAATTTAGGAAGGGTCAAATCTTGCCTTCTGCACTTGTAGAAGTTCGGATAATGCTAACCAGGAAACCAATTCCTCCCCCAACGCACGCGTGCGCGCGCACGCACACACACACACACACACACACACTTGTACCCCTCAGAGGGCTCTCATAGTCTACCTGGTCTACAGTGTGTACTGAAAGCTCCAGGGTGGGATCTGGTGGCCTGTAACACATTTCTCATGAGAGAGGATCCATTAGTCATTTAGTTGATCTCCTATTATGTATCAGTCACAGTGCTAGGTTCTGGGATTCCTTCCTGGTCAGGGCAGCTGCTGAGTCTAACAGAGGGAGATGGAGAGATCCACTCCTCATACTTGAGCCCCAGAAAGATGGCTTCCTAATGTTGTGACTGCTTGGAGTCAGTCTTCCAGGAGTCCAACTCAATCTGTGAGGTTTGTTCCTGTCAGAAATGATAGAGCCTCCACTTTTTCTTATGCTTTGAATATATATCTAGCCTCGAATTCACTAAACGTCAGAATCTATGTTTTAAAAAGATTCATTTCCTGATGCCTAAAAAAGGACAATCACTGGCATTTTGAATCAGTGCCAAATAAACAGCAGAAAATAAAATTAAAAAGAAGTACCTCAGCAGGGGAAAACCAGCCTCCCCATCCTTTGAGGTAACATGGATGTCCCTAGATGGTCAGGAGCCTGAGTTCAGGCAGAGACATAGGATCCACAAAGACGGATGACTCCTACTTTCTCAGTGTGATCTGCCACACATAAGTAGGTAGGGGTTGTTGACATGGGATCCCTATAATGTGAAGGGATCAAGGGAAGTAATTCCCTCCATTGAGAATAGTCCTGTGAATGTGAACAGGGGGAAGACTAAAAGGAAAATCAATCTGAAAATTAAGGGATTTAGTTCAAAGTACAACGTGTCCATATACTATTGGAGCAATTCTGTTGGTTTCTTGAGGGATAAAAGATGGAAAAAAAAAATAAGCGACTCAGGGCCAGGGATTTAGCTCAGTGGTTCTGGCGCCTGCCTTGCAACCACAAGGTACCAAGTTCAATCCCCGGTACAAAAAAAAAAGTTATATACATATATATATAGTAAGCAACTCCACAAAATAGATTGTGCAGCAATTTGTGAATTCAAAACTCAAGCATGCTTCCCAAATGTATTTGCTAAAAGGACATGGGAAATTTGACCATCTCACCCAGCTGCAGCCCCTCAGAGACTGACTACTCAGGGGAATCATGGATAGAGATCCAGCCCAGGGTCCTTGAGGGCATGCAGTGTGCCAAGAGACCTGTTATACTGGGGTCAGAAGGGCTTTAGGGAAATAGTCAGGACTTTAAGAGTGCTGAGAGAAACCCTGCGTGAATACTGAGAGCCAGAGTGTCCTGTATGTGAATCCCATCTCCTTTACTGCTTACATGCTGTGTGATCTTGAGCACACTGCTTAACTTCTCTTAACACTACTCACCTTGTTTATAAATGTGTATACAATAATAGTGCCTATCTCATTGTGGTAGGAGACAAATAGAATAATAGCACATGGGAAGCACATGGCCAGTTACCTGCCCATAGGACAAATGAAAGAAACAATTGCTGCTAAATTACTATTATTTGTGATTTTGTAGTGCTTTGTCATTTTTTACAAAATGCTTGCTTATAGGTTTAGGTGAGAGAGTATATGGTATATAGGATACACTCAAGCAGTGTTACATGCTCATTATCAATTAAGGAAAGATGCATCAGCCTTCCCAAGGTCAAATTTAAGCCTTGAACTTGTTCATATTAATACAGATCAAAGATGAATCCAATACAAACCCCATCCTAGACATATTCTTTGGGTTCCTGCTTAAGCAGATACCTTTTAGTTATTTTGAGATCACCCTTCTTAAAAATGCATGACATGAAAATTCAGAGACAGAAATGTGAAATTCAGAAGAAAACATCTGAAGACTAGGCAGGCCCCATATCTTTTCAGTCTCCATGGGTGTTCACTAATTTAGGCAGAAATTTCCACAGAATAACCAAAACCCCATAGAGTGTGGCTTGAGAGTGTTAACAAACATAGCAGAGGAAAATCCCAGTCCACTGAGGGCCATGGACAGAATGAGGGGCCTGTTGCAGAACCCATAGGTGAGGAACATATTCCAAGAATAAGGGAGGGGCCTCCTAGACTGTCCAAACTGAGGAGGCATTAGAGACAAGGACCACTGTATGGAGAAGGTGAGACTGAGCAAGAAAATATCTAACAGGAAGCTTGCCAAAAATGTGGGTAAACTTAAGCTACTTGGATTTTAAGCACTTTCACATGCCTACCCAACTATTTTCAGGAGCATGGCTTTGGTGATGAGTTTGGATCTGTGAAATGTTGCCCTAACACCAGAGTGACTTCCTCTGTGGCTATTTCCTTTCTAGAGACCTCCTGAGAATAGGGGTCACCTTGGCAGGCCATCAGAAGAAGATCCTGAACAGCATCCATTCAATGAGAGTCCAGATGAGTCAGTCACCAACGGCCATGGCATGAGAACTCTTGCCTTCTTGGGGGAGGAAAGGAAGAAAAAGGACCAGGCTCCAGGGGGAACCAGCGGTTGACCACTGTGAAATGCGCAGGAGAGACCCGCTTCCCAGCTGAGAAAGGTTTTCCCATCGGCGATGAATAAACTAGACCTGTTGCTTACAGACAGGCTTCATCTCTCAGTGACAGAAGCATGTCTATGACACCGTGGGAAACCAAAAATGTAATAATTGAGATACAG
Source organism: Heterocephalus glaber (assembly GCF_000247695.1). Next base: position 11,563,886 of record NW_004624730.1, read on the forward strand.
AAAGGTGATCTTAACAGTAGTGGAGACAAAACAATACATGTTGGGGGAACAAGAGTGAATTCAGCTCCTCCCTGGGTGGAATTACTATCTACAGGAAGAAGGGAAGGAGGTGGAAGGAAGAAACAGAAGCCGTGTTCCATTTTCTTCCTCACCAATGACGTTCTTTTCTTTTCTCCTTTCATACTCCTTCCCAAGAGTCCCTCCCTCTCCCACATCCATTTCCCTTTGCTCATGACTCCTGTGGGGAAGTTTCTTCAAACAAAACCCAGCTCCTGAGTCTCCAGATGTTGTTCTGTCAGTTGCCAAAGGACTTTGCTGACCACTGCATGGGGATCCAACCAATTCAATTAATGTCTTCATATTGAAGAAGAGATGTACCTTCAATTGAAAACCTTGTTTTTCTTTTGTTTGCATTTTCTGCAAAAAGGAAAAAGATACCACAAATTGGAAAAAAATAGAAAAACCTGTTTCCATGTGCGAGGACATGCATATGTTTGTCTGTGTTATAAAATGACTGTGCTTGTCCATAACAGATGCAAACAAGAAAAAAGAACTGGGAAACCTGTGCACCTGGGAAATTCAAAGGGGCCAGAATATGTTGTCAGTTTGGCTTTTTGGTTGTACCAGGGGCCTCTTGGCTTAATGGGAATTGAGAAGAGGGAAAAAAAATAAAAATGAAAGAAAAAACTCTCACGAGTTTGCAAATTCAGACAGGAAACAGGTGAGTGGTTTGAATTGGATGCAGTGTGGGCTATTCTAGAATGATACTGACTGATTAGTTATTTTTGATAACATCTGAAGAAAAGGAGAAGGAAAGTGTTTCTGGAGAATGTTCTTCCACATCCCTGGAATCTGCAGTTTAAGAGGAGGCAAGAAAGAATTCTTGCTTTACCTGTGGACTGGCTTAAGCCGTGTGGCATCCAAGGAATGTTTCAATTGTGTCTGTGTTTCTCTTTACATTCCTTCTTGTACCTCATTGTTCAATTCACTTTTGTAAATTCCACCTAACACTTAAATATTTTTAATTTCTCCTTTGACCTTAATCTCCTTGCTAATTTTATCTGTCTAATTAAAAGCAGCAGAAGCATGTCTGGGTTTACATAGAATGGTGTCAGAGTGTGTGTACCTGGATGCAGCCCAGTGGCTTGTCCCTAAGTTACAGGAGGATCCTTCACAGCTGACCTTTTTCTCTGTAATGTGGAAGACAGAGAACACTTCCCTGACTCCATGGCTCCCCAAAAGTGGAATATGTATAGTCACTGGCACTGGTGTGATCCAAAAGAAAACACAAATAAATATGAAAACCTCAAATAAGAAGTCATGGCAAGCAAGCAGGAACAATCACTCATAAGATCACACTGGTTTCAGTTTACACACTGCATTTGAGAATTGGATATGCAGGTCGGTTTTATAAAAGGCATTTTAGACTGCTTGTTCATGGCGTATCTGAACATGCAGCTGGGGAGATAGGAGGCGGTAACAGGAGTTCTAGTACCCAAGTAGCTTTATTAGTACCTTATTATTGCCTTATTTAAGGCAGTATCAGCCTTTTTCCCTAGTCCTGGGCAATTGTGATATGGGAGGTCCTTACCTTCTGAAGTCACCTACCCAGATTCACTATAGCAGTATGCGCCTTCAAAGAGGCTCACAGGTGAGGGTTACAGCTCTGACCTAGGGCAGCTCATCTTTTTTTTTTTTCCTTAAATTCTTTTATTGGTACATTTCCGGTATACAATACATTTACATTTATCATTGGGAACTTGTACCTTTACATGATGTATCTTGGTTCTTATCTTTTCCCCATTCCGCTGCTCTCCCTTCAACCTCTCCACCCTTCCCTCATTTTAAAGCACTACTTTGTACTTGGCCCCCAAGGGACAGGAGAAGATGCTCTGTAGAAGATTTTCATGTGGCTGCAAAGGGTTCCAGTCTAGCCAGCTGGGTAGAAAACAAGGCCTCTCTTTATTAATTGCTTACCATTTCCATGCACAATTTATTAATTATCCCAAAGACCTCAACCCATGGACTGTCTTACAACTCTAGGCAATTTGGCTAATCTATTCTCAGTTTTCCACAGGAATGAATTTTAATTTGTCACCCAGTTTCTCAAGAAGCAACTTTAACCCCAAATCCTTATCATACTTCCACCATTGGCAACCCACCTTCCAAGCTGTGGACTAAACAGGCACAAGGTGAAGGTAAAGCCCTTTTGTTTGGTGTCACTCTAAGGTCTCAGAAAAGAGAGAGAGTCCTCAAGCGCACAGAGGAAAGCATGAGGGGATGATGAAGTCAAGGCCAGGTGTCTGGACACAGACCTCAGTGGAACGAGCATGACTGAGCTCTCCGCACCCCGCAGACACCCTACTCAACATCAGGTTCCAAACTGCCTCACCTCTCTACCCTCTGAATGACTATAGACCAGGAAGCAGGAAAAGGAAGGAGGTGTATTAATCAAGTAAGACCTCACACATTACCTCTGGCACTGGGCCAGTCATTAGCCTCTCTGAGCCTCAGTTTTCTCCTGTATGTAATAGGATTGTAACACCTGCCTTTGATGAAGAACATTTGAACCAACCACGTTTTTAAGTGCATTACATGTCAGCATTCTCTTCCTCCATAACTGTGTCAAATGGCAGGAGGCACTTCATTGTACCCAATTTACAGATGTCCAAAATGAGAGACAATGACCTTTCCCAGACCACATAATGGTGGAGTCCAGATTTTGATTCAGACATCCGATCTCTTCTCTTAGCCACTGGCCCAGTGAGTTTCACACTGGAGCCTTTGTTGGCATCACCCAAGGAGGATTGTTCCAATTTTATTTTATTTTTTTCTTAAATTCTTTTATTGGCACAGTTTAGATATATAATACATTTATATTTATCTTTGGGAACTTGTACCTTTACATAATGTATCTTGGTTCTTATTTTTTCCCCATTTCCTGTCCTCCCTTCACCCCCTCCACCCTTCCCTATTTACAAAGACTTTGTTTCCATTCTTTTCTTTTCTCATATTTTTTCCTTTCCCTTCTTTCCTTTCTCCTACCCCTCCCATTTCCCCTTCCCCTTTGGACCTTTTCTTCCTATTTCACATTATCAATTATTTATTTTAATCCTTATTTACACTTTCAGTTTCTCACACTAGAGAAACTATTCAGTATTTAGACATGTGTTTCCTACTTATTTCATTTAAGAGTATGGCCTCAATGTGCATCCATTTAGCTATAAATGTCTCTAGCTTCTCATTCTTTATGGCTGAGTAATACTCCATTTTATTAAAAAACCACATCTTTTTTATCCAGTCTCCAGTTGATGGGCAATTGGGCTGTTTCCAAGTTTTAGTTATTACAAACTGTGCTGCTATGAACATGGGTGCACATATATCACTGTGACATGATTCTTTTAATTCTTTGGGGAAGATACCCAGCAGGGGAATAGCTGGGTCAAATGGGACCTCTAGTCCTAGTTCTTTGAGGTATCTCCATACTGATTTCCACAGTGGTTGCACCAGCCTGCACTCCCACCAACAGTGAAGGAATGTTCCTTCCTCCTCACAGCCCCACCAGTATTTGTTATTGGTTGATTTCTTGATAGCAGCCATTCTTTCTGGGGTGAGGTGGCATTGTAGTATATGTGCTGCCAAAGCTAGCACAGGGAGGATTATTCCAGCACCGATCATCAGCCCACCATCTGGTTTCTGATGTGTTTGGCCTGCAGTGGAACCTGACAACCTGAAGTTCTCAGAGAAGGTCATTTGATGCTGGTGCTTCTGGTCCAGGGACCACACTTTGAGAATACCACACTACACTAACCTACCTTTCCAAGAGTTCATGGTACTCGATATAAAATATAGTCATTGAGGTTCTTGAGATACTCAGAAGGAGGAGAAATGAACCCTCATGCTCTTTGGCATGAGGTGTTGGGAGAGGCTCATGGGCCCTGTGATCTTCTGTACAGAGGTGTCTGTGCCCATGGGCACTCTTGGCTACAGGGGTCTCCCTTACACTTTCACTAGAGATCCCTGGGGAGAATGCTCACCGGCAACCCTCTAATCATCAATTGCACGTGTTACCTCATTATCCAGGTTGAGACATTTCTTTAAAACATACTTTGCATGGTAGTCAGTGACCTTGGCTCTGAGAGCCAAGCTGAGATACAAATTTTCAGCTGAGCTTCACAACCAGGCTGCAGCTTAAGGAGAGAGGACCTCCAAGAATCCGAGAGTGGGGACCACAAAGAAGGCAGGTGGAGGGGCCAGGGATTTAGCTCAGCGGCACTGCTGCGCCTGCCTGGCAAGCGCAAGGCCTGAGTTCCATCCCCAGTACCAACAAAAGAACTCAGATGGAGGATACTTGGCTAATGTATCAGAAGTTCCAAGAATGATGACAACATGTGGGAAAATCCTGAGGATTAAAGCAACCTTTCTTCTTGCAACACTCAAAGAAAGAAATGAGGACCTACGAAGAGCATAGAGAAACTGGTGAAGGTGGGGGAATAGGACTTCAGAGATGTTGGGAGCAGGAAAATAGAGATCTGGGGCAAGAGAAAGAGAATTTCAAAAAAACTAGTTAAAAATGCAAGAGTTGGATGGCCCTGAAGGCTTTGTACTTGAGAATTTCATCAACATTTTAGAAATAATAATGGCTCTGAAAGTGGTACTGAGGGCACAATTAAGTTCCTTGCAAGTGAAGTTAGGAGAAGGCATACTCATGATGGGCAATCCACAGCAAAGAGACACTGTTCAGCATTTTCAAAGGGCACTCAGTATTAAAAGAAGCCTGAATGCTAAAGCCAAGGTGAGTACCTTTCAGTTCATATAGAAGTTATAGGGTCATTTTCTAATGCAACATGAGATTCTGTACTATCCAAGACATGGGGCTAAAGGCAAGGGTGGTGGTAGAGGTGAAACCCTGAGGTTACAGAGAAGTTGTCAAACAGAAGAAGGGGTGTCTAGACCACACTTGAAAGTCTTTCAAGTTTACTGAGGTCAAAATGTGACTCATAACCAGGGAGCCTCTTGGGATTAGCAATTTCTACATGTGAATGGGGTGCACAGAGTCCCGAGAACTCTTAGTCCCTGGCAGAGTACAGGTGATGGTGGGCTGGACAATGTTCTGCAGGACACATACAGGGTGGGTGATGTAGACAGACTCCTGCCCTTCATCACACACCTAGAAGCAAGGAGAGCCCTCATACCCTATATCCCTTCCAGGCTGGCCTTGCTGACACAGGCCCTTGATGCCTTCCCATGCCACTTGGGAATGTCCCCATTCTTCTGGGAGTCATGACTTGGCACATAGCCTTCCAACCAGCACCTTCTGGCCATTCGTGGGGGAGAACAGACAGGAGACATGTCCTTCTCACTGAGCACCTGCCCTCAGAACACCGCCTACCCTATGGAAGGTGCTCGGGAAATGTCTGGTGTTGAAATAAGTTTGAATTAAGAAAGTTTAACAAGTCATTATTTCACCTACAGAAGTCCATGACCTTAGCATGATTTAAAATAAATTAGTCTCTAGGTATTAAGTTGGAATCTTTCTCAGTTACTCTTAACTGCTATCAATCGTAGCCTACCCTAATTTTAGTTTTGTGAAGTTTAAAGGAGTCCCTTTTCAACCCTGTCTGAATCTTTAACACGATGTCACAATCTTCCCCAGAGCTCCTGCCCGAGGTACAGCAGCCTCCCACTGAGTGTCAGTCACTGCACAAAGGCCCCAGAGACAGAAATTAATTTAACACCATTCCTGGTCAGATCTGAGAGGCAGAGGAGCAGGCTCAGAGGATGACTCATCCTGAGAGCAGGCCCAGGGCAGTGTCCTGCCAGGAAGAAATGTGCCTGAGCAAGGGGGATGGACAGGGGCATCTGTGACCAGGGAAACCTCCCTAGTGTTTTTAAAGCCCCTCTTTTTAGACTTCCTTTCCAGTCTTCCTAAAGCTGCCATTACTTTCAGAATTCCTGTAGCCTGCCACTTACCTGAAGAAAAAATTGAAATAAGAAAACAAAAAAATATTATAGGCAAATAAGCTTTTTCTAAGCTACTAAGCACATGCTGTTCTATTTGCCTAGAAAAACAACCTCTCTTCACCCCAAGATGACTTTGACTTTCTCTTGTGATCTTATTTAAATTCATATCCATGTATATGAGCAACTGCTCTGGCTCTGAAAATGGGTTTCTGACACAGAATGCAATGACAAGTAAGTTCCAGTTACGATCTTTATAGTGGAATTCAACACTGTAAGTATCATTAGTGCAGCAATGAACAGGGCTACTGGAGCACCAAAAGGGAGCTGCCATTGTCCCAGAAGGTTAAAGAAGGCATCCCTAAGGGGGTCTGCTGAACTAGATAGAACTCAGGGAGTGCAAGGAGTTATCAAGATTGGGGATGTTAGTTGTGGAGTGAATAGCTGGCCCAAGGTTCAAAAGCTAGAGAGTAGATGGCATGGCTGTGGGATCACAGCTGTTCATCAGGGCTGGGAGAGCACAGTGCTGGAGGTGGGTGGCTGGAGGAGTAGACAGGGGCCAGATCATGAACGGTATTATGTGATAAGGAGTCTGGATATTATCCTGAATGCAAGGAAAGTGCGTTGAAACAAATATTTTATACCAATCATTCTGGTCACAAAATGAAAAGTGGAAAGCCAAGGACTAGATTCAACTCAGGGAGACTAAGTAGTCTAAAGGCAGGGGTGCAGGGATCTAGGCCAAAAAGTGATGGACGGTGGTCTTAGTCAAGGTGTAGAAGCAGCAGTCTGTGGGGGTGGTGAATTCAAGAAATGCAAAGGAGGCAAGACCCACACAAGGGGGAGGTAGATGGTTGTCAGGGGTATCTAAAAAAGGGGTCAAGGATGACAGCCCAATTTTCTAGTTTGATACCATTCACTGAGATAGGTTATACAAATAGGGGGGGAAATTAATGTGTGTGTTTGTGTGTGGGGGGGTGTTATACAATATGAACCTGAGTTGCTGGTAGCCACTGGGTACAGTGGTCCATAATTCATCAGGATATGGGCTGATTATAGAGATTTGGGAGCCACCTTTATTTAAATCAATGCTAATTAAAGCCATAAGAGTAGCAGACTTACTGCATGAGAATGTGAATGAGGAAAGAGAAATGAGTTTGTGTGGAACCCTGAGACACAGCTTTACCCAAGGCAAATGAAGCCTTGTAGGGGGAGTCTGAATAAAGCCACAAGGGCCAAGGAAAACAGGAGCATTCAGCATCCACACAACCAAAGGAAGACATTTCTGGGTTAGAACAGTAGTCACAAGGCCCAGCACTGTCTAGGAAGGTTAAGTGAGGTGAAGATTGGAAACTACCCATGAGTTTAGCCACAGGAAGTTATGTGTGCTATTGTAAGGCCAGTTTCAGCAGGGAGATAATGGCAGAAGATGCTGGCTAGATGGAGGAAAAAGAGGACATGATAGTCTTCTAAGAACACTCTTTGAAGGAGAGAAGAAAAATAATACAGCTGGAGGTGACACCTTTTGGTCATTGCTTTTTGATTACTTCTTAAAAGAAAAGACCTGGGAGTGTTTAAAAGCTAATGAAAGTCTGTAGAGAGAAAAAGAGGAAGATAATTAAGAGTATCAGGCTCCACAAAGGTAGGGAATGCAGGTGGAGGGATCATGCACCTCCAAGTACGTGATAATTTGGTTTGGAGGAAGAATCCAATGAGGAATAACTTCCATTGTTAGCAGATCTTCAGCTCACCTTACAACTTCCTCACAATCTACAGAATTACTTAGCGCCCATGGAAGCTTGTTTGGAAGGGCCACAGTTGAACTTCCAGGCCTTGCACAGTACTACTGGAGTGCTGAGGTAGGCATGCTCGTTTCTGATAAAGTGGGTGAGAGGAGTTAGGAAGGAAGGAAGGAGAAAGCATCCCAGGCTCTTCTCCTCCTCAGAAACCCTCAACTACTGCCTGTGCCCAATGGGATCACATCTAATTTCTGGTTGTCCATAAAAGGCCCAAGCCCACATCTCTAGCCCAACTTCTCACCAAGGAACACTGCTGCCTGCCCATCCCCTTCTCACCTCTGTGACTTCCCTCAAAGCTGTTCTACTAAGAACCCTCTATTCTCCATCCCCTGATTCTAATAGAGCCAGTTCAGATGCCATGAGTCTTACGAAGAAGGCTGCATTTGCAATCAGTCACCTCCTACACAATGGTCCTTATTTCTATCACACTCATCCAGTTCACCTTACCTTCTATCCAGTGGGTTCCTTGAGGGCAGGAAATGGACTATATCATATGCTGGGTCTCCATAAGATCCACACATAAATATCTGTGAGAGGGATGGCTTGGCCAGGTCAGGAGGGACTAAGCCCAGAAGGAAGAACAGTCTTGGGAATTTGGAGTCAAGGAATAAGTAACTTCTGGGACTAGGATCAGAGAGAGCCATATATACATTTATATATGTATATATAAACATATATATATGTATATATGGAAGTTGTGTTCAAGGCTGCAGCAAAGATAACAGTATATAGTGATCAGCAACCATCAGTCAAGAGGAAGTTCATGGACAGCCTAATGAGTGAAGGGGCCTGACAACAGGACCATTTAGGAAGCCTGTAGGATTGGGAGATCTATTTGGTAGGACAGAGTCTTCACCACAGGGCAGAACTCAGGGTCAGAACACAAGCATCCTAGGAACTAGTGTAGGGGGATGGGGAACTGAGCCATAGTAGAGCAAGGCCCCACTCATTCTTTGGTCAAACATGCATGAGGCTATTTCTGGGTGCTGGGGGATTTTGAAGGTGTTGGGTATATGCCACAAAGTCATGATCTTAATGGAGCATTCCCCTCAAGGTGAAGTCCTAGCTTGGCAGGACAAGCAAAGCTTACTTAGAGTCCAAAGCTTCAGCCACAGGGAGATGCAGGACGCAGCAGGTCTCTGACTATGGTAAATCCTAGGGAGAAGGCAAGCTAAGGGGTAGGACAGCCCATTAGCTGGTGGGCCAGAAGAGAGATCAGGCAGATCAAGGAGAACATGGTTTCTTCTAGTCACTAGTGGTGTGTGGCAGGATAGGCTAAATCCTTCAACCTCAGCTTCCCCAGCCCTCATACAACAGGGAAACAACCAAACTGAATGGGGTGGGGAGCCAGGGCTGTTCTCATGAGGATCTTTATTTCTACAGGGCACAATCCTCAGTGTGCACAGCAACCTGTACCTATTCAGATACTATGCAATCTGTTAAATGAGCAGATGAGCAGGTATATACTTAGGACCATATCTGCCCACATTAGGTGTCTGGGTAGGAAGTGAAAGCCTCAGAAAGTCTCCCATGTCTAAGCTGTATGGACATAATTGACCTCTTCCAAAGCTGAATGGCAATGGCTCTTGTTGACCCTCTGAGAAACCCCTGCCCCATGCTAGAGCAATTGCCTTGCTTCCCCACATGCACTAGGAAAAGTCTAAACATAGGAGGCTGAGCAGAAAAGTGCCTGACTGCAAAGGCCAACAGTGTTTGGCATACCAACTGGGCTTCCCTGTGTGATCACAGACATGTTAGACCAAAGCCGATAGATGTGCAGAGGAGGATTAGGGCTCCCATACCAGGCTTGGTTATAAGAGGGACAACTGGAAGTGTTCTACTATTGGAATTTAAGCAAGTCTTTCTGTCAGCTAATTAGAGGAGGTGTTCCTGTGGTGGGAGCTGAAATTATGACCACTTGAGAAGTTCTCAAAAATAATAATCACAAATCCAATAATATAAGTAATGATAGCAATTGTAATTTTTGAGTGTTTACTACAAGATAGGCAAACCAAGGACTTATGTAACTGATATTATTATACGCACTTTGAAAATGAATTAATAAGGCTCAGAGAAGTTCAAGTAGCTTGTTTAGAACATCCTGAAGAGCCAGGATCTGAACCCAAGTTATTAGCCAGTAGTGTGTTCTCTGAGTCACCAAACAATGTTGCTGCCAGAGCTGGGTGCAGCCTCAGAATTCCTACTGGCCTCTTCTGACACACAGTGAATGTGACTTTGCTACACTCTGAGACTATGTGTAAAATGAAAGTGGTGTTTTCTACCCCATAACATTTTTGCTAGGATAGAATAAGGGGCCACATACGAACCACATAACACAGAAATCACATAATCTAGTTTTTCATTCTTGGGAAGGGCTCAGTAAATGGTGGCTAGTATCAGTTAGTTTATTTCACTTTTAAGGATTTGGGAACATGACCTAAAAATAGAAAGTGAATCAGTGCCTGGGGTTTGTTGTAAAAAGTCTTCTTGGCTTCTGATAAAGGTCAATCCTTAACCTCTGTGGACTAGGGGTTTTTGTGAACTTCACAGTTGCATGTATCTGTCTTCTTAATCGTTTCTGCCCTTCACCTTGCGTGTTTGCAGAGATTGGACTGTAGCTTTGCCTTGCTCCTGTGTGGATTCCCAGGCCACTTGTCATATTGGAGCAATGACAGGATTCTGGAAAATTCTCTTCAGTGTGGTGCAGAGGCACACTGCTTGCTCATTTGAAAAGGCCAGCCACCTTTCCTTCCTGGTACTTAATCAAATCTCTTCTTTCCATCAAAGCCCAATTGCTAGGCCTTTTTGTCATTATGAAAAGCTTTCTTTAGCCTATTTCTTCAGCAATTTTCTTTTGACCACAAAGCCATTCTTAGGAGTGGACCTGCTGGGTTTCCAAAAGTAAGTGGAGTGTACCATTGATAGGCGAGAGGGTCCTGGACACATGTGTCCAAATTCTCTAAAATTAGAATAGTTTTAAATTTATTTTGAAATACACCAAAGAAAAATATACCTAGCACAGAATGGGTGCATTACTTAGCAGAAATTAGGAAGTTTTCTCTTGAAATGTTTATGCAAGTAAAATTCTGTCTTGGTTTTAGGGTAAAATAGTAACTAAATGACAGTACAATGAATATGTGAATATGGCAAAAATATTTCAGAGGGAATTGAAAAATAGAAATCTGGAGACCTGTGGATCTTCCTCATTTTCCTTTCCATTTCCCAGTACCACCCCTCTGGCATGCACAGGGTGCACACAGTCTCTGATACCATGGCTCCACCCTTATCCTTTCCCACCTCCTCTCCCTTGGCTGCTCCCTAGCTGTCTTTGGAGTGTCAGCAGCTCTGCTTGAAGGTATCCCACAGTCCTCCAGCTTAGATCAGCTGTTCTCCTTTGTGGCCCTCAGCTCTCTGTATTTCTCACTAACATGGTGTTCAGCTCTCTGGTTTCTAATGGTCAGTTCATGTATCTTTCTCCCTCAGAGTTTCCCTAAGACATGAACCTGCAGGCCTGAGACAGTCATAACAAATGAATCGCTCAAATAAATGAACTAATAATTCATCACCTTAGGACCTAGTATCTTTGGCATGAGTCACCTCCAATCTAGGAAACCAAAAGCCTAACCATACTCTTTGAGTATGTTGATTCTTCTTGATCATTACTTCATCCCAGGTTCAAGGTTGGGGCATGTCTACTGTAACTCTTTAGGACCCTGTATACACCACTTTGTTCATGTGATTCATCTGTGCCCTCACTAAATGGAAATGCTGCAGCCAAGCAAGGCACCTAGTGGTGGGTTTCTCTGGAGGATGAAGTAGATGGCACCAACTTTTATCCACTTTTCCCAGTGGGAGGAGGGATCCTTTGCCTATTGGTGACCTTCAGCCTTGCTCACAATCTAATATTTTCCAAATGCAAAGTGCCTACTACAACTTTGAAAGATATTCTCTCTGACATCCAAATTAACAATTAACAATTTTTTTTATTGTCTTTCCCACCATGGGGCTCAGCTCCTGCTGGGATATTTCACAGAAAGGACATTTTGCCAACCATTAATGTGTCTGGCCCAGGAGGCATTACTATATGGCTGATTTCATTTGAGTGAACATCATTCCTTCGGTCTTATTTGCAAACTGTCCTATGGTGCTGAGATTTAGTTAACTGTTAGAATTCTGAATCCCATGGCTAGCAGGAAACCAAGCCAGAAAATAGCATTTCTTCCAGATTGTAGTGCAACAGATCTAAACCAGGGCATGGCAATTATTATTTATTTTTTCCTAGAAATCAATGTAGTGAATATTTTAATCTTTGTAGACCATATGATTTCTGTGATAACTATTCAACCCTTGCCATTATAGAATGAAAGCAGTTATAGACAATAGTTCAATAAATGAACATGCTTCTGTTTCAATAAAACTTAATTTAAAAAACAGGTAGAAGGCTACTTATTCTACAGCTTTCTGAAACTTGGTCTAAGTTGGTAGTAAGAGCTCCTGCTTTAGAGACAATGGCCAGAGTCAGAGAAGCTGTAGCAAAGGTCAGCAACACAAATATTTGTTAAAGCCTCAGCAACTAAATACAAATCTTAGGGTTGTCTAATTAGCTTTGTCAGGCAAGCCTTACCAGTGGTGTCTTAGAGTAAGTCTTAAAAGTTGGTTTAAAAGAATCTTATTGTAACGCAATATTTTATTTTAACACTGTTACCACAAAAAGGTAGACACAAAGCAAGCTTTCCAAAATACAGTTGTGAGTGGAGAAAAGTAGATGGCCCATTGGGCCCATGGCCAATGTTAAGAAGACAGTAGTCCTGCACTAAAGAACCATGAAAGGGAAGAGTCAGGCATCATGGAATCTGTCTTCATGGAACATGGAGATCCCTTCTCTGGAAAACCAATGGGAGTTGAAAAAGTTGAGGAGAGGCTGCTGCTAGCAATGAAAGACTTGAGCGGTTTCCAAAAGTCAAAATATTTATTTATATATTTGTTCCTTTGCTCATTCACTCACTTACAAATCTGTATTGAATACCTGTGAGTGTCAGATTCAGACTTTGCTCATAGCCTAACAGAGTGGACAGGTAAATTAAAATAATACAAGAAAGGCTACAATAGAAGCAGGCATCCTAGGGGGGCCAGGGGGCCAGGGGGCCAGTGGGCCAGTTTATCATAGTCTGGAATGAAGCAGGAGACAAGGTGGCTATTTGCAGACAGCCCATAGCTTCCGCAACTTGCAGGGGGTATCAGATGTGCCCAGTGGGGGAAGCTTGGGCTCCAGCTGCCAACAGCCCTTGCTCACAAGGGTGCCTCTGTTGGCCTTGATGGAAATTCCTCAGGGACCCAGACCATGTCTGCCTTTCATATGGGCTGTCAGGGTCATCAACACACCTCTGTCACCTCGCAATCCCCAAAGTTTTCTCAGAAGCTAAGGTAAGATTTATTCTATTCTACACATGATAGGAAAGTCATCTCTTTTCCAGCTCATGATGAGAAGCAAGCACAGTCAGCTGCCACACACATGTAATTAGAAGAAATAAGAACAGTGGGAGGAAATTGGTTAAGTAAGCCCAAAATGACTTTTTCATAATGAAGGAATGAATAAATCTCGGAGAGAAGAAGCTAACTAAAGATAAGAGTGAGCCCCTGTCTTCCCTTTACTACACATCCTGGTTTCATAAGGGATCCCAGGCTTGCCTCACAATACAGGGTTTTACCTTGTGCAGAGTGGTTAGTGACCTCACTTTTTGGGGTGTGATGTAGGGGTTTAGATCATTCCCCTGTGCATTACTGCATTTGTGTAGATGCTGTCACTTCTCTAATTTCAGGCCATATGAGTGCATCCTCTTCTCAGTCCTGATCCTTCTGGCAGAATCTAAAACCCTGGGCCTGGACCCTATCTCCTCATGGCCCTTCCTCTGAATGAGTTTGACTGTCCATTGGTTAGCTGGTTCTTATGGAGGCTGACTCTGACTCTGACTCATGCCCCTCTCTTCTCCCTCTTCCTTTGCTCTGTGAAATGCTTTTCAGCTGTCAGTCCTGTTTCTAGATTTCTATGGCAACCACAACCCCCAGCCTCACTGCCGTCTCTCCCCTTGCTTATCTCCCCACCCCCATCCCATGTTTCTTTTGCAAGTAGAATTTGCAAGGAAGCTGCCAGCAGGCTGGGCTTCTAGTAATTTCCCTCATAAAACAAATGGCTGAAGATATGAAGTTGCTTTGCATCTGTGACAAGGGGCTGGCTGAGGGAAGCCACTAGGGGACAGAGACACAAGAAGGAGCAATGTGGTACGCACCTGAAGAAAGGGTCCTGGGGTACTGTGGTTGATAGCCCTGTAAAGTCAAATGCACCTGGGCCATAGCACTGAGGGAGGTGTAGAAAGCTCCTCCAGCTGTGTCTGGACAAGAAGGCCCAGTGGAGAGCTGACTGGCGGCCATCACAGAGGCATAGCAGGAAGCTGCAAGGGCTGTTGAGTGCACAGGGGAAAGTGTGCATATGCCAGGCTGCTGTGACAAGGACCTAGGGGATCAAGGACACAAGCTGCAGCCCACAGGGGAAATTATCCCAAATATCCTCATTATCAAGGCAAGTGCCTCTGAACCCATCAGCACTTAACTGCCGGAAGAATCTTTTCCCTGGAAGACAGGACCATTTCACCAACTCTAATGGCCACTTATATCATCCCAGTGCACTGCAAGCCAGAGGTTCCTCTAAGTACTGCAGGCTGCCAGGCAGGTGTCAGGGAAAGGGCAGGTGTAGGGAAGTGAAGGCCAACAGGAGGGCACATTGCTTGGACCAAGGTGAGGCAGTTTTACCCTGGAGGGAGTAAGCACACAAGAGCCCAGGGAGGAGGGTACATACTAATAGCTTTATTAGGTGTCTTTTCTATAAATAAAAGAAAAATGTTTTGGCTGCTAATGACCTTCAAATTAGCAGCTTTTTCCAAAAACACTTATGTATTTTTAATTCCAAACATAGCTGAATGTCAGTTGCAGAAGCTATGAAAGCAGCAGGGCAGCTGGGTAATTTTAAATAAGAGGAAACCCAGATCATTATTTTTGAAACTGTCAGCTTTTACGCCTCTTAATGGATTCACTTTCTATCATCTCTCCCCCATTACTGTGGTCTTTGAAGACTCACAGGCATCCTCTGTGGGAGGGAGGAGCTGAGGCTCAGGCCCCTTACACGGAGGGACATGGAGCTCTAGTTCCTACCTTGTCTGTAACAGCATCACAGTCACTGGCAGGAAGATAACACAAAAAGCTTCAGAAGAGCATTGGAGAGAGGAGAATTTCTGCCCAGAACACAGGATGCAAGGTAACGAAACATGGGGCTCCCTTCTTGGAAGCCTGCTCCTGATTCCAAGTTACAATAAGAGAAATCAATGACCTTAGAGCAGCAGAGAGATGGTGGGATAGAGAGGAGATAGAGAGACAGAGAGAGACAAGGAGATACAGAGACAAAGGTAGATGGAGAAATGAAGCAAGAGGTTGAGTAAGGAGGAAAAACCAGCAAAAGAGCAGCATTTCTCAATGCATGGGCCCCAGGCCTGTAGCATCAGCACGACCTGGGAACTTGTGAGGGATGCACATTCTGAGTAGCCAGCCCAGATGCTAAAGCTGAGGAGCTCTGGTGATGAGGAGAATCTTGATTGGTTTTGTTGTTGTTGTTGGTACCAAGGATCGAACTCAGGACGTTGCGCTTTTGTGGCAGGCAGTGGAACCATTGAGCTAAATCCCTGGCCCTTGACTGATTTTTAGCAAGTCTTCCTGGTAATTCTGATGCCAACAAAAGTGTGAGAAAAACTGGCATCTTAGAACAGAGGAACCAAAGCAGAGGAAGGAACGGAGAACAGTGAAGATAGTGAGAAAGAAGAGGATGAGACAATGGCAAAGGAGAAGTAGAAGCACAGAAGAGAAGAGAGATATGAAAGTGAGTCTGTATGGTCTACTCCTGTCCCTCCAAACATGCACCCATGTTGTTTTCAATTAATCAGCCCTCAGGCATCTCTTCCATAGACACCACTGACACCAATGCCCAGTCTCATCATCTGGATCCTCTCTTTACCCACAGGTTTCAGAAAATATCTAACCTCTAAGTCACAGTGACCCTCAGCCATCTGATGCCTTTTCCAACACTAGGGGTGATTATAACATTTGTCTGGACTTAAAACTGGTTCATGTGCTCTGCTTTTGTTCCTAGGGACTCCTGAGCAGTTTTATGCAATGGGCACTCCATTTTCACTTTCCACTGGTAGAAAGTAGCTCCCAGGCCGAATTTTAGATAAATTTGAGTTTTTTTCCCAAGCTGTCAGGCCAATGGATGAAGAGCAAATATATTTTCCATTTGATCATGAAGCTCATTTGGTATCTAAAGCATCATTGTTCTTGTGTTCAAAGTTATCAAATGCAAGCCATCCTTAACTACATCTAGACAATAGACCTGTAGAAATGTCTTCCCTATGCAGAGGTAACTCTGGCCTGACTCCTGCCTCATAGGTAAATACTGGGGAAAAGAACTCCTGCTGGGAGACTCCCGCCCCACTGAGACCTCAAAGTGATGTTTGCTTTGTCCAAAGACTCTGACCATCTCAAATGGCAGCGTGGAAACCTCTTAGGTAGGCTAGGACCATTCTTATTTGGACGCTCTTAAGTAAAGTTTTCATTTGTTCAATAAATGTTTACTAAGAAAAACTACAAGCCAGCACAGTTAGAAATGTACATCATTAAACAAAACAGAGATCTGTGTCCTCAACAGGATCTAGCAAGGGGAGAGAGAAAACTAACAATCAATATAACACCTACATTATGTGATGTCCTTGAAGGAAAAAAGTGCTGTGGGGAAAAGTTGGAGAGTAGGAAAAAGATGGCTTGGAACTTTATTTAAAGTGATCAAGACAGAGCTCTTTAAGAAGATAAGATTTCAACAATTGTTTGAAGAGAATAATGGAGTGAGCTATGAAGGAAGAATCTCTCAGGCAAAATCCACAGGAACTATGACTTAGCATGTTCACAAAACAGTCTAATGTGTTCGAAGAACAGAAGTAGACTTTCCATCTATCCTCTCATTAAAGCCACATCATGCCCTAGTGCACTTAGTATCATTATTACTATTTCATAAATGTAAAAACTGAGGTTTAGGAAGAATGCATGTGTGGATTCTCTAAAGTTGTCCAGATAACAGGGAGAAAGAGCCAGGATTCCAATCCTGATTCAACTAATCCTTAAACATATATTGTTTTCTAGAACCCATCTACCTCTCAGTGTATAAGGGTCAATGTGGGGACGCTGATCACAAATGGGATGAAGAGTTCAATCCTGAAGACAAGGGAGACATCAAATCCACTAGGCACAGACAACATGGGAAGGCTGATGCCACCTACTGTGGCTTGACCCCCAAATGGTAGGACACTGCTCTCCCAAGGGGAAGCGACTCACATTGAAGAGGGTAAAACTCATGGCCAAAAGAAGATGCAAGTCCTAAACAGTAACAGAAAAACCAAGGAGAAGGCAGTTTAAAGTCTCCTGGCCCAAATAACTGGTGTCATAAGATTCTACCAGAAGTTATCTCATGGTAAAAAATCGAGACAATTTGGGTTTCCATTGCTGGGGAAGTTGATATACAAAATTTGATGGATGCACACCATGGAGTGCTCTGTGTTCCAGTTAATGTACTACTAGATTTTTCACATAACAACAAGCATGGATTTTAAGACCAGAGGATTAGGTGAACAAAGAAAATAATTAAATTATAATGGAAGAAAAACTGTCCAATTTCTTGATGAAAATTGTACTTTATATTTTGTGGTAGTGAGAAGATTCTCCTTTTTCATTATATTTTCAGTTGTTTTTAAATGTCTTTTATAGTTGTCCAATGTATTATTATTAAAGTCTTTTGATTAAATTTTTATTTTTGTTTTTTATTTAGGTACATGATAATAAAGTTTATACTAAAAGAATATTAATTCCAATTTGTCTGCCAGGCATGGTGGCACATGCTTGTATTCCCAGCACTTGGGAGGTTGAGGCAGGAGGATTGCCATAAACTTGAGGCCAGCCTGGGCTACATAGTGAGTTCAAGGCCAGCCTAAACTACACAGTGAGACCCTGTCTCAAAAATAAAAAAAATTGTCAGTGCTTTCTATTTAATTTTCCTGCTTTATTGCATTGTCTCTGAAGTCTAGAAAAATATTCAGTAAAAATATTGGCATACTTTTTATTGAACTAGAAGTGCTTTAAGTGTTTCACAGTGAAGTGTGACTATTGTTTACTATTATTACATATTTAAAGGAATTTCTGTCATTTTTAAAGAATTATTTAAAATTGACACTTTATTTTTCTTTTTTATTTTATGAAAAAATAGAACAAAATTTCATAACAAAATAATGTGAGTACTCACTACTATGAATTTTCCTCATAAGATTGCTTTCATTGTGTCCCATAGATTCCAACATGTTGTTTTGGCATTGTCATTTAATTGTAGAAATTTTTAATTTCCTCTGTGACCCATTGGTTATTCAGAAGTGTGTTGTTCATATGAAAAAATGCTCAACATCACTGGTCATTCGAGAGATGTAAATGAAAACAATGCTGAAATTCTGCCTCACCCCAGAAAAAATGGCTGCTATCAAGAAATCAACCAACAACAATAGCTGGCGGAGCTGTGGGGAAAAAGGAACAGTGCTCCACTGTTGGTAGGAGTGTAAACTGGTGCAACCACTGTGGAAATCAGTATGGAGATACCACAAGAAATTATGATTAAAGGTCTCATTTGACCCAGTTATTTCCCAGCTGGTTATCTTCCCAAAAGTATTAAAAGAATCATACCACAGCGATATATGTGCACCTATGTTGATAGTGGTACAGTTTGTAATAGCTAAAACTTGGAAACTGCCCAATTGCCCGTCAACTGGAGACTGGATAAAGAAAATGTGTTTTTGGTTTTTTTTATAAAATGAAGTACTACTCAGCCATAAACTAGAGACATTTATAGCTAAATGGATGCATATTGAGACCATACTCTTAAGTGAAATAAATAGGACATGCATGTGTAAATACTGAATAGTTTCTCTGGTGTGAGAAACTGAAAGTTTAAATAAGGATCAAACTGTATAATACATAATGTGGAATAGGAAGAAAAGGTCCAAATGGGAAGGGGAAGTGTGAGGGGTAGGGGAAAGGAAAGAAGGGAAAGGAATAAATATAAGAAAAGTAAAAAACAGAAACAAAATCTTTGTAAACAGGGAGGGCTTGAAGGGAGGGCAGGGGAATGGGGAAAAAATAAGAACCAAGATATATCATGTAAAGGTATAAATTCCCAATAATGAATGTCATCATATTGTATACCTAAAATGTAACAATAAAATTAATGAGTGAAAAAAATTCATAACAAAATAAGAGAAAAGCAATAGTTAACACATTGTTTACAATAATCTTAAAAGTTTGTACTCAGAGTATGAGACATAGACAAAAAAAGACTCTTATAAAGAAGAAAAGAAAAAACTGATAACAACATAAAACTTCAGTGAACTAGGAGAAACTAGTAATAACAAATGCTTGTGAAGACATGATGGAAAAGGAACATTTCTACATTGTTGGTGGGAATGTAAACTAGTACAACCACTATAGAAATCTGTGGAGATTCCTCAAAAAAACTAAAAGTAAAAATTCTATTTGACCCAGCTATCCCCTTTCTAGGTATCTTCCCAAAAAAGTTCAAATCATCATATTACAGGAATGCATGCATACCCATGTTTATAGTAGCACAATTTATTCTTTTTTTCCCCATTAAGTTTATTGGTACATTTTTGGTATAAAATACAGTTACATTCATCATTGGGATCTTGTACCATTATGTGAGTATGTTGGTTCTTATTTTTTTTCCCCTTCACTTGCCCTCCCTTCACCCCCTCCACCCTTCCCTATTTGCAAAGACTTTGTTTCCATTTTTTTCCTCCTCTCATATTTTTTCCTTTCCCTTTTTTCCCTTCCCCTACCCCTCCCACTTCCTCTGCACCTTTAGACCTTTTCTTCCTGTTACACAATATCAGTTGTATATTTTTTAAATTACAATATTAAGACCTAGGAGACATTACCACAGATTTTACAGAATTTAAAAGGATATAGAAAGCATATTACAAAAATCTGTTTTGAAATAAATTTGACAACTTCTAAGAAGTACCTTGGAAGACAAATTAATGAAACTAACTCTGGAGGAAATACAAAATTTGAATAGCACCTATTAAAGAAAATATATTCCTAGCTTGAAAACCTACCTATATGACAACAGCAGGCTCATAAACATTTTAACTGATAAATTATATCAAACAATTAAAGCAGAAAAAAGAAGGAACACTTCTCCCCTCATTTTAGAAACTCAACATTGAATAGCACAATTTATAATGGCTAGATCTTGGAAACAGTGTATATACCTATCAGTAGATGAATGGATAAGAAAAATGTATTTATACACAATGGCAGTACTATATTGCCATAAAGAAAGATAAGCAAGGCATTTGTAGGTAAACAGAAGCAACTTGAGAACATAATGTTAAGTGAAATAGTCAGACACAAATATAGTATTATCCTGTGCTTGATTTGTTTGTTTCATATCATATTCTTAAAATTCCTGTTCTTGGGCTGAGGATTTAGCTCAATGGTTTCGCCGCCTGCCTCACAAGTGCAAGAACCTGAGTTTGATCCCCAGTACCAAAAAAATAAAAATAAAAATCCTGTTCTTACAATTGTAATGCATTCATATCAATGACAGTATTCTTTTATGTGATTTTACCACAATTTGTTTCTTTTCTTTATTAGTGTACATTTGTGCTATCTCTAGTTTTTCATTACTATGAATAATTGTGATATGAATATTCTCACATATATCTTTTGGCACACATATCTTGTGGTATACACATGCATGAATTTCTGTTAGTAATTATATGGAAACGAAATAGTAAGATCATAAGGTATTTGTATGCACTGCTTTCAAATAATTTTCTTTCAAATAATTTTCCAATGCAGTAGAATAGGAGATAATGTTTCTCTTGTAATAGCTAAAGCTTGGAAACAGCTCAAGTGCCCATCAACTAGAAACTGGATAAAGAAGATGTGGTTTTTCTATAAAATGGAGTACTACTCAGCCATAAAGAATGAGAAACTAGAGTCATTTATAGCTAAATGGATGCATATTGAGGCCATACTCTTAAGTGAAATAAATAAGACACACGTGTAAATAGTGAATAGTTTCTCTAGTGTGAGAAACTGAGAGTGTAAATAAGGACTAAAAGGATTAATAACTAATAATTGATACTTTGAAATAGGAAAAGGTCCAAAGGCGTAGGGGTGGTGGGAGGGGAAGTGGAACGGGAAGAATGGAAAGGAAAAATTATGAGAAAAGAAAAAAAAATAGAAACAAAGTATGTAAATAGGGAAGAGTTTAGGGGTGAATGGTGTACAGGTAATGGGGAAAAATGAGAACCAAGATACATCATGTACAGGTATAGATAAATGTAAATGTATTGTATACCTAAAATGTACCAATAAAAGAATTTAAGAAAAATAAATAAATAAATAAATTCCCTGACATTTTCTAGGCCAAAAAAAATAAGATAATGTTTCTCTCAAAGAGACTGCTGCAAGTCTTACATCTAAATACAAGATAGTGTCAGGGCCAATCTGCCTGAATCCTCAAATATACTAATCCCACTTGACAAGTGAGAATTTTTTTCTTAAATTCTTTTATTGGTACATTTTAGGTATACAATTCATTTACATTTATCATTGGGTGCTTGTACCTGTACATGATGTATCTTGGTTCTTATTTTTTCCCATTCCCTGTGCTCCCTTCCCTATTTACAAAGACTTTGTTTCCATTTTTTCCTTTTCTAATAATTTTTCCTTTCCCTTTTTTCCTTTCCCCTTCTCCTCCCACTTCCCCTACTCCTTTGGACCTTTTCTTCCTTTTTCCAAATTATTAATTATTCATTTTAATCATTTTAATCCTTACAACACTGAGATTCCATCTCACCCGAGAAAGAATGGCTGCTATCAAGAAACCAACCAATAACAAATGCTGGCGGGGATGTGGGGAGAAAGGAACCCTTCTCCATTGTTGGTGGGAGTGTGACTGGTGCAACCACTGTGGAAATCAGTATGGAGAGACCTCAAAGAACTAGGACTAGAGGTTCTATTTGACAGAGCTATTCCCCTGCTGGGTATCTTCCCAAAAGAATTAAAAGAATCATACCACAGCGATATATGTGCACCCATGTTTATAGCGACGCAGTTTG
>NW_004624730.1:11586027-11614984 GCF_000247695.1 Heterocephalus glaber
TAGCTAAATGGATGCATATTGAGGCCATACTCTTAAGTGAAATAAATAGGACACACATGTGTAAATACCAAATAGTGTCTCTAGTGTGAGAATTTTTTTAACACTTCCTAACTTGTTAATCATTGAGTCTGAGTTGACCCACCACAAAAGGAAAAAGTATCAGCCCAGAAAGTAACATGTCTGCATGAATCAGACACCTACTTTCATTAGGTGAAAGCCAATACATGCTTTTCAGAAGGGGTGTTTCTGACCATTGTGAATCCACACACATAGTTCCACACCTTACTTAGAGAGTAGTGCATGAATTTTGTCAAGGTTTATCAGCTACCCTTAATGACAGAGGTGTGATTACATTACAGTCTGAACCACTGACACCCAAGCTTCTGGCTTGCCCACCAACAGGATGTCATCTTTTACATAGTGAAGGGCTTGGACATCAAGGAATAAAGTCACTCATGCTAAAACTTGACATCTCCAAGACATACTCCAGGGCTGTAGTAACCAAAACAGCATGGTACTGACATAAAAATCAATGTATAGACCTATAGGATGGAATAGAGACCACAGTAACAAAGAAACTAAAAACGTGCATTAAGACAAGATTTTTCAATAAATGATGTGGAGAAAAATGGATATTTTTATGCAGAAGATTGAAACTTGACCCCTATACAAAAATCAACTCAAAATCAATCAAAGGCTTAAATATAGGACCTGAAACTATGAAAGTACTATAAGAAAATATAGGCAAAACACTGCAACCCATCACTATAGGCACTTGTTTTTGGATAAAAATCTCAAAAGCAAAAATAGGCAAATCAGATTATATCAAATTAAGAAGCTTCTGCACAGTGAAGACAATAATCAAGAGAGTGAAGAGAGAGTACATAAGATGGAAGAAAATATTTGCAAATTTTTCATCTGACATATGATTACTATTCAGAATATATAAGAAACTCAAAAACCTAGCAACAAAAAACAAATAATACAATAAAAATGAGAAAATTAACTGAATAGATATTTCTCAAAAAAAGAAATTCAGGGCCAGGGATTTAGCTCAGTGACACTCCACCTGCCTTGCAAGTGCAAGGTCCTGAGTTTGATCCCTGGTCCAAAAAAAAAAAAAAAAAAAAAGAAAATTTAAGTGGCCAACAAGAATACGAAAAATGTTCAATAGCATTAGCCATTAGGGAAATACAAATCCAAACCACAATGATATATCATCTCTTCTCAGCTAGAATGGTTATTATAAAAAGTGATATCTACTGGTAAGAAGAGAGAAATGGAAACTCTTGTACACTGTTGGTGGGAATGTAAATTAGTACATTTCTTATGAAGAATAGTATGGAGGTTCCTCAAAAAGATAAAAGTAGATCTACCATATGATCCAGCTCTCCTACTTCTGGGTGTAAACTCAAAGGAAATGAAATCACAATATCAAAGGGATACCTGTACTCCCATGTTCCTTGCAACATTAATCACAAGAGCTAAGATATGAAAATAATTTAGGTATCCACTAAAGGGTGAGTGGATGAAGAATGTGGTATATACACCATAAAATTTAGCCATAAAAATAATTAAGTTGCTTAAAGAAAAATAGATGAAACTGGAGAATAGGTTAAGTTAAATAAGACACAGAAAGAGAAATAAATGTGTGTTCTTTCATATGTGGAGGCTAGAAAAAAATTAATTTAAACATATAATAATGATTTCTAGAGCCTGGGAAAGGTAGAGGAGAGTGTATACAGAAGAAGGATGAATAATGGGTACCAAAATACAGTTAGATAAAGGAATTGGTTCTAGTATCCCACCATGGGGTGACTAGTTCATAATAACCTATTATATATTTTATAAATAACTAGGAGAGAGGAGCTCAAAGACTTCAAAATAATGATAAAGAGATGGAAATGCTAGCTATGCTGATTTGCTTGCCACGTATTTTATACATGTGTTGAGTTATCACACTGCACCCCATAAATATGTAAAATTAAGATTATAATTTTAAAAGGTGTCATGTACCTCAAAACCTGACTCATTCACTAATGGCAAGTAACAGAGGAGTTTAGGTAACCTTGGGAGTGTACTAATTGTTCATGAAGGACATCTCTTCCGGTAGCTCTTCTGACCAGAAGAATCTGTATTTTAAAAGCATTCACAGTATTTGCACATTAAATATCAGTACAGTACTTCACCCTTATCTGTAGTTTTCCCTTCTGGTGTCTGAAAATATTAAATGGAAAATTCCAGAAATAAACAATTTATAAGTTTTAAATTGTGCACTGTTTGGAGTATCGTGATGAAATTTGACTCCCTCCTGCTCTAGGCTGGTAATTCAGATACATCAAAGAGAAGCCTTTGAGGGTTTCCTGTAAGTATGAACTCATATCATCATACAAAGGAGGGTGAGTATGCTCTAAAAAGATACTTTGAGAGACAGAGAGAGACCATATTCACATCATTTTATTGCAGTATATTATGATCTATTTTATTATTAGTTTTTTATTAGTTTCTTGTGCCTAATTTATAACTTAAACTTTTTCATAGCTATACATGTATAAAAATATGTAGCATTATATATAGGATGCAATATTACCCACATTTTTGAGCATTTGGAAAACATCTCTTGCAGATAAAGGGAGGACTTCTCTATCAATATTCATTCATCAGTGGAAGGCACAAAGGCATATTTAATTAACTAAAAGTTTCCATCTACCAGGATATGTTAACTTCCTTACCACATTCTCAACCTGGCTCATTCCTCATTAGTTGGATCCAGTCAAGAGTTGGATGCAGAGTTGGGCACCTATGTTCAACACAGCCATAAAAGTTTAAGTCCCTTCTCTCCCAAGTTCCCTACCTTACTGACAGGTACATATTACCTCCAGTGTTCCTTGGGGACATGGGTTGACATTAGCCCCGTCCCTATTGTTTTTCTTGTTAAAGAAGCTGAGGTCATGACAGGGTGGGTAGAGGAATCAAGGAAACTAAGCAGTGAGATGCTCCACAAGAGTAAAGAGGCCCATTTATTGCCCATTGTGAGCAGCACAGCAGCTACTCTCAACTCAATCAAATGAATTTGCATTGTTTTCAACCAACTCAATATTTTGTTAAATGGCAACATCTTCATGACTGGCACCATCTATTTCATCCTGGGTCATGACATGTGGCTGCCATCAGCAGCCACAGCCACACTGATTTCCAGCTAAGGCCATAGGATTTGTGACCCCTGGTTGAGTTGGGCTTGGCTCACACAGTGGTAACTTTGAGAAGTCCACATTAATCTAGAGACTCATTTCCCTTTGCTAAGATAATATGATCTAATTTCTCATTCAATTCTCCCATAAAGATCAAAGGAATTTTCCTTCATGGTATGACTGACAGCAAACATTTGAGATTTCTTTGGGCCAGTTTCTTATTCTGCAATGGGCTACTTTCATCATTATGATAAATCCAGTCTGGAGCTTGAACAGTAACCAGTGACTTATTTATAGTTTTATATGGGAGTTTTTCTGGTTTAGGAAAAGATCTCTGTTAGCAGCCAGTATCCACTGCAAAGAAACAGAATCTGTTACTGTCCTCTCCATGGATCCATAGTAGGCATGATAGGCTGCGGAGGGACTGAGCCATTAGACGATCCACCTGTTCTAATTTTTCTTTAACAAGCATCATACATCCCCGTCCTCTTGAATCTCACAAGTCACCAGTTAAAAGTCTATCAGTCTTCCCAGTTTCTGCACATAGTAGTCACAAATTTTCCTTCTGTTTATTCTTAGTATGGGTGTGAGTTTTTGTTAATAGTTATTTGATGAGGGTAGATCTTTCAGGCCTCTTCTCCTAGGGAAAATCTTAGATAACTTATCACAATCAGGTGAACTTGAAGCTACTGTCAGGCTGATGAAGAAATTCCCACATTAAAAGAGCATTGGAACACCAAGCCCAAACCAGGCAGCTGTCATTGAGCCTATTTCCTAGTTCTTACCCCACAACATCCCCCCCATTCTTTCTCATTAATGGGCAATAAAGTGGAGGACAATTTGGTCCTCCACTACACTTTGGTCAATATGCTTGCTTTCCTTAAATTGTATTAATCAGATCACTAGGTCCTCATGATTCCTCTTGCAGAAAATCACATCTCTGACAGAGTCCATCTTCAACATGGGGAAGGTCAGATATTTTTCTGTACTTGGAAGCTAACAAGTCATCCTGCCACTGCTTTGTGGATGCTGATAATGACACAAGACTCCTGGTCAGAGATGAAGGATTGTTTTTTTAAATTAATTATATTGGTACATTTTAGATATACAATATAATGGCATTCATCAGTGGAAAATTTCACCTTTACATAATCTCTCTCGGTTCTTATTTTTTCCTCATTCCCCTGACCTCCCTTCAACCCCTCCATCCTTCCCTATTTACAAAGACTTTGTTTCCATTTTTTTATTTTCTCATATTAATTCCATTCCCTTCTTTCCCCTTCCCCTACCACTTCCCCTTCGCCTCCATTCTTCCTATTTCACATTATGAAGGACTGTTTATTACTCACAGAAATAACAGAAACCAGAGTACTGTCATTTTGAGACCAGTTACACGAGCCCCATTTCCCACAGAGTGACATGGTGAAGGCAGGATGACACTTGAGTATACAGTGTGCTGCATTACAGCAGGACAATCCTTCAAATTCCCAACTGTCATTTTGCACTCTACTCTAGAAGGAGGCATTATCTTTATCATGAGAGCCTGAACCTTGCTTCAGAAGGTGACACTATCTCAACTGAGGCTGTTCACTATGCAAACAGTCTTAAAAAGACAGTCCAGAATGAAGGGCAATCATTGTGTGACTCACAAGTCAGGCAGAAACAAAAAAATCTACAAAGAATTGTCTCTCAAGATGTGTCACTTATGTAAGTTCATCTTTTTGAGATACACAGTTCTGTGGGTTTTGACAGACATATGTGGTCACATAACCAGTATCATAGTCAATGTAGAATATTTATTACCTCCAAAAGTTCCTGTATGCTCTTTTTTATCAATTTCTTTCCTCCTCTCTAAGACGCTGGCAAGCACCAATCAGACATTGTTTTCTAGAATTTTGCCCTTTCCAGAATGCCATATAGATGGAATGATAAAGGATATAGCTATTTGTATCAGTCTTTTTTACTTAAATGCTTTTGAGAATAATACACCTCATTGTATGTATCAGTAGTTCATTTCCTTTTATTCCTGAGTAGTATTCCATTGTATGCATGCGTAAAAATTTCTTTATCCATTTGCCAGTTGATGGACATTTGGATTGTTTCCAGGTTTTTACTATGATGAATAAATGCATCTGTGCATAGGTCTTTGTATAAATACAGTATATCTTTTTATTTCTTATGAGTAATTAGTTTGGAGTAGATTCTTGAGTCATATACTAAGTTCATATTTAGCTTTTTTTAAAAATGACAAACTCTTTTCATAAATGGTTGTGCCATTTTTCTTTCCTGGAAGCATTATATAAACACTTCAATTACCTCACATCCTTGCACTTAATATGAATTTTAGCAGTTTTTTCTTTTTTCCTAAATTCTAGTCATTCTAATAGGCATCCTGTGATATCTCACTGTCCTTTTATTTTGCATTTCCATAATTATTAATGATGACATACATCTTTTTGTGTGTTTATCATGTTTCATATCTTCTTTGGTGAAACATCTCTTCAAGTCTTTCTTCCGTTTTTTGGGATTTAAATTTTTTCTTATTATTTAATTTTGAGAACTTTTCCTTTCAGCTTTGAAAATTCCATATGTCTTATTATTATTATAAAGAGACAATTCAGGCCTGGGTCTATAGCCTCCTGAAAATGGTCAGCCTTCTGACCATTTTTTTTGTACTCAGTTAAGTTATAAAATATGATGTTTTTATGGAAATATACAAAGTGAAAAGGTAGATACAGTTGGGCAAGTTAACATATCCATCATCTCATGTAGTTCCTTTTGTTTTGTGGTCGTAGTTAAAGTACATAAAATCTACTCTCTTAGATTTCCAATGCACAGGATTATTTATAGGGCCCATCCTGTACATTAGATTGCTAGGCTTACAAGTATTCATCTTTTATTACTGAACCTTTGTACCCTTTGACCTTCATCTCATCATTTCCCCCAACATCTTGACCCTGGTATCTACTTGTCTACTCTCCATTTCTTTTCTTTTCTTTTTTTCTCAGTACTGGGGATAGAACTCAGGATCTTGTACTTGAGCTAAATCCCCCGCCCCTTCTACTCTCAGTTTCAATATATTTGTTTTTTAAATTCAACATATAAGTGAGAGATCATGCTGCATTTTCTTCTGGGTCTGGCTTATTTCCCTTGCTGTAATGTTCTCTAGGTTCATCCATGGTTTTACAGAAAAGGGTAAGATCTCTTTTTCAAAGGCCGAATAATGTTCCCCTCTGTATGTGTGTGTGTGTGTGTGTGTGTGTGTGTGTGTGTGTGTGCCTGTGTGTCTCTGTGTGTATGTGTATCTAGCCTCAATTTTCCTATTCATCCATATATCAACAGACACTTGTTCCTAAATCTTAGCTATTGTGAGTAGTGCTGCAATGAATACGGGAGTCTAAATCTCTTTAGGAAAAGATTATTTCCTTTCTTTTCAGTAATTATTCTGAAGAGGGACTGCTAAGTCATATATGGTAGTTCTATTTTTAACTTTTTAAAAAACATAAGCAGTTTTTCCACAGTGGGTACACCAATCTACATTCCCACCAACAGTATGCCACTGTTCACTCTACTTTACAGCTTCACTAATAATTCTTAGCTCTTTTCCTTCTTACAATAGCCTTTGTAACAGATATGAGGTAAGATTGCATTGTGGTTTTGACTTGCAGTTCTCTGATTAGTGATATTGACCACCTTTTCATATATCCCATTAGCTATCTTTATTTCTTCTTTGAAGAAATATCTATTCAGGTTTTTGTCCAATTTTTGATCAGATTACTTTGGACTATTTATTTACTACTGTTATGTGAGTTCCTTGTGTTTATTAATCCTTTATCTGGAAATACTGAAAGCATTTCCTCTAGGATCCACTACAAGGCAAGGATGTTCACTGTCACCATTTCTGTTTTAACATAGTATTGGAAATACTAGTAAGAACAGTCAGACAAGAAAAAGAAATAAAAAGCACATGAATCTATATAGAAGAAATGAAACTATTCTGGCTTGCACATGACATGATCCTATCTGGAGAAAACCCTATATATTTCAATGAAAATCTATTAACTAGTAAGCAAATGCAGTAGAGTTTTAAGGATATAAAGTCTCAACATGCAAAAATCAGTCATTTTTATGTAATTAATAATCTATCTGAAAGAAACTGAAAAACAATCTCAGTTACAATAGCATCAAAAAGAGTAAAATTATTAGAAATAAGTTTAGTCAAGTGAAAGAGCTAAACACTGAAAACATAAAACACTGATGAAAGAAGTTGAGGAAGACACAAATAAATGGAAAAGTATCACTTGTTTTCAGACTGAAAAAAATTAGTATCATTAAAATATCTGCACAACTTAAAGCAACATAAAAATTTAACACAATCCCTATCAAAATTCTGATATCTTTCTCAGAAATGGAAAAATATTTCTAAATTTTGTATGGAGTGAAAAAAGAACCCCATTAACTAAAGTAATCTTAAGATTGAAAAAATAAACCTCAAGGCCTATATTTCATAACTTCAAATTTTATTACAAAGTAAGTAATAATTAAGACAATATGGTACTAGCATAAAACCAAACAATGAAACAGAATAGAGAGTCAACAAATAAACCCAACCAGATAGAGTCAACCAATTTTTGACAAGGACATGAAGAAGAGCCAGTGGAGAAAGGGTAGTCTCCTCAATAAATTATGCTGGGAAAAACAGATACCGGCATTCAAAAGAATAAAACTGGATTCCTTATTTTATATCATGAACAAAAATCAACTTGAACTGTATTAAAGACCTACACATAAGATCTGAAATTATAAAACTCCTTGAAGAAAACACATGGTAAAAATATCTTTGAAGTTGGCCTTGGCAAGAATTTTTGTATATCTCATGAAAAGCATAGGCAACAAAGGCAAAAATAAATAAGTAGCACCATATCAAACCAAAAAGCTCTGAGAGCAAAGTGAATTCTTTATACATTCTGAATAGATGTCTTTTATCAACTTTTTTTTCTCCCAGATATTTCATCCAGTTGATGGATTCTCTTTTTTCCTTAACGTTCAAGGAGCAAAAGTTTTACATTTTTTCTTGTTTTTTATTTTGTATTTTTAATTTTAATATAATACAAGTAGAGTTTAATAAAGAAAATATTAAAAAGTACTCTTCTTACTTCTATGACAGCTCTTTTATAATTATTGTACACAGTGTATTAATGATTGTTATTCTCTAATTATTTTGTTACAAAATTTTGTTTTAATTTTTTATAAAAGTTTTAAATTTTGGTTAAATCAAATTTATCTTTTATAAAACTTTTATGATTTGTGCTTTTTTAATTTAATAAATCTCCACTTAGCTAGGTAAAGTAATAGTTTTAAAGTTTATTAGAATTAAAAACTTCTCTGTTAAATACACCATTAAGATAATGAAAAAAGTCATTGAAAAATATTTATAAGCACATATTTGATTAAGGAAAAACCATCCAAAATACGTGAAGAACTCTTAAAACTCAACAATAGGAAAATATACAGCCAAATTTAAAGCCAGACCAAATATTAGAACAAATTCTTTACCAAAAATATATAGAGGGCAAAAATATTAATTGAAAATATGTTCAATATCATTTGTCATTAGGGAAGTGAAAATTAAAGCAACATGCTACATTAAAATACCCATTAAAATGACTAAAATCCAAAAGAACAGATGTTACCCCTTCCTCACAAGAATGTGCAGCAACAGGAACTGTCATTTGTGGCTGATGGCAGTGTAAAATGGCACAGCCACTTTGGTAGACTATGTGGCAACCTCTTTAAAGCCAGACATTCTCTTATAAGATCTAGCAATCACACTCCTATGTTTTTGCCCATGTGATTTAAAAACTTACCGATAAGCACCTAGAAACCTGAATGACTACTTAGATCAATTTCTTTCACATTTACCTCAAACTGGAAAGGACCAATATTTCCTTTGATAAGTGAATAGACAAATTGTAGTATATCCATGTAGTAGTATATTACTCAATGATTAAAAGAAATAGAGGTCAAGGCACATAAAGACACAGATGAATCTTAAATGCATATTGTCAAGCAAAAGAAGCCAGTCTGAAAGGTTATAGTCTTGTTATTTTATTTATATAACATTCTGCAATGAAAAAATAAAAAGAGAGAGATGGTAAAAATGTCAGTTACTACTGAAGGTTTCAGGTTTGAGTCAGGGAGAGAAGGTTGAATGGATAAAGTAGAGGAGATACTTAGGGTGGAAAAACTATTCTGTATGATATAATGATGCTAAACACATGACACCATGCAATATTGAAAGCCCACAAAAGTTTACAGCCCAAAGAGTAAAACCTTAATGTATGCAAATTTTGAAAATTAATTAAGAGATTCAATATGCTAGGATGAAAATTAGAATATGATGAAAGAATCTAATTGTACTACGAATGCATAGAACAACCTCACCAAAGGAGATGAGGTAAGTAGTGCTGATCTAAGTAACTCTGAAAAAGAATAGAATCCATAAACCTAAGAGCAAAAGACCTAACTGTATTGTACCCTAGTTAGTAAAATTGTTTCCCATGGGTGGTACCAGTCAATAATTCTGAAAATATTATATATTTGTACTGTAATCAAACAATTAAATAAATGACAATAGGTGCTGGGATCCAGACTATGAGAGTAGGGTTTACTGTTAAGCAAGAGAAGAAGCTGGAATGATCGATCCATGAACTCAGATTTCAAGTAATATAAATTCAGATGGTTACATGGAAACATAATTATAGGCATGCATATGTTCATGAGTTAGCATGCCCACAACTATTTTGTTCTGTCAGCTGAGATCTAGAAGCAATCATGGTCCCATAGTAATGAGCACCCTAGAAATTACACCTGGGTATTTAATACCATTTTCCATTGAAAAGAATAAGGGTCTTTGGATAAATTTTTGATTGTAGGACTACAGCAAAATATATACAAGATGATCCTGGAGCATCTTGTGGTTCCGAAAATAAAGCATAAAATAATCCATCTTAAATTGACTTGCTACAGCTCACAGGTTCAGATGATGGGCTTTTGGAAGGTGACTGGATTGTGATGTCTCTAATTTCTTTAAGTGGATGATTCCATTGATGAGATATAATTTGATGGCATTATTGGGAGGTGATAGAAACAGGAGGTGGAGCCAAGTTGAAGGCAGTAGATCAGGGAGGCATGATCTTGGGACTATATCTGATCCTCATCCCCTTCCTCTCTGGCTGTCATTTCCACTCTGCTTTCTAGCTGCCATGAGGTGAGCAGCTTTCCTCTGCTGTGCCCTTCAGTCATTATGTTTCTGCCTTGCTATGACCCTAAAGCAATGGAGCTGGCCGAATGTGGATTAAACCATGGGTCAAAACAAACATTTCCTCCTGTGTTTTTCTCAAGTACTTTTTCACAGTGACTGAAAGCTGACTAATACACATGACAGGAATCTACCAAAGAAACACAGAAGCCAACTGAAAGAGCTATCAATGGCCCAATATATATCTGTATGTTAAAATCTAAGTCTAATGGTGAGTACAAGTCTAATGGTAATTACAGCAACAAAAGAAATAAAGTCATATTAGATTATAAGGGAAAGTATGAAATACATATTCATGAGTCCATACTGACATAAACAAATCACTAAATAAACAAATACATAAGTGGGGGAGGGGTGAGGCAAATTGGTCCTGGAGAGAAACTCCCAGAACTCATGAAGGCTCTACTCTGAGACAGTGGAGCTGAAGTTCCCACTCCTATGGGTGGAGTGTACATAACCCCTCTTCCAAAGAGTAAAGAATGAAAAAGTGGAAAAAGAAAGTAACTCTACAGTAGAGAAAGCCAACTACCTCTGTCAGGTAATTAAGGTTAACATCAGAAGTGATGGTTCATGTTTTTAGCATGTTCATGTCACGTGATAGGATGAAAATGACATTTAAGCTCTGTGATCTTCTTCCCAGTCTAATAATGAGGACACCAGAACATCCCAAATGAAGGACAATATATCTAACCACTATTCTTCACACCATTGAGGCCATCAAAAACAAAGAAAGTTTGAGAAGGAAACAAGGAAAGCCAAGGCTAGTCTGAAGAGAAATGATGACTAAATGTATTGAGATAGGAGATTGGAGCATAAAAACCTATTAGGCAAACACTAAGGGTATCTGAATAAAATATGGGCTTCAATTAATACTAATGTATCAAAGTTGGTTCATGAATTGTTACAACTGAGACATACGTAAGTAAGAAGTTAATATTAAGAGACACTGGAGTGGGGTTTATGGGAATTCTGTACTATCTTCACTTTTTCTTAAAATATGAAATAATTCTAAATTTTAAAAGTCTATTGGAAATTTAAGATGGCAAAAACTCTATAAATATGTCAAAATAAATACTTTTATGAGACATGATAGCAAAGAATAATTCTTAACAGAATTTTTGTAAATCTCAAAATATCAATAACAATAGAAATGTTTCACTAGATAGTTAAGCTAAATGGAATTGTAAAGAATTTTTGAACATATGAAATCTAATCAATATTATTCACAATAAGAAAAATACAAATCAGACTCTTCTGAGACACCATTTTCCACTGATCAGGTGGATGAAGTTGATAGCATGCTTTATTCGGAATCAGGAAAGACACAGTATCCTTTGCACTCTGTGGGAACATAAATAAATACAAATTCAATGGATGGAGACTTGAAAATACATATTTAAGTGGACAGTATGTATACACTTGAATCAGCACTTTTTACATCTAGGTATATATTTTGATGAAATGCTAATCTGCATGTACAAAGATGTTTATATGAGAAAAATCACTCCAGTATTATTTGCAATATTATTTAAAAATAATATCAATTATTGCCTGCAAGTATTAATATGTAAAAATTCTCTCTGAGAAAAGTCTTAGTGAAATTTTTAAACTCCAAAGAATAAGTAAAATTCTTCCAACTTCCTAGACAGACTGAAAGAGATCACCTAAAAAGAAGAAAAGTCAAATGGACCCAGAATTCTTATAGGCAACAATGGGTTCTAGAAGACAAAGGAGAAAGGCCTTCATAATTCCGAGGGACAGGGATTTAAACCGGTAATTATGTGCCAGTCTAAATGGTCAATGAAGTGTGAAGGTGAAATAAAGATAACCCAGAACATGTACATTCCATTCACATATATTTCCTAGAAGAGAAATATGCAAGGTTATATTCCAGGTACCCAAAGAAGAAAAACCCCTACTCTCAAAATGAGATAATTGCTCCCAGAACATAATCACACTAAGACAGAGGTATGGAGCATTTCTATGAAGAAGGCTTTGACAAGAAAAGGGGGGTTTCATTCAATCAACAGCACAAATGGGACATGGAACAGTTTTCTATTAGTCAGACATGAAAAGGGACTCAGAGTATCTAGGAAAAATGGAAATTTCCCAAGAAAAACATGGTCATGTCATTAAAAGCAGGTTATGGATGTGGCATGGTTATGAACTGGAAGAGAAGGGCTGGAAGGTGTGTAAGGAAAGATAAAGCATTGGCTTTTACTTCCTGAGCAGTCTTCCTTAGTAACAAAGAAGAAGATATATTTTTGAAGGAAGAAATACAGTATTCAGATCTGCAATGAATAATATTTATGTATTCCTAATGGTTTTAGTGCTATTTATTTATTTTTGGAATTAATTTATAGGTGATAGCTAACTACTAAATTATAAATACAGAATAAAAATAAACATTATAATGGGCTGGGGATTTAGCTCAGTGGTTCCACTGCCTGCCTCACAAGCACAAGGTCCTGAGTTTGATCCCCAGTACCAAAAAAACAAAACAAAACAATAAATAAATAAATGTTAGAATCCAAATGATCAGGGAAAATTAGAAAATAAACCTGTGATTAATTAGTGCCAACATGGGGCCACCAATTTTTGTCAATATGATCTTATGAAAACTGAAGTGAAAAGCATGCATTCTAGTTTTGGCTTTACCAAGAACTCACTTTGACCAAGTCATTTCCTCTCTTGGGCCTCAGCTTCCTTATCAGTAAGATGGAGGCTTGAGCTAGACAATCTAGGTTT
This sequence comes from Heterocephalus glaber, assembly GCF_000247695.1. Next base: position 11,599,288 of record NW_004624730.1, read on the forward strand.
TCAACTCTAACTTGCTAATATTCTAATTTGAACTTCATTTATTTCACATTTTGATAAAATTCCTCCTGGCAGAATAAGATACCCTATCTGTACCTGTGCTTTTGTCCTAGGTATTTGTACATGACCAGCCTGTCACCATGATCCATGGGGTTAGACGTGGCTCTGTGGGTTAGAAGCAGCAGTCCCTTCCAACAGAGAGGACCACAGGCTTAGGGCAATGTGGAAGGCAGTGAAGGACCCAGCTCTGTCAATACTGACTGCTGAGGCCCTTAGGATTCATGTTTCAGGATTGGTCAACTGAAGCACAATGAAGGTGGTTGTGAGGATAGAACCCAGGGTTGAGTTCCAGTGATGACAGGTATGAGATGGGGTGGCTACAGCATTCTGTATGGAGAAAGGACACTTTCTGAAGGAGGAGAAAAAGAGAAGGGTTTACTCAACCTCCAGAGAAATGGGGCCCAGCCTCTGGTGGAAAGAAGTGACAGTACAGAGTTGTGCCTGCTGGGCACTACAAGGAGCAGAGAGGCTCACCCTTGCTGTCTGTGGCTTGTGCATTAGTGTTTAGGGTTTCCATAACAAAGCATCACAATCTGGGAGGCTTATGCAATAGAAATTTAGTCGCTCACAGTTTTAGAGGCTAGAACCCTGAGATCAAGGTGTTGGCAGGGTTGCTTCCCTCTGAGGCTATGAGAGAGTGTGTTCCAAGCCTCTCTCCTGGCTTCTGGTGATTTCTTGGCATTCTGGTGTTGCTTAACTTGCAGAAGCATTACCCTGATTTCTGCCTTCATATTCCTATGGCATTCTCCCAGAGTATCTGTATCTGTACCCAAATTTCTCCCTTTGTATAATGATATCAGCCATATTGGGTTAGAGCCCTATCCTACTCCACTATGACCACCTCTTAACTAATTATATCTGGAATGACCTTACTTCCAGAAAAGGTGCTGGGAGTAAGTACTTCAAAGAATAAATTTGGAGGAAAATGCAGTTCAGTGCAGTTCAATACATAATACCTCAAAATTAGACGGAAGCCCCAAATCCTTCCTAATCTACAGCACAAGAACTGTTGGAGCAATGAGTGTTAGGACCAGCCAGGAAACATGGCTTCCACTAGTGCCCCACCATGTAGGTAATGAATAGTAGGAAGTAGATGATTAAAGGGTACAAATGGGTATGCACAGCTGGAGTGTGTGCCAATAGAGACACAAAATAAGGAGAGGGATTTTGAACTGCTGGGAGGTAATTGCTGATGGGACATACCAGTCACATGAGAGTACCGACTCTCCCTTCTTGTTAGTTATTACTCTTAACAGTGCTATATAAAAAACTTCCCAAGTTATATTTATTTTCCTCACTTAGTGTTCTGTAGGTTGAAGGAGAAGGGGGCTTTCTTAGTTTGGAACCAGTAGCTACTGAAAGCATACCCTTTCTGTAGTGGACAGTGGACAGCAGAAGCACAAGAGGCCAGGACAAACCATATCACCAAGCTAATGCTTCTGTTTTGCTTACATCACATGGGTTGGCACCTCAGTGGCCACAGCAGGTGATCTGGTCCAAGCCAAATGTCCTAGGATCAGGCATGTATGGGAGGTGCTATAGTATTTTTTTTTGGTATTAAATTCTTTTATTGGTACATTGTAGGTATACAACACAATTGCATTTCTCATTGGGAATTGTACCTTTACATAATGCATCTTGGTTCTTATTTTTTCCCCATTCCTAGCCCTCCCTTCACGCCCTCCACCCTTCCCTATTTACAAAGACTTTATTTCCATTTTTTCCATTTCTCATCATTTTGGGAGGTGCTATAGTATTGAAGCAAAGAAAGGTTAAGTAAAGAGGTAGAAAAAATATCTAATCTATAAAACTTCAGCTTTTGTTTCTTTTCTTAAATGACAAAAACCATGCCCTTTGGTAAACAGTCAGAAAATACATAAAAGAAAAAGTTTCAGTAGTATTTTCATACATTCTTTCATTCGCTGTTGTAGTGACCCTTAAAAGGAACCCTGGCCCCATGCTGTCCTGCAGTTGCTCCCTCCAGGCCTGGAAAATCAGAGTATGCATATTAGACTTGAGAAGGAGAAAGCATCTCTGCGTTAGAATGAAAAGGAAAAGCAAGATTCAATTTTCTGGAATGCTAGAACACGACCAGCTACATGAAACTCAATAAGAAGACATAAAATATCCCACATTTAGGTGAGAAAAAAACTGTATAAGATAGAGAGATGAAAACTTAATAACACTTCATGTGAGAAAAATCTGGGTGTTCGAATCTATCATAAATAAAACAGGAGCCAATCACAGGGCTGCTTTCACAGATGTATCCAAGCTAAGAGTGGAACATGTATATATTATATTATATATGCACCTCTATGCATGTGTGTGGGTTAATTATTTTAAATACACAACACATTTTTGGAGAGATATAAGAAAGTGCTGACAGTGGTTATCTTAATGTGAAAGAAGGGTATTGGAGAGGGATTCTTTACTTTCCGTTTTATGTCTTTTCATGTATATGAATTTTTATCTAGTGTATATTATTGTTATATTGTAAATATTGATTAAATTGAAAGAAAATGTATGAGAGGTGATAGAAATACTGTGGGAGCTAGATAAAGCTGTGAAGATTTAGGGGCACACTGTTCTTTATTATTTATTACAATAACAATATGACAGCATAGGAGAATGTTCAATATACATCCTCATAGCTGGAGTCACAGTATATACACACTTTTGTAGCTGTGGTTTTATAATTTGATTTGAGCAATAGTTAGGTGCACAGGCTTTGAAATTAAACTGTCTATGCTCTAGCTATATGATCTTAAGAAAGAAAGTTACTCTCTTTGAGCCTTGTTCACCACTTTTATAATGGAAGTGACAATGCCATCTGCTTTGTGGGGTAATTGTGATGACTCAAGAGGGGAATCACTAATATGCATTGAACAGAGTCCAGGGTGTAGCTGATGCTCTAGCTAATCTTAATTATTAGCTAACTGACATTTAAGCTATTATTAGCATTTCCCCCAGTGTCTATGTAGTTTATCATTTCTATGCATAATACCTCATTGCCTGGATATGTCATAATTTAATTAATCATTCTCCTATTGTTTGACATAGAGGTTACATATAAACATATGTGCGTGTATGTGTGTGTGTGTGAGAGACACAGAAAGAGAGAGTGGGGGAGAGGGAGCAAGAGAGGGAGGGAGAGAGAGAAAGAGAACTGCTATGAAGATGCTACAAAACAGTACTTCTCAAGTTTTAATGTATGTCCGTATAAATCACCCAAGGATCCTTTTACAGTGCAGATTCTAATTTAGGAAGTCTAGGAGGGCCTGAGAGCCTGCATTTCTAGCAAGTTCCCAGTGATGCTAATCCTATAGGTCCATGGACTCAGTGTTAAGAAACCAAGTATAAACTAGACAGTGAAAACAGGAGGATTAAGAGGAGGTTAGTCACAGTTGCAAGAAAAACCCTGGGTAATTTTGCTGGATAAAAAGAGAGGTTGGTTCTGTTAAATGCCTTGAAATATTTGGAACACTGCCACATTACTGAAAAGTCTGATTCTCTCAAGAACTTCAGAATTTACATTAGTGGGTAGAAATTCTAAGGAGGCACACTTCTGTGGATGAAAAAAAGAACTTCCTTATAGGTCATATTTATTGCCACAGCTCTCAGAGTTTATGAACTAGCAGTAGTGGTTTGGGTAGCTACCATTGTGGCAGAGCTAGCACCCTTCAGCAAAGCAAGGGAATATAGAATAAAATGTCCCCAATGTACAGTGGCAGCTTGAAGGGAATTTTCTAAGAATGTGCATCAACAAGAAATGGGCTTCTGAACGTTGTCTAAGAGGAGCCCAAGCTCCCACTATATCCTTCATGCCCCAGCAGGGACTTGCTGGGCACTTACTCCCCTGTCCTGAGAGCTTGTGATGAGAGCCTGTCTGGTAGCTAGACCATTCTGCCTGCTCGTTCTTTACAGTGCCAGACTCTTGCAGTCTGCCTGAAGTCACACTGCTTTCTAACTCCAGTTTTTTGGCTCTTGGTCTCTCTAAGAACTTGCAGCCTGACTGCCAAGGCAGCAGAATTCAACAACAGATTTTTGCTCACCATGTGGCCAGGAAGGATCTGGGCATGTCCTTCAATTGAATGTAGACATTCCATCCTCCTACTGGCAGAAATCAGCAGCACCTAAGTTCTCTCCTCTTCTCGAGTGGTGGGCCGGGCTCTCCACCCACTGAGCAGGAACAGCTGTATATCTGTGGGAAAGGAAGAGCACCAGATTTCCTGTCCCAGTTCTGCTTGGAATCTGAGTACTACCAGAGTCCTTAGACTTCTTCTGAAGGGCAAAAGAAAGTGGAAGCACACAGTGGGTACCTAGTGGGATTCCAGGACAGCCCAGGCTCTGTGTGGACCATGGCTAATGGCCCCAACAGGGGAGAAGCCATTCTAGAACCTTAGTATCTGGGCTGGGGCCATGGGATCATAAGAGACACCCTCTTACTATTGATGTCCGGCAACGGGGTCACTCTCTCCAATCCCAGAACCATCTCCTTCTTTCCCAACCCAGCATAAAACCTACCAGGCAGAGCCTTTTCTTCTATTGGTCATTTTTTTTGTACATGAGAAACTAGATACAAGATTGAACTGTTTTTACTCCTTTCTGATAATGAATGTTGGAGGAGAGGTTCCCACATCATTAAATTCTCCAACTCTGAGGACACAGACTGAGCATTCTACAATTCACTCAGTTCTGACACTAGCTAGCTGGAGTTAGCACAGGCTCCTTGGGTTAAAGGCTCAGTCCTACATGACTGCCCTCACTTCCCCACTTCAGATGCCAGCCACTGGTTCCAGGTCACCACCTGTACTTCTAGCTGTAAATTCTGACAGTTTCAAAATTTCTGATGTAGTTTTAATACTTTGCTAGAACACTTCACAGAATTCAGGAAGCCTCTTTCTTATAATTGTGACTTACTATAAGGGCCATAACTCAGGAACAAGGGGAAATAATACATAGGGAAGGCATGGGAAAAGGTGCAAAGCTTTTGTACTCTCTCCAGACACCCACCCTCCTGCCCAGAATGTGGAAGTTTTCATCCATCTGGAAGAACACAGACCGTATTTTTAGGTGTTTTTAAGGAGATTACATTATGTAGTCATAATCGATTAAATTATTGGTTGTCTATGATTAAGTTAACCCCCTACCCCTCCCTGCTCCCTTAGGGTCATAGAGGTGAGGCTGAAAGTTCTAACCTTCTAATCTAACAACCAGGCCCCATCCAGAAACTAGGGATTTCCAGTCACTGGTCATCTCATTAGCATACATACTCTAGAGGTCCCGAGAATTTTAAGAGTTTTGTGCCAGGAAATGGGACAAAGTCCAGATATTTACTTCTGATAATATCACAAAGATTAGTGAGATGCTTTGTTGAATTAGGAATCAAGACACATGTCCTAAGAAGCGCACCCCATACCCTGCCTTTTTCCTAGGTGGGGAGCTTCACTGGCCTGTCTGTCACTACTCATCTTCTGACCTGGTGATAAGTCTCTGAGGGCAGATACCATCCTCTTTTTGTGTATCCTCAGAGCCTGGCTTCATAAATCACACAGGGCCTGCTTTCCGTAAACACGTGTGGAGTGACCAAGTCTCTGGAAGAAAAGAAAGACAAACGATGAACAGAAATGAGAGAAGAGAATGGCAGTGTGGAACTGTCCAGCCCAGAACCACCCACTGCTCATAACAGTAAACCAGTTTATAAGGTGAGCCTTCTTCTTCATTGTGAAAAGTGGTTACCTTCTCTCTCCAGGCCAGAGCATAAGGACATTAAGTAAATGAACTGAAGGTATTTCACGATCATATACTCTATTCTTCTAGTTATGCTGACATGGTCAAAATTTGCACGAACATAAGTGCTAAGCTACTTACCTTGACATAACCAATATTTTTGGAATAAAACATACACTTAGAAATTTGTCTAATGAATGAATGGGAAGCATGAGAATGATATATAATATGAAAATCTTTTCTTCAATTCACTTCTACTAGAGGAAAGAGAAAGTTGTGAGGAGAAAAGAAAAAAGAAAACCAAGAAAGATAGTGATTCCCAGCTGACAATTACTTATTCAGCCTGCAAGAATTCTGAGCTGAATTTGTGTGCTGGACATGACTCTCTATTGGCAAATGGAATTCTGGCTTGAATCTTCGTGGAGGTCACACACAGGTCATTGATGAGGGGTCACCAGCATCCCATTGCAATACCCACTAGTTTGATGCTGAGCCTCTGCTCCAGCCCTCCCTGGCCTTGCATGGATCTGCTTCTCTTTGATTATCTTACAAACACTTACTAGACAATTAAATGCTTAATTTGGATAAAAGAGAAGGTGAGAAAATGTAGTCCACATGCACATCTAATTAGCATTGAGTGTGCTGGGTTGCATAGGCCTGACTTGGTGGCATAAGGAGGATGAAGCTGAGGATGCTAAGTCGATTCCCAGCTGAAACTGGAAGGGAGGTGAGTGAGAGCTTGATCTTCCCACTCTCTGCCTGGGACTGTGTTTTATTGTCTCTCTCCACCCCTCTAACACACACGTTCATTTTATATTTTTGTTTTCCTTAACCAAAAGTTTACAAAACCCTTTAGCTCATGTCATTTCCATGGCCTATTTAAATGTATTATCAAGATATCTTCAAGGAATAGAGCATAAAAGAAAAGGTTGTGCTCACTCTATGCATAACTTGTTGGGTGGCATCTTCCAGAGTGGGGTGGAGTTGATGAAGGGAAGGGTCAAACAATAGGTTACCTAGTGAAATTTCTGGGTCCTAGAAAAATGTTCAGATCTAAACATCTGGCAACTGAAGATGAGCATGCAGGGTAATAAAAGGAAACAGGCTTCCTCCTGAATAAAAACAAAACCCTGTCACTCAAGTCTGGAAATACATTAAATTTAATGGCTATTCTTTCTTGAGAATTTTACTATGTTCCAGGCACTGTGCTAAGAGTTTTACATACATTATCTCAGTTAATTGCTGTAAGCATCCTCTGATGCACATATAAAAATTTTTATTTTACAAATGAGGAGATTAAGGAATAGAGAGATGAAGTAAATTCTGTAACCCACATCTGTCTGTGCATAAAACCCACCCTCATAAAGCACTCCACCACTGCCAGCCTCCTGGAGAGGGTGGATTTCCAAGCAGGAAGGAATAATGGAGGAAGTCCACTGGGATTTTCACCCTAAGGGTCTGCTCTTCTTTGGGGGGCCACTAATCTCCCTGCCACTTTTGCCCCATTGCTTTGGATGATTTAGTGTCCTCTTTCACATTCAAGCCCATACAGAATCTCTGAACATAGCTTATGTGCCTACAACCAGGCCAAAGGCTGAAACAGACTTTACTTGATCCTTAGGATACCATCACACCCTTTCCTAAGATCAGGATTGTTTGACTTGTTTTTAACATTAGGTGCTCTGTAAATGTTTATAACCATAGCATTAGATAATCAAGTCTAAACTAAGGTCAACTTCCTAGTGTCCCTTGTTCTGGCCCTTCCTACTGGCTGGTCTGCATCCTTCTGCTGGACAGCTTCAAAGCACCTCTTAAAACAAGAAGCAAGTGCTTAGGTGGTTTAGCATAAAATATAGTCTCTTCTGAGATATCTAGAGAGACAAGTGGTGTCGCTTCCCAGGTGGCCTAAATGAAGTTGGATTCCAGATGACTAGACAGGCTCAGCACACAGAGACAGGACACAGTCCCATCCAAGTAGATCATGGGGTGGTGTAGACAGCAGGAAGTAGGAGGAGTTCTTCATAATTTCTTCTGAAAGGTAGGACAAGAAGAGGTACAGAGGTAGCATGGAATTCTGCCACCAACAGCTGGGATCCTAGGTCAGGGTGTGGGAAGACAAGCACATGTCCAGCTGTTACAGTGTCCTAAGATGCAGTCAGGGGAGACATTTACCATGAGGTTGGAGCAGCAAAGGCCTGGGGCAGGTGTGTACAGCATTGTGAGGTATCAGTGGCTAGGGCCAAGGATGGAACAGAACCTGTATATGAGGTCAATAGGAGAGGACAAAGACTGAGAACAAGTGAAATCATTTTGAGCAATATCAGGGCTGTAGACACAGACTCAGGCAGGGTGACTGTCTGGAGTTCTTGAAGTAAACCAGGGTCTGCCACAGTTAGGAGCTGGCACCCAAAGATGGTGTTTTAATGCTGAGGATGAGGAAGGTGTCTCCAGGCCAAATAAAGATGAAGGAAGACTGCTGATCCTGGAAAAGGGGAAATGCTTTGTTCTCTAATCCAGGATACATGAGATGGAGCCTGAACCAACTGATGGGCTCTGAGCTACCAAGTCACAGAGCCCAGGCTCCTTCCTGGAGCTGGACATGGCCCCTGAGACTGACAAGGCTGGGCTTGGCTGTGAGGGTTAAGTAGTGCAGCTCTAGGGAAAGGCTGTAGGAGCCAGGATCTGAGCAGACAGCCCAGCTCGTCACTCTCCTTCTGTCTAGTGTGATATCAACTGAAGATCAGCCATCTGTGGAAATCCAATAGACATATAACATGAACATGTCGAGTAAATCAATCTGCAATTGACCTGGAGCAGCCATCTCTGCTTCTCGCCCTAAGCAAGTGCCACTCAGGAACTGGCTGACAGCACACAGCACAATGTCATGACCTTCCAGCCGCCTGTACACTAGGCTCCATGCTACCAGGCTCTTTTTCTTGCAGCTGGAACAGCTTCAGGGTATTATCATGGCCTGACGGTAGTCTGTGCCTCACCAAGGAAATCTTCAGGCTAGAAGCACTGCTAAGCATGCCAAAATGTATCCTCACCAGGCTCACTTACCTCACTGTAAAGAGCAAGCAACTCACCACATGCTCCTCAGGACTGGATGTCTCTGAACCTTCCTCAAAGATCTCTAATTGTTCCTTATCCCTTGGGCAGGAAGCTAGAGGCCTGAGCCCCAGCACTGGTCCTAAGATTGCCTTTCCCCAGCTGCCTGGCCCTAAGCTAATCCTAACACAACCAGCCAAGAAACAAGAAGTCCCTTCTTGTTATTTCCCCAAGGTTTGTGAGCCCTGGCCTGGTCATAGGCTCCTCTTCCCATCAGTCCCTTCCCCAGCTCTGGATCTTTTTGCAACAACCAGTGGAGACTAGTTCTGGAAGGCAAGTCCTATCAATGGTTATAAGTATGGCGAGGACCTGGCACTGTGGTTATAAGTATGGTGAGGACCTGGCATATGGCCTTTCCAGAAGCCACTGTGACAAATTGCTTCTGCACTTTCATCTCAGTTCCTACTGTTCCTCTTTCTTCTGTCTCCAACCCATCCTTAATCCCCCACATCCCCCAAACACAGAAAAAGTTACCTATGGCCAGCTTTACCTCTATCCACCCAAATATTAAGCCTCTTTCATCTGTCATTGGTGTATTTTCAGATACCACTAGTATGAGGCTCTTCACTCATTATTTCAGCCAGAACCACTGGTGGCTGGTGGTTGGCAGACTTAAGGTTAATCATTCATCTTCAGATCCACTCACTTTAGTATTTTTTGTACCTCCACCTATGCAGACCTCATTATGGCATAGTGGGCTATCACAGTGTCAAATGATGGTGCCTACATTAGGCAGAGTTTGGGGAGGCTCTGTAGGCTCCAGTAGTGCCATCTCTGGGCATAGCTAAGGGAAGATAGTGCCTTTCAAAAACTGGTGATCGCAGAAGGAGGCCAGGCCTTTTACCACAGAACAGTGAGCACAATGGGTCCTGGGCCCCATAGTCAGTAGGCTGCCCTTCCTGCTGAGGCTTTGACCATCTCTCAAAGGAAGATAATAGGCAGCTGTGAGTTCTAGCAGCCAGCTCTGGAGACATGGTCAGTTCCTATGTCCCTTCTCCATTCTCACTACAGACACATGGAGCCCACTCTCTCATTTCTTTCTATTTCCAAGCCTTCCCACCAGCTCCAAAGAGAAGAGAATGGTAGATGAGTTGTCTTCAGTTCACAGGTCCTTGGTTTCTTGATGGGTGGCAGGCTTGATTATTGTAGTGCTTATTCGGACTGTCTGCAGCATGATCACAAAGAGGATCACCATCACAGGCCCAGGTCACCCACAGGGCTATTGTCATGTTCTCCAGTGGAAGAAACAATCCTTTGGACATAAAACATCTAGCAGAAAAAAGGGATATCATGAGAGAAATCTGGAGTGATGAAATATTCTATATCCTGACCATACTAATGGACAAATGACTATACATTTGTTAAAACTCATAGACTAGTACACCTGAAAAGGGTTATATACATGTGGAGAGAGACAGAGAGACAGGCAGGCAGAGAGACAGAGAAATACAAAAACAAAGAGACAGACACACAGAGAGAGACAGAGAAAGAGAAGATGCATTCAGTCATTAGTTGAGAAGCAAAACTAGAGGACTAAGGCAGTGCCATCTTTTTGGTTCCTGGATGCATGTATTTGAAATCTAAGAGAAACAACATATGGAAGACATATTGCAGGATAGTGCTCACCTCTTCCAGAGTACCTGCTTCCAGTTTGTATCAAAATGAAGTCTTCAACAAGCCATTTCTGCTGTCTATTCTGCTTCTAAGTGATGGAGGGTACAAGCTAGGGGCTTCTAGTAAATTTTATTAGGGGAGAGGGTACTTTCAGGCTCTGGACCCATTTGGAAAGTGTGTCCCTTCCCATTTCCACAATATTATGGCCTGCTCCTTTGAGATTCTGACCACTCACTCAATCCAGCAGTCACTGCTCAGGAATTATACAGATCTTCACCTCAACTCATCGATTCTTCCAGTGGCATTTGGCTTGCTGGAAGGATTTCCCTTCCCAATGGCATTTCAGGCCATCCAGAAGTAGGGATATAACTCCCACCATCCCCTTCTTGGTAGTACTGACATCTGTTGGCATTACCTGAAAGCTCTAAATTTTTGCATTGTTTTTAAAATGTCTCAAGGAACTTCCTCATGGAGTTATAGGTCAGTAAGATAGTGTATGTGGTAGTCAGTTTTTGTTTCCTAGATATATTCAATTGTCTCCTGTAAGTATATGGTAGGACTGCATTTCCTGGCCTCCTATTGGTTGAGGGAAAATAACCAAGAGAAATCACACGTGCCTCTTCTTTGAGACAGAATATTTCATTGTTGTTATGAGACACTCCAGATACACCTTTTCTCTGGACTATGATTGCAATCATTTCATTCCAATGGTGGTTGCCTCATCAGCCTGGCCCCCAAGAAACTGTGCTGATCTTTGTCCCTCTTCCCAGCCCATGCCTGATAACTCTCAGTAAAATATAATGTTGAGTAAGTGAGATTTAAATCTTTGTTATTTTAAGATTTCCGGAGCTGTTTGTCACTGAAGCATAATCTAACTTGGGCAACACAGAGGCTAAGATAGTCATGGTCTCAGAATGGCACATGATTGATTAATCACATTTAGACCTTTCACTTCACTGGTACTGACTACCCACTTGCAGAACTGCCCATTAGGAGAGCCAAAGCTGCTTGGTTTTTAGTCATCCCCTGGGCCATGTCATGCTAGGAGTTTTTCATCCCCAAGGACAACTGAGCTCTGTCCACAGTATTCTTGGCCCAGCAAGGACTATTGGTAAAGGAATTTTAAAAGAGTTCCCTTAGCATCTATTCCTCAAGGCAGGAGAGATAGAAGAGCCTTTTAGGTCTTTTCAGTGGAAATAGCAAAAGGATGGGCCTTTGAATTCCATTCTCCACATTTCTGAAGAGCTTTCTGGCCTTTTTGGTGTTACCCAGCATGGGCTGGTTGTTAGCAGAAAATCTTATTAATATGAGCATCAAATTGTTGGACTCCAGCTGAGTGTCCAAGCAGGTATAGTGCTGATGGGTTTGCCCATAACAATAGATTCTGGCTCATTTAAGGTTAGTCCACCCTCATTATTTAAACAGTCTCAAAATGTATGCTTCCTCCATCTTTTCCCAGACAGCGGACCTGGTTTCCAGGCATAGTTTTCACTCCTGCACTTCACCTATTCATTTCACCCTCCAGGCCATGCTAAGTTCAAATATTATTCATTTAAAGAGCAGCAATGAGATGTAGGCATTGGAGAGGCAGGAGGTCATATTTCAGAGGGGCTGGAGAGAAAGTGTACTGGTGTCTTCCAGCATTCACAAATTTCCCCATCCTGGCGTCACAAGCCCTACAACCCATGTCCTAGGTTAATTAGGTTGTATATTACTTAGTGTTGGCCTTTCCAAAACAGGGAGACTTGATCCCTGAAATTTCTTAAGCAATGTCAAGCTAATAGCCACAATCAGTGAGAAATTATTTCCTTTAAGGAGAGATTTTTTTATGTTAGTCACATGCTCTATGCTATCAAATGCTCTCAGAAGGATGCACCATCTCCATGTCTCTTCTACTTTTTTGGTCTATGGCAGCAGCTGCTAGTCCTGGACACTGTACCCTCATTGATCTTGTATCTTGTCAGGTGAGCACAGTAGGTAACTGGATTAGCTCTTCCTTCCCTGTACGTATACATTCCATTTGGGGCAGGACCAATTCCACATACCCTGAGGGCCTGCTGCCTGCAACTAATTTCTGGAACCAATTTCTGTATCAGCTAAGATTTTTCTGCAACAACAGAAACCATATCTGATTGACTTTAGATAGGGGAAAAATAAGAAAATCCAGGATGGGGAGGGGGTCCTGTGTGTAATTAATCAGAAGGCATCTGAAGTAGCTCACAGAATTGAAGGATGAGAAGCTGGCCTTGGAACTCTATGTATCTCAGCCATAGCAAGAACAAGGAGACCTTCTAAGATGACACAAGTCAATCTTTCCTCTTCCTTTCCCCACATCTTGTAGCACCTAGGATAGGATATGTAATCAGTCCAGTGCTGAGAGAACCAGGTGTCCAGTGCTGAGAGGAGTCAGGGTCTGTTACCAGCAGAAGAGAAAAAAAGAACATCTATGTAGGAGAGCCTAATCCACTTCACTTAGTTCAAGGCCACATGGCCCCTTTTCACCTAATCATATGTCTTCTCATCAAGCTTGTGATAGGGCAGAGTGAGGAACAAAGCTATCTGGTAACAAATAGGTCCTTCCGGAAGTTTATATCTTTCTGATGCTAGAAACAGGGTCTCCTGGGACATGAGTCCTGGTGTCTTCAGAAGGAAGGCCTCTGAACTTCTATCCAGGTTCATCTGCCTCACCTACAGAGCAGGTTCCCGGGCATTGCAGGAGCTGTGGAAAGAAACAGATATTCCCTTGGGTGCAAGATAGAGACTCAGGCTCTCTTCCCTCCATCCATCCCAAGTGATTTTAAGAAAAATACCCTTCTCTATTCCCATTTGACAGAATTAACATAACTCTGGATAAACATGTGAAGAAAGGGTGGGTTCACTCAGAAAATCCTTTCAGCACTTTACCTACAAAGGCCTCCCTTGGGAGGACTGAGCCCTTCTGAGTTTACTGATAGTAACAAGTTTCCTCTCTGGAAGTGTGAGTGCTCTCTTCACTGATAATAAGCATGCCCTCAGACACAGTTCAGGAGGAACTGGTCCCCAGGGAGCACTGTGCTTTGGAGGGCAAACACGAATCTGGCTCCATATCTCAGCCTCAAGAATTTTAGAAAAGCCATCTAGGCAGTTCCAGATGAGTGTTTGTGGCCAGCAGTCTTGTAAATTTCCAGAGAGCCCTGTGGTGGTTGGCACCTCTACCCTCTCATGACCAAATGTCCATCTTAGCACAAGGCAGGAGCTTCTCCTTACACCAACCCAACCTCTTACCAGGATACCATTACTTTCCAGAGATAGTGCTAACCAGAAACAGTTAGAATCTTTTCCAGGAATCTGCTGAATATCTGCAGTGACTCCCCCATTTCCAGGCCTTGTCCTTGACTAATCTCTCTTCACACCTGAGTCTTGTGCCATGCACAATTTTTTTTATCCCTTTAGATCCTGCTTAAGTATATCCTCAGCCTTTCTCCCTAAGAGAACCAACCACTTCTTTGTGCCCCATCTGTCCCATATTTATATTCAGCACCTTAATATTTTTGTGCAATTATTTGTTTAATCACCTGCCTTTGCCAATATACTCTGAACTTCTCCAGGGAAGACCCTATATTGTACACATCTTTGCATCCTGAGGGCCTGGCATCTTGACATGAAAATCATTCAAAGCATTGTTAAGCAAATAGATGATCTATATGCTCAGCACAGCACCCCGATCCAGGCCCTAGAACAGGGAACTACACAAATGTGGCCTCAGTTTATCAGCAAAACTTTATCCACATCTAAAGCGTAAAAGAGACTCCTCTCATTTATTCCCTTGATTCCACACTATAAATTTTCAGGTAGTCTTGAAGCATTAACTTTCTACCAACAATGTCACCAGGTCTTCTACACTCTCTCTGATGACAGAGAATAACAAACAAGGAGAAAAATGTTGAACTACATCTTCAAAATTTATTAAAACCGGGTATCAGAATAAGCTGGGAAACCGTATTGGATGACTGAAAGAAATAAGCAGATTGGACAGACTAGCTTTTGACTTGGCCAGGACTTTCTCCACAACTCCCCTTTCTAGTCATGAGTTTTGCCATCAATAAAAGAAGCAAACTTCCTTGCAGGCTTTTGTGAATGAGTAAAAAAGTGAATAAAATAAGGTAAGCACATAGTAGTGCCTAGCACACAGTAGATGTGACTTTCTCAAACAATTTAAGGGAGATAGTTAAATTAGAGTTTCCAGGAAATGTCTAAAAATTATTAAAATCTAGAAAAAGCAGCAACTTCTTGAAAGAGGCTTGTGAATATAAGCCATGATTTCATTGTTCTTTACATCAGTCCCACAAAACGTACAGATGCTTTCAGAGGAAGACCTTGTAAGAGCCTCTAGGGCTAACAGTGACTTGACTCTGAGCAAGAAGTGGCTTACTGAAGCTGAATGTATGCATTCTCCATGACAGAGCAATTTCATCCAACAGAAATGTTTGCATCAGTCATTGAAAATCCTGTACAAGGCCATTTATAACAACACTGTGCATGAGTTCCTAACATTTGACACTACCCAAATGACCATTAACATAAGAATAGATAAAGTAATAGTGGTGTATTCATACAATGGAAGGCTGTACATCAATGAGAATGAATGAACTGCCACTACGTGTAATGACATGGATGAACCCCATCATCATAATATTGAATGAAAGAAGTCAGGCAAAAAAGGACTACATGCTCTGTGATTTTATTCATAAATATTTTGAAAGCAAGTGAATTACATCTCTGCTGTCAAAAGTCAAGATAAAAGTCATCCTTAGAGACCACTGCCCCCAGCCCCCAGGAGCAGAGCTGCCCCCAGAGCAGAGGAAGTGAACCTTCAGGCCACCTTACCGCTGCTTCTAGCACCTAGGAGGTGAGCCACACAGGCACCAGCACCACACATCCCTTTTCCCCCTAACCCCCACCTCTTTGCAATGAGAAGACATGTAAACAAGTCTCAAAACCAGACTTCCAGGTCACCTACAGCAACCCCAAAGGGAAATGAGATGGAACAATCTGGTACTCAACCACCTGGACTCCCAGAACTGGCAACAAAAGAGGATCTGGAAAAAATGAAATCAGAAATATTTTCTCAGATAACACCAGAGATTGTGCCCATAGTGTAAGACATGATTAATAAATCTAGAGAGGACACAGATAAAAACATAGAGGA
>NW_004624730.1:11617179-11639700 GCF_000247695.1 Heterocephalus glaber
TCTTGAACAAATGAACTTAACAGATGTTTACAGAGTGTTCCACCCCACAAAATCAGAATACACATTCTTTTCAGCTGCACACAGGTCATTCTCCAAAATAGACCACATACTCACTCATAGAACATGTTTAAGTAAGTGCAAAGGAATTGAAGTTATCCCTTGTATATGATCAGACCATAGTGTGATGAAATTGGAGATCAAACCGCAAGAATTTCAAAAACACATAAAAATTGTACAACACACTTCTGAATAACCAATAGGTCAGAAAGGAAATTAAAGAAGAAATCAGATAGTTTCTATAATTAAATGACAATGCCAATACAACATATCAGAATCTATGGAACACAATGAAAGCAGTCTTATGAGGGAAATTCATAGCAGTGAATACTCTTATGAGGAAAACAGAGTGAGCCCAATTAAACAACCTGATGCTGAACCTCATGCTTCTAGAAAAAGAAGAGCAGGACAAATCCAAAGCTCATACAAGGGAGGAAATTATAAAGATCAGAGCAGAAATCAATGCAATGCAGACTAAGAGAACAATACAAAAAAATCAATGAGCAGAGTTGGTTCTTCAAAAGAATCACCAAAAGTCAAAGACCCTTAGCCAACCTTATCAGAAAAGGAAAGAAAAGGCCCAAATCCATGCAACTAGGAATGAAGAGGATGAAATTACAATGGACCAAGCAGAAATCCAGAGGATCATCTATACCTACTTCGAGACTCTATATGCCAATAAGATGGAAAGCACAGAAGAAATGGGCATTTTCCTAGATAGGTATGAATTACCAATGTTGAACCAAGAAGACCTAAAAATTCTAAACAACCCAATATCAATCAGTGAAATGGGAAACTTAATTAAAAACTTGCCAACTTAGAAAAGCCCAGGTTCTGATGGCTTCACTGCTGAATTCTACAAGACATTTAGAGAGGTACTACTGTGACTACTGTTTAAACTTTTCAAAGAAATTGAAAGGGAAGCAGACCCGAGAATCAGTGGAACAGATTACAAGATGCAGAAACAATTTCAGACACAATCAGCCACCTCATCTTCGACAAAGGAGCCAAACACCCTCACTGGAAGAAAGATAGCTTCTTTAATAAATGGTGCTGTTGCTGGGGATTTAGCTTTGTGGTTCTGCCACCTGCCTCAGCAAGCGCAAGGACCAGAGTTTGATCCCCGGTACCAAAAAAAAAACAAACCTTTTGGGCCAGGGATTTAGCTCAGTGGGTCTGGCGCCTGCCACGCAAGTGCAAGGTCCCAAGTTCAATCCCCGGTACCAAAAAAAAACAAAACAAAAAACACATGCATATACCTAAAAAATAAATAAATAAATAAATGGTGCTGGAAAAATTGGGTTTCAACTTGCCAAAGATTAAAACTAGATCTATATCTCTCACCAGGCACTAAACTAAAATCGAAATGGATTAAAGATCAAAATATTAAAACAGAAATGCTGAACCGGCTGGAACAGAGGTTAGGCAGAACTCTTGAAGACATTGGTGTAGGAAAAGATTTTATGAATAAAACCCCAGTTGTCTGTGAACTAGCACAAACAATCAACAAGTGGGATCTCTTATTAAAAAGCTTCTGTACAGCAAGAGAAACCACCAACAGTGTGAAGATACAACCCACAGTGTGGGAAAAAATTTTCACCTGGTATTCCTCAGACAAATGTCTACTATCTAGAATCTATAAAGAACTTAAAAAAATCAGATCTCTGAAAATTTAAAGATCCAATTCAAAATGAGCATCTGAAATGAACAGACATTTCTCAGACAAAAAAGTAGAAATAGCAAATAAACATTTGAAAAAATGTTCTACATCACTGGTCATTCGAGAGATGCAAATGAAAACAACACTGAGATTCCACCTCACCCCAGAAAGAATGGCTGCTATCGTGAAATCAACCAATAACAAATGCTGGCAAGGCTATGGGAAAAGAGGAACACTGGTCCACTGCTGGTGGGAGTGCAGACTGGTGCAACCACTGTGGAAATCAGCATGGAGATATTTGAAAGAACTAGGACTGCAAGTCCTATTTGACTCAGCTATTTCCCTGCTGGGGATCTTCACCAAAGAATTAAATGAATCATACCACAGTGATATATGTGCACCCATGCAGCACAGTTTGTAATAGCTAAAACTTGGAAGCAGCCCAATTGCCCATTAACTGGAGACTGGATAAAGAAAATGTGTTTTTTTTTTAAATGTAGTATTACTCAGCCATAAAAAGTGAGAAACTAGAGACATTTATAGCTAAATGGATGCACATTGAGGCCATACTCTTATGTGAAATAGGACACACACGTGTAAATACCAAATAGTTTCTGCAGTGTGAGAAACTGAAAGTGTAAATAAGGCTTAAAATGAGTAAAATGAATAATTGATCATTTGAAATAGGAAAAGGTCCAAAGGTGTAGGGGTGGTGGGAGGGGAAGGGGAAAATAAAGAAGGGAATGGAATTAATATGAGAAAATGGAAAAATGGAAACAAAGTTTTTGTAAATAGGGAGGAATGGAGGGGTTGAAGGGAGGGCAGGGGAATGGGGAAAAAGTAAGAACCAAGAGTGATTATGTAAAGGTGCAAATTTCCAATGATGAATGTCATTATGTTGTATAGTTAAAATGTACCAATAAAATTAATGTTTAAAAAGTCATCCTTAGAGGGAGGAATATTGACCAGAAGAGGGGAATACAAAGGTGGCTTCTGAGATGCTTGGACATTGTATTTCTTGATCTAGATATAGGTTACATGCATATATCCAGGTCATATAAATTCATCAAACTAGACATCCATGATTTGTCCTCTGTTATGTGTATTTTACACTTTATTTTTAACATTCTAAAATGTGGAAAGTTGTCTTTTGGGAGTAACTGTGAAAGAGTGAGCATGTAAAATGTTAGGTGTTGGGTGATATCTGGATATTTAGTAATACAACACATACTCCAGGCCAAATTGAGTAAGAATTCTCCTAGTGATGAAACAATATCTAATTAATTGTCTGAAGCTAAAGAAGTATTTTGAAATGAATTCAAGTTTTAGGATACCCTTAAACCTGCCCAGGATTATAGTCTCTGGCCCTTGCAAAACACTAATCTCTGATAATTGGGCAGGTCTGGTTCCCCAGATCTATCTCATGAACTTGAAACAGATAATTCCTTGTTTTCTAAGAATTTTAGATCAATCTGCCTATTGAATGTACCCTCAGAATTGATGCCAACTTTGTTTTAGATAAGCTGCAGGCCTGGAAACCTTAATCTAAAAATGTCCATTTTTTAAGAAGTCCATTTCTCCTAATTGAAAATTCAGGTACAGATAACCTAACATGTGGAAGATGTATTGATCTTGTCATCAACTACTCATACCAAAGACAGAAATTAAACCTGGTCCAAGTTGTAAAACCTCATTATTGACCCAAGCCTGTTTAATTCTTTTTCAAAGACTTTATATGCAAGAATCAGACTATGAGGAAAGTTCTTCTTTTTCACAAAATTATCAACAACAACACACACAACTCTGTGCCATAGACCTTTCTTCATAATTTTAGATGATTCAAACTTGAATTTGTTGGTTGAAGCAGGAAACAAAATAGCCAGAAACTGTGGTCTGAAGATGGTATAGCATTCTCAGGAAGGGTACCATAAAGTAGTTTCTGTCACTAAGAACAGTTAATGGTTATTAGTTAAACTTGTTACAGACACTGCTGATCCATGCACTCAATAGCCATGTTAACGTCCTTCATTTTTGTCACGTTACGCTCCGGAAGATGAGGAGTTAAATACTTTCCCATCTTCTGTTACAGCTAGCAATGGTCATACTACACAGTTATGACCAACGAAGTTTAAGCAGGAATTTTCATGAAGGTTGTTTTGTTGATTGATAGAAAAGCTTTCTGGCATTTCCTCTATCATTTTTTCCTGCATTAACTATGAATAATGTATAAAAGTGCAACAACCTTCTTCTCACTATGCAGCCTGTGAATCTGATAAGAACAGTGATGGGGAGAAACCAAAGAAGCGTGGACTGCCCACTCTCAAACAAGAAGAGCCATGGTGACAACAAGACCTAGAATATCTGGGAGAAAAGTAGTATAAACTATCTCGGCAGTAAAATTGTAGTCATTTACTTCTGGTGGATGCTAGCATATCCTGCAAAACTGTCAATAAGCAGGCCCCAGGGTTGTTTTTGTTTCTTGGGAAATGAGGTCAATTATTTTGAAGGAATTTCCCATAATGACATCTCTATGGGTGGAGGGAGAGGAGGAAATGCAGCTGAGTTACCCACAAATATTACCTACAGAGCTGATCTATCTTTATATTTTTTTATATTTTCAGTTGATAATGGACCTCATGACTTGGAGTGTCCAATAATACTCGATTCCTGGTGAGCAGCTTAAATCACATATCATTTCAAGTCCTGTAGTCAAATGTCCAGGCACTTCCAGGGACAAATACAGAGTAAAAATCTTTTTTTGTTTCAAAAGAGAACAGCTATCTGGAAAGGAAATGAGTTCTCCAAAATTCTAAGGCTCTCTACTGATTCTTGCTAGAAGACATAAAACTAAAGATACTTTGTGATGTTGGATCTGATCAGTTCACAGGCACCAAGGGGCAGAGAAGCTTACTTTGGAACCTGGACTTCTGACAGCTGTCTCTTCCTCTAGGATTAACTCAAAATGTTTACTTTGCTCGATAAACGGATCTGAACATCATACTCAGTTATGCTATACAAGTTTTGATAAAAAAAAACCTATGGTGAATATTTAAATGTAGAAAGTTTATTACAATAAAAGACACATTGCCATTAATCCCCCTCAAAATACTCCCCCTTCTTTTGAACATGGTTATCCCATCATTCTTGTCAGTTTCTGCTTTCTGAAGCAGTTCTGTAAATCCTCTCTCATGAACATCTTTAGTTGCACTGTCTTGACTGTTTCAATGCCATGAATTGATTCAAAATCTTTACCTTTTATCGTCATTTTGACTTTGGGGGAAGAGCCAGAAGTCACTCAGTGCCAGATGCAGTAAATAAGGTAGATAAGGGCATACCATAATGTTTTTATTTAGCAGAAATTGCCATAAACATTTTGAATTGGTTCAGGACATCCAGGCACCCATGAAAAGACACTCAGGAAAAAGGACTTTCAAATCTGCTTCAGAAAGTCCCAAGAACAATGGGATAGGTATATTTGAATAGACAGGATATTTTGAGGGATATTAATGGCTATGTATCTTTTACTGTAATAATTTTAAAATTTTTTATTTATGCATTTACAGTGTTATTTTTATCACATTGAATGTGTTATTTCCAAGATTTATAGAGGCTCCAGAAATTTTTCATCTTATTGGTAGGTGCCACAAAGTGGAATAGCTTGTCTTTCACATGGAAGGGCATATTCCATGTGATCCCACACTTCATAGGCCATATGATCTAGATCACAACTCTGGATATGTCACTAAAGTAATAAGCTCCTAAATTTTTGTAGTTATTTCCAATCCTCTGGCACTAATGTACCTTATTAATACTTCTAAGTCATTTGCTACTTTCAGAGTCAGCAGTAACCAGTTCAATGTTCTGTGGAAGGTCATGGTTGATAAATCTGCAAAGGGAGGAAAGATGGCATAGCCACAGAGTGACAATGATGGTATGCTGTGGTCCTTGCCAGGTGAAAGAGAACTGCTTCTTTGGTACCTGATACAGTACAAAAGACATTTATAATACAAATAGCTGTGCGACCATCTCCAGGTTTTATGACAATGATTCTAGGAGTAATTCCATATCTGGAGCAACAGCTATAACTGGTGTTAACATCTGATTAATTTTATAACATTACATAGTCATTTTACAACATCCATTCTCCTTCTGCACAAACCAACTTGACTAAACTAAGTGGGATGTGGGAAGAATCACTACCCTTGCATCTTATATCTTCCAAAATTTTAATCTCTAAAGCTTCCTCTAAATTATAATTTTGCTTTTGTTTTACTAGCCTATAAAGGAGGGCAAGTTCCAGAAGCTTCTACTACTGATAAGACTTTCTGATTATAAAAAGAAAACTTATTTTTTATATCAAGGAGCAAATGTGGGTGTTCTACTAGTCGCTGAGTAGTCTATTCTAATTATGCATTCAAGAACTTGGAAAATAAGAGCAATGAGTACCAATAGGCCCACTGGGATTACTGTGAAACAGAACTAGGCCTAATTTATCTTCAAACTTGCCTAAGCCTCCACTATGCCAGTGGATTACTGTGGCATTTTAGATTCTTAAAGATTAATGTTAAATCATGGCCAATGTCTAGTAATTCCTAAAAGTTCTGGGTATTATTCATTCTCCTTTATCCAATCATTCTAATCAATAGCTTCAGTCCCTTTGGAAAAGTTGGAAAGGAATACATGGAGGCAGTGTTGACGGACTTGTCTCAAGAGAACCCAATCTTCCCTTCAATCACAGAATGTGGGCCCGTGAACTGAACTTCTAACCGCGTGGGAGAACAGCAGTCTCCATTTCGGCATCTCAATCCAAGTTTTTGACCATGGGACTCCAGTTTCTCCTGCTTTTAAGTTAAGTACCATTTTAATAGGTTGTCTGTTTCACTTCTAGGGACATTGTGATCATACTAACCACTGTCAAAGATTTCTGCTGGATGAAACCTTTTGATGACCACTTCACTATTTTTTCTCATTTTGATAATTATGACTACCTTGTCTCTAGCAGTTTGATACTGTCACAAGTCTTATGCTACTTCAGAATTTTATCAACCCTAGTGCAATCAGGAAGCCTTCTCAGTGGCAGCAAGTCTTTAGATGGCCACAGAAGAGCTATGTGAGATTCCTGGTGCTGCCCTTGCTAGCCCTCCTCTCAGCGCTTCCTTGGTATAGTTATGGGACAACTGAGTGTGAAAGTTGCATGAGGTAAATCTGCCTCAATATTTTTATCTTTCTAAGAATTTTATTCATCTCTCTCTCTCTCTCTCTTATGCCAGTGAAATCTGAGCATGTCAGTATCACTGACCCCAAGTTTCAGTCAACTAACCAAGAACCCTTATTGATAAATTTATTCTGATCCACTGTTGTAGATAATCTTTCTTGCTCTGTCACCTTATAAATCATCCTTTGACTATTTTCTAGGTTTCTGATTATGTAGATTCATAAAATCTTGCCATTATTTTGGAGTCTAAGTTATTTCCCTTTGGGTCAGACTCTGCCCTGTCTTCTGATATGGGAGTAGTCTAACTGAGAAGGAGGATGAAGCATTTGATGCAAGGTCATGGAGGAATGGTGCTGGAAGGTCCAAAAGAAGATGGAGGCTGGAGGTAAATATCTACCATTATTGAAAGGAAGATGAGAGAAACTGGAAAGCCAAAAGAACTCCCCCTTCCTCTTTTCTGTTTTCTAGTCTTTCTCAAGACTATTTTACTGGGACAGCTCAACAGGAAGCAAACTCACAAGGAAGCCTGGAAAGCATAGTTTGCCAAATCTCAGCTCCAGCATCATAGAGCAAAGCATGAAGTGTGCTTTTGTAGTTGAGATACAGTAAATGAATAACTTATACCATAGCCCAAGCACTGATAAATTTATTTTGCCACATAGCACTCATATCCTTTTTTCTGGTAAACACAATGACATTAAATTTGGGGGGAAACTACCCTTCTCATTCTCAATACATGAAATTGAGGTAAAATGACCAGCCCCAGCTCCAGAAGTGGGCCTAGGATTGTTTAAGCTAATTGGAACATCACATCATACTGCTCAAGGAAAGAGGAAGAAGAAAAGAGGCAATATAACAAAATTCAGTCAGAGCAAATGAGATGCACAAAGAATTTCCCAAAAATTCTGGGAAGAGAACTGAAACAGGTTCAAAGTTAGTCCTGAAAACTAGGCTTGAGCCACTATTGTATGTTGCTGGAACTTGAGCCCAAGGATGAAGTCAATACACCAAAGAACAGAGCTGAGACAAAGACAACTTCAGGATCTAGGAGGCATATGTAAAATAAAGTCAAGCTAAAATCTGTATTATCTCAAAACATTGGTGTTTTACTAGTCATATGCTTCCTTTTTGCTGAGTTAATGTAAACTATTGCTTTTGATATTTACTCCACGCATGGCTTCAGAGAACTATCACCAAACAGTATGATCAGTTATGAAATGGATCATTTCTGTAGAAGACTTCCACTATTTCTCCCGGCCCCACCATTATTAGATTTATAGCAAAGGCTGAATTTTAAGCCTATGGTCAAACTTATCAAAAATCAGTTTTCCATAGTAGGATCAAATTCTGAAGCTAGATCTCACTAACTAATATGCTAATAACC
Organism: Heterocephalus glaber; assembly: GCF_000247695.1. The sequence goes on from NW_004624730.1 coordinate 11,625,496, forward strand.
AAATAAACTTACTTAGTAAAGTTACAGACCTATAAGCTTCAAAGGACTGTTTGAGTTGTTCATAAAGTATAAATACACACAAAATAGAATGATGCAAAATAAAAATAAATAGAATGTTTTTTAAGCACAGGAGCAAATGTTAGCTGGAGGCTGTAGTTGAGTTCTGAATGGAATATCGAGGTGTGGTGGTCATGCCTGTAATCATCCTAGCTACTTGGGAGACTGAGACAGGAGGATTGTATGTTTGAGGCCAGACTGGGCAATTTAATGAGACTTCACTTCAAAATAAAATAAAAATTGCTAGTCATGTAGCCCAGTGGTAGAACATTTGCATGATATGTGCAAGGTTTTGGGTTTAATCCCCATTGCCACAAAAAAATAGAGAAGTAAACAGATTTCTATAGTTCCCTTGCTCTGAAAAATTGAATCCCACAGGTTCATTTGTAGAAGGAAGAAACATCAATAGTAATTCACTGTCTGCTATGTGGCAAGTATGTCCCAAGTATTATTCCATTCACTCCTCTGAGTATCTTGCTTGGGAAAGTGTTTTCAGAAGTTAGAGATCAAAAAGCAGAGTTCATTAAAAATTAATATCTTGCACAAGGTCCTAGCCCTAGAAAAGTGCTATAGCTAGGTTTTGAACTCAGATCTACCTTGTTGTAAGCTCACTACCTTCTTGTATTAGCCGGCTTCCCATTATTATAAAAAACTAATTGAATTAACTTATAAAAAGAAGAGATTTATTTGGGCTCATGGTTCTGGAAGTTCTAGTCCAAGACCAGACAGTTCCATTTCTATGGGCCTCTGACAAGGTTGGCACCTCATGGCAGGAGCATGAGGCAGAACAGACCACTTATATCACAATCTAGGAAGCAGAGAAAGTGGACCAGTGTAACCCAACAGTCCCTTTAAGGGCCACACTTTCAATGATTTACAGACCTCTACTCAGCTACCTCTCAGAGGCTCCACCATCTCCAGATAGAACCAACCTTTAAACTAAGCCTGCCTTTAGCACATGGGCTTTTGGGGAGCATTCAATGTCTGAACTATAGCACTCTTATAATTAGAGACTATAATTGGTCATAAGAAGTAAACAAATATTTATTTAGTGCCCAAGAGAATACAAGGATCCTTGCATATGTGATCAGAAATAGCCTTCCCAACAGCCCAGAAAGGGAGACACACAATCTCCATTGTGTATACAGGAAATCCATAGAGAATGCTTTTCTTCAGGCCTAATAAAAGAGAGCTCCATTCTGAGAGGTATCTCAAATCAAAGATATTGGCTATTTGATTGGCAATGTCTTTAATTTCAATTTGACAAAAACAGCATTTTCCCGGATGGATGGTTCTGATATAAATGAAATATCATCAAATCATAGACTTTCAATGGCATGTCTGTGGGGAACTAAAACAGACCAGGCCAAGCATTTTGGAATCCGTTGACTTTACTAAATAAGAGAACAGATCTTAGGGGATCCACAAAACTGGGGAATGAGCATGTCATTCCAATTGTTTCTCTCAGAATTGCCCATGTCTTGAACAGGCCTGTAGGAAGGGCTGGGTCTCTGCCTATTTCTCTAGGCTGCAACTAGGATGATATTTCTGAAATGCAAATTTGAGAATGACATTCTCCTACTTAAAAACCCGCATTAAAGGCTGAACATTGCCTTTGGGAAGAAGTCCAAGATTTTTAATTCATTCGTTTATGACTAAGCCCTCACACTCTGGCCTCATCTATTACCCCTCTCTTCTTCCCCCAATTCTCTGTTTTAGTCACACTGAACTACTTTTAGCCCTCCCCTGTGAGTCCTCCCTCACCATCTGTCATTTCTTCATGCTGTTTTTCCTCCAAGAGTGTCCTTTCGCCCTACTCCCTCCCCATACCCTCTCATGCCATCTTTGCCTAGCTGACACCTACCTACAGTTCCGGTGCCAAATCATGCATTTCCTTCCCTAGAAAGTCTCTCTGATTTCCAGCTCGGGACTGAGGTGACTGCAGCACCTAGGCTCTTCTGTACCAGCACTTCTGACCCCCAACCCAATACATCATTGTCTCTTTCTGTATTGGACTCACTCATTTCTCTGCCAAGGTCCCAAGGCAGCAAGGATGAATCCGATAATGAAAAGAATAAATGAAGTGTCTTGTGCATGAAGTGTCTTTACTGAAAGAAACTCCCATAAGTTTCAGTTACTGCATATACAACTAGAAAAGATGACAGTTTGTTGTAGCAGCTCAAATCCTGAGTTAAATTCTGCCTTAGATACAGGGAATTAAACCATGGACAAAACGTAATAATGTACTAATGTGGATTCAACACAGACTGGTGTTTAGTCACTGAAAGATAGTATCAGCAGGTTAAGAGCCAGGGCTCTAGGAGACAGTGTCCTATGTTCCTATGTTAAGTCCTATGTTCCTGCTCTTAGAGCCCCACTTTTGCAGAGTCCAGAGATGGGGAAGATGTAACCACAGCTTCTGGCATTTATGGAACATGGGGACAGAAGATACAATCTGTCAATGCTCAGCTCTATTTTGGAATTTATTTGCTCCAGTGGATATAATCTTCTTGTGGATCCATTCCTGGCTCAGACTCCATAACTGTATCCAGAGTGGTTCAGAGGGTACACGCATCTTGTGCACCAGATAAAGCCAGTGTTAAGTACACAGCCCTAATTTCCCAGTCCCTGGTCCCCAGATGCCAATGGAGCAAGGAGGTACAATTTGGTAGGAAAAGCCCTAAAGTAGCCATAGAAGGCTCAATCCTGTTCAGGTGTCCCCTGGTTTGGGGGTTCTGTCACTTTGGGGCAAATGGTACCTCTCTGAGCCCCAGGTTTCCAATCTGTAAAATGGGGAGAAAGATAACCTGCCCTGCCCACCCAGGGGTTGTTGTGAGGATCAAATAAGATAATGGCTGTGAAAAAGTTTTGAACACTGCAAAGTGCCATGAAAATGCTAGCAAGTGTGATTAAGAGACAGTAGCTTCCCCCACACTTACTTCAAAGGGGAGAAACAGGGTGGAGAAGGCTGACATGCTCTGCTTTTGAAGTGCACAAGAGCAGCTCTCAGCAGAGAAAAAACAACGCTGCTGCTTAAAAGGTAACTTTCAAAACAACCATTTTCTCTCTGAAGGGAGAATATAGTGGGGAGTACTTCAAAGGCTGGGAAAGATTTCCAGAAAAAAAACGATGCACTCCATCTAACTTTTAGTCAAGTCACAGTTATGAAAAAAAATCTTATTTTAAGTGTTTTAATGCATTTAAAATTAAAAGCTATTAAAAGAGGCAGAGAAAGTCACAATTTTCCCTTTTCCTTAGGAATACACTACAGAAGGTGGACATAATGAGGCTGCTTTAGTCCATCACTTCCACTGATGAAACATTCTCCCTGCTCCAATAAATTTCAGACCAAGAACAAGTCACCATGCATAGGGCCTTATCTTCCCCTATCCATCTCTGACATCTGGCTATCAAGCGCAGTGAAATTATTTATCCAGTTATCCTTTCTCTTTACTTTAAATATGATAGCTTACAAAAGATCAACTTCAAGAAGCCAGAGCAGAATCATAGTATCCTACTTAAAGAGAAAAGTCACCTCCCTCCCAAGCAAAGAGAGACTCTCTTTCAAAACAACTAAATTCAGCCAGGTGTGGTGGTGCACACCTATAATTTCAGCACTTGGGAGGCTGAGGCAGGAGGTTTATCACAAGCTCAAGGCCAGGCTGGGCTACATAGTGAGTTCAAACCCTGCCTGGACTGCATAGCGAGACCCTGTCTCAAAAATAAAACAAAACAAAACAACTAAATTCAGAAATAAAGGAAGCCTGGGCCTTGGTTCCAGTGGACAATGAATAGCAATGCAGAAGAGCCTGGTCATGATACTAAAGAAGTCAGCCACCCGGAACTTGGCCAAACCTACATGACTATGTTACCTCTACTCCAGTTCCCCCACCCTTTTGCACCTGGCTTGCACCTCATCTCTGCCCCAAGGAACTGTTAGGCCCAGGTGGCCATCCCGGCAGTGGTTACTGAGGGGTCTTATTTCCCCCATAGGTCATATCTCTCTGCCTATAGAATAGGATCAAATTGGATATCCCTCAGGCAACATTTGGTGCTTAATGGTGTGTTCAAATTTCTACCTTTATTAAACATACACAACCAGGCAGGAGTAGGGGTTGGGCACAAGAGGGTCAGAAGGAATCCAAAGAGGTGACCCACAGAGAGGAAGCTTTTTTCTGCCCATAACCCCTACCAGCTCTGGCCTCAGAATTTATTTTGGCAAAGGGCTTTGAAAGCAGAAGTTAAAGAAATCTCTGTGGTCTGAAGTCAGAGAAAGGCAGCTGGCAAGAGAAGATTAGTCCCGAAGGAAGGAGAAAGCAGGATGATGTCATAAGGGGAGAAGAGGCTGTCTGAGCCCTAGCTCTTCTGTCAAAGTCTTAAGCAACCCCGTTTAATTAAAGTTGTGTCTCTTGCTGGCATGAGAGCAGTGGAAGTGTCAGTGTGCTTGTCAGGAGCTCCTTTGCCTGCAGCACATATCAGAGTGCCTGTGGCTGAGAGCCAGGCTTCAGCTTCAGCACAGATGGGAAGGCCAGGGGTAATTACCTTCCCCTGGCCAGTTGCCTTCCTGGGCGAAATTACAGAAAAGTAGGAGACAGTAGCTCATTCAACTCTTGTTCCGTGTCATTTTCACGGAAGGAATGAGGATACTAGGACATCACCTTCTGATTTGGGAAGGAATACTGTCCTGAGCCTCCCCCTCCAGGGGTTGCTTTGTAGGAGAGCAAGACTGAGATGGAGATGTGTTGTGAACAGCTCTTGCACGGTGACCCTGTGACCCACAATTACATGAATGTAACTGGATGATCAAACTGTCTGGACTCTGCAGGGCACACACATGGAGGTTTATCCAATTTCTGTCTTCAACTGTGCTTTGTCATTCTCATTTTTCCATCTTTCAAGTGCATCTTGGGCAATCTTGGGCTACCTGTTCATTTCCTGTCTAGACAACAGCTTTAGATCCCTGCTTCCTCATTATGGGCGACTTTGGTCATTGAGACTTGAAGTAGGGAGGAGAAGGTATGGTCTGTCCTCTCACTTTCCCCATATTTCATACCAGCACTGAGGAAGTATGTGGCCCTCTTCTGGGGTGCGTCAGACAGAGGTCAGCACGTCCATCACCCTTCCCTTGGTGTCCACCTATGCATTTACAGAGCTAATGCTGGTCATTCATTCTCTTCAAGCTCCAAAGGGACAAACAAGGCCACTTCTGTGTCCTCTGGGAACCACCAGCAAGTAGAGAGTACCCTGTCTTCTCTGGGGCAGACTACTCCTCAGATCCTCCATGCAGGTGCCTTTGAAAAGTCCTTTCTTCTGGCTTGGAAAGGGGCTCTGTGATACTGACCTCTTCTCACCTCAGCCACTCACATTGCAGGTTAGCAAATTTATTCAGTCAGGAGGCACAGGACACTTAGTATAATAAAGACAGTCTATGGGAGACAGGGATCAGCATGTTTTGCTGAGTGTGGAATTTACATGAGGTTGGTACTGATAAGACATTCGTGGTCACAGTGTGCAGCTCTGAGGTTACTGGAGAAACATGGTCCTAGGCCATCAGAATGACCAGGTCCAGCATGTGGCTGGCAAAGAATATGACCTTGGCCTTGCATAGATTTTGATAATGATAATGATAACAACAAAAGGTAAAAGGACACTCACTATGTATTAGACACTTCTTATACCCAATGTCACAACTTTGTAGCCTACCCTTTCCTCAGCTTTTATTGAGGTGATAATCTTTTTTGCAAGTGTAACCTGATAGCACCTTGCTTTAGCTGCTCCTTGTCTGCCTTACTTTTGAGGGATTCTCTGGTTGCTCAGTGTGGGATGCTTTGAAACCTGCAGGCACTTACAGGTGCAACCAGATAGTGTGAGGAAATTAACACATAAGAATAGGCAATGATAGATGATGGCCGCTCTTCCATTCCTTGATAATTCCAAGATACAGTGGACCCTTGACTTACAAGCTGAGCTCAGTTTCTTTCCAGGGGCTGGTTGTAGCCCAGATCGATCAATTGAAGGCTCAGGGTCCTTTATACCACCTTCAAAGTCTCACTCCTGTATTCAGGAAGATCTCAGTGTCCTTAGAGAGACATTGGCCCAGGATTTCTCAATTAACTACAGGCAGGAAAAGATGTTGTAATGTTCCTTCCAGAACTTTTTAAAGGGTTAAATCTGTATCTGAGACCATCTGGAAGCACAAGCAGCCGGCTGGCATTCAGGTCATAACTCAAGACTTTGGTTTTAAGTTAAAATTAAAATTCTGGTCATAACCCAAGTGGTTCCTGTGTCAGGCCACTGTACACCACTTTGCAGAGGATCCCAGCAGGATTGAGCCCCAGTTGCCAAGGGTGATGACCAACTCAAGAACATCCTATGTATTGGGCTTCCCTCCTTTCTGCTTCACTCATCTCAGAACAAGTATGTGGGCCTTCTAGCCCTTATTCCTATTTTCTGTCTTCTTTTCCCCAAATAAAATTTCTGCCTGTAAGTCACTGTTTAGGCTCCAGAGGGGACCTGGATTAACCATATTTAATCAGTGTGTTAATACTTTAAGAGAATTATCTGTTTACCTCTCAAGGAAACTTATGAGGTAGGTACTATTTTTATCCTCCTTTGATTGATTAGGAGACTGAAGTACAGACAGGGTGAATCCTAGAGAGGGACGGATGACCTCAGTGAACTCAAATGAGAACTCATCCCTGCCTGTAGTTGTATTTGCTTCTAGGCTGTGATCCTAGCACAGGGAGCCCATCTAAAGAAGCCCTGGGGAGATAAGGGAATACAAACCAGACCCTGGGAAGGAGAATGGGGAGAAATGAATGGTCAAGCCCAGAACACATTCAGAAGCTGCATGAGACTACTCAAGGACTGCATGCCAAACAGGGCATCGTTTGCTCTGAATCAGCTAAGAAGGTAAGCACATTCAGTGAAGTAGTTTCATGGTCAATATAAGATGAAATATTCTGACAGCCACAAGTTTTGAGGGGAGTGAGTTTCATAGTCAGGAAGATGTCACAAGCTCATCATGGAGGACTTGGGACAGAGTCGTTTATTAGAGCTGAGAAATAAACTAATTTGGAGCTCACAGATGGCTCACTGATAGCCATGCTGACTCAGTTGCATACTCCCTTCAAAACTCCTGGATGCTCTTTAGACCCAGAGACAAAACCTTGAGGTAAAAACAGAGCAGATGTGGGGTCAGCCCAAGAAATGGGTTGGAGGCCCATATCAATATAAGTGGCCTCTGTCCTTTGGTGAATTTTTGTCCCCATTCCTGGAAAAAGGGATCCAGACAATCAGGTAACTCAGAGGAAGGAGCAATGATTCAGTGAAGATTACAGGGCCATGAGTTGCCCCAGCTGCAGCCCAGAAGCTCTCAGGGTGAAGAGGAAAGAGCCCTTACAATCAGACAGAATCTCTTCTTAGACAAAGAGGATGTAATGGGAGTGTTAGGCCCCTTCCCTGCTCTCGCTAGCCCAGGAGGTGAAGGAAATATACCCGGGCTCTGCTCTGCTCTCCTCACCTCCACTGCACCTCCAGGCCTGGATGGCTGCAGCAGCTTCCCTAGTGTTCCCAATTTCCTTGCTTGTCTTGAGACCAATCTACTCTCCACACAGCAGCCAGAAAGAATCTTCTCCAAATGGGTGTTTATCAGATCATGCCCATCTCTCTGGCTTCACTCATTATGCCCTAAATACATTGCCCTTTCTTCTGTTCCCCATTCCTGCCCCTGAGTTCCCTCCATATCTCCTGCCCACACTGTCCTCTGCCTGGAGCCCATTACCCCATTCTTCTTTCTCATCCTCAGGGCTCCATCTGAAGTTTTGCTCTAAAAAAGGACTCCCTGACCTCTGAAGCTAAGGTATACCTGGACCCATTTACCTTCACAACCATTTCTTGCTTGCCTTGATGTTTTATATCTTGCAGAGCAGGAGACAGAAGGAGACCAGTGGTTGCTGGCTGTTCCCCCTGGGCCCATGTCCACTGGTCTCTGCAGATGTCAGCCAGTGTGAGGCAGTCTCAAGATATTAGAGACAGAGGGAGGAAAGGATGAGTCAATTCTTCCCCTTTCTCTCTGTCTCAGTATCTCCAGTGGCTTTTGAGGCAGTTGGAAGCCTTTGAAGAGAGCTAAGCAGAAGGAGGTATTGTCCAGTTTACTTTTTTTTGTCAGATCATTGAGATTGCTGTGTGCAAAATGCATTGGATTTGGGGAAAGGATTTAGGAGGCAGTCCCAGTGAGAAATGGTAATGGCTTGGACTAGAGTGATTGCAACTCAGAGCGAGAGAAGTGGACAGATTAGAGCTGTCTTTGAAGGAAGGATTAACACAACTTGGTGATTTGATGAGATGCTTGAGGGAGAAATGGAGTCAGAAATTACTTCCAGGTTTCTGGCTTGAGAAACTAAGTAGACAGATGTCATTTATTATTGGGATGAAACAGATATTGTTCTATTCACAGGAAAGAACATATGCATTTCTGTGGTTGTTTCTCTCAAATCCTATAATATATTTTATCTATCTAATCTATTATCTATCATCTCTGTATCTATTATCTGTATTTCACCTATTTGTCTATCATGTCTTAAAGCTTGGATCATGCTGTATATACTCTGCTATCATCTTATTTGCCAATTTTTGTAGCCATTCTGTACATAGTATTCATTTGCATTTTGTGTATTAACCTATATTCTGTATTTTGCTTACTTCATAAGTTAGATTCTGTAAGGGTTTTTTTTTTGTGCTTGCATTCCTTAAGATTTTCTATTTAAACAATTACACTATCTGTGAATGACAGTTTTATTTCTTTATTCACAATCTGTGTGGCTTTACTGCTATAACTTACCTTATTACAATACCTTGATCCTGTAATACAATGTGGAGTAGAGGTGGTGAGAAACAACTTCCTTGTCCTGATACCAGTCTTAGAGGGAAAGCAGTCAATACTTTATCATCAAGATGTATGATACATTTTTAGTGGACATTTTTTATCAGGTTGAAACTATTTTCTCCTATTAGTCTCTGAGTTTTTAAATGAGTAAAGGAATAGTGGAAGTGGGAGGGGTAGTGGGAGGGGAAAGGAAAGAAGGGAAAAGAAACAATATGAGAAAAGGAGAAACTGGAAAGAAAGTCTTTGTAAATAGGGAAGGGTGGAGGTGGTGAAGGGAGGGCAGGGGAATGAGGTAAAAATAAGAACCAAGATACATCATGTAAAGGTACAAGATCCCAATGATGAATGTAACTGTATTTTATACCTCAAATGTACCAATAAACTTAAGGAAAAAAATTAATGAGTTACTAAATTTTGTCAAACATTTTCTATATCTATTGAATTAATCACATTTTCCCTTTATTCTTATTCAAAAGTTCCCTCTATTGAGGTAAAAATAACATACATAAAAGTACATATTTAATGTATGCCACTTAATGAATTTGAAGACAAGTACATCTCATGAATCCATAACAATTATGCACTCTATAAACATATCTACCTCCTCCAAAATTTCCTCCTATCATCTTTATTATTGTTTTGTGATAAAAACCCTTTACTAGGATCTGTCTTCTTAGCAAATTTTTAAGTGTGCAATACAGCATTGTTTAATGTAAGAACTGTGCAGATAGATCTCTAGAACTTACACATCTTCTGTAACTAAACTTTTGTACTGTATAACTAATATTTTCCCATTTCTCTCCCTAGCCCATGCTGACCAGCACTCTAGTCTCTGTTTCTAAGATTTTGATTTAGATTTATCACATACATGGCGTCGTGCAGCATTTATCCCTCCATATCTAGCTTACTTCTTTAGCATAGGTTTAGCCATATTGTGGCAAATGGTTAAACTTTTCAAAGGCTGAATATTCCATTCATCTGTCAATAAGCATTTAGTTTGCTTCAATAACTTGGCTACTGTAAATAATACTGCAATGAACATAAAAGTGCAGATATCTCCATAAGGAGCTGATTTTAATTCTTCATTGTAAATCTCACTTGACCAGAGTGTTTTTATTGTTTATTCATAGTGCTGGTTTCAATTTGCTAGTATGTTGTTAAGGATTTTTATGTCTATGTTAGCATCTATTTTTTCTGTAATGTATGTGATCTTATAGATAATATATTAACAATTTTGAGGGGGATCTAATTTGAATATTCTAGATATTCAACAAGGACTCTTCACCCTGAATGACTCAAACCCTAATGAATCCCAAAACTGGGATCTGTGAGACCTAGGCTGTGTTCAGCTTTTATCCTGCAGCATCTGCTTCCTGCTGCGCAGCATAGGTTCTTGTCTTATGCATACAGAGCCATTCCTGTAAGACATTCAGCAGCTTCAAACCCTAGTATCTGCTTCCCCAGCTCAGAGAGAAAATGTTCCACCTGGAATTCATTCTCTGCACTATGATAGAGAAGTGTCCTCAGGCAGATACCCAAGTGAACTTGGGACCATCGCATGGTGGGTTACTTTCTCAAGGATTGCAGTTCTGCTCTTATTATTCTTCAATAGCTGTAAACATTCACATCTTTATTAAGTTTTATACTGATAATAATCATTTTGATAATGATGATGTGGCCCTATCTTATTCTCAGAGCACTCAATCATTTTTATCTGGAAAGATAGCCTTCAATTCAGGGAAGTTTCCTTAAGTTCTTTATTGATGAATATTATGCTTCCATTTTTTCTGTTCTCTATTTTGGGTATTTCCATTATTTTGACCTTAGATCTTCAAGACATTCCTAAAATGTTATATGATTGTTCTTTGACTTTGTACCTATTTTCTTTTTGTTTTACTTTCTGGGTAACATCTTCAACTTTATGTCCCAATCCTCCTATTGAGTTCTTCACTCTGTCATTATACTTATAATTTTTGTGTTTTTGCTTTCTGAATAGTAATTTCTATAGCCTCCTCTTTTGTTTCATGCAGATAGCAGCTTCTATCAATGATGTTGATGGTAGATTTGTATGGTTTTCTTACTCATATTACCTCTATTTCTTCTCTTGTTTGCTTGCTATGTTTTAAGTTAGAGGGCTTCTTCAACTTGCTTGTGATCCTTGGTTATTTGCTCATGTTTAAGGTTAGGTTAGGGAACTAAAAGTCTGAATGCTCTGTTCCGGTGAGAGGGCTTCCTCATGTGGATGTCACATTTGTAGTGCTGGCTTACCTGTTTCTTTGGGAATCCTCATTCCTTTGTCTTTATCTGTCATCCTCAACTGGTAAGATTTCCCAGAGAAGATTCTTCTGATCTCCTTCACTGAAAATCCAGTCTGGATGCCAGGGTCCTGGGAGGTAAAAGTGAAAAGAGGATTGCTGATGTCAATATTCCATAAGACATCTCGTATATAATCCCCCTTTTTCCTTATGGTAGCCTTCCACTGGCATGAGCCTAATGCCTTCCATACAGATATCCTCTCTTCTCCCCTTTGTAAACTTATAGTGTGGAGAAGAGGCAGTCAGTCACCTCCCTGGAGTCAGAAGCGATCTATAGAATCTCATGAATTCTGATTTTGGCCCCATTTTATTCCACTCGCAAGAAACCAGGATCAGTGATTCCCAAATAGCTTGAGAATTTGGGTTTGGAAAGTGGTTTGCTTGTCAGTTCTTCCCATTCTGGCCTTCAGATTCAACTTTATGCTGAGTCAAATGGTACATATCCATCTCCATTCCAACTTTCAACATTTTATTGCTGCTTTTCCTTTTACAGTCTCTTTGAACTTGAGGGTTTATACTTTTATTTTTTAAATTAATTTTATTGGTACATTTTAGGTATACAATATAATGACATTCATCATTGAAGCTTTCTAGCTTTACATAAAATATCTTGATTCTCATTTTATCCCCATTCCCCTGCCCTCCCTTCAACCCCTCCACCCCTCTCTATTTACAAAGACTTTGTTTCCATACCTTTATTTTTTTATAAAAATGTATAACTATTATCATTCACTAAACACACACATATACAAAAATTAAAATTATTCAAAGAAAAGCAATGCAAGGGAAAAAACTATAATAATATTCAAATACAATAGAACTCAACCAAAGCAACACTGAAAAGTACTTAAACATTTTTCTATATAATTTTAAAAAACATCTCAAACATTAACAAGACATCAAAGGATGTGATTTGTTTTAGAAAGATTTTCAAAACTAATATTGAACAAATAGTGGTCTAGAAAAAATTCTAATTAGCTAGTAGACTCCACATAGACCAAAATTTTTAAATTTAAATTTCAATACTGTCATGTAACATGTGATGGAAATATAATCTGAGAAATATGTTATTAGGTAATTTCATCCGTGTGTATTGCAAAGTACCACACAGAGTGCCAACTTCTAAGTGCAAACTGAAAAGGTGTATGTCAATCATCTGTGATGGCCCCTTGATATTATCCAAATACGCAGTTAAACACGAGATACATGAGGCTGCACTGGCATAGCAGCACACTGTTTTACAGTAAACTCTTTTATATAACTAGGATTATTCCCCAAAAGATGAAAAACACAGCATGTTATGATAAGTATATAAAACAGTAACAGTCATTTATCACACTATCAAGTACTGTGTACTTACTATACATAGTTGTATGAAACACCCTTCTGTCCTCAGTGACTCTTCCTTCCCAACCCACTGATGAGCTCCAGCCTAGTTTCTATCTACTTCTCTTCCTATAGTTTTAAACACAGTCTATATATGGATTCTTTCCAGATTCCAGCCTGTAACTCTGATCTCTCCCCTTCCACTCCTGCTATCCCTACCCCTTTGAAACTTTTCGTCCTCTTTCAAATTATCAATTATTCCTTAATTAATTATTAATCCTTAATTACACTTTCAGTTTCTCACACTAGAGAAACTATTCGGTATTTACATGTGTGTCCTATTTATTTCATTGAAGAGTATGGCCTCAATATGCATCCATTTAACTATAAATGTCTCTAGTTTCTTGTTCTTTATGCCTGAGTAGTACTCCATTTTATAAAAAAAAAACAACACATCTTCTTTTTCCAGTTTCCAGTTGATTGGCACTTTGGCTGTTTCCAAGCTTTAGCTATTACAAACTGTGCCGCTGTAAACATGGGTGCACATATACCACTGTGGTATGATTCTTTTAATTCTTTGAGGAAGATACCTAGCAGGGGAATAGCTGGGTCAAATGGGACTTCCAGTCCTAGTTCTTTAAGGTATCTCCGTATTGATTTCCACAGTGGTTGCACCAGTCTAAACTCCCACCAACAATGGAGAAGGGTTCCTTTCTCGCCATACCCGGCCAGCATTTGTTCTTGGTTGATTTCTTGATAGCAGCCACTCTTTCTGGGGTGAGGTGAAATCTCAGTGTTCTTTTCATCTGTATCTCTCAAATGACCAGAGATGTTGAAAATTTTTTCATAGGTTTATTTGCAATTTCTACTTCTTTGTCTGAGAAAAGTGTTCATTTCAGATGCCCATTTTTGAATTGGGTCTTTGAATTTGGGGGGTCTGATTTTTTTCAATTCTTTATATATTCTAGATAGTAGTCCTTTGTCTAAGGTACAGCTACTGAAAAATTTTCCCCACATTGTAGGTTGTCAGTTAGCTCTGTTGGTGGTTTCCCTTGCAGTGCAGAGCTTTTTAATAGGATGAGATCCAAGTTCTTTATTCATTGTGCTAGTTCCTGTGCTACTGAGGTTTTGTTCATAAAGTCTTTTCCTAGGCCAGTGTCTTCAAGAGTTCTGCCTAAGTTATCTTCCAGAAAGTTTAGTGTTTCTGTCTTAATGTCTAGATCTTTAATTCACTTCTATCTTAGTCTACTGCATGGTGACAGATATGGGTCTAGTTTTAATTTTTGGCAGGTTGAAATCCAGTTTTTCCAACACCATTCATTAAAGAAGCTATCTTTCCTCCAGTGAAGATGGTTGGGTCCTTTGTCAAATATGAGGGGGTTGAGTATGTCTGGAGTTGTTTCTGGATCTTCTAATCTATTCCATAGATGTGCAGGTCTGTTTCTTTGCCAGTACCATGCTGTTTTTATGACAGTAGCTTTGTAGTATAGTATCAAGTTGGGAGTTGTGATACCCCTGCCATGTCTCTGTTGCCTAGAATTGCTTTTGCTATTCTAGGTCTCTTCTGGTTCCAAATGAATTTTTAGATTGTTTTCTCTAGTTCTGTGAAGTATATTGTTG
>NW_004624730.1:11647758-11662708 GCF_000247695.1 Heterocephalus glaber
GGTCTCTCGGGAAAGTTTAAAAAAGAAAAAATAATAATTTTGAGATTAACAAATAAAGAATAAAAATGAAAGGCCTCTTTCAGGTTATGTCTCTGCTATCACCATAGACAATGTGGACAGCAGTGTGCAGATATAAGTCAGTTAGTCTCAGCAAGCCAGTAGCAGACCCTTGAGATTCAGGCTGATTTCTGGCTGCAAGTCCCAAGTTGAGTTCCCTACCCTCCTGCAGGGTTGAACTCTGCAAGGTTCTATTGCAGGTTCCAGCTACCCTTCCCCTTAAGATAATCCAGGTTCCAATGGGATGTGATGATCCCTCCAACTTACCAAGTACAGTAGTCTGGTGTGCCTTTATTGCAGAGATTCTCTTCACTTTTGCAGTGGGGTTCAGTTTTCAGCAAGGAGGCTGAGAGAGGCTCTCTTTCTGTTGTTCACTTCTGTTCTATCTTCTGGAGCTCAGAACAATGGCCTTTATGACACCCTGTGCCTCTGTAGTGTGGAACCAGATAATAGCACAGCCAGTAAGCCACAGGCGGTGGGGGTTGGGGAGGGGAAGGGGAGCTGCAAGTGCTTGCTTGGCTAAGCTGGTGGCTGAGGCATGGGGCAAGGGTGGCATGGAGTGGGACTCCACCCAGCTGGACGAGGCCCTCACAGTCTGCCAGCATACCTTTATTTTTTTAAACATCATTTCAATAAGTTTTGAAGATCTATGTTTTTTCAAGTGAACAGATAAAATGATGTCTTGATATCTATTCTAGAGCTAATAGCTCAGAGTCAACAGTGGGAATCAAGCCTAAAGACTTATTGAGTTTTGCAAAACTATGGGAGCTACAATAAATATAAAACTTTTTTTCCAAACTCCACAGCAGTAGACTAAGAAGACAGCCCTTAAACTTGAAAACATAAATGGAGAATCTTCTTTCTCTATAGATAGTAAACTGTAGGAAACTCATTGTCATGGGAACTGGGTACCAGGCATTGCTTTAAATACAGTTTATATTTGTCAGCTTTCCCCTTGCTGGGACACAATACCCTATACTCACCACTTAAGGAAGGTGAGGTTGATTTTGACTCACCAGTTCAGGGGATTCAGTCCATGGTTGGTTGGGTCCAGCACAGGAACATCATGGCAGAAAGGCATAGCAGAACAACGGTGCTTAGTTCATGGTCACCAGAAAGCAGAGCAGGGGACCAGTGCCATGGAAGAAGGGGCCAGGGATCATATATAATACCCAAGATCACATATCCATGACCAACCCAGACAAACCCAGAAGGACACTCCACCAATCCCTTGACACTGCAACAATCCTGAGCAGCTCTCAAGCCAACTGGGTTGACAAAATCATGCTTAACCATCAAACAATTATTTGCCCAAAGGTTCAGAAAAACCTTAGAAAGCAGAGCCATGGTTTGGTCACTTAGAGAACAGATATCTGGGCCCCATCCAGTATAGTCCTTTGTCCCCTGAAACATTCTAACCTTGGTCATTCAAAAGTCCCTCTCAGGTTTTTAGCCAAGACTATCTCAACTCATACCCAGCAAACAGTTGCTTCCTCTTTATTCTGACTGAATTATGAAAGGAGCATTCCAGCATCTGGGTAACTTTGTTAAAGGTTCTGTTTATTCAGCTAGAATCCATAGTTTCCATTCACTTGGGAAAGTAATTAAATTACATCAGCCACTTCTGTAAGCCTTAAGGAAAAAGTATTTCTCTAAGACCCTTTTTCTTAAGAAAGTGAACTCCCTTCCAACCCCTTTCTCTCCCTGGACACTAAACCTTACTTTGTCTGTTCTGAATGCTCCAGTCTTCTTGGGACCATATTCTCAGGGAGAAAACCTGAAAACCACATCCTGTCTGAAGTAGCTTCTAGCATCCAGAAATCCACAGATGTTGGAAGATCATCTCTCGGTCTTGCTCCTTCCTCTTCACCTTCAGAGAGCACTAACAAATAAAGACAGGGCTGGTAGAAATTTATTATTAGGTAGAAATCATCATGTAGAAATTTCTTCTGCAGGTTGAGAGATTTCATTTTGATCCTGTCTTCAGTGCTGCATTATGGTACAGCAATGTCATGATCACTTCACAGCCACAGAAAGAATTATTTCCACTGGCATCTTTCATTTCTGATCCCCTCATCTTTATGTGACTGCCTGCTGACAAACCAGAGCTGTCAGAGCCCCCTGTCATTGAAGGGGAAAAAGATGCCTTTTTGACATCTATATCATCCTGTAGCATAATCTTTGTACACGACATCTGCATTCCAATCCATGTTTGTGACACTTCTGTTATTTCAAAGGGTCTCGTGAAATTCTCCAAAAAGGAATAGCAAACTCATTTAATTTAAATTCATTTTCGTTCTGAATGTGCTACATGACACATTTAAGAGAAATTGTGTGCATTATAAAGCCAAGCAATAGGAAGACCTTCTTATAAAGAAACAGTAAAACAAACACAGGATCCTCTGAGGATTGTACCAGGCAAGGGCACCAGAAGGTTAATAATTCTTAATATGGTTAGGGTTGGTATGGATGGTGGATCATTGATTCTGGCTCTGGTGTTAACCACACACTGGTAGGAGAGAAGTTTCTAGGTGGAAACAGGTGTACCTTCTTATTTCTTTTCAAATACTACCACCCAATGATAATAACAACTTGTTCTTTCCTCCACCAGGCTCTCCTTACCATTGGACAACAATGTGAGCTGAGTGAGACAACAAGGTGAGTCTGTGTGATAGGAGTTCTCCGCTACCTCACTAAATCTAAGCTTCCATGCTCTATCCCCAAGTGCTGATTTGTTTCTCTTTTAATAGTTTTAATTTAGTTTTACTAAATACTAACAGAAATTTTAAAATATTGTTTACAAAGTTACCTAAGTCAGTAGGGAATTTCCTGTTTTCCAATTCAATGGCAACATTTTGGCTTCAGATTTGGGATTTTCCTCTACACATATGCATTATATCCTCTCTCACCGAAGTGTCCATAATGTTTGACGAAAAAATAATAAGCCATGGCAGGATTTAAATACAAGCAAAAGTATCATCAATGGCAGACAAATGATAAAAAAATGTATGGACAATAGAATATAGCTATGACTGGATTGTCACAACTCAAAACCCACCAGGGAAAAGCGCCTCAGAGCATTAAGTGCAGTTCTCCCCTAGGGATCCCAGAGCACCCCTCAGCTTGGGCTTGTCTATGAATGACAGCTAGGATAATTAGTTGCAGGACTATCTACAGCTGTGGTTTCCAATTATTTAAAAAAACAATCTTTATTAGAAAATCACACCTACAATTAATATAAACTTTTATTGATAAATGATATAGTTATACTATACTCATTAGCAAACATTTTGATACAATTTATATTTGGGTAAGATTAATCTTTAATCTTAATGAGAGAAAATTTATTTTTCAAATTGTCTCATGATAGTTGTGAACTATAGCAGCCAAATTTTCATCAAATCTTAAGAAATCATTATTATTTATATCACATAGTATGGCAAATGAAGGTTAAAGGTATTAGCTTTTCTCTACTTCAGTTATTTATTAGCATTCATATTTTAAAGTTATCTTTAATTTACATTTTCTATGCCAGAATTTTTAATCATTTAACCATTTTGTGAGGATTAGATTTTTTTAATGGAATGTATTATCTGTAAATCCCCTTAACCAAGAAGATATAAACAGCAATTCATCATAAGACAAGAAAACAAGTGGATTATAAAACCCATATGATTATCCCAGGTATGACAATTCATATATTAATATTAGCCAGGCTTAATGTCTCATATTTTAGAGAAAATTTATGTAAGTCAAAGCTCTAAGATATTTTTGGATCAACTTGTATAGTCCACAAGGAAAGCATCCCCACTGGCTTTCTCCACAGGTGTTACCCTCTGGTCCCATACTTCCTGAGGTCCAAAGAAACTGGCTGAAATATTTACACTTAGCTGGAGCCCTGAGGTCCACAGTGTAGATATTGAGAAAAGTTGAAAGAGAAGGTAGAGGCATCTCTCAGCTGCCTCAGCAGAACAACACAAAGGAAAACTGGAGTCATTTCTACTCAAAAGTAAAATAAAGTGCTGATGACAAGTCTTAAGTCCATGGCAGTGGTGGGAATTGTGAACCTGCTTCTCTGCCCATGCTCAGTATCAACCCCCAACCCACCCACCCCAAGACCTTGCACACAATGGCAAAGCATCCTTCTACCATCCCTACCAAAGAGCCTTGCCTTTCATTTATAAATGTGGAAAGTCAGCCAGGATCATCTAACCTTTAAGGGAAATCAATAGCATGAAAGTGGAAGGATAAAATAAATCGAAACAATGTCAACAATAAGTTAAAGAAATAAAAGAATGGAAGCAAGGAAAAGAAAGCAATTTTAAAATTGTACATCTTATTTGGAGTCTTTGAATCATTTGAGAAAAAAAGTAAAAAGAAATAATGGGGGCAGGAATGATTAAAATTTGAAATCTGAAAATTGAAATAATAAATATCAGGGCAAGAAAAAAGAATGAACATGAAACTAAAGTAGTGAATGAAAAAATAGGGAATATTCTATAGCAAAAAAAGAAAATAAAAATATAAGAGCAAACATTTTTAAAAGTAAAGGAAAAAAAGAGTCCAGAGTCCAAAATCTTGAAAGAAATTCCAGAGGAAGAGATCAAAGTCAATGAGGAAATCATCAAAGAAAACTGGTGTCATCTAGTAGAACAAGATGATATAAGAATGACTTTATTTCCTTATAGCCACTAAGCACTGATATAAACACTGAAAATAGAACAAGAAGCAACCAGAGAATTCTGAGGTGATAAGAGAAAAGCAAACTGGTTTGGAGTTTCAAGACTAGACCAACTGCACCTGATAGAGGAAGGCTACCCAAGCTGGTATCTGCAGCCCCCAACCTGGCAATGGAAGGCGAACCAGGTAGACTCTTTATTCTCCTGGATTCAATGCAAGTCCTTGTAATAACATGAGGTGAGCCCAATACAACTGGCAAAGTCAGCCAATCAGGACACAAAGAGATACTCTACCCCAAGACTTGAAATGCCCCTTTTTCATCAAGACATAGAGGGGCAGGCAGGTGGAGCCAGAAGAAGAGATGACAATCTGATCTGGGAAGCTTCTTTGTCCCTGTGGGAGAGAACAAAGTTAATGCTCAGGACTTTCCCCTCCTGCCTAGAGACACTGGATTAAGAGGCCAAGAGACTCAGCTATAGCAAACAACCTATTCCAGAAGCTCATTTGTCTCCATTGGCCCTGAATCTCACTTCCTACCCAAGGCACATATGTGAAGGGGTAATGGGGAACACCTCTGGCCATCTTTCAAACTCCTTCCTCATTGGGGCACACCTGGTAGCCACATCTGAGGGAGCCCTTTCTGCTTCCCCAAGGCAGGGCCACCAAGAATCAATGAAAACCAAACAAACTAAAATAACACCACAAATGCTTGGACTGAGTCTGCCTTCAGAACCACAACCCACAAAAGTAGGCCAAATCTTGCATGCTAAACCTAACCAAGTGACTGCTGATCAAGAGAAAGAGGAGAAAGAGTGGACTGAAAATGTGTTTGAAGAAATAATTGTCAAAACTTCCCAAAGTCAGTTAAAAAAAAAAAAAAACCACTGACTTGCAGACTCAAGTAGCTAAGAGAACCCCCATAAATATAAGCCCAAAGAAATCAGTGTCAAGATAAATCATAATTACTTCTGAAAACTAGAGATAAAGAAATAATCTTGAAAAGAGCCCAAAACGCAGGGGAACATTCATTGGAATGTGCTGAATTTCTCATCTGAAGCTATGGAAGTCAGAAAAAAGTGGCACTGGTTTTTATGTAGTGAAAGAAAAGAACTGTAAATAGTAAATTCTATATCCTGTGACATGATCTTTCAGGAATGAAAAGAAAATAAAAACATTCACAGGGACAGAAAACTAAAATATACATCATTAGCAGATGTCCCCTTAAAGACTGACTAAAGAAAATGCTTCAAACAAAATGAAAATAACAAGATAAGGAAGCTTGGAGAAGACAAAAATCAATACTCTTTTATGGTAAGAACAATTAACAAACTAGGAATAGGAGAGAATATACTCAACATGATAAAGGGTATTCATGGAAAACTCACATCTAACATAATACTTAATAGTGAAAGACTGAGAGCTCCCCTATAAGAGGAGCAAGACAAAATGCTTTCACCAATCCTATTTATACTGTACTGAAAGTTATAGCCAGGACAATTAGATAAGGAAAAGAAATAAAAGGCATCTAAATAGGAAAAGTAAAGTTACCCTATTGGAGATAATATAATCTCATACATGAATCTACAAAAAACCATAAACAAATTCAGCAAAGTTGTAGGATACAAGATTAACACACAAAAGATTACATTGCTATATACTAGGAATGTATGATCTAAAAATGAAATTTAAAAAACAATTATATTTTTAATAGCATCAAAAATAAATATTTCAGAATTGATTTAACCAAAATACAATACTTGAATTCTGAAAACTACAAAACATCGATGAAAGACATTTAAAAAGATCTAGTAAATGAAAATACATCTGTGTTCAAAGAGCAAGAGACTAAACATTGTTAGCATCACAAAACTCCCCAAAGCAATCTACAGATTCAAGGAAAGCATATCAAAACCCAATAGTATAATTTTTAGAAATGGAATAGCTGATCCTAATATTCATATGGAGTTGCACGATGACCTGAATTACAAAAGCTATCTTGAAAAACAAAGTTGGAGGAGTTGCATTTCTCAGTTTCAAAATTTATTATGAAGCAACCAGTAATGAAAACAGTGTGATACTGGCATAAATCTAAACATACAGATTAATGGAATAGAATTGAAAGTCCAGAAATAAACTAGGCATCTATGACAATTCATTTTTAATAATGGTGCCAAAACCATTCAATGGAAGAAGAATAGTCTTTTCAACAAGTAGTCCTAGAACAACTGGATATCCACATGCAAAAGAGTGAAATGGCAGCCCTGTCCCCACTATGATAAAACTAAATTAACATGGGTTAAAAACCTAAATGTAATAGCTTAAAAATATTAAACATCTAGAAGAAAATGTCATGGGAGAAACTTTAGTGAGTTTGGATTTGACAATGGATTGTTAGATGTGACACCAAAAACACAAGTAATGAAAGAAAAAATAGACAAAATGGAGTTCGCCAAAATTTAAAGCTTGTGTCTTCAAAAGACTAACAAGAAAATGAAATCACAACTTACAGAATGGGAAAAATACTTCCAGGTCATCTGTCTAATAAGTGTTTAGTGTCCAGAATATATAAAGAATTCTTACAACAATGGAAGACAAACAATTCAGTTAAAAAATGGGCAAAAGAATAGATATTTCTCTTGTGAAGCTAAAAAAAAATGACCAAAGAACACATGAAGATGGCCCTAAACATCATTGTCATTAAGGAAATGTAAATCAAAATCACAATAAAGTATCAAGTCATACCCCACAAAAATGCCCATAATAAAAAAATAGAATATAAAAAGAGTTGGTGAAAATACAGAGAATTTTTAATTATGCATTGCTGATAGGAATATAAAATGGTGCAGGAGTTGCAGATAACTGTTTGACACTTCTCTTAAAAATGTGAAAATTACTGTGTGATCCAAATATTCCATTCCTAGATATGTATTCAAAAGGATCGAAAACATATGTCAAGCAAAAACTTACACGTGAGTGTTCATAGCAACACTGTCACAATAGCAAAACATAGAAACAACTCAAATGCCCATCAATGAAAAATGAATGTATAAAAAGGTTATACCATGTAATGAGCATATGTCCATATAATGAACATATTATTCAGCCAGAAAAAGAAATTAAGTACTGATACATACTACAACATGGATAAACCTTAAAAACATTTTGAGTGAAAGAAGCCAGACATAAAAGATCACATATTGTATAATTCCATTTATATGAATTATCCAGATAAAGTAACTACATAGAGACATACAGCACAGTAGTGATTTCCAGAGCCTGAAGGGAAGGGACAATGAGAAAAAGACTGCTTAATATGAACAGGTTTCCTTTTAAAGTGATAAAAATATTTTAGATCTTATAGAAGTCATGGTTGCGCATTGTGAATGTACTAAGGGCCATACAATTTTGTGCTTTAAAATAGTTAATTTTATGTTATATAAAAGCTACTTTAAAAAAAGCCAAACCCCCAAATTGACTGCATTTATGTAATTGTATAGTGTACAATTTATAATCACAAATATAATTGTACATTCCATTTGTCTACTTGTGAAATTCCATTTATACAACATTTCTGAAATCATAAAATTTTAGAAATGGAAGACAGATTAGGGGTTATAAGGTGGCAGGGTAAGGAAGGATGTGGTTATAAAAGGGCTGCAAGAAGGGATCCACGTGATACTGGAATTGTTAGCATCATGACTGTGATAGTGGACACAAAGCTACATTGGTGATAACATTGTATAAAGGCTAATTCATGCATGTGCACACTCACACACATACACATGAGTAAAAGTAAAACCAGGGAAATGTGAGCGAAGTTGGTGGTTGTATCAGTGTCAACATCTTGGTAGTGATAGAATACCATATAGTCTTGTAAAGTGTTACCACTGGGAAAGATGGGCATAGAGCTCTCTATGTTATTTCTTAAAACTATACATGAATCTACAATTACCTCACTCAAAAATATATGTATATTCCAAATATATCAGTAATCACAATTAACATAAATTAATTAAAAGAAAATTTTAATAGGTAAAGTCAATAACAGTCACACTTAAAACAAGGGATAAAGATGAAAATGACTTACCAATGACAACAAACACATGTATTTTGAGTGTCTACTATGTGTGTGGCACAGTTCTGGATACTGCAGTATATCCATAAACAAACAAAAATAGATTTTTAAAAAATTTTTGCATAGTGCTGATGATCCAATCCAGGACCTTGAACATGCTACACAAGTGCTCTATTGTTGAGCTACATTTTAGCCTAGTGATGTTCTGTTTGTATTGTGTACATTCTACAAATACACATATAAAATGTTTCACCAGCATATGGGGATGTCACAGTGATTGGAAATACAGTTTTATAGAGGGAATTAGCAAAGGCCTGTCTGATAACAGTATTTAATCAAATTTTAAACCAAAGAATGAAAATTTAGTACTATTAATCTCATCAAAATATCATATATGGCAAAATAATTTATAGAAACCAAGAATGGTTGTACAAAATGATAAAAGGAGCAATTCTTAAATAAAATACAGCTATCATGGAAAGGAAGCTTTGGACTATTTTATGAACTGCTTCTAAGTGCCATCCTGGAACCAGCTCATACCATCACTTCCACCCACTGGCCAGAATCTTGTCACACGGTTCTAAACTAGCTGCAAAGGAAGATGGGAGATGTGGTTTACATGTGTGTGCAGGAAAATGAAGCAGTATGGAGACCACATATCACTTGAAGTGCCAAAAACATTCAACAAATGGAAACTCTGCTCTCCTGCTATTGCTTCTATTTCTGACACTATTATTTCTAATGCCACAACAATGACAGCAATCTAATGCTTGTTCAGCTACATGCCAGACATTAGCCACTTTTCATGACTTAGGTTTGTATAGCAACTGTACCAAAAAAGTTCATTATTTATTGTTATAAGTCAAGGTCCAGGGAGGTTGAGATTGCCTGAAGTCATAAGTTAATAAATATTTGTCTGATTTCTAGCACTTGCCCTGCTTAGAAGGGAGTTTCTTGCAAGGGACCAGGAAACTCCAGCACAGTCTCCCTGGCTGCCACCCACCTTTCCCAGCTCTAAGCTGCCTGCCTGATGTGTAATCATTGGAACATCTGTAAAGAGCTTCCCTCCGCAGTAATTTTTTCTTTGATTTACTGGTTGTGTTAAAATTGTTGTTCTATAATGGTCACGTCTAGAGAGTGTTGCACTTAAACGGAAAATTGTCCTTAATAAAAATGAATGATACTAAAATCGCTCTCTCCCAATGAAATGATTCTCCTATACTTTGTTCTACTGGTGAGCACACCAAAAAAATGTCTTCAGTCTATTATTTCCCAATTACCTCCTCTGGTGTTAGCTGAGAGCAGAGAAGGAAGATGGGATCATGAGGCTCATAACATTTGATCTTTTCCTGGCTTCAGCAAACCTGTGAATCACTTTCATAAGCTAAGTCAATATCAGATGTCATCTGGTGGCAGGTAAGGGCAATTCAATGGCTTTTCTAATACCTTGCCGGTATTGATTTTTCCACATATCCAGGGACAGGACACAAAATAGGGAATGGAGGAGTATGCAAAAGCAAAATGATCATACAGCTCTGCACATCAGTTCGGGAGATCTCGAGCCTCATATATTCCCTGACTGCCCTGATTCCCAACCCCCTGCCACCCCAGCCATGTCCACCCCTGCCTAGAGGGTTCAAGAGTCAAGAGAACACTGATGACCATCCATGTGCAAAAGTCAACCTGGACCCTGCATTCTTTACCTGAAATAGAACTGTTCTGTTTTCTCTGTTTTCAAGGGCTGAGCTACTCATATTGCATGACTACAAACTGATCTGCATCACCTGGGAACTTATTAGCCTCTGGCCCACACATACTGAATTAGAATGCTTGGGTGTGGGGAGTGGGGCCCAACCATCTGTCTTTTAACAACGCCAAGAAGACCCTGATGCATCTGCTAATTTGACAATCACAATACTAAAAGAACCTCAAGAGATTATTAAACAAATCTTCCCATTTCCTAGAAATATAAACCAAGGCCCAGAGAAAGGAAGAGCTGCAGCAACCCAGAATGGGAACCCAGTTTACTAATGTTAAGGCTTGATCATTTGGTACCCCATTTGCTACTTCCTCTGGGACATTCTGACCAGACAGACTGAAGCTGGGCAGGATGATTGCCCAGGTTCCAGAGTGGCAGCTACAACTCAGAGCTGAAGGGCAGAGTACCAAGAAGCACAGGAACCATCGCTCAGAGACCCCACTGTAGGACAGTAGGGCCTTGGCACCTGGGAACCCCCAGAGATCTAGCACCCAGAGACATGCCTTAGTCAAAGGTAACCCATGGCACAGTGAGTATGTGCAGTGGAGGCATTTAAAGTCCCATGAGCTTATTTGTTGCTGAACTGATTTCTAACAAAACCACAGATGCATTTGATAGAGTAAAGCACACCCAGGATAGACACTAGCAGGCTTGCCGCTGAGATGTGCTTCTTCCCTAAGAAAGAGCAAAGGGAAAAGGATGTGTCTACTCCCCACCCTGAGTTCTCCAGATTCTGTTCCTGCTTTCCTACCCTGTGCTGAACTGTTTTATCTCTCTCCTGGTCTAGGACAGGAGCTTCCTAAAGTATTATCTTCCCCAGTGTCACCATTCTCCAACAGTCCTTCATCCAAAGCTGTAGAGAGACCAACGATCTGACAATGCCTGTTTATATCCTTCCTCAGTTTATCACTAATTAGGATAAAATCTACACTCCTCCATCGACCCACTCCTTGACTCTCTCCAGCTTCTCCTCCTGCCACATCACTTTCTTGCTCCCATCCTGCTAGCACAAAGCACTTGCAGTATTAGGGGTAATGCTTTCATATATTCTTATCACTTAGTTCCCATTTCTTTCAAGATCCAGACTGGGGTCTGAGAAGGAGTCAGAGTCCTTCCCCTCATCAGAACTCTCACAAACAGCTATACGTCCCTAACATAGCTCTGATCATACTTTTGAAATATTTTTATCCACACCTCCACTGGAGAGTGAACTGATGGTGATGTCCTGAAGCCCCATTTATGTGTTCTCACATGGCATGCATTCTAAATAAAGTGACTAAGAAGTCACTTGAGTAGTATAACAACTTAGCTGTTTTGTTACCACTTCAGAAGAGAAATGCATGGAAGTTAAAATTCCCTTAGTTCCCTGGTTTTGGTCATAACAAATTATTCCTTCACACTGGAGGGTCCATTTGGAGGTCATGTCATACAGCCTCTTGCCTCCGAGCGGGGCTGAAGGAGGCTTCTCCAGGCTTCTTTACAGCAATCTGACAGTACAGCTAAGGCTGCATTTGGAGGACATCAGATCACATGCTGATGAGTAGTCCAACAGTGTGTGCTGAAGACCCATCTGCTCAGCATGCCATGGTCAGTGGGCAGAATGAGAGGTTTTCTGAGCTACATCAAGACTCACTTAGGTTATTTACCCAGAGAAACCAATTTAAATATGTTATATACCACTTAAAATAATAAAAGTTACCATGTCTCCTTGCTTTTCTCTAAATTTAACCCCTATTACTTGAACTGTCTTGGTAATAAAGCAGATTGAAGTGTGTGTCAGAAGAGGTTTGAAATGAGAAACTCACTTTCTCTCTTATTTGCTTCCATTTTTGTTTATATCTTGTCTGGGTTTTAAAAAATGAGGCACTTAAGGAATATTATAAGCCCTCACAAGACTCCCCATCTTACAGATGGAGGGATGATTGGTTGGTTGGTTTGAGCCCAGATCATATTTGCTCTAAGTAGAGGCTTTGCTAGTGGTGGTTTCCAAAGCACCCTGAGGTAAGGTGAGGAATGGGAATGTGTCACATTGAGTTTGACTTTGGCCTTTGATATCACAAAGGATGGTTAGAAAAGTGAGTGAATAGATCAGATTCCTGACTAGTCACCAGGACACTATAAAGCTACACAAATAAGAGAGAGGGAACATGAGAGGACATCCTTGGATGTTTCTGCCAGTCAGGGACATGTGCATGAATTCCCCAGCTGTCTGCAGGCACCTCAACACAGCCTGGCCTGAACACTGTGCCAAACTGAAGAACAAGAACTGCCTTTGGTCATCAGGGATGGCAAGGCTCTCAGGGACGCCTAGGTCTTCCCAGGTGGCACACACCACAGTTTCCTTCCATCTGTTCCTCAACTTGCCATGAGTCCTCTTCTTTGTGCTCCCTGCTCCATAATCCAGTTGTTCTTTCTTGCCCAACTATCCTAAGTCCCTCCAGGCTAGCTAGTCCTACTTCCAGAATTGGACAGACTAATTCCGAAGATGTGTGAATATCAAAGGTTCTGTTTGGTTTGTTTCGACTTTATCCATCCTCAGCTTCCTCCTCCAGGAATCTCTCTGCCCCAGTTCAGATTGGCCCCATGAGAACTCATGGAGAATAAATCTGGTCTAGCTCTAATCACTGGGAATTAGTCAGGATAGGCTTGATTTTGCTGCACCACAAGAAATTCAAAATTTCTGTGGTCTAATAAAACAAAATATCTCAGTCTCCTAGGTTCTGCTGAGACTAGACACAAGGACTCAGAGGACAAAGGCTTTTTCATGACATGGGCTTCCATAAATACCATAGCAAAGAAAAGGAAAGGGGTCTGGCTCTTAAAGTCTTCCATCTAAAAGGACACATTTTGTGCCTACTCATGTTTCATGGATTAAAGTAAATCATACAGTCTCATAGGACCTCAAAGAGGGTCAGAAGCATGGGCCAATGATGTTGTCAGAAATTGGAGGCTAGGCTAGAAATTTTTAGTCAATAATTACAGCCAATATCTCAAGGACCCAGGCTAGGTGCCCTCCCAAGCATGGTGGGCCTAAAGGGTCATCTCATATCGTATGCCAAACATTACCCAGGCTAGGCTGATGCCTCTAGATATAAATCCAGTCTGTTCAGAGACCACACTCCTCACCCTCCTGTGGAAGCTTTAATTATAGTAAACACCCTGTCATCTTTGTCACAGACTCTCAAGATATTGGACAGAGTGAAAGGAATCTCTGCATCACCCATTCTGCTTTGCAGTCTCCTTGAAGTAGCCCCACATTTTGAAAGAAATTATAAAAAGAAGGAAAATCCCAGGGCCTTCTCTCATCCATTCCACTGCTAAATAATTATATCCTTTCCATTCTTGCTTTCCTGACTGTAAAAAGCACTTGGAAATCAAAATATCAAAAACAAAATAAAATGCAGTTAACAAACACTAAATGGTGAAAAGGGATCTAGTGTGCATGTGGGAGAGGAAGTAAAATAGATCTCCCCAACCCACGTACCATCCCTCAGAAACACTACCTGAGAGACATACCCAGTTGGGCTGCAGGCTATGCTATAATTAGAATGATATTTCCCAATTGCAAAGACATGTGCCTGTTTTCCTGAAATGAAAGCATCTGCTGAAATTATTTGAGGAGTCCCATCACTAATTAAAAGAGCTTTCATTTATAGAGGATGTACCATATGGATACTGTTGACTCTTAAGTTGTTGGATATGAATGAGTACTGGGGGAGTTGTTGGGGCAGGTGCATGGTGAGGAATATCGTGGAAAATATAATTTAGCCTTCCAAAAATTTCCCATACCAGGAGGTATGGGGTGGGGAAGGTGCTGTTGGAAATAATCTTCGTGAGATACAGAAGTGTGTTGCATCATCCCAGGATGCACCTACTGAATTTTTGTTTGCTCTGAACATTGTCTCTGGAGCTGGGCTATGCCTCTATTACTTTCCAAGGCATTATATTATCTTCAAGGTATTCTCCAGGTTAGCATGATCAGTTACAGAATTTATGAGGCCATATGCAAAATGAAAATGTGGGGGCCCACTGCAGTTTATAGTGTCTAGATGTTCCCCCAAAGCTTCATGGACTCATAGGTGTAGCTTTTGGAGGTGACTGGGTCATATGTGTGTGATACTCATGACTGGATTAATCCACTGATGAGTTTATGGCTGGGTGTCATGCTGGTAATTGAAACATGGTGGAAAGAGGCAGGACACTGGGCATAGGCTAGAACAATACATATCCCTCCTCCTCCCTTGATTGTGCCCTGTGTCTCCCTGCCCTATCATGAACATATTCCCCTCTGTCATGCCTCCCATTCTTGGAGTCAACCAACTATGGACTGAAACATCTACAAACTGTGACCCAAAATAAATTTTCCTTCTTTTTAAAAA
>NW_004624730.1:11665315-11696666 GCF_000247695.1 Heterocephalus glaber
AGTTCTTCTTTAAATGTCTTGTAGAATTCAGCAGTGAAGCCATCAGGACCTGGGCTTTTCTTTGTTAGTAAATTTTTTATTACATTTTCAATTTCACTCATTGTAATTGGGTGTTTAGAATTTCTATATCTTCTTCAATTAACTTTGGGAATTCATATGTATTTAGGAATCTGTCCATTTCTTCTGCGTTTTTCATCTTATTAGAGCACAGGTTCTTGAAGTAAGTATTGATGATGCTTTGGATTTCTCCTGGATCTGTTGTGACTTCACCTTTTTCATTCTTGATTGCATGGATTTGAGCCTTTTCTTTCCTTTTTTTGATAAGGTTGGCTAAGGGTTTATCAACTTTATTTATTCCTTTTAAAAACCAACTCTGATTCATTAATTTTTTGGGTCATTCTCTTAGTCCCCATTGCATTGATTTCTGCTCTGATCTTTATAATTTCCTTTCTTGTACAAGCTTTGGGTTTATTATGCTCTTCCTTTTCTAGGAGCTTGAGGTTCTGCATTAGGTTATTTATTTGAGTTCTCTCTGTTTTCCTAATATGGGCATTGACTGCTATGAATTTACCACATAGAATTGCTTTCATCATGTCCCATAGATTCCTGTATGTTGTACTGGTATTATCATTTACTTGTAGAAAATGTCTAATTTCTTCTTTAATATCCTCTGTGACCCATTTGTTGTTCAGGAGAGTATTATTTAATTTCCATGTGTTTGTGGGAGTTTTTCAGTTTCTTATGTCATTGATCTCCAATTTTATTGCACTATGGTCTGAAAATACACAGGGGGTAACTTCAGTTCTTTTAAATTTACTTAGACATGTCCTATGAGCTAGCATGTTTTGGTCTATTTTAGAGAATGACCCATGTTCAGCCAAAAAGAATGTGTATTCTGATTTTGTGGGGTGGAACACTCAGTAAACATCTATTAAGTCCATTTGTTCAATAGCTAGAATTTTGTTGTTAATTTTTTGTCTAGATGATCTGTCTAATTGTGGTAAAGGGGTATTGAGATGCCCCACTACAATTGTATTAGAGCTTATTTGGTTTTTCATGTCCATTAATATTTGTTTTGCATAGTTGAGGGCATTTGTATTTGGTGCATATATATTTATGATTGTCATCTCTTCCTCTTGAGCTGTTCCCTTCACAAGGATGTAGTGACCATCTTTTTCTCTCTTAATTAATTTTGGTTTGAAATCTAGTTTGTCTGCAAATAGAATTGCTACCCCTGCTTTTTTCTGGGTTCCTGTGGCTTGGAGAACTGCTATCCATCCATTTACTTTCAGTCTATGTATTTCTTTTTGAGTTAGGTGTATTTCTTGTAAACAGCATATTGTTGGATTTTGCTTCTTAATGCATTCTGTCAGTCTATTTCTTTTGATTGGTGAATTGAGACCATTAAAATTGATAGTTATAATTGATAGATATTGACTCATCCTTGTCATAATGTTTTACTATTGGTGGTTCTTTTATTTCTTTTTTTTTTTCCTTTTGCTTTAGTTTCTTACCTTGCCTGTTGGGTTCCCTCTCTTGGGCCTCTTGGAGTTGTGATCTCCATTGTCTTTTTCTAGGATATTGCTTAGGATTGTTTGGAGTGCTGGTTTGCTATTCATGAAATTTCTTGGGTGTTCTTTGGCATGAAAATATCTAATTTCCCCGTTGATTTTGAAAGATAATTTTGCAAGATACAACAGTCTAGGTTGGAAGTTATTTTCTTTTAGGCCTTGAAATACTTCACTCCAGGCTCTCCTTGAGTTGAGGGTTTGTGCTGAAAAATCTGCTGTGATTCTGATAGGCTTTCCTTTATAGGTGATTTGTTTCTTTTCTCTATCTGCCTGTAGGATTTTGTTCTTCTGTTGGGTTTCTGGGATCTTAATTATTTCATGTCTAGGCATAGATTTTTTTTGATCATGGCTAATTGTGGTTCTATATGCCTCACTTGTCTGAATGTCCAATTCTCCAACTCTGTCTGGGAAGTTTTCTACTATTCTGTGAACAGTTTTTTTATGTCAATTGTTTTCTCCTGTTTTTGCATGGACGCCTATCAGTCTTAAGTTATTCTTCCTTGCATCATCTAGAAGCTGCTGGATTGATTTCTCATGGTCCTTTACTATTTTTAAGAAATCTCTGTTTTCATGGTCCTTAACAACAATCTTGTCTTCTATATCTAATATTCTATCTTCAGTTTTCCTCAATCTGCTCTGCATGCTTTCAATGGAGTTTTTAATCTCCTGAATATCTGTTTGAATCTGTTTCATGGATTCCATTTCTTTCTTATGTTGGGTGAGGATGGCTTTTATTTCTTTCTTATGCTCGGCATTCATGGCTTCCAGCATATTTCTGAGCTCATTTTTTTTTTTTTATCTGTTTCTGTTCTAGAGCCTCTAATCATGTCTTTCACTCTGCTCACCATCTCTGTAGTTATCTGGGAGATTATTTCTGCTTTGAATTTTTCTAGAGCCTCATTCATCTGTTTTGTTACTTCCTGTGCTATCAGTTCAGGGTGTCCAGGTGGTTGATTATTAGACTTTTCCACCTCATTTTCCCCAGAAATTCCCTTTTGTGGGTTGGAAGCCTGGGTTTGTGACTTGCTTAAATGTGTTTTCATTTTTTGTTTTGGTACTCTCAGTTATAAGTCAATGAGTCCCAGTAAGCCAGTCACAGACCCATGAGATTCAGACAGACTTCTGGCTGCAAGTCCCAAATTGAGCTCCCTGCCCTCCCACAGGACCAAACTCCCCAAGGCTCTACTACAGGTTTCAGCTGTCTTTCCCCTGAAAATAGTCCAGGATCAAATGTGAGGTCATGATCCCTCCAACTTACCAAATATGGTAGTCTAGTGTGCCTATATTGCAGAGATTATCTTCACTTTTCCGGTGGACTTCAGTTTTCATCAAGGAGCCTGAAAGAGGCCCTCTCTCTGCTGTTCACCTCTGCAACTCAGGACAATGGCTTTTATGTCCCCTTGTGCCTCTGTAGTGTGGAACCAAGTAGCTGCACAGCCAAGAGGCCAGAGGTGGGGTGGGGGGGGGCTGTTGTTACAGGTGCCTGGACAGCCAAACCAGCAGCCTGTGGGCCTGCAGGGGCTAGTGGTGTCCTCATGGTCTCCTGGTGCAAGCAGGTGGGGCAAGCTAGACCGAGCAGGGCACAGCTACCCTAACCTTTCCTTCTTTAACTTCTGGGTGTCAGGTATTTTGTCCCAACAATGAGAAAGTAACTAAGATAAGGTGCCCTGGCTTAATAGCTTTCAAGAATTGCAAGCTAGTGACAGCAGAGCATTAAACAACCCGAGAGCCTTTCAGAGTGTGGGTTCATGTACAGTTGCATAAATCACATGCCTATGAGGCCAGCCCTTCAGGTAGAAAGGAAGAAAGATGTGCTGGAGAAATGGGGACTAAAGTTGGAAATGTTAAAGCAGAGTCATGCCAGATAACAGCCACTCCAGCACATTTTAGTTTGTAAAGGACTTTCACATCCATGCTATGCTTTCTGTATCACACAGCAATGTTTTTGGCAAGGAAGACAGAACTTACTCTTACATTTCCTTATTGTGACAAAGCCATGCATAACTGGTCCCATGTGCCTCCCAATACATTATATCATATCTGTGCAGAACATTCTGCCTCTAGCATCCCTGCATTTTGCATTATTTCCTCCCACCACATACTTACTCTAGGAGGCCATATACATCCTACTTAGTACAATGAAAGAGTCTAAATAGGTACCAGGAAAAAAACCGTCAATCCCAGCTGAACTGGAAACAAATGCATGCAGGAGACATTAATAAACCCAATTCTTATGATGCTCAATATCTAGAAGAATGGTAACAAATTAATCAAGGCATGAGTGCCCAGCCAACTTAGGCTTGGAGGATAAATAATAGGTGCATACTTGAAAAAATTATAGAATTCTTTCTCTCAAAAATAAAGATGCTAGGTGCCAGGAAAAAAACAGGATCAATGTCACTGAACTGAAGTCTCAGGTCTAGAACTAATATTTTTTTTAATTCAAAGGAATACTCTCACCTGAAAACCACTTTTTGGTGCAAAATATTTCCATTTTTAGATTTTATTTTTTAATAATTGTCTCAAAGAGGCAGGAGATCCACAGCATCAAATGGATACAATGACCTTTTTGAGAAACAACAAAATATAACATATCAAAATTCATCAGGTGTAAATAAGGTGGTACTTGGCCAGAATGGCCTAAAATTAATTACCTAGATTTTTCCACTTGAGAAAAAGACCAGCAAAGTAAACCCAGATAATTTGAAAGGCAGAAATAATAAGGCTAAGGGAAGAAATAAAATCAAATGCAGGCAGAAAGTAGGAAAAATTAGCTTAACAAAATTGATCAACTATATAGCTAAATAGATCAAGAAGAGAAAGAGCACATATGACCACTATTAGAAATGAAAAAAGGGTTATCACCACAGATCCTATGTACATTAAAAGGATAACAAACAAATAGGCTAATAAATTTGACAATTTAGGTGAAATGGGAGATTTAAAAAAATACAAGTTACCAAAATTGACACAAGAAACAGAAAAACTAGATAGTTCTATGTATATTAAGGAAATTTACTTTAAAAAAAGTAAACCCATTCAACAAAGAAAATTCCAGGCTAAGATGGTGTGGTAAGCAGTTAACTTTCCATACATGTCCACAAACTAATCCTTGGAATGTGTGAATATGTTCTAGTGAAAGAGATCAACATAATGGATGGAATTAATGTTGCTAATGAGCTGACTATAAGATAATCTTGTGAATTAGCCAGATGGGCTCAGTGCAACCACAGTGGTCCTTAATGTGCAAGATGGAGGCAGAGGAGTCAGTATCTGAGAAATGCTATTTAAGACTCTACTGCTAGTACTGACTGAAAATGGAAAGGACAACCAACCCAAGAATGCAGGAAGCATCTAAAAGCTCTACAACTGCAGAAAATGGAGTCTCCCTTACAGGCTTTCTCCTGAAAGAAACACAGTCATACTTATGCCTTGGGTTTAGCCCACTGAGAATCTTTCAGGATTCTGGCCTCCAGAATTACAACAGATTCTGTTGTTTTAAGCCACTAATTTTTTGATAATTTGTTTTAGCAGTAATAAGAATTAAGTCAGATTGTTTTCCTGGATAATTATATCAAACAATTAAAAAGAGCACTAATATTACATGGATCTTCAAAAGATAGAGAAGTATCAGTGCATAACTCATTTCTGATATTTTTCATACCAAAACCTAGCAAAGACATGAAAAAATAATAAAACTGCGAATCACAAAAAATTTATCTTTTAAGAGTTTATATCCCTCATGAATACAGATTCAAGTCTTTAACAAAATTGTGGTAAGTTGAGTCCAACAATTATTCCTTTTAGAGACATAAAAGGATTATATATATATATACATATATAATAATAAATCATAACCAAATGTAGCTTATTCTAAAGATGCATGTTTGGTTTAACATGTTTATCTAAAGATGTATGATTGAAAAGTCAATCAACATAACATGGTGACATTTTGTTTTATATATATATATAAAGTATATATATAAATAAATGTATAAAGTACTTGACCATATATATATATATATATATATGTATGTATATATGTATATAGTATTTGACCATACTAAATGCCCATTCACTATGCTAACAGTAGGGGACGAAAATCTGTTTTAATCTGGGCATCAATATCTAACAACAAAGAAATACAAAACATAGCTAACATCATATTTAATGACAAGAGAATGAATGCTTTACCCACCAAGAGCAAGAACATGCCACTTGTACCACAGCCACTCAGCATTTTTCTTAAGGTTCTAGCCATTGTATTAAAGTAAGACTTTTTTTTTTTGAAGACTAGAACAAAAGATGTAAAGTCCTTCCTATTTGCAGATAATTGTTTATATAGAAAATCCCAGGAAACAACAAAAATGATGGTTAGAACTAATGAATGAATTTGTCAAGGTGATAAATTATAAAGTTAATTTGCTGAAATCAAGTTTATTCTTGTATTCACAGAAACCTAGTAGAAAGTGAAATTTAAAAAATCCACTTAAAGCAACAGCAAAAATATAGGATATGCAGGAATAAGTCAACAAAGATGTCAAAGACCTCTATACTGATATGATGAAAAATTGCTAAAAGTAATTAAGAGAGATCCAATTATGGGAAAATAGATTATTTTATTCTTGTGAATTAGAGGGTTCAATATTATTAAATAATAGTTCTGCCCATATGCATTGCAGTCTCAATCAAAAGCTTTGTAGAAATTTACAAGCTAAAATTTATATGGAAATTCTAAATACTGTACATAAATTCATATTAATTCTGATCCTTATATAGAAATGAAAGTTTCCAACAATAACCAAAGCAAGTTTTTAATGAGAACAATGTTGCATGACTTAAGTTATCTGATTTCAGTAGTCAAGACAGTTTGATATTGTTGAAAAGACATATAAAACAAAGAAACAGAGGGTAAAAATATATACATTGCATATTTTGTCCTTTGATTTTCTGACAAAGATGCTAAATCATTTCACTAAGAAAAATAATGTCTTTTCAAAAGTGATGCCCAGATAGCTATGTGGTAAAAAACAATGAGCATCGATCTTTCCTTCACACAAAACTTAAAATGGATCATATACCTAAGTATAAAATCCAAAAATATAAAATTTCTAGAAGAAAGCATAGAATATATTTATGACCTTGGGACAGGCAAAGATTACTTAGAACACAAGAATCATGAACCATAAAAGAAAAAATATTAAAATCAGATTTAATCTAAGTTACAATCTTATGCTTATTGACAATATCATTGAGAAAACAAAAAGGCAAACCACACACTGAAAGATAATATTCATGACCTACACATGAAAGAATTTGAATCCAGATTAGAGAAAGAATTCTCATATTTCAAGAATAAAAATGCAATAAAATAGAAAATATCCAAATGGTCAATAAGCACATGAAAAGATGTTCAACATCATTAATCATCAGGGAAATGTGCGTTAAAATCCTAATGAAGTATCGCTCGATACTCACTACAGAGTCTGAAATTTAAAGGCTGATCATCACAATGTGGGGAAGATATAAACAAATGGGAAGTCTCAGCACTCTTAGTGGGAACCAAAGGGTTTGGCAGCGTCTTACAAAATTAAACATATTCAGAAGAAGTGAAAATACACAAAGACACATATAAAAACTTTCATAGCAGTTGTATTTGAAAGAAGAAGGAGGAAGAGAAGCAGCAGGAGGAAGAAGAGGAAAGTGATAACATGAAAACAATACAAATGGCTAAACAAATGTGGTATTTACACCCAAAGAAACACTATTGAGGAATAAAAGTTAATAAACTGTTGATGCACATAATAACATCAAAATATCTCAACATTATTATACTGAGTTAATGAAGCCAGATAAAAAGAGTACATAACACTTACAAAATTCTAGGCAATGGAAAATATTCTATAGTGGCATAAAGTAGACCAGTGGTTGCCTGGGAACGAGGGTGAAAGGACAATTGGATTACAAAGAGGCAAAAGGTATCTTTTTGGGGTGAAGCAGAGTTTATTGTTCTAATTATTGTGATAACTTAACTGAACAAAGCAGTTAGATCTCAGAGGACTGGAAGTGATAAGGGCTCCAAAGGCACATCTAAACATAGATGGATCTGTTCTGGGTTCTAACCTACAGCCTCTTTCCTGTACTGCGACACTACTAAAGGGAGCTTCTGCTAAAACCTATGTGTAAAGTAATCTTCAAGACACGTAAACACATTGAAACAGAGTTTCACGTGGTTTATTAAAGCAATATCAAGTAGTTTTACAAAGTAAGAGGAAAATTAGTTTCTGGATACTAGCAAATTAGGTTGCATATGCCCTCTGTAAGCACCTCCCAGCAATATTTTCTATCTTTTGGGTTCTCTGTTCTCAGTTCCATTTTGGATTGACTACCAAATGAAGGAATATTTAAAAACAATCTTGCTCAGAATTATCTGTGAAGAATCATTATACAAATTCAGGATTCAAATGATCTTAGGACTTGAACATGTAACTAGATTGTCACTCTCTTCTTTTCTTTTGCCCTGGGCAGACTCTCTTTGAGTTCCCAGTTCTGTCTCCTTGACATCTTTCCAGATTACCAAAATTGGTCTTCCAAGACAATGGGTATGTGAAGTCCCATCCTCAGTTATCTGCTTATACACAAATCACAGCAATATAATTGCAGAGAAGCAGTCAGTCATCTAGTTCTTTGGCCACAGTAGTTCAATGGTGCTGTAGCACCAATCCCTGTGGATTGAGTTCCTTTCTATGGGGACCATCTCTAATCAGTGTAAATTTCAACAAAGTTGTCATCATGGGAATATGGACCATTTCTTCGAGTCTTTGGTGAGAAAAAACTTCCAAGGCCTCAAGGAATTATAGGTTGGGGGTAACATGATTAGGATTTAGGAAAACATGAGAGTCATCGTGGGCAGGGCAGCTGTGCCCACTGATAGAGGCTCAGGCTGAGCCCTGTTGATGGGTGCTTGGTTGGGGAAGTGACACAGACCATTGGGGAAAATGATAGAGTCAGAAAATTTCAGGCTTGATGAATAAAAAGACAATCCCATGGCCCATCCTCCATTTCTTCTTGGCCTCTCCATGTGAGAAATGATTTTCATTCATCCTTTCAGTGGTTTGCCAAAAGATTTGTCAAAGAAGTCTACCTTGGACTTTTTCAAGTTCCTTGGCCCTGAAGTGCTGGAGAGAAAATGAACAGTACCATTTGTGTGTGTGTGCGTGCGTGTGTGTGTGTGTGCGCGCACACACGCTTTGAGTCTTAAAAAGAAGTAAATCAAGCAGCTAGGTGATCCAGATTTTGGTAAATAGCCATTTACAGAGAACAGAATAAAGAATCCTATAATCTGTTTAAGCCTAAGATAGAAAAATGATTGTTTTAATCAATATGATTTTGTAGATTTCTGAATTAAAATAATTATGTTTCTGAATCAATCAGAATTTCCAATATAATCAACCTCTGTGATAAAATTACCCAGACTTAGCAATTATTTAAAGAAAACAAGGAGAGCTTCCTTCTTTCAATTTAGAAGTATCAGAAATCAATGTCCAATTTGTCCTCAAGGAAGCTTTCCCAATTTGTCCAAACCATTCTTTAATGCATCAGCACTTGCTCAGGGCCGTCCATCTAATCAACAAGTGTGTCAACTTAGAATTAACCAGAATCTGTACTCTCACGCTACTGGACTCTCACTTCTCTCCTCTCTGCCCCAACAGGAAAGTTAAGCGACAAGATCAAAGGGGCAGATTCAGTTATAAGGGCTGAGCTGACTGAGCCAGAGCTTCAGAGGAGATTACCTAGGGAGAAGGGCAGGTCTGAGATCAGGGAAGGAAAAGACCCACAAAAGAAGTTATCATCACATAATTAGTAGGGCAATTATTTGCACAAGGAAAGCAAAAAGGCAAAGGCAGATACAAAGTGACCATCAATACCCTTCCTAAAAGATGGAAGGAACAATTGCTCAATGACCATAGCAGCAAAATCGGGGTCAGAGAGAGGACAATTGAGCAGCTCTGTTGTTCTTTGTTGTTATGAACATCAGTTGCACAGATGATCAGGCCTAAAGAGCCCAGGGGAAAATCTGTGAGTAAGAGCACATCCCTGTTACTGATGCTGGACAGGGCAAATACTGCTGCAGCAGGGGCCATTGCCCAGCTGTGTCTTTGTACAACAAAGGAAATGTTTAAGGACAGCAAAGCACCAGTGGATTGTTGTGGTCTCTAGAATAAAGCACAATCTCTCTGGCCTGGTCCTCAAGATGCCCTGTGTACTGAAAAGTTGGATGATCTTCCACTGACCAACGAAATGGACACTGGCTATAGTGCTGGAGCAGACTGGCCATGGAGGCTTCCTGTATTGCTAGGCATTCATATTTAGTTCTGGGTTTTGAGAATTTGGAAGGAAGGCTGCCCCAGGTTCAGTGTGGGACAGATTTCAGTACTTTAATAACTAGCATGGTCCTAACTTGTTGTCCAGCTGAGAGCATTATCCACAGTATCTCCTTGGGATGAACTATTACCAGCCAGATTGGTTTGCCGATGGCCTGCCAACTTATCATATTAACCTCTCTCACTCAGCTTCTGATGTTCTGTTACCTGGAATGTCCTTACCTTATCATAGATCCTTGCTTAAAGCAGAGTACATACCCAGGCCCTGCTTTCTCCTTGCCTGAGCTACTGCAACACCAAGTGTCTACACCAGGTAAGTGCACAATGCTTAGAATTACCCTTCCAATAGAAAGCTCCTTGGAGGTGGAAATGGTACTTGATATTTCCTTTTTCCCTTGTGGGTTCCCACAAGAATTTTGTACACTGCTAGGCCCACAACTGACTCTCAGTAAAGGTTTTCTGCAAGGAACCGAAGTAATAAGTGGTATTTTCAGAGTGTAATTCTCTCTTCTTACACACCCCTAACTGGGGAACTCCTTTTAGACTTACTACTCTTGATCTATAGAATTTTTAAAAGTTTAAAGTTTAGTATTATTGATATTAACACATAAAAATTATACAAATTAACAGACCCATGTGTTATTAATAATACCTCATGAGTATTCAGCATTAACTAACCTATAAATACTTTACATATACATCTATTTAACCTTTATAACAAACTTGTGAATGAGGTATCACAGGTATTCTTATTTCAAGAAAGAGGTACCTGAGGTACAGAAAAATGTTATAGTTGGAATCCAAAATGTCACCCTAAAAGGCTCATTATGTTGAGGACTTTGATGCTGATAGGGTTGGGGAGGTGATTGGCCCACAAGGGCTCTAACTTCATCAGTGTATCAGTCCAGTGATGAGATCATAATTCGATGGCATTAGTGGGAAGTAACTGAAACAGAAGATAGGGCTTAGTTGTAGGGAGTGGATCATGGAGGTGCGACTTGGGGGAGGATTTCTGGTCCCAGATTCTTTCTTCACTGCCTCTCTCCATCTCTCCCTCTGTACTTCTTGGGTGCCATGAGGTAAGCAGCTTTCCTCTACCACTTCCTTATGCCGTAAATTTCCACTTCCCCTATAAGACTAAAGCAATGGACCCAGCTAACCATCCACTGAAACTTCTGAAACAGTAACCCAAAGTAAACTTTTTCTCCTTTAAGTAGTTTTTCTCAAGTATTTGGTCACAGTAAGAAAAAGCTGATTAACACACAAAGGAAAATGACTTGCCTAAAATGCCTCCAGAATCCAATCCCATAGCCCTTTGGTATATCACCTCTCTCTCTCACATGAGTGAGTCTATCTCCAGCATAGCTTGCTTCCTAGGTTTTCTTTACAGCCATTTTAGAATTGATCTTTTCATTCCTCCTCCACCCCAAAATGATGTTGATTTCTTCTTGGAAACATCACAGTGGGAGAAAAGCCAACACTCACATAAGATCAATTTGTGAAGCAATATAATTTATCTAAATTTGTTTGGGATCAATGGGAGTCCTTTTCTGCAAGCCCATGAGGAAAATGAAATATAGATCAAACACTCTATCTGAAAATCCCAGTATATTGCCTGCATAGTTTTTAACTGTACTGATAGGACCTTACTGGTTGCATTCACAACTCAATGGAAGAATAAACTATGGCAACTTAGTGGTATTTTGATATTAATATTCAAGGACATTTTTGAATACTTATTGTGATGGTTGATGATTGTGTCAACTTGAGAAGTTAAGAGAAGTTTAACTAAATTGGCTCAGCAATTCCACACCCTAAGGTGTGGAAGACCTACCCTAGGGACACCCTAGGGTGGCTTGTTGCCTGGATAGTATAAAGGAGAAATGAGGAAGGATAGATCTGCTTCTGTTTCTTTGGAGGACCTCCAGTCTTCATCTTCACCTTGAACATCACCTCCTGTCTTCCAGCACAGACCTTCAACTAAATACTTTGGTCTCCATTGTTCAGAAAACCCCTCTGCACTCTTCCTCATCTGACTCTGTGGGTGGCCATTGTAAGCAAATCTTGTAAATCCATATATATTTTATATCTTGTGTTATATCTGTTTCTCTAGTAAATACTACCTGATACAGAATTTAGTACTGAGAGTGAGGTTGTTTCTGTGACTATACGTGACCATGTGATTCAGGAGCCTTTGGGAATGGATTGTAGGAAGAGTTTGAAAAGAGCATTTGGAGATGCTGACTGAAAAAGTAAAGCTTGAACACCTTAGGCTGTGCTTAATGGGAGATTCTGGTCAGAGCTCAGAAGACCAGAAGGCTGATAAAAATCTTGCCAATAAAGACCAGGCTTGTGAGGTTTCTGCTGGGAAGGAGGACTCCATAGGTTGTTGGACTCTAGATAATATGTGTTATATCTTGGCAAAAAGTTTGTCTGCATTTTGGTCATATCCAGAGAGTTTGCCTTAGACTGTGATTAAAGATGGAGGACTAATTAATCTGGCAAAAGAAATTTCAAGGAAGTCTAATGTTGAAGTGATGGAATGGGTACTGTTGGGGGCTTTTAGGAGATTTATGTTGAGAATCAAGAGCAAAGAGCCCAGCAGAATGATTTAAAACATTTTGAGTTTGGCCAGAAAGGAAAGTCCAGTAAAGCTATGGACTGCAAAGATAGAGCAGAGGAGATCTTGATTGCTGAGATGGAACAGAATAGAAAATGGCCCCAGGGCATAACAAGAAGTAGCAGGACTACATCCTTTGCAGCCTCAGAATTTCAAAAGTGAAAAAATTGTTTTGAGAAGAGAGCCTCAGACCATCATTTTCCAAAATGGTGGTGGCCTAGGCAAGGTTTTCCTTGGGATTTCTTTTATAGGCAGTGGACCCCTACAACCAAGAGGGAAGGAAGTCTGGCTATTGCTCCAAGTGACAGCAGACCTTGGTATCATCCACGTGGTGCTAGTTTTAGGTGCACGCAGAATGCATGTGAAGTCAGTAAGGCTTCCACCCAGATTCAGAAAAAGTCCTAGGATTCCAGGCAGTGTACCCCTGAGAGGGCAGTGTATGAAGCTGTGAGGGTGAAGCTGAAAGTACTGTGGAGACCCCAGAAGTATGGAGAAGGCAGGAATGTGGATCTTCTGAGGAAAACTGCAAGGAGAGAGCAGAGCCTGTCCCAGAGAGAAGCCATGGGTGCTACAACCACCAACAGTGCTGTAGGAGTGGAGCCACCCAAGCCCTTTGGAATTCACAATTTACCACAGATTGCTGGGGATGCTGGAAGTAGAACTGCAGGATTTAATGTTTTCCCTGCTGGATTTTGGACTTGCCATTCCTTTGTATTCCCTTTTGTAACTTTTGGAAGGGAAATGTCTATCTTGCGCCATTGAATGTTGAAAGTGTTTAACTTTCTTTTCATTTTTACAGAGGCTTGCAGTAAGAGTTTGCCTTAAATCTAAGAGGAGACTT
Organism: Heterocephalus glaber; assembly: GCF_000247695.1. The sequence continues at coordinate 11,678,732 of NW_004624730.1, forward strand.
TGGACTTGAAATTTTCAGCAATGCTGAAACTATTAGGACTTTTGTAACTCTTAGAGATGGACTAAATGCCTTTTGCATAAAGGGATGTGCATGAGTCTTTGGAGGGCCAAAGACAAAATGTTATGATTTGTGTATAGATGTCCCCGAATGCCTCATGTGGTCACAGAGAATGTGCAATGGTGCTGTGTGATTACTAAATCAGTCCATTGATTGGTTTGATACTGTCATACTCTTGGTAATCTGGTTAAGATAAAGAAGCAGAAAGACTCTGTTTAGGTCCCTTGTTTTGCTACTTTCTGTCTGCCATGAACTGTTGTCCCTCTGCCATGCTACCCTGCCTTGGAACCAGCCAACTATGGATGGAAACCTCTACAAACTGTGAGCTAAATAAGCCTTTCCCCTTTTGACTTGGATGTAGGCTATTTTGTCCCAGCAATGAGAAAAGTAACTAAGACACTTACTATGAACCAAATATAGTCCAAGAGATGTACATACATTTTTCATTTAATCTTACCAAGAATCTGATCAGGTAGGTATGATTATTGCTCCATTTTAAAACTGATGAAACGAAGATATAGATGAGTTGTGAATTCTCTCACAGATGGGTGGTAGTGGACCCAAGATTCAGACTTAGTTGATGCTCAGGTATTTACTTGGGACACATGTCTATCTTTTGCTCATTATTTAAAATTTTTCATTGGAAGGAGGTGTGATGCTACACTTGAGAAAGTGGTTTGATAAAAAGCCCACTCAACTGAGAACCAGGTACTATTCAGACCAACCCTGAGAGTCTCCCCGACTTTAGGTCTGTATGATTCTGTGGTTCTCACTTCAGTTGATAACATTCTGTGATTTTGTCATGGCAAATAGGATTATTCAGGACAAGTATTAAAATATAAATATAAATTTAATAATGGACTTAAGTATAAACATAAACATGAATATAAATATAGGTAGTATTAAGAGTTGTTTAGTCTTATTCTATGCCAGGTCCCATCCCAGACGCTTTAGATTCATATTACATATTAAACCTCACAAAAACCTTAGAAATAAGTATTACATTCTCATTTTACAAATAAAATAGCTAAGATTTAGCAAGGTTGAGTAACTTGCCCATCTTCACAAAGATAGGCAGTGGCAGAATGCCTAACCTGGCCTTCAGCTTCATGAGTTAGCGCTCCTTTAGAATCAAGCACCCTTCAGATGTACAATCAAGAAGCACTTGCCAATGGACTTTGTCATTGGTAGATGCCAAAGTGAATCATTAAAAACAGACAGCACCTCTGGTTGAGATGGCCTAGATGAAGAATTTCCTGCAGGTAGCAGGACTGTCATATGTCCCATGTTTGCCTCTTTGCATGTGCTATGATTCTGTTCTTTCCAAAAATATACTTCCCTACATTGTTTGCCAAGACCTTGAAGATTTGGTCAAATGTCATTGCATCTGGGAAGTCCAACTGGCTGAGCTTTCTCCTACCTTCCCCGGGTAAAGTGAACTTCCTCCCTCTGGGTAACCCTACAGCACTGGGCTCTTGCTCTTGTGGCTGTTACTTCAGTACCACACAGCAATAGTTTAATGACTTAAACCCTGCTGCATACAGTGTCATTTCCTTTAATCACAACAGAATTCTTGGGTTTGATTTCCAACTCTTGTATTTACTAGCTAGGTGACCTTAGATAGTTAGTTAATTTATTTGGCCTTAGTTTTAAAAATCTGTAACAGTGTGAGAACTGTTGCTGTCTGCACATCTGTCTTCTTCTCTAGTCCATGACCTCCTCAACAAGACACTGTCTTATTGATCTCTGTCTCTGCAGAGCCTACCAAGGTACCTCCACCCAGTAGACGCACAACAGATGTCTCTGCGATGACTAAACTGTATGCTTTTATTCTTTTGTATCTCTTGGATTCCCTTCTTCCAATGCTCAGCTCTGGAAACCAGATGGAGAGCCTCACTTCTCTCCTTCCACCCCTCAGCCATACCTTGCTCCTCTACCCAGCCTCCACAGGCATTCAATTGTCTGGCTCTAGCCTATAAGGATCCACTCCCGAGCTCTCCTGTTCCCTCTGATTCATCACTCCCAGAACTCCGTGTCCAACATGGCTTTATGTAGCGGCACAAGTGGCAGTTCAGTGGTGTGTGCAAGCTTTGCTTTCATTTTGAATCAATGAAAGTCTTAAAAAATCTTACCTTATTCCTCAAAGGCCCATAAAGCCCTTCATGAGGCTCAAGAGAATTGTTCACTGTAAGAAGCATTTTTAAATTGCTTCCAAGTTACTTATCATTCATTCAGGCTCACGCTATTCTTTAAAATTCTTATTGATTTTTGGAACAGTCCTTTAATTGATATCAAAAAGCAATTACATTTTCCAGGCTGTAAATCTGCTTCACTCCCAATATTAAATTCATCATCTCTGTAAATAATTTTTTCTTATTATGCATATGTATTAAACAAACTATAAATAGCATCATTAGCATACCCATGGTTGCCTTAACAATCAGTGACCCTCGAATTTGATTTAGAAAAATTGATTCTTACTGAAATTTTCCCTTAAGTGAAATTGCCATTCCTGGTGAATGTCTGGGCAAATGAAGGCATTAAAGAGTCATTACCTTCCATTTCCTTCTGGACTTCAATATAACAGTTTCAAGCAGACATTTGCATAGACTCACCTGTTGGTTAGCAGCCCTAGCAAAAATCACTGCTTTAACAGTATTCATATTTGTTCCTATTTTTTGCTCAAATTTGATATTTTAAGAAAAGATACTTTGCAGTGCACTCCCTTCCAAACAAGCACAGGGACACAGAGTCTTCATCTTGAAGTCTGGTGTCCAGCTGTGGCTTGTGTCTAGATGTCCCCCAAAAGCCTCCTGCAGGCATAGGTAGGGCTTTTCCAGAAGTGGCCGAATCTAGAGTGTGTGATGCCAGGATTAAGGGTATGTGATTACTAAATCAATACACTAACTGGTTTGGCACTGCCCTAATCACGGTAGCCTTATATAATGTAAGGGACAGTAAGAGGCTTGTCTTGTCCCTTGCCTGCTTGTTTTGCTATCTTCTCCCCACCATGATCTGCTTCTCCTCTGTGATGCCTGTCTGCCTTGCTACCCTGCCTTGGAGCCAGCCGATTATAGACTGAAACCTCTACAAACCGTGGGCTAAATAAACCCTTTCCTCTCTTAACTTGTGGGTATTGGATATTTTGTCTCAGTAATGAGAAAAGTAACTAAGACACCAGCTATGGGAGGCTCAGTAGGATGAGTGGGAGTAGAGAGAGCCTGTGGTTTCTACCAGAACAGTCCCCAGACACTGAGCATGATACATAGAGGACCTCACAAAGACACAAGGAAATGCTCATGATGTAAAATCAGAAGAAATACAGGGTGATACCCTAAATATGATCAAAGGGACATAAATTATATAGCATGTGGATAAGGACTAGAAGAAAAAAGGAAAACTGAGACAGTTAATTTAGGATAATTGGATTATACATAAAATTTGCTTTGTTTTCTTTTTTCCTTCCTTGCTTTTTTCTTTCTTTTTCTTTCCCCTTTTCTTTCTGCTATTGTTACATTGTTATTTTCTCAGTAAATTAAAAAAAAACAAGGAAAATGAAGGGGGAGGAGAGAGGGAATATTTAAGTTAGACTAATTTTCTCTCAGTCATGGATAGAATTCCTTACTACCCTATGATTCTAAGGAACTGTGATATGACAAAAAGCCACAAGTTTTGTGTTAGACCCAAGAGAGAACTCAGCTGTCCTCCACAAGCTTAGTAACTGGGAGCAGGTTGGGAAGGGCCACAGCCCACAAATCCCCTAGTGGGGAGGAGGTAGCGTCTCCAAGTTACTCAGTACATGGGTGCCACTCTGAGGCTTGCTTGACACACCTGTAAAAAAGGGCTATTTAATTTTATGCTGTTTACAAATGGGATTATATAAACTATGTGGGAAAATACTTTCAGAACTATAAAATTGTGTTCAAATGCTATTTTTATTAAGTAAAGTGAGACCACATTTCAAAGAAAGAGGGCAGAGTAGCTGCCTAGTAGGTCCCCTGTCCAGTGGCACCTTTACATGGATAAGGGTACCTGTGAGTCTATAGGTCATTTGCATCTCCTTGGGCCATGAAACCTTGAAGGCATTATGACTTCTTTTATAAACACTTTCTCCAGGGACAAGAAGGAGGATGAATGATCATATTTGAGTCTGTACCCTGAAACATTTTGAGAGATATTTCTTTTTTCTGGAAACAAGATTCTTTAGCCCTGAGGTGGAGGCATGAAGGTATGAAGTTCTCCAAAAGCACATGGAGGACTGGGCTAAATAGAATACCAAAACAGTTGACAGTTTAACCTAAGGGAGTTCCCCATGCTGTCCTCTACTGAAACGTGTACAATTGTGGTTTTAGAAGAGGAAGAGAAAGAAAATTGGACAAAAGAAAGGGTTTGAGGGCATAACAACAGAAAGTTTTCAAAGGTAGCAACAAACATTGTTTCAGATGTAGGAAGTGCTATTAATTATAAATAGTGTAAACTACAAAGAAAACTAAACTTTGGAACATCATAATAAAATTGCAATCATATATACAAATCATAATTTATCAATGAAGTTTGACACATGTATACATCTATCTGGCCAACACGCATAAAAAGATGTGTGGCATTTCCACTGCTCCAGAAAGTTCTTTCCTGCCCCTTGCTAGTCAGTTTCCCACCCAGAGACAACCATTGTTCAACATCTAATATTTAGATTAGCTTTGCCTATTCTTAAACTACAGGTGGAGCATCCCTAACATGATAATCCAAAATCTGAAGTGCTACAAAATGTGGAACTTTTTGAGTGCCAATAAGAGGAAAACCTCTACACCTGACTTCCCATGACAAGTCACAGTCAAAAATGCTGCTGCATTTAAAAAGTGTATATTGGGCCAGGGATTTAGCTCAGTGGTTTCACCGCCTGCTGTGCAAGCCCAAGGACCCGAGTTCGATCCCCAGTACCCCCCCAAAAAAAAGTGTATAAAATTACCTTCAAGCTATGTGTACAAGATGTGTATGAAACATAAATGAATTTTGGGTTTAGATGTGGGTCCCTTCACCAAGATATCTCATGATGCACATGCAAATATTCTAAAAATTTTAAAAATTTGATATCTGAAACACTTCTGGTCCCAAGCATTTTGGATAGGCAATACCGAACCTGTACTTTAAAGTGATATTATACTATAAGCAGCCTCTAGTGTTTGTCCTCTTTTTCTTCAATGTTTCTGAGATTCATCCACATTTTTGTATGTTCTAATAGTTTATACTTTTTTGTTGTTGCATAGTATTCTATTGTTTGTGCCACAGTTTATTTATTCATTTTCCTATCATGATAAAGATTTAGCATACTCCAAAAACTAAGGAACTTCTTTAATCTGATAAAGATTTTCACCAAAAATCCATGTCTAACATGTGGTTCCTCTTGTTGATCCTTAGGTTATGTTATCTAGTTCCCTATGTCCTTACTTTGGTTACCAAAGGTCACTCAAAAGACTCAAGTGAGCATAATCAAGTGTCACTTAGGGCAGGCTAGTATCAGTCATCTTTTGTGACAATAAAATTATGAAACACAACCTTACCATCTCAGTGGCTTACAACAACTATCACGTGTTCTTCTTGATGTATGTTAGTGACTGTAGCCAGACTGTAATACTCCTATGGCAGAAAAAACTGACAATTCTTCGAAAGCTTCTGCTTACAACTGAAATGTCTGCTCACACTTTGTTGGCCAAAGCTAGTTATTGACTAAGCCCAGTGCCAATGGGCCCAGTATCCTCCTCCATAGTGAAGGTGAGGTAGAGGTGAGGAAAGGAAATATATATTATATATTAAACAATAATACACTGGACTACAGGATTGAAACACATGCAAAAAGGCCAGTGTGTGCAAGGGTGTCTTGTTCTCTCACTGTCTTGCACTATGGATACTGAGTATGAGGACCAGCTGTGGAGATATGGTAGGCTGTTCTCTGGTGGAGAGAACTTATCCCTCTGCTTCTCTTCCTTTTAAGGTGTGTAACAGATAACAGCCTCATCTGTGAGTAACAAACAGTCTAGTTCCAAGTTTTGAGTCATCCAGGTGTTGACTGTAAAGTGAGTTAACTGGGAAGGCCAGCTTCTTGGTTGCTAGGAAACATAAACTTCCATAGCAGCCCTCTTGGGCAAGGCCCACCCCAGCTCTCTTCTTTACATCAGCATCTGATTGGGAGAACACTGGCTTTTTTACCCACCATCAGTGGATACACATCTCACCATGGAAAACCCTCTCTCCACTACACAGACCTCAGCTCTTCTGCCAGGCTACAAGCTCCAGCCAAGTTTTCTCCCCAGGCTTCTCCAGCTACATAGCTTCCTTAGCTGTAGCAGGTACAAGACAGGCTCTGTGTCCTCATCTCTTAGGTTGAGGGGAGAGGGAATCACTTCTCTCTTTCTTCCACAAAGAGAAGAGGTTCACACAACAGCACTCTGATCATTATCTCCACAGAAATTCTCTCTTCAGACTCCTCAGCCTCACTTCTACCATAAGATAGAGATGGCTGACCAGTCAACATAACCACCTTGCTCTGGATTATGGAGCTACTTGAAACTCACCTTATTGCTTGGGGCCATAGTCAAAACTGAATTATAAAGATCCTCATTTTAATAACTATTTTATCAAGCATTGTTAGAGCTGGATTATGGTGTAGATGCTCATTTGATTACTTTCTATAGCTTTTTTTCTGTTGTCAATATGCCTAGTACAATTTCTTCAAAAGATGAGACTTGATAAAGTGATTAAACAAGGCCTCTCTAGTTGGCAATTCTTCAGCAAAACACTAAAATAATCAGAGGGAGAAAGTTTGTCACAGGCCTAGAGGACAGCAAGTGCAAAATCCCACATTATTAATGAGTCCATCATGTTCTATAAACAGAGAGATATGCAGTAGTGGAGTGATGGCAGAATAAATGTAGATGAGATCAGAATAAAAGGAGGGACCAGGCTCTTGGAGTCCTTGCTGGCCATGGGAAGGAGTCTAGATTCCATTATGAGTCTATAAGAAGATCTGAAATTTCTTCAAAGGATAATAACATAACATGATTCACACTTTTAAAAGATCCTCTGATACTTTGTAAAGGTGCCTGTACAGGGGTGAGTGTGGTACAGGGAGGAGTTTGCAGTGGTCTAAAGGAGAAACGGCAGAGACTGTCTGGACCTTATTCTTCCCTGCATCACAAGAAGACTGATTCCCTAATCTCCTTTACTATTAGGGGTGGCCATTGACTTATTTCCCAGTGAAATACAGATAAAAATGATGTTTCACTTCTGAGACAATATGGGGTGGAAGTATCATGTCTTCTTTTCCTTCTCTTTCCCTATCTGCTTTAAGTAGTGAATGCTGAAGAATTAAGGCACAGAAATAATCTTAGTCTCTGAAGAGCCCAGGGAGGAAAGCTTCTTGCCAATAATGAATATCTGTTTTGTTATACTCTAGGGTGAGGGGAAATCAGTGTTTACTGAATTAAGTCACTGAAATAAGAGGTTTGTTTGTTGCAGCAACTAGAATTCACCTAACTAGAAAAGGATGCTACAGAGAGGTTTGGGAGAAATGGTCAAATTTAGAATATACAGCATTTTGAGGGTAAGTGCTGTGGAAAGATTGCCAGAGACTGTACTAGGAAATGATACATTTTGGCTCCACTCTTCACAAAAGCCCTGAAAAAAGTTACAGTTCTGATTTTACAGGTGATAAAATGAGGCTCTGAGAAGTTAAATAACTCACACAAGGTCACTTGGTTAATAAATTGCAGAGCCAGGATTAAAATTCCAGGACTGCTTATCTCTCATGCTGCTCCACTGCTCAGTATGTTAAAGTAAAAGTTGCTAGTAAGGAGAAAATAAAATACAGAAACTAGAGATCCAGATATCTAGCTGTTGTTATCATTATGGAAAAAGAGACAAGGCAAAAGGAGTGAACTTCTTCTCTATGCAACCCCTGGACGATGCACATGCATCTCTGACTGGGACTCTGCTGGGATTTAGGTGTGGATCATGCAACTACTTTATGCCACAGACTATGAACACCTCAGGGTCTGGGGCTTATTCATCTGGGTATCCTCAAACACAGGTGCAGCCCGTGAGTCTCACTCAACATGTGCTTGTGGAATGGTGCAAGTATGGGATAAATGGGTGTTCATTGCCAACATGCACAACGATGATGGAGTCTTCAAAGGGATCACACAAGGGTGGGACATTTTACAGAACACTGATCCCGCACACATGACCTCTCACCACAGTCTCAGTGTGGGGCAGCTTAGGCCTCCTTCAGTAACCACAGGTGTTGGGAGCCCAAAGCATGGGCCCTCCTGCTTTTTCTGGGGGATCACTTCCTGGAAGAGTGGGCAGGAGAATTCATCCTGACAATATTCTTATTCCTCTTACTAAAATCCTTATAAGTTTCAGGCTTCCCTGAACTATACTCAGTTCCTCCATGGGGGTCCTTAAGGCTGATCCCTTTTTTTCTCTTTATGGCTTCTTACCTTGCAGGTGTCCTTCTTGTTGAAGAGAAGCAGGAGTATGCCAGACTGCCCATGCCAAACTGAATGATAGGCATGCCAAGCACTCAAGAAGGCTACTGAGATTTATGACCACCTCTCCTTGTTTGCATTTATATTGCATGGTTCCTGAAGGAGAGACCCTTTCTTTTGAGACATGCACGTTGCTGGAGCAGAAAATAGAGGTGAAGAAGGGTCTGAAAGAGACACTGGGACATAGATAGCTGCAAAAGTGTTGGGTTGGGAATAAACCACTTGGTCTAGAAAACAATCACCTTACCAGTCAATGGAGAGTTTGATTCATCCTCTGGAGTTGAAGCTCATGAGCTCTGTTATTGTGAGTGGGGTGATAACATCCTCTGGTAAACTGTACTGTGTCCTAACAGTTAACTCCTCCCTCTCAACTAAGGTTACATTTCCCTACAGATGAAATATACACTGCCTCACCCCATTGATTTTAAGTTTGGCCCTGACACTTGCTTTGGGAAGGTCTCAGTATGGATGTGATATAAGTCATATTCGGACAAAGTGTGAAATTTCACTCTGCCTTCTTTCTTCATGCCCTCTAAACCACTGAGAATAGCATATCCCAGAGAGAGCTACTACTTCATTCTGGACATAGGGACCATTTCAGCTTAGCCCAACAGAGCCCAGCAAAAGTTCACTAACCCATAGTTCTAATACAATGCAAGAAACAGTGGTTGATGATTATAAGCCATTGTGTTCTTTGTTACCACAACAAAAGCTAACAAATACAACCCCCCCGTGTGCATAATGAAAACTTTCACAAACATTATTTTTTTGAGCTAATGCTTAAGCATGTGTGTGTTGGTACACGTGCATGTGTGTGCATGCATATGTGTGTGCATATTTGTGTGTGCAAAAGGAAGGGCGAGGACAGGCAAGCTTCGTTTTCCTCACCATCAAGTCCAGAGGCTGAGATGGGTAGTTTTAGAAGGTAAGTCCAGTATCACATAGAATTCCAAGCTAGATCTCAGCATTATAAACCTAAATTTCCCCCCTTATTTCAGTTTCCTTCCCGCACCAAGCCTGTCTCATCCTCCAAATACCCTGGGGATCCAGCTAACAAGCTAGATTTCTACCTCCCGTCCCCAGGCCAGAATCTGAGTCCCCTTCCCACTATGGGTGAGTCCTGGGCATCCATAGTCTTAAGAGATGATGAAAAGGACCAGGGATTTAGCTCAGAGGTTTTGCCGCCTGCTGTGTAAGCACAAAGACCTGAGTTCGATCCCTGCTACCAAAGAGAGAGAGAGAGAGAGAGAGAGAGAGAGAGAGAGAGAGAGAGAGGATGAAAAGCTCCAGAAAAGGCTTGTGCATCAGTCAAAATATTCATGTCAGCCTCACCTCTGTTCCTCATTAGCTGTGATCCTAAGGCAAGTCACTTAACCTTTTATCAAAAATTGCAAGAAGAATATTTGAACTCCCTTCTTTCAGAGCTCTTATAAGAACCAAATGAAGTAATTAATAGGCATGAATGTGCATTGCTTGTGGCAAAGTGCAGCAAAAAGGGGAGAAACTGTGATCTTGGGCCTTTAGAAGGCTGAGAAGCAATCACTGGTGACTCTGTCTTCAAGGTCATGCCCCAAGGTGACTCACTTTTCTGGTTTTAGGATCTACAGCTGCAGCCTCACCACCATCACCAAACAGCCCTGAGTGTTGGCCCGTCTCCCATGACAGCTTCCAGCTAATCAGGAAGCAAAAGTAAGCAGGATGAGTGCTATGTCATGGGGAATTATTTGGAAGGCAGAAAAAGATTCACAAAAGCCATCTTGAATAATAGGTCTGTAGGTGCCAGACCAGCTCAGCAGGTTACAAAACCATTAACTTAAAGGGCTAAAACAGTCTCATTTTTGTATTCCCTCACTAACCACTTCAGCATCTTCTTTGGATTTCAAGAACCCCTCAGTGAAGGAGTAGTGGGAGGTCATCTTACTGTTCCTAGGACTGGGAAAAAATGTAAGCATCATACAGTCCACAGCTGTAATTTTCCATGTGGGGAATCATAGACCTCAGTGAGATGAAGATCATCATCCAGCTAACAAATTCTTCCTATTTCTAGTCAAGTGGCCTGAGCACTCCATTCTGCTAATAAAGATACCCTAGTTTTGAATCTTACTTCAAAGGTATACATTTATAGTATGTATAAGAAGTGTGCGCACCACATGTATAAATACTGAATAATTTCTCTGGTGTGAGAAACTGAAAGTGTAAATAAGGACTAAAATATATAATAGGTAATGTGAAATCGGAAGAAAAGGGACAAAGGGGAAGGAAGTGGGAGGGCTAGGGGAAAGGATAGAAGGGAATGGGATTAATATGAGAAAATGGAAAAATAGGAAGAAAATCTTTGTAAATAGGGAGGAATGGAGGGGTTGAAGGGAGGGCTGGGCAAGGGTGAAAAATAAGAACTAAGAGAGACTATGTAAAGGTGCAAATTTCCAATGATGAATGTCATTATATTGTAGACCTAAAATGTACCAATAAAAGAATTTAATAAAGTGAAAAAAAAGAAGTGTGTGCGTGTGTGTGTACATCTGTGCCTGTGAGTGGGAATGTGTGCGGTGAACACGTGTCTTCTGTGTGATGACGTGTGAGCATGTGGGGTGTGTGAGCATGAATGTTATGGGGAAAGCACGGATGACAGAGGGTCTGAGGGAAGACTATGCTCAGGGTAGGGAGGTACACCCTTTCCAGAGGGGCCACATCTCCTCTGTGGATAGCACTAAAGTGTCACTGCCTGCCTCTTCTTTCTCAGTACCCTGTGTCCCCCATCAAAGCTTCTTCCATGCAATTATAACCTGAAGTAAAATCTCATTTTAATCCACGGTTTCATATTCCTTGACCTCTCCTGTTCTTTCCCACTTAAGTATTTTTCTAAAATAATACAGATTGCTGTGACGTTTGTCCTCTTCACTTTTTATTCTCTAGTGAACAGAAAAAGGTTGCAACCCCTGAAGGGAAAAACAAATACTTCAGGAACTACAAAATTCACGCTCAACAATCTGTACCCATGGGTCTGTTTGGAAAATGTGAAATTTTCACATATTTTCAAATTATTCTTTCTAATCTTACAAGAATAAAATGGAAATCTTGGCAGGACTCAGAAAATCAGTAACTTGGATATAGGAAAACTACTATGTACTCTGCTTAACACATGCTCTGGCATATTTGAGCTGTATTTTAAATTTTGGAAAGGCCAAAAGAGTTTGGCTTCTTTAAGAAAGGGGCTGTGAGAAGAAGTCTTTACAATACTGCTCACTGCAGGCTCTGAAGCTGAGTCTTTAGTGTGTCTAAAGGGTCTGTTCATCAGAAAAGACAGGGCAGAGGAGTGGAGGGAGCCAAGCAGGAGGCAGAGAGCTGAAACTTCCTGTGCCAGGCACTCAGTCCTCAGGTAACCACAACCTGATTGGAAGGGAACCAGACTGTGAGCTGCAGGAGCTTTTCATTTTCTTTGTGCTCTGACTGCAAAAGGAAAGGAAACAAAAAGTCAGTGGTCTCTTAAAGGGGCCCAGAGAGGACAAAGAAGCAGCGATGCCAAGCAAAAGCTGAGCCAGAGGGAACATGGGCCAGAGAGGCTCATGGACATCAGAAGCTGGAGGGAGTATTAAAAAGATTCTGGAAGGATGAGAGGGAAACCTGAGGTCAAGCAGCAATTAATGGAGACTCCTATTCAAAGGCACCAACTCATGCTATCCTGTTCTGTTTCCTTCCAAGTCCTGTGGAAACTTTAATGTGTTCACCTCCTATGGGGTAAAGTTAATTGATACACATCATTATTCTTTAAAAAGATTTCTTTTTATAGAAGAACCATGACTGACTGGGTCATGATATCACTGAGATATCAGCTACTTGCTCCTGGAGAGGAGACATCACAGCACCCATGTGGTCCCAAACCAAGCTTTCCTGTGTAATCTTTGGGAGTTGCCAACTCAACAGTATTGGCTTCTTAGGGAAGGGAAGATGAGGTGGAAATAAAACCAAGGGCAAGCCATGTAGAATTTCATTCCAAAACTATAAATTTAAATTATGAATAATTGAGAGTTGTATTTTGTTAGAAATAACTTTGAAACTATTGTTGAAGGGAATGCATTAATGGGGAGAAATGAATTACTTTAGTCATTGCAGGTGTGAACCACATATCCCTGCACTCTTACAGAAAGCTGAAAACTATGATCTTCTAAACAAAACACAAATGGTGCAGGTAGGGAAACTTCTAGCACCCCAGACCCTCTTGAGACCTCAGGCTCAAAATCCTAAAGACAGAGTACAAGACATTTCTTGGCTCCTTTTCCTATCAGCCTGATACTTTGACAAGCTCCCAAATAGCTGGGAAATCCCAGCTACATTATTTTTCTGTGATACTCTTCATTGTATAGGTTCTCAACTCATAAAATGCTTTGGCTAGTAATATAGAATGTTCTGCATTTCAAACCCACAGTGGAACCTGTCCTCTTCATCCTACTATCAGGGCAATCTTCCAGATGCCAGAACCTTTTGAAACCTTCTTTGTGTTTAGTAATTCTTAGAAGGGGTACTACACCCTTATTCCTACTCTATCAGTCACTGGTTGGATTAGGATATTCGTGACCAATGCTTTTATTTGCCTATATTCTAATTTAGGAAAAAATCATGTACAAAGTTAGTTACTTAGTTTCTTTTCTGTGTTCTTCCAATATTTTGTACAACTACTAGTGTATGACTCACTTTGTCACACTTACAAATGAATCTGACTTACAAATGTTCTCCCTGAACAGAACTCGTTCATAAGTTGAGGACTTACAATATTATGGAATTTATCAAAGGGCATTTTAATTATTGTTTAATTCATCTCTTTCTCCCTTACCCAGTTGAAAATCCCTTTGAAAACTCGGATTATGACCCATTTGTCTTTGCATACTCCTTAACAAAAGACCTGGATATAGAAATTGATGTTTGGTGTTGGCTAGCTGGCTGGCTGGCTGAATGGATGGATGGATGGACGGATGGGTGGGTGGAAACATGGATACATGGACATCATAAGAATGAAATGATCTGCTTTGTAAAACATACAGATGTGTTCTGCTTCCTATGAGAGGGAGCATATTAGAATCAAGATCCTACCACTTAGAATGGCTGCAGCTGTGGGATCAGCAGCCAGTAGCCTAGAAACGGTCTTCTTGGGACAGATTGTAGTTTTTTTGAGTTTTCCAGGATCCAGATCTCTGCCCAAATCTCTTTCACACAAGTACAGCCCAAGGAATTGGGAATCCTTGAAGACCATCTCATGGGGCTCCCCGCTTGCTCACAAGGCCTGTTGTGAGCCAGTGGGACTCCTCCTGCCTGATGACAACTTCACAGGCTCCCTGAGCCAACTGCCCTGTCTTTGTTCCTAGGACTGAGTGTGATGACATTTTCTAGCTTAGCCTTTTTCTCTCACTCCATATGCCTTTTTATTTCCCCTAGCCAAAATGTTTTCTATGTAAATGACTGAGAAATTCATTTATACCAAGGAGTAAATGATTTCCAGGGCTTGGTGTATTACTCCTCCTCAGAACCTTTACAATTTAAAGGGGACAAAAATTTGAGATAAAAGAATCACAAGCTGGGGCGTTTCAAGCAAAGCATACCCTTCATTCTTGCCAGCTGAATGTACAGCCTTGGCCAGGTGCACTGGCTCTCCTGCCTCTTCCCCTCCACAGTGCTGCTCTCTTCCTCCCACCCTCACTCACAGACCACCTTGGACCCTGATAATTGACTGTAGGGTTCATATGGATAACCATTTCACACTCTGGCCCCCTCCTCTCTGTGACCTCTAGAATCCAATGGCCATTTAGTCTTAAATTCACCAGCATGTTGTCATCGTGATTCATTTTATTCATAGGTCTCACACCCTCTCCAACTTTCTCCAGGAATGGATTGCAAATTTCACTAGCATCTCCAGTGAATTAACCCCATTTATTCTCTATTAATCCATCAACTAAGTCTCTTCTTCATTCCCTCCCTGTCAAACCTAGATCTCATGTTCATCATTACATAACATTCTGTTCCAAACCTTAAACTCCTGACATTCGGTCTTTTTATTGCATCCATCTGGAAAAGACAACTCTGAATGGACTGAACCTTCCTCTTGTTCTGAGGCAGAGCACAAGCTGTGGAGTTGTAGTGAGAATGTGCAACCACAGGGCACATCACTTTCACCATGTGTTCATAATAATTCTCAAATGGGCTCTCAACATTGCTCAGCAAACACGCCACTTTCTCTCATCAACTCTGCAATACATTTCAGTCCTAATCTGCCTTCCTTAAACCTCTGACTCTCCCACCTCTTTCCTCACTCTTGGCTTCCAACCATGCCTCCTACTTCACAGGGAACACTGAGTCCATTACACAGAACTCTTTTGCCCTCCTACCACCAAGTACACCAGCACACCCACCTTCCTCCTGTTCCCTGGCCTTCTCTCCCTCCCACCAACCAAGACTGGCTTGTACTCATGGCTTATGAGCCATCTTCTCCTTCTTTTCTCAGAAATGAACATTATACACAATCTAGTTTCCTCTTAAATGAATTTCTCCCGATGAGATTTAAGTATATGTCTTTTCCACTTAGAAATGTCCCTTACTAAAACTTAAAGACCCCCCCAGCTATTTTCCTTTAAACCAAATTCTCTGAAAAAGATTCTTCCTACTCCTGTTTACAATTCCTCATTCTTCTCACTACAGGCTGGCTTTAGTCCCTAGCACTTGCCTGAAATAGCTCTTGCTTGTGTCACCAAAGACCTCCACATCCCAAGTGTAGTGGACATGTTTCAGCCCTGCTCACTGCATAGGCCAGCTACACTCGTCCTGTTGGGCACACTTTACTTCCTGATACTCTCTCCTCTCCCTTTCTGTTAGTGAAACACCACTGCTCTATTCCTAGGTTTCTCACCCTCTTCTCTGTATCCTTGGCAAGTTTCTCCTTCTTTTATTGACTACTCAGTAATGGATTTTCTCCAAACTTGGTCTCACATGGACCCCACACTCTTAGCTCTCTTCTTCCTCAGAAAGTTCATCAGCCTCAGGGCTTCAAGTTCCACCTCTATACAGAGAAACTCTGAAAGAGTTTTAGAGAAACCCTGGGTCTCCAATTTTTTCACATCTTCATATTCTTTATTGAGACATACTATCAGGTCTCCTATGAAAAACCTGGTCAGAGACTCCACATCCATCACACTCAAGCCTTCATCCAGATGTCTTGAAATCAAAATATCTGGAAATTCAAAGTCTGTTCATCCCCAACTCCTATAACATGGGTCCTCCACCTCAGCCTCAGAGCACTGCCCTATTTCTCCAACATGACAGATGGTAGGGATGGACTGACTTTTACGTCCAGTAATCTCTGGTTAACAGCTGGACTCTTATTTCCATGTTATATGACTATAAAAGGTTGTATTATTTAATGAGGTTTTGTTATTTAACTTCTCAGAGCCTTGAGTTTCTCATCGATATGTGATGATAAAGTCTGAGAATTATATGAATTATATACTTTATTAAATAGTAGGCATAGAACAGCACCTGTCATATGGGATGCAAACCTAAAGGTGACTTCATTATTATTGTACTTTTGTTCAACCTTGAAGATTCCTTATTGCATTCTTCTCTTTATTGATTCTAAAACATTGTTATTATTCCCAAGGCCTTTTTGGGTGGACGTGGGTCTCTCTACATGCCTTGCTAAGATCAAGGCCATCCACTGTGTACTTCCCCTATGCTTCAGGAGTACCTCTATCAGCACCTATGCAGTTGTCCCTCCTGTGGGACCAGAGCAACTACCGTTTCCTCATAGGGCTGGCTAGTCACTGTTCAGTGCATCCTGGCGGCCATAGTGCAGGCACATCCCTATGTCAGTTACTCACTCTATCTTTCTTATTCACACTCTCCATTTTCTCTCTTTATTTCGGACATATCCTTAAATGTCTCCTACCCCTAAATAAAACATCTTCAAAAAAATCTTATTCCTTCCTCTTCACTAATAAGCTTCTAGAGCGGCATCTACACCAGTTTTACTTCTCATTCTTTTCTCAGTCCCTTGCCATACACTCCCTGTTCTCTCAAAGATTTCCCACCCCTTCCTCTACTCTAGTCCTTATGCCACAGAGAGCACAGCTGACTACTCCCTCCGTTTCAGCTGTCTCTTCCTAGGAGGTTCTGGTTCTTCTCATTTATATTTGATTTCTTCATCATGATTTCCTCCATTATGTACAGCTATACTGGGTCTGAATTTCTATCCATAGACTCAAGTATTCAAGGAATATTTTATTTCTTAATTTTCTATTAATAAACTTGATTTTAATTCTGAGTTCCCATTTTGCTGTATTGCTGAGATAGTCAACCTCAGTCATTCCCACTTATTTCTCTACCCTTCTGCACCCTGAGAGACTATGCTTTAGTCCAAAGGTAGGACACAGGGCTAGGGCATAGGGGAGGCCTTCTGGGAACAGGACATTGGTGCAGTCTGGATTACCACTGAGAGTCTCACTGACTCACCCTGTGGACTTCCATGGCCCTGCTCCTTCCTCACCAAGTTTTTACACGGGAAATTATGCAAGACTGGCAGCACAGGCTCCATAGGTTGCTCACTTGGAGGTCCTCCAATATTCAGAGTGCTGCCAGGGTAGGGAGAAGCAAACTGCTTCACACCAAGAGCCACATACCTTGCACAGGGAACCAACTCTCTTCCACCAGTGGAAAACCCACCTTATCTCTACTTTCCCCATCTTTAGACAGCTCTGGCCTCATAAACATTAGTGCCCTGTCTCCAGAGGCACATAAGGATGGGGTCTGTGACCTGCCTGGATCAAGGAGGGAAAACACAGAGGAAAAATGAATCAGCAATGAATTAGAAAAAATGAAGCGAGAAAATATCTTGCCACCCTGAACTCAAGAGACTGTCTGTTGGCAGTTGGGGGAGGGCATAGTGTTGTAATATTTTATTTTTTTGAATAAATTATTTTATTGGTACACTTTAGGTATACAACATGTTTACATTTATCATTGGGTGCTTGTACGTGTACATGATGTATGTTGGTTCTTAATTTTTCCCCATTACTTGTGTGCCCTTCCCTATTTACATAGACTTTGTTTCCATTTTTTCCTTTTCTCACAATTTTTCCTTTCCCTTCTTTCTTTTCCCCTTCTCCTCCCTCTTCTCCTACCCCTTTGGACCTTTTCTTCCTATTTCAAATTATCAATTATTCATTGTAATCATTTTACTTATTTACACTTTCAGTTTCTCACGCTAGAGAAACTATTCGGTATTTACACGTGTGTCCTATTTATTTCACTTAAGAGTATGGCCTCAATATGCATCCATTTAGCTATAAATG
>NW_004624730.1:11703346-11723700 GCF_000247695.1 Heterocephalus glaber
AAGGAAAAAATGATGAGAAATGGAAAAAATGGAAATAAAGTCTTTGTAAATAGGGAAGGGTGGAGGGGGTGAAGGGAGGGCTAGGTATGGGGGAAAAATAAGAACCAAGATGCATCATGTAAAGGTACAATTCCCAATGAGAAATGTAATTGTGTTTTATACCTACAATGTACCAATAAAAGAATATAATAAAAAATTAAAATTAAAATTAAAAAAAATTATTTTCCAAATAGGCGTTTTCCAATTTATGTCCCTATGCAATCTTCCTTGATGATTCACTTGTTTTTATGGTCTTCCTTTCCTCACAGCACAAGGATTCTGTAATTTATCTTGCTTTCTCCAAACCACTTCCTACATGTTGGAATGTCATATCCAAGTGATCCAGGATGCCTGCTTTTGCATATCTGACAGGCAGTGGAGCTCAGCCCTCCACCCCTGACACAGAGTCCCCTGCACCCATCCAATCCATTATCAAGCCCAATTAATGTGACCTTAAACTTCTCCAATCAATCTCCTTCACCTCACCTCTTTTTCCACTCCCTTATCCAAGCATCTCACCTCTCATTTAGAAAAAATTAACATTTCCAGAATATTTTCCTGTATACTCCCAATCTGTGCTACACACAGCATTTTAAATTAGGCTTCTAACCTCCCACATTACATGAGGTTACCCATTGGCAATAGCCCTCCAATGGCTTCCCGTTAGTGAATGGTCCAGACTCTGTAGCTTGGCCTATAAGCCCTGATAAGATGTGAATTCTGTTTCTACCTTGCTTGTCCTTAAATTCATTCCTCACACTTGAGCTTTGCTCCCTTCTTTCTTTTGCTGCCCCTCTGTAATATTTAATTGTGGTGTCAACTTGAACAAGAAATGCCTAGCAAATTTGTCTAGCACAGTTCTGAGTATGTGGGGGTGACTGACTTACTGAAGATGGGAGACCCCCCCCCCGCCCAGGATGTGGGTAGCACCCAACCAATAGGCTTGTAGCCCAGATGGAATAAAAAGGAAAAGAAGAAATTCTTGCTTCTGTTTCTTTGAAGGAGCTCTAGTCTTTGCTATTGCCTTTGAACATTCATCTTCTGGCTTCGAGAGCAGACTCCTCAGTCTTGCAGTGCAGACCCTTCAGCTTCCGGATACAGACTCACACAGTGAGCTCTAGGCCTCCCACTTTTGACTGGATTCTCTGGCTCTCTCATGTGCAGACAGCCCTTTTGCATTTTTTCCACACCTGACTCTGCAGGTGACCACTGTTTGTCTACCTTGTAAATCCTCTAACTATCTATCTATCTATCAACTTTCTCTCATGTATGTGTGTGTGTGTGTATATATATATATATGTATATATATATATATATCCTGTTCTCCTCTAGCAAACCCTAATTGATACACTCTTGTATTACTATAGCCAGTAACCAACCTGTTCCATCTTTTTTCTTATCTCTTCCTATGATATTGAAGAAATGTAATCTAACTATCTATCTATCTATCAACTTTCTCTCATGTATGTGTGTGTGTGTGTATATATATATATATGTATATATATATATATATCCTGTTCCTCTAGCAAACCCTAATTGATACACCCTTGTCTAAATATCTGACCCCCCAAAAAGCTCTTCCCACCCTCACCTGCTGCTTCTCTAATACCCCATTTTCACCCAGTAATACTTTGAGCCAACCATGGCAGGCCCTTGATTAGCACTCTCTAATACTTCTTATTCCTCAAAGAATGAGGTACCAAGACTGAACATGACCCAAAAGATCCTACAGGGTCTACCCTTGCAGCTTGGGCTCTCCAATGTGCTAAGTTCCCCATGTCAAGACCTTGGCTCATGCTACTTCTGTGTGGGAAATTGTTTCCCCTCACCTTCATCTGGGTATTGCCTACTGATCCAGGGTTTAGGTGCAATGCTATGTCCCACAGAACAAAGCTACTGACTTCTTACCTCAATCTTGGACCTTCATCTTCCCAAAGTTCTTATTATAATTTGTGATGATGCTTTTATTTTCATGATCATTTGTCAATGTCTGTCTCCTTCACTCAGTGAAGGTAGAGAACTCTATACATCTCACCCCTGCCCTATTTTCCTGGGAGCTAGTTCAATACTAGGTAGACAATACTAGGTACACAACTAGTACTCAATATATGTTGCTTGAATGAAAAAGTAAACGAGGACTGTCTAGAATGAACAGCACCTTCTTTCCCCTCCTTTCCCTTACCCAACTCACACCCTCTGTTGCACTTCGCTCAATCATTGCAATTCAAAACCACCTCATGCCTCAGACTTAAAGTTTTAACATTACCTTTGACTCCTTGCACCCTCTCAGTCATTCTACATGCCTTGTTAAGAAGATCAAGGCCAGGGCCGGGGATTTAGCTCAGTGGCACCATGCCTGCCTTGCAAGCACAAGGTCCTGAGTTCGATCCTGGCACACACACAAAAAAAGAAGATGAAAACCATCCACTGTAGTAGTAAAAATGTATCATCTTCCTCTAAATTGGTGGAACACCTGTCTGCTCTTTTCCATTCCCAGTACCAGGCCCGGGTCAACGTTCATTCACACTATTAAAATTGTCTCCTCAATGCCTCTTTCCACGCTGACTCCAATCTGTTCTCATAATCAACAGAATTATATCCCTGAAATTTAGATGGACCTTTTTCTCCAAATAGCTTACCCATCTCACACAAATAAAATCTGAATGAAGCATTATGCAGCAATTAAAAACAAGTTAGATTTAAACATAGCAACACGAGTAAGTTTTAACAACATATTGTTTACTGAGAAGAGTAAGAAATGGGATGAGATTATATAACACAATACCATTTACATACATTTGCCAAAACAGTAAACATTTTGTAAAAACACAGACCAGCAAAAAGATCCACATCAAATGCAATAATACAGTTGCCTATGGGGAGAAGGGAACGGGAAAGTGGTGAAGGGATAAAAGGGAAAAAATAAATAAAGAAGAGAAATGTCTGGCATGCACTAGTGATGATAAATGGGCCATGAGTTGAGGAGGAGGACAGATTCCATCTATGACAGCAAGATCCACAGAGAACTAAGAAAAATAAAATAACTTATACAAGTAAGATTCAATTCATTTTTGCATCTCTTTTCAGAGTGTTTATGACATTTCTTTGCACATCATTGGGAGATCAATAGATGTGCAAACAGTACATTCATTTGAATCAGGCAAGCTCCACAATCTGCCTCATCACTGAGAAAATAAATCAGCCATGTCCTCATCTTACCCTACCAGAAATAAGCTTTAAGGTACTGGCGTCTCTACCTAATCATTTCTTGTGAATCATCACTTTGTTCAAGCACAATAATTCTTTTAACAATTTGAGCTCACAACACTGCTTTCAAAAAAATCTGATAAACAACTTTGAGGTTTTACCATAGATTTAAAGTACATTAAAGGCAGTACCCTAATTGTAGCAAGTATAATTACCTATATTGTATAGCCACATTTTTCAAAAGTACAAGAAATTATATTGTTATCTTTTATGGGAAACCATGCCTAAGCTCCCACCTGCCCCAAATTATGGAATCAAAAATGAAAGTGCAATCTCAGAAGCCATGAGGTCACTTAGAGATCAGCTTTGCTGAGGCAAAGCAGGTTTCAAGGAGAAGTAATAAATATTGTAGGCTGACTGGTCTAGTAATCTCCACTTGTTTTCTTCCAGCCTGCACAGTTGAAAAGGATAAATAGTTGATAGTGAATTCCTGATTCCATCTGGGTTTTCAAGACACTGAGAACAATTGCTTGCCTTGGGATGAACATGAAATGTTTTCACAAGGTTTTATTTAAAATCTACTGACACAATTGATCTTAGTAGGGAACCCAAGTCTCACAGCCCTTGAATCTGGCTAATGAAAGTGTTAATGGCTCCATTAGACACTGTAAAATAAATACTCATAAAAGTGCACAGCACACCATTATATGGCCCCATAAAATCCACAAGGTAATTATTGAGTTATGAGCTCCCTGCCCACATCCTCAGAGTGCCAAGGTTAGCACAAGTGGAGGTGACAGAGAAGCCTGGCAAAGAGGAGGGTACTGACCAGGATCTGGCACTTACCTCTCCCCTAGCCCTTAGCTTCCTTGACTGTGAAATGAACATTTGATCACCAGTCCAAAACCCCCTGCTACTCTTCACTTCTCTGTGCTTTACATCAGAGGAGAGGTTGGTATGCAAAATGCAGGCATAGGCTTGATCACCATTTCATTTCTCAGGGCCAAGGTGTCCTCAACTATTTCAATTAACCAAAAGCCCTTCTAGGCACACTTGAGGTCAACAGTTATTCAAATTCATGGTGAGCCATGCATGGTGCTAAACCACTTGTACTTTATCATTTAATCCTTACACTTTACCTATGAACTGTACTTATCATTACTCCCATTTTATAAGTGAAGAAATTGATTCCAGAGCCTGTACACTTAACTACTGGAACATTCTGGTTCATAAAAGGCAGAGTGCTCAGTGCTGGGCACACAGCAAGTGTTAGCTTCAAAGCCTATGTCATTATCATATATCACCAGCATTGCTTCACAAGAAAAAAAACCCAAATACTTCATAATTTTATAGCCACAAGACAAGTAAGTGTATCAACACCCACCATTTAAAGGAGGAGAGGTTTAACTTGGCTCACAATTTCATGAGTACAGTTCATAGTCAGCTGGCTCCAAGGTAGAAACATTATGGTGGAAGGGCATGGTGGAACAAAGGTGCTCAGTTCATGGTGGCCAAGAAGCAGAGCAGGGGAACAGTGCCAGTGACGAAAGGCTAGAGATCAGATATAGATTCAAGGTACTTATGATCCATCCAGATACACCCATAAGTGTGCTTTACTACTCCCCTTCCTGGCTCCCAAGCCAGTCAAGTTGACACAATTAAGCTAAACCACCAGAGTGAGTGTGGAAAACTGGGACCCAAGGCATCAGTTGTGGCTCAGTGCTGAGCACTATATTTGGTACACCTGTTCCCAACACTCTTCACCTGCTCTGTTCCCTCTTAGACAACCTGCTACTCCTGGGAATCTCTGAAAATGTGACAGTACAATTCCTGGAATGGTGCCCCATTCAGGCATTTTTCTCACCAGCATAGAACTTTTCATAACCAAAACTTCAAGAATACTCTTACACTGCTTTTTTGCTATGCTGGTTACAAAACATTTGAATAGATTAATGCCTCCCAACAATAAAAACATTAAAATGATGTTAAAGAAGATAGGCCAGTTATTCTGTAGAATGAAGCTCAGCTTGCTTTATCTGATGTTTCTCCATGAGTGTCTTTGCAGGAGCGGCAAGAAGTGATGGTGAGTTCAACTCAGCGCACCCTATCAAGAGGTACCTGGTGTTGATTTGCGCCATTACTCAGAATGTTAAGTTTGATCACTGGGTGTCTTCCAGGTCTCCTCCCTGTAAAATTTCTCTTTCCACTATAGAATTGAGGGGATGTATTTTTTTATTTTTTATTTTTGGTACCGGGGATCGAACTCGGGCCCTTGCAGTTGCAGGGGTTGCAGAGGAACCAAGAGGGCATATATTTTGAAACAGTGGAAGTCTTATTTTCCCATTCTTTCAGCCACTGATTTAGCATTCATGGATGAATCTGAATCAGTGTTACTATATTAGGATAGATGGCTAGATAGATGGGAGACAGACAGAGACATAGAATGGTAAAGCAAGTATGGTAACATGTTTATATCTCGGGGATGTTAACATTTTGGGAATCTTGGTGAAGAGTATATAAGAATTATTTGTACTGATTTTGCAATATTTTATAAGTGTGAAATTGTTTCAAGAGAATGTTTTTAAAGGATATCGAGTAATAGTTCAATAAATTGACAAAAGGGCTAAAGAACCACACTTAGGACTGTCCACCTAACAGCAATGATCAAAATGTGCTCAAAATTGTACTCTCAAGCAGATGCTGAGACTCACTGATGTGCCCAATCCCTAGATGCTGCCAACACCCTCCCTCCCCAGCAGTGGGAGCTGGACAAAGCCATCACCACTGCAGCAGCCAGAGCAGCTTTCCTAGTACCTGGCATCAAAAGGAGTGGATGAGTGAGCTGTGAAGCCTGTGTAATGCGCCCACCAGGCTGCAAGACAGCTGGGAAAGGGACTACCTGCCCCTTTCAGCTTCTCCCACCTGGGCTCATGGGATGAGAAAGTCTTCGATATAAGTAAGAGGATTCAATTTACCAGTGAGTCAAAAATTTTAAAAGTCCAGCATATGCCAAAAAACATCTGTGCAATTTAACCTTGTATAAACCTTCTCTGTTGCTTGACAATCAATCTGTTTATTCTTCTATCACATTTAACACAGTTGTTAATTCTAATTGTTTTTCACTTTCTACAAATCATCCTCAATCTCACCCTGACCCTTCATTCTGGGTCATGTCCTCACTCACTTTACAAAGACTAGAAGCTCCTCTCCTTTCCCCAGAAGGCTTCAGACTTCTCTGATGGGCTTCTGGTTAGTTGTGGGTTCAAATCCTGACTCCACTGCTTGCTGACTGGGGGCATAGAGCAAAGTGTTTATTTTCTCTGAGTCTCAGTTTCCTCCTCTATAAAATGTGGCTGGTGATATGGATCTGGCTGGGAGCTTTCTGGAAGTAGATCGATACATGTAAACTGCAGTGCCTGCCTGTGGAACAGCAGGGACCTTGATAACATGACATTCTTTCCCTAATCCAGCCCCTCACAGTGGAATATTGCCAAAAGGGACTGAAGGACCTCATTCTTCAGCTGATGAGGACATGTGGGGTTTGTCTTTGATGGAAGAGAGCTGCCTCATCCAGTCGTGACTCTCCTGGGGCAGCCTGCATCCAGTTGTCCACCAATGCAAAGGTATAATGGCCCATCTCTCTTGACTCCCTTGACTCAGGGCCACCCTGAAGCACCATCCCAACCCCAGAGCACCTGGACAGAGGAAGGGTACAGGACTGGCTGAGGATCTTGTTATGATGGCATCACAATCCAACTCCTCTGCCTGCTCTCGATTCCTTTTCTTTCCTTGTGGCAGCATGCATGCCAGTCTCTGCTGAGACTTTATTTCCTGAGCAACTAAGCCCAGCACAACCCTTTATTCTCTCTTGTCTTCAAGTCTAGCTTCTTACCCACATATCCCAAGTCACCTGGTACTGCTTGCTACTAGCTCAAAACAAACTCTCCTACCATATTGGCTGCTACCACATTGGTCTTCAACTACAAGTGAGTGTTTGTCTTTCCATCCCATGTCTAATCTTGTTATGGGAACGTCTCTCACCTTCAGATCCATCTCAAATGGTGTTTTGTCTAGGAAGATTTTTTGCTTTCTCCCATGGAAAGTATCCATTCTTTCTTTGGGGCTTTTGTCTCCCTCTTCTGACCTGGCACCATGTGCATCTCCTGAGTTGATGTGCCAGTCAGGAGCCACACTGACAACAGACCTGTTCTTTGCCTTCCACTCCTCTGCTTTGTAGCTCAGTGGCCTGACTCTGGTGACAACAGCCAGTGGGAGGCATGAATGAGAACTCCAAAGGCAAGAAGAGGGGAGAACTCAGGGTTTCTTCTCCTTCTCTCTGCTCCAGTAAGGGAAAGCCTGGCCAGGGTTGTGCCCACCTGGCTCCATCCTCAGAAGAAAGTCCCAGATCTGGGCTCTGGTCACTCTTTCTTTCTGTTTTTTCATTTGATTACTTTTATTCTCTCCAGTTTTTTTTTAAATTATTCATTAATTTTATTGGTACATTCTAGGTATACAATATAATGACATTCATCACTGGGAATTTGTACCTTTACACGATATATGTTGGTTCTTATTTTTTCCCCCTTCCCCTGCCCTCCCTTCAATCCTTCCATCCCTCCCTTTTTATAAAGACTTTGTTTCTGTTTTTTCCTTTTCTCATATTTATTCCATTCCCTTCTTTCCTTTCCCCTCCCCCTCCCCCTTTGGACCTTTTCTTCCTATTTCACATTATGTATTATATACTTTGATCCTTATTTACACTTTCAGTTTCTCACACCAGAGAAACTGTTTGGTATTTACACCTGTGTCATATTTATTTCACTTAAGAGTATGGCCTCAATATGTATCCATTTAGCTATAAATGTCTCTAATTTCTCATTCTTTACAGCTGAGTAGTACTCTATTTTATAAAAGAACACTCTTTATCCAGTTTCCAGCTGATGGGCAATTGGGCTGTTTCCAAGTTTTAGCTATTACAAACTAACTGGTCACTCTGTCTTATCTCCATTTGCCTGACCATTCTTGGAGGATGGTGGTTTCTCCTGTTAACCTCTGCAGTCAGTTCTCAAAATCTTACCATAACTATTCTCCTGTAGGAAACTCTTCCTATTAAACTATCTGGTCTGGGTTCTGTTTTCTTGACTAGTGAAGATGGATATTTCTGTATTCATCTGATCCATTCTCACGAAACAAGTAAGATTTCCAAGGCAAGAAGTGAGTCATGGCAAAATAAAAAGTGAATCTTGTCCTTGATAACAAGCTAATGGGTGAGCACAAAGACCAGATGTGATTCTTTAAAACAAAGACACCCACAATAAACTGAGGTTATCTCACCTTCTCACTCTGCAATAGCATTTGGAAGCATACAGAAATTATTTGCCACTTTGTACAGAGTCAGCTTTTACTAGCTTAGCTAACGTTTTTGATGACTGGGGAAATCTGTCAGCCACTCTCCTGCTATAAAAGCTTACAAACTTTTAATATTGAAACAAAATGCATTTTACGAAGCTGATGTCTCAAGGAATTACCTCCAAATCTTGCTTGTGGTTTTCATGATAAACACTAATAGTAAAGATGTTTTGTAAATATTTTTAACAGATCCTAAGCCTTTAATTAATTTTTGCATTAAAATTGACGACAATCAATATTCCCCACTGATGAGCTACAAACATTTGTGTGTATATGTGGATATATATTCTTTTTAATAGCAAATGTTGCTCTGAGATGACTGGGAAAATTGCTCTAAGGTTTGAAACTATTTGTAGCTATGCCCAGGGGATTGTGGATGATAATACCTACTGTATCATCTACCTTATTTAAAATTTGCAACAGGAAATACAATTCAATCTAACATGTTTCTAAAGGCCAGTGGGAAATAGGTTGTGCAGCAGAGTCAGAAAATGCAAATCCAATGTTAAACTCCATCTTGAATCCATCTGCCTGGGTTTTATTTTCTTTTTTTCTTCCCCAAGGCCAGTGGTGCTGACTCAGTAGTGTATTAAATACAAATGCGTGGGGTTCAGCCCTGTCTGATCATTAATCAATGTGCAGCCACAAAGGCAACATCCATGGATTAGCAATCTACTGCAAAGTGGCAGGCTCACACAGGGAGAAGTTAAACCAGGCTTTTGGAGTTAGACAGGGGCACAGGCCACTTCCTAAGCTTAAAAGTCCTGAGTGATAGAATAAAAAGTAATGCCAAAAGAGAATTGTAAATATGTGGTATATTTAAAAAGTATACATTTAGCAAGTTGATTTGTATAATAGTGGTAAAAGAAAGAGACAGAAGAGAAAAACAGTGACTGTACATTTAGCCTCATTTGGAAATAATATCAAAAGTCTATATTTGAGACCTTTGTGTGAATGTGAAGGCTGAATGAAGGGCCTAATCACTGCTTCTACATTCCAGAGGCACTGGGATAAACAGCTCACCTCAGACATCTCCAACCCAGCTCAGCTTGCAGAAACAGGGCACCTGAAAGCCTCAGACACCCCTGGTAACAGAAACGACTTTTACTGTGCTTACTGTGAGGGAGACTCATAAGGAGCAGGGGTGGCTTTCAGCTCTTCATCCTAATTTTTCACCCTAGGTTAGGGGCCCAGTGCTATTCAGCCCAGAAGGCAGCTGCTTTCCCCTCAGATTCTGCCTGTGTCCTTGCACCAGGGCAGCCTCCTGCTGAAAGAACAGAGCTCCTCATGGAGGGCCTTGGAGGATGCAGGATGCACGCTCCATCCTCAGTGTGAATGCAGGATGGAAGGGAAGGCTCAGAGATGATTCCTCCTGGGGAGTCTCTCACAGCAGCAACTACCCTCTTTTCATCCCCTCCCTGCCACTTTAATCTTGCTTGCAGGGACCACGTGACATGACTCACAGTTCCAGCCCCACCTGGGGAGTTGTGAAAAATGCTCCTGCTCTCTCTCACTCTCTGCCACATGAGAGAGTCTGGAATTTCCCCTTTATTATAAGCTTCAACCTGTTTGTCCCCTGCCCCTTATGCCACAAGGGGCAGGCAGGGCACCTCAAGCATGGAAGTCAGAGGCACCTCGAGCAACAGTAGCCTAGCAACTGTGTCTCAGGATTTGAATGTAATTATACCCCGAGCATGATAAATACTCAGAAGGGCTTCTTATGTGCAGATCATACTAAACAAGTCTTTGAAATTACCCTCATCAAATATTGATAGAAGAAAAGTTTTTTGAGAAGAAAAAAATTGCTGATAAGCACGGACTACCTTTCCCATCAAGTTCTCTGGGCAGGGAGAGAACACTACTTAGGGCAGTGTGAGCAGACTCAGAAACTTCAGTGGTCAGTGTGAGGTCTGGAAGAGAGTAGAGACAGGGATAAGAGTTTTCTGGCAGATAAGATGTAGTATCTGGGTGTCTGGGTGTCAAAGACCACAATCTACTCATGATGCCAGAGAAGTGACCTGGGATTCAGGGCTTGGCTTTCTCATCTCTAGAGTGAGCATTTAAACAAGATGACCTCCTGGCTCTGCTGTAGCTGAACCCAGAAAAAGTGTAAGGCAGACATATGAAGGGGACAGTGCAGGAAAGAGGAGCCCAGGTATAGGGAACAACCAGGGTAAAGGTTATAAAGCTTTTGCATTCTTGAGACCAAGTTTATTTAGAGTGTAACAGTTGAGGACACAAAGTCCTGGGTGCAGAAGGGTTTTGTAAGCCTTCCTGAAATGCCCTCTTTGTCC
Organism: Heterocephalus glaber; assembly: GCF_000247695.1. The sequence continues at coordinate 11,714,296 of NW_004624730.1, forward strand.
TCAGTGGCAATAGAAGTCACTGCAGGTGTGAATAGTGAGTCAGTGTGAGAGACAGTGATAGTAGATGTGCATGGCCAGAATACATCTCTCACTGTACTGAGAGAGAACTGCTGGGCAGGACCAGAGGGCAGGACCGGTCCAGTGGCTGATGGGAGACATGGCTGTCAGAGAAGGTGGGGGGACCTAGGGGGAGTGCCAGGAGTACAGCTGGCCTTAGGTATCTTTTTTCAGGTGCTTGGTTGACTCCCAGGTCAAAGCCCAGAGCTCCCACCTCCACCCACTGTGCTGCATCATGCCAATAGGCAAAGGGACCCTGATAGAATGATAGAACCCTGGAAGCAGAGCAATGCTCTGACCAATCTGAATTTGGAGTGAGGAAGTTTGGATGAGGAAAAAGAGCAGGGAATTTCCCACTAAGAAAGTGGACATCAAATCTCTGTCCCAACAGTGGGTTATCAAAGGTGCAGAGTTCTGGACAGCTGGACACAAAAGTTGGAGTCTAAGAACAAGAGGGAAACATCCTACATAGAAACTCAGCCTACGTCCACTCTTCCTTGAGGCAAAGTGTTGAGCAGTCTGTCTCATCTGGCAGCCAGGCAGGGCCTGGATGATACACAGCCTGCCACAGTGCTGCCAGGCCTTCTTCCTCCTTGCTCCATTCCCAAATACCCTCATCACTGGGAACAGCTCCCTTCTCTGATGTCTCTCTCTGGGCCTGCCGTGCATGAGTCTCCTGCCTGTTAGTGGAAATCCTCTTTCCTTAGATGCTGGATTTTAAAGGGCCTCAGATCTCTTCCATAAGCTCTCTTCTTGGGCTGAGCTCCCTTGTTAGCACTGCTGATGCCTCCCAAGCCAGCCATGGTGGGGAGGCAGGGTTACAGGAGGATAAAAGGCCTCCCTGCCCCACAGTAGGCCCAGTTACACCCACTCAATTCATCCAGTTTAGTGTTCTTCTGAAACAGCGAGTTGATGCATCTGATAGCTCCACTCTGGGTAAATAATGTCTGGATGGTCAGAAATCCCCTTGAAAAAAAAAAAAAAAAGAAATCCCCTTGAATAAGCCAGGCTGACTGATTTTCATAAGATGCTGCTCAGGGATCCCTGTAAACCTCCATAGCTCCAGGACACTTCTACAGCACTATACTGAATGATGGACTGAAGAATGAAAGTTAGAAAATTAAAAGTACAAAAATATTAAGAGATACTTTACCAGATGGACAGAAAGCAGGAAGAGTGTTGAAGAAAGGTTCTGACCTATTACATGGCTTCAGTTTTCTGACTTTAGAAAACACCTGTCTTCTGTATATATGTTTTCTGATGAGAGAGAGGAAATATAAGTTCATAAACTGAATTCTCTCCACTATTCTGGTCACAAAACCAACTGGATGAGAACCAAATCAAATTTCTGGGTAAGGTCAACATTGAGCCTAACCAGTGAATTTGATTCAGTTCTCGTTCAACTTGGTTTGCAACCAGAATCATTCGAAGAATCAAGTTCATGAACTGAGGTACCACTGTATATACAAATTGTTCTCACAAATACCCAGTATTGTTTCTCCTCAGAAGTTGGAGAAGTTTATCCGCACTGTCCAGCCAACACTGAAGCCCTGCAGTGTGCCTGAAGTAAGATGGACACACACCTGACAGAGCCAGGCAGGGTGCCCACAGGAGACCATGCATGTGCAGAGAGGGTGCTGTGAAGACTGGTTGTGAGGTGCTGGGCAGGGCATAGTGGGACCACAAGATTCAGTGCATGACCTGGGGCTGCTGTGGGTGGAAGAGAGAGAAAGGTTATCAAACAGCTGAGAGACAGATGATTGCCTAGGCCAAGTCATCATAAGAGGAATAATCACTTTCAGTGGTCTCCTACTTCACCTGTGCTAGGTTGGAGTCTTTTCCTCCAGCTAATAAAGGAATGCATAGATTATAACATGATGAATACCTATGTACTCACCAACTAACTTTGTCAAATATTAGCATTTTGAAGTACTTGCCTCAGATTACTTCTAAATGAAATAAGGCTTCTTAAAGACACATTAGACTCCCCCCAAATTTTATTTTTTCTCACTTTTCCAAAGTTAACCATCAACATGAGTATGAATGTTAATCATTATTTGTCAACTTCACTAGATTAAGAAATGCCTAGCAGATTGGTAAAGCACATTTCTGCATGTGTCTGGGTGGGTTATGGAGGCATGACCTTGGGCATTTATTCTGAGCAGTTCCCCTGCCCTGCTTCCCAGTTTCCTTGAATAAAACATATTTGTTCTGCCAGACCCTTCTGCCATGATGTCTCTGCCTTGGAGCCAGCCAACCAGGACTGAATCCCCTGAAACCATGAGACAAATTAAATTTCTCCTCCTTTAAGTTGTGGGTGTAGGGTTTTGTGTCTCAGTAAAAGCAGAGGTGGTTAATACAATGAATTTAGGGTTCATAATTTGACCTGTGTTGCAACACTATATATTTGTGTATTGTAAATATAAATAAGCTGTTTTTGCAGTATTTTTACATACATACATAAGAATGGTTTTATACCATATACATTGCCAGTAGAGCCTGTCATTCAAAATTATTTTTTTCAGATTTATTTATGTAGATAAATACAGATATATATCATTCAACCATTACAGAGTTTGCCATTTATAATAGCATCATAAATTTTTTCTCCATTTTCCTGTTGATTCACTTGAAATTTGTTTCCATTTTTCTCTATTATAAAAATGATGCTAAAATTACTCTTCTATATGTTTTTTATTACAAGAAAGGAATTAAGAGATATACATACTTAATGGTTATTGTCAAATTTTTCTCATCAAAAACTTTTATTGCTGCTATTTCTTCACATCTTCATAATATTGGTTTTGCTAGATTTAAGATTGTTCATCTAAAAAGTGTGAATGGTGTCACATTAGGTTTAATCTGCATATTTATGACTCTTAATGAAGTGGAGTATCTTTCTGTATATTGACTACTTGAATATCTTTTCTATAATTTTCCCAATAAAAAAATTATCAAATTTCCTTTTCTTTTCTTTTCTTTTTTACTATTAAGTTTATTTTTCTATATGTTTTTAATACTGATTCCTCCCCAATTATATTTATTGCTTTAATCTTCTAACAGTCTGTAATTCAACTTTTCACTATAATTTGGAGTTTAACTCCATTACCTGAATTTGGTTTCTAAATTTGGAAGAGTCTTTGTGTTCTCTTTATTTGCTTTTTGTTAACATAAACTTAATTTTAAATGTAATACAGTAATGTTTAATAACATATCATTTGCCTACACTTTTTATGAGTAGTTAGAATTAGACTTCTCTACTAGAGGTCATAAAATTATAATACATTTTTTCATCTAAAAATGGGAAGATTTTGCTTAGTATCTAGGGTATTAAATGAGAAAAGAATATAAGTTTTTAAAAGGTTAGAAACATTGTATTACTTATTGAATAGGTTTATTTTTAAGTTTTATTCATTTATTGTTGTATATTTAATAGGTGAGAGTTAAAGAATGTCATTATAACTGATATTCTAGACAGTAAAGCTTATATTAAAGAAGGAGGATAAATACAGAGTGTTAATATAAAGGCAACTACTGAAACAAAAATATAAATCTTTCCAATTACCACAAACAAACTTAAGAAATAAAAAAGAATATAATAAATACAGCAGAAAAATAATAAAAATTAAAATAGATATTCAAAGTAACTCCAGCATAAAAATATGACTAAATTGAGCTCAAACATGTCATATCAATAAATGTGATTGAATTTAGCTTAGCTATTTAAAGAAAAATATTTTCTTTTCAAATTGATTCACCAAGAAAAATCCAACTCTGTAAGAAAGATACTCTGACATGGATATTTTAAAAGGCTAAAAAATTAATGAATGAACAAATATTTGCCAAACACTTAGATGCAATAAGAAAGTAGGAGTGGTCATCATGATACCAGCTAGGTAGAAGTAATTTAAAAAACATTACGTGAAACAAAAAGTAAAACTTTAAAAATTAAAAATCACATTGCACAATGAAGATGTAAAAGTTATGAATACTTATATGTGAAATAACATAGTGATTATCTATATAAAATGGAAACAACAAGAGATTCCCAGAGAAATAGATAGAAACCTACTATAGTCATAAACAGGAAACTTTAATATACCACTCTTCTTGTATGTGGTAAGTCAAGTGGACAAAGTGAAAAGGGATAGAAAATGTTTAAGCAATATAATCAATGAAATAGCTCTAACACCCTGGTAATAGAGACTATGCCTTCTAATTAGCATATGGAATATTCATGAAAATTAATCAATGTTCTGCTCCATTGGCTGTTTGTCTATTCTTGAAATAAAACCGTGCTGTGTTGTCCATATGCCTCGACACCTGGCAAGCCAATTCTTTTCAATGTCTTGTTTTATGAAATATCTAGCTTCATAGTCCAAAGTGTTCAGTTGAAGTCTAAGTACAAGAAATGAAGAAAGTAACACCAAAGCAATTTGTTAACTTGGTTTAAAGCCCTGATAAAGAGAAAAATTTTTTTAAATCAGAGGGAGAAAGTCAAGAACAAAGATAAGAATAACAGTAGACTTCTAGTTTGAACCAATGTGAGCCAGGTGACAGTTGAGTCATATTCTAAAAAGTATAAAATGCAAAACACTGTTAACCTAGAATCACACACCTAGAGAAAATATCTTCTAAGAATGAAGGTAAAATAAATACCTGTTCAGACATCCAAAACTTGAAAAGAATTTATCGCCAGTAAACTTACACTATTAAGAAATATTAAAGCAAATCCTTCAGGTGGAGGAAATAATACCAGATGGAAATCTAGACAGTGCAAATCTCCAAAATGGTAAATATGTCAGTGGAAAATAAGGGACCCTCTAAAAGATATGTATGCAACCCACTTCTCATAATTATGAATATTACCATATTTGGACAAAAGTCTTTGTAATGTGATTATGGATCTCAACATAAGATCACCTTGGATTATGCACATGAGCTGTAAATCCAATGAAAACTGCCCTTATAAGTGTGAGCTGTAGGGAAATTACACAAAAGAGGAACAGAAATAGACACACAGAGAAGTAAGTGAAGTGAAGAGCAAGGCAGAGATTTGAGTGTGGCTTCTGCAAACCAAGGAAGGAAGGCTAAGGGGTGTCAAGAGATACCAGAAGCCAGGGGAGAGGCAGGGAATGGATTCTTCAAGAGCCTCCAGACAGAGCCTGGCCTGTTAATACCTTCATTTCAGACATATCTTATAGATCTGTGAGGGAATAAATTTGTAATGATTTGTTATGGAAGTTAGAACAATGAATAAATATAAGACTTTTTCTTACTTTAAAGGTTATCTTTAAAGGATATTGACTTTTTAAGGCATAAGAAATAACAGTGAGCTACAGGGTTTATAATATATTCATGAGTAAAATTTATAGCAATGATAGCACAAAGACCATGAGAACAGAAGTAGAAGAATAATGTGGAAAAGTTTTTATTCTATACATGAGATGATGTAATCTTATGTGAAGATAGTCTGATAAGTTACAGATATATACTACAAATTCTGAAATTAGCACTAAAAGGACAAGAAAAACTCTTAAGCCAGCAAAGATTAAATTGTAACATAACATTTTTAGAAACCATAATTTATAATTAAATAATCCAATTAAATTTTCCCCATGTTGCTGGCTACCCTCCCTGAAGGAAGACATTTTAGTTTACCTTCACCACACTTTTTTCTGTGATTAGTTGACCTTGTTTATCTCAATGGCTTATCAGTTTCTATGCTCCCCTTGTATCTCATAGTCCTTGCCCCATTTCTTGGTTCACTTTCCATTTCTATGTAGAGTCTCTCTTCAGATTTTTGTTGGTGTATGTTTGCCAGGTTTTCACTACAAAAACAAAAAAAACATTTTCCTTCTGGGCTGCAATACCACCACCACCACCACCACCCCCCGCCAGTGCCCTAGAAAAGAGCTGTCTCCAGCACAGAGAAGATAAACTATATGGACTGCCATACTACCACTCCCAGTGCAAAGGAGATGAGCCATGTGGGTGCCAGCAACACACATCCCTCCCATCCACCCCCCACTGAAATGAGAAGACATGTGAACAAGTCTCAAAACCAGACTTCCAGATCACCTAAAGCAACTCCAAAGGGAAACGAGATGGAGCAATCTGATACTCATCCACCTAGACTCCTTCAACTGGCAACAAAAGAGGATGTGGAAAAAATGAAATAAGAAATAATTTCTCAGATAACAGCAGTGATTATGCCCATAGTGCAAGACATGATTAAGAAATGTAGAGAGGGCACAGATAAAAAAAAACATAGAGGAGCCGAGGAATATGATGGAATCCCAACATAGGAAACAAATGGAATCCATAAAACAGATGCAAACAGATTTTCAGGAGATTAAAAACTCCATTGAAAATTTATGCAGCATAATGAGCCCATGTGAGGGCAGAAATTCAGATATAGAGGATAAGGTTGCAATTAGTGACCAGGAAAAGAAAGATTGCTTTAAAATATTAAGGGACCATGAGAAATCAATCTAGCAGCTACTGGATGATGCAAAGAAGAATAACATAAGACTGATCAGAGTTAAGGAAGAAAAAGGAGAGAGTGCAGATGACATTAAAACACTGCTCACAGGGGGCCAAGTGGTTACAGGCTGACCGGGACCTGCTTCCTCCAGCTTGCTCCACCAGCTTGCCACCAGGATAGGCTTGCCACCAGGACAGGGTGAGGAGGACACCCCTGGGCACTCCCACCAGCCAAGAGATTGGCCTCATGGGTGCATCCAACAACAGCACCCCCCCACCTGCCTCTGGCCTTTTGGCTGTGCAGCTACTTGGTTACACCCTGCAGAGGCACAGGGGGACATAAAAGCCATTGTCCTGAGTGGCAGAAGTAAACAACAGAGAGAAGGCCTGCCTCCAGCTCCCTGATGAAAACAAGCCCACTAGAAAAGTGAAGGAAATCTCTGCAATAAAGGTACACCAGTCTACCAAGATTGGCAAGCTGGAGGGACAGGGAGCTCAACTTATCATTAATTCCCATCGTAAACTGAAATATGGTTGAATCTCACAGGTCTGGGACTAGCTTACTAAGACTCATTGACTTATAACTAAACACTGCTTCCCACATTGTCTATTGTGGCAGTAGAGACGTACCCTGGAGCCCCTTCATTTTTAAAGGTGATAGATTAATAACTACCACAAATTGTCATTCTCTAAGATGGATTTGATGCTATGGTGTTGCTGATTGTTTCACCTGGGCTAAGGTGTTGTGACTGATTTAAATAGTTATCCTTCCTGGTATACTGAAAATGAGATAGCGTCAGAGTCATCAGAGATTCAAAACCTAAAGACCAGCTATAATTGGAAGACACTTCTGAGAAGCAATCATTCCATAAGGATTTTAAATACATCAACAAAGATACTTACAATAAACAACTTTAAAATATCAACCCAGGAACTAAACCAAGAACAGTACCAAAAACAAAAATGAGAAGACATTTAAGCAAGTCACAAACCCAGACTTCCACACTACAAAAGGCAAATTCTGGGGGAAATGAGGTGAAAAAGTCTGATACTCAACCACCTGGACACCCTGAATTGATAGCATAGGAAGTAACAAAACAGATGAATGAGGCTCTAGAAAAATTTTAATCAGAAATAATCTCCTAGATAACTACAGACAGGGTGAGCAGAGTGAGAGATATGATTAGTGGCTCTACAACAGAAACTGATAAAAACATAGATGAACTCAGAAACATGCCGGAAGCCATGAATGCCCAGCATAAGAAAGAAATGGAAACCATGATCGCCCAACATAAGAAAGAAATGGAATGCATGAAACAGATTCTAACAGATATTCAGGAGATTAAAAACTCCATAGAAAGCATGCAGAACAGATTAAGAGAATCTGAAGATAGAATATCCGATATAGAAGACAGGATTGTAGTGAAGGACCATGAAAACAGAGATTTCTTCAAAATAGTAAGGGACCATGAGAAATCAATTCAGCAGCTGCTGGAAGATGCAAAGAAGAATAACATAAGACTGAAAAGAGTCCACAAAAAACAGGAGACAGTACAATTGACATTAAAAAACTGTTCACAGAAGTTATAGTAGACAACTTCCCAGACAGAGGTGGAGGATTGGATGTACAGATAAGTGAGGCATATAAAACTCCACCCAGCCACGATAAAAAAAATCTACACCTAGACATATAATAGTCAAGATCTCAAAAACCCAACAGAAGAACAAAATCCTACAGGCAGGTAGAGAAAAGAAATGGATCACCTATAAAGGGAAGCTCATCAGAATTACGGCAGACATCTCAACATAAATCCTCAAATCAAGGAGAGCCTGGAGTGAAGTATATTGAGCCCTAAAAGAAAATATCTTCCAAACTAGACTGTTGTATCCTGCAAAACTCTCTTTCAAAATTGATGGGGAAATTAGATACTTCCATGGCAAAGAACACCTGAGAAATTTCCTGAAAACTAAACCAGCACTCCAAAGAATACTAAACAATATCCTAGAAAAAGGCAAAGAAGGTCAAAACTCCATGAGGCTCAAAAGAGGGAAGCCACCAGACAAGGTAAGAAACTAAAGGGAAAGGGGAAAAAAGAAATAAGAGAAAACAACAGTAAAGGATCATGACAAGGATGAGTCAATATCTATCAATTATAACTATCGATGTTAATGGCCTCAATGCACCAGTCAAAAAAAATAGACTGACAGAATGGATTAAGAAGCAAAATCCAGCAATATGATGCATACAAGAAACACACCTAACTCAAAAAGAAATTATAGACTGAAAGATGATGATCCTAAATATGTATGCACCAAATACGAATGCCCCCAACTATACAAAACAAATATTAATGGACATGAAAAACCAAATAAGCACTAATACAATTGTAATGGGGGACTGCAATACACCACTATCACAAATAGACAGATCATCTAGACAAAAAATTAACAAAATTCAAGAACTGAACCAAGCTATTGGACAAATGGACTTAATAGATATTTACAGAGTTTTCCACCCTACAACATCAGAATACACATTCTTTTCAGCTGCACATGGGTCATTCTCCAAAATAGACCACATGCTAGCTCACAGGATATGTCTAAGTCAATGTAAAAGAATTGAAATTACCCCCTGTATATTATCAGACTATAGTGCAATAAAATTGGAGATCAATAACATGAGAAACAGCAAACTCCCACAAACACCTGGAAATTGAATAACACCCTCCTCAACAACCAATGGGTCACAGAGGAAATTAAAGAAGAAATTAGACATTTTCTACAAGTAAATGATAATGCCAGTACAACATACAGGAATCTATGGGACACAAAGATAGCAGTTCTACATGGGAAATTCATAGC
>NW_004624730.1:11730545-11780065 GCF_000247695.1 Heterocephalus glaber
GTATGACCACTGTGGAAATCAGTATGGAGATACCTCAAAGAACTAGGACTGGAAGTCCCATTTGACCCAGCTATTCCCCTGCTGGGTATTTTCCCGAAAGAATTAAAAGAATCATACCACAATGATTTATCTGCAGCCATGTTCATAGCAGCACAGTTTGTAATAGCTAAAAGTTGGAAGCAGCCCAATTGCCCATTCAGTGGAGACTGGATAAAGAAAATGTTTTTTTTTTTTATAAAATGGAATACTAATCAGCCATAAAAAATGAGGAATTAGAGACATTTATAGCTAAATGGATGCACATTGAGGAGATACTCTTAAGTGATTTTAATAGGATGCACATGTGTAAATGCTGAATAGTTTCTCTAGTGTGAGAAACTGAAAGTGTAAATAAGAACTAAAAGGTATAACAGATAATGTGAAATAGGAAGAAAAGGGGCAAAGGGGAAGGGGAAGTTGGAGGGTTAGGAAAAAGGAAAGAAGGGAATGAAATTAAAATGAGAGAATGAAAAAATGGAAACAAAGTCTTTGTAAATAGGGAGGGATGGAGGGGTTGAAGGGAGAGCAGGGGAATGGGGAAAAAATAAGAACCAAGAGACATTATATAAAGATGCAAATTTCCAATTATGAATATCATATTGTATATTTAAAGTGTACCAATAAAATTAATTTTAAAAATATTCTTTTGGTAGAGAAACATCTTTCTTAAGATATCTTTGTTTTACATAAAGCTCTGCTTAGGGAAGCAATAACAGTGTGTCACTTAACCCTTTAAATGCATTTTATCAATTTATTCCACCATTACTATTGTTGAGAACAAATATCTGGGCAGTGATTATTTATTTGTAGCTCTGTCTTTTCTCTCTAGTACCTCTAAGATTGCTTTTTACTGTTAGTAATCCATGACTTCATGTGATATATCCCAGTGGGTTAAATTTAATTATTTTTAAGAATGCCAAAGATAATGTAGCTCTTAAAATGTATCTTTCTCTGATTCAGAAGGTACCTAGGTGGTTTTCTCTTTGTCAGTTTTTTGTCTGCTATGACTTCTGTTTTCTCTTGAAATCCCTATGAGATGTTTGTTGGGTAGACCCAAACGACCCTCCATGCTTTTTAATTTCTCTTTTAGCTTTTTATATTTTCTCTCTACCCTATGTTCTGGATTCTGAATATATTCCTCAGTGCTATTTCCTAATTCACACTAATGATCCTTATATATACATCCAGCTTACAATTGATGTCATCAAAGGGGTTGTGAGTTCAGTGACTGTAATTTTTACTTTTAATATTTGTACTTGATTTTTATTGCAGGTGTCTGTTCTTGTTTCATTTTACTGGCTTTGATTCATTATGTATTATATTTAATAGCAATTATTTATTTAATTATCTCCGATTTGAGACCTCCATTTCAAATCATTTTCTCAAACTCTTAAATGGATTTCACTGTGTGTAAATTTTTATTCTGATAGATATTAATAATATCTAATATTAATAATTACCAATGGTAAATTTTTTTGGCTTTATATTCTTTCAAGAGGCTCAGAAGTTTGAAATGTACGGTTATTTTAAGAGGGCAGCTTTGGGTTGTTTTACTTATTTTGTTTCTCTGTCATTTCTCTGCACTTTTTCACCCTGACCAGCAGTTTTCTGGCTGACTTCACGGGAGGAGGAGAAACAAACCAACCACAGTGGTTTTACAGCTCAAAGTCCCTCATGAGGCTGGTGGACGGCCTGGTATTTTGGCTCAGTCTAGATAATCCCTTACTGGTCAGGATCACAGGCTGATGAATTGGTCCCTTCAGACAATGAATTCTAAACAGTTTTCTTTTCAGGATTTTTCATGAGCTGGGCTGTCCTTTCCCAGGCCCTAGCTTCAAGTGGTTAGGCTTTCTTCTGGCTCTCATCTTGCCTTCAGCCCCTTAGCTTTACTACTCAATAGGCTACTTACTCCTAGAAGCACTCTCTTGCTCTCTACTTTAGTTCCTTCTTTTAATTGATACATATTAATTCTACATATTCATGGAACCCAATATGATATTTGAATACATGTACACAATGTGTCAGGATCAAATCAGAGTAATTGGCACATCTATCACCTAAACATTTATCATTTATTTGTATTGGGAATATTCAAACTGTTTCCTTCTTGCTATTTTGGAATGTTTATCAAATAGTTGTAAACTACAGTCATCCCTCTGTGCTACAGAACTCTATTTCACTTAAGAGTATGGCCTCAATGTGCATCCATTTACCAATAATGTCTCTAGTTTATCATTCTTTATGACTGCGTAGTACTCCATTTTATTTTTTTAAAAACCCACATCTTCTTTGTCCAGTCACCAGTTGATGGGCACTTGGGATGTTTCCAAGATTTAGCTATTGCAAACTGAGCCGCTATAAACATGGGTGCACATATATTCTGTGGTATGATGCTTTTAATTCTTTTGAGAAGATTCTTTTGGGAAAATTCTTTTGGGACCTCTAATCCTAGTTTTTTGAGAAATCTACACCCTAATTTTGACAGCAGTTAAAATAGGACACACATATGTAAATACAGAATAGTTTTTCTAGTGTGAGAAACTAAAAGTGTAAATGAGGACCAAAATTTATAATAGATAAAGTGAAATAGGAAAAAAAGGTCCAAAGGAGAAAAGGAAGTAGGGAGAAAGGGTAGGGGAAAGAAAAGAAGGGGAAGAAAAAACATGAGAAAAGAAGGAAAAATGGAAATGAAGTTTTTATAAATAGGGAGGGGTGGAAAGGTGGAAGGGGGGAAAGGGGAATGAGAAAAAACAAGAACCACGATGTATCATGTACAATAAAATTTCCCAATGATGAATGTGATCATAATGTATACTTAAAATGTACTAATAAACTTAATTCAAAAAAAGAACTCTAGAATTTTGTTCACTTTTCTAACTCTATGTAATATCTGTTTTCAAACTTCCCTCTATCTTTCCTGTCCTCTGCCCTTTTTAGCCTCTGGTGAAACTATTCTCCTCTCTACTTCTTTGAGAACAACATCTTTGGTTCAACACAGAAATTTCTCTCTCTACTTTGAGTAGATAGATACATGCCTTTATCTTTATTCATTTCGCTGACTTTCTGTTTCATATGAGGTTCACAGGGAGGATTATCTTGTATTTGAGCCTGTTGCTGTCCTTTTCTCTCTTTATAGTTTATCATTGTTATTCATTTGTAGCTTTGGAGATATCAAATCAAAAGTGTAAACTTAGCAGCAGTCTTTTTGTAAAATTAATTTTATTGGTACATTTCAAGTATACACTATAATGACATTCATCATTGGAAATTTGTACCTTTACAAATTATATCAGGGTTCTTATTTTTTCCCCATTCCTCTACCCTCCCTTCAACCTCTCCACCCCTCCTTATTTACAAAAACTTCACCTCCATTTTTTCATTTTCTCATATTAACTCAATTCTCTTCTTTCCTTTCCTCTACCCCTTCCACTTGCCCTTCCCATTTGCCCCTTTTCTTCCTATATCACATTATCTATTATACCTTTTGGTCCTTATTTACACTTTCAGTTTCTCACACCAGACAAATTATTCTGTATTTGCACATGTGTTTCCTATTTATTTCACTTAAGAATATCACCTCAATGTGCATCCATTTAGCTATAAATATCTCCAATTTATCATTTTTTGTGACCAAGTAATACTCCATTTATTTTTAAGAAACCACATTTTATTTATCTAGTCTCAAATTGATGGGCAATTGGGCTCCTTCCAAGTTTTAGCTATTACAAATTGGGCTGCTATGAACATGGGTGCACATATATCATTGTGGTATGATTCTTTTAATTCTTATCAGAAGATAACCAGCAGGGGAGTAGCTGGGTCAAATGGGACTCCCAATCCTAGTTCTTTGAGGCATCTCCATACTGATTTCCACAGTGGTTGCACCAGTCTACACTCCCACCAGCAGTGGAGCAGGGTTCCTCTTTCCCCACAGCCCCACCAGCTTTTGTTATTGTTGATTTAATGATAGCAGCCATTCTTTCTGGGGTGAGGTGGAATCTCAGCATTTTTTCACATGTTTATTTGCTGTTTTTATTTCTTTGTATGAGAAATGTCTGTTCATGTCAGATGCCCATTTTTGGATTTGGTCTTTAAATTTGGGAGAGCTGATTGTTTTAAGTTCTTTAAATATTCTAGATAGTAGACCTTTATCTGAGGAGCAGCTGGTATAATTTTTTCCCACCTTGTGGGATGTCTCTTCACACTGTTGTGGTTTCTCTTGCTGTGCAAAAGCTTTTTAATAAGAAGAGATCCCAATTGTTGATTGTTTGTGCTAGTTCACTGGCAACTAAGGTTTTGTTCATAAAATCTTTTCCTACACCATTGTCTTCAAAAGTTCTACCTAACCTCTCTTCCAGCTGGTTTAGTGTTTCTGTTTTAATATTTAGATCTTTAATCCATTTCAATTTTATTTTAGTGCATGGTGAGAGACATAGGTCTAGTTTTAATCTTTGACAAGTTGAAACCCAATTTTTGCAGCACCATTTATTAAAGAAGCTCTTTCCTCCTATAAAGGTGTTGTGCTCCTTTATGAAAGATGATGTGGCTGAGTTTATCTGGAGTTGTTTCTGCATCTTTTAGTCTGTTCAACTGTCTGTTTCTTTGCCAGTACCATGCTGTTTTTATTACAATGGCTTTGTAGTATAGTTTCAAGTTGGGGGTTGTGATACCCCCTGCCATGTCTCTGTTGCCTAGAATTGCTTTTGCTATTCTAGGCCTCTTCTTGTTCCAAATGAATTTTTGGATTGTTTTCTCAAGGTCCATGAAGTATGCTCATGGAATTTCAGTTGGGATTACATTGAATCTATATAGCAGTTTTGGAAATGTGGTCATTTTCACTATGTTGATTCTTCCTACCAAGGAAGAAGCGGTGTCTTTCCATTTTCTGATATCATCTTCAATCTCTTTTTTCAGAGTGCTATATTTTTCAGAGAAGAGGTCTTTGATTTCCTTTGTTAGGATGATTCCTAGATATTTCATTTTTTTGGATGCAATTGTGAAATGAATTGTTGCCCTATTTCTCTATCAGTGAGTCTCTTGCTTGTGTAGAGGAAAGCTATTGATTTTTGTGTGTTGACCTTGTATTCAGCTACTCTACTGAAATTGGGTATTAAGTCTAGAAGACTTTTTGTGGAGTTCTTGGGGTCTTCTATATACAGTATCATATCATCTACAAATAATGACAATTTGACTTCTTCATTTCCTATATTTATTCCTTTTATTTCTTTCTCTTGTCTAATTGCTGTGGCTAATGTTTCCCAAACTATATTGAACTGTAGTAGTGATAGTGGACATCCTTGTCTTGTTCCTGTTTTTAGTGTGAAGGATTTCAATTTTGACCATTTGGTATGATATTGGTTGTTGGTTTTCCATAGATGGCTTTTATCAGTTTGAGGTAGAGACCATCTATTCCATTTTTTGTAGGATTTTTACCATAAATTTGTGTTGGATTTTTGTCAAATGCTTTTTCTGCATCTATTGAGATGATCATATGGTTTTTGTCCTTGGCTCTATTAATATAATTTGTTATGTTTATTGATTTGCATATGCTGAACCATCACTGCATCCCTGGGATGAATCCCACTTGGTCAGTGTATGATCTTCTTGATGATGTTTTGCATTCTGTTTACCAGTATTTTTTAAGGATTTTTGCATCTATGTTCATTATTGAGATTTGTCTATAGTTCTCTTTTTAGTTGGGACTTTCTCTGTTTTGAGGATCAAGTTGATGCTTGCTTCCAGGCATGAATTCCAGAGTATTGCTTCCCTTTCAACTTCACTGCAGAGTTTCAACAATCTTGGGAAATTTCTTCTCTAAATGTCTTGTAAAATTCAGCAGTGAAGCCATCAGGACCCGTGATTTTCTTTGTTGTTAAATTTTTAATTATGTTTTCAATTTCATTGAATGATATTCGGTTGTTTAGAATTTTTAGGTTTTCTTTTTTCAAATTTGGTAATTCATACATATCTAGGAATCTGTCCATTTCTTCTGTGTTTTCCATCTTATTGGCATATAGGTTCTTGAAGTAGATACTGATGATTCTTTGGATTTCTGCTGAAACCACTGTAAGTTCACCCTTTCCATTTCTAATTGCATGCATTTTGGTCTTTTCCCTCCTTTTTTGATAAGGTTGGCTAAGGTTTTGTCAATTTTCTTTACTCTTCTGAAGTATCAACTATTTGCTTCATTGATTTTTATATCATTCTCTTAACCTCCATTGTATTGATTTCTGCTCTGATCTTTATAATTTCCTCCCTTGTATGAGATTTGGGGTTTTCCTGCTCTTCTTTTTCTAGAAGCTTGAGATTCAGCATCAGGTTGTTTAATTGGGCTTGCTCTGTTTTCCTAATATGTGTATTCACTGCTATGAATTTCCCTTGTAAGACTGCTTTCATTGTGTTCCATAGATTCCAATATGTTCTATTGCCATTGTTATTTAATTGAAGGAACTTTCTGATTTCTTCTTCAATTTTGTCTGTGACCCATTGGTTATTCAGAAGTGTGTTATTCAATTTCCATTTGTTTATGAAATTCTTGCAGTTTCTTTTGCTATTGAGCTCCAATTTCATCCCATTGCAGTCTGATAATATACAGGGGATAACTTCAATTGCTTTGCACTTGCTTAAACATGTTCTATGAGCAAGTATGTAGTCTATTTTGGAGAATGACCTGTGTAAAGCTAAAAGGAATGTGTATTCTGATTTTGTCAGGTGGAACACTCTAAATATCTATTGAGTTCATTTATTTAAGAGTTTGATTGAATTCTAATATTTTCTTGCTTATTTTTTGTCTAGTTTATCTACTTGTGAGAGTGGGGTATTAAGGTACCCCACTACTATTGTATTAGTGCTTATATGATTTTTAATGTCTTTTAGTATTTGTTTTATATAGTTGGGTGCACTAGTGTTTGGTGCATAGATATTAATGATTGTCATTTCTTTCTCTTGGATTGCTAACTTTAGAAGGATGTAGTGTCCTTCTTTGTCTCTCTTAAGCAATGTGGGTTTGAAATCCACTTGATCTGCAAAGAGGACAGCTACTCCTGCTTTTTTTCGGGTTCCTATCACATGCAGTATTATTTTCCACCCTTTAACTTTCAGCCTATGAGTCTCTTTTTGAATGAAGTGTGTTTCTTCTATGCACCGTATTGTTGGATCTTGCTTCTTGACCCATTCTCCCAGTCTATGTCTTTTGATTGGTGAATTGAAACCATTAACATTGATGGTTATTAATTGATATGTATTGACTTATCCTTGTCATGAGTTTTTCTTTTTGTTGGATTCCCCTCTTTGAGTTTAATTTCTTGTCGTGCCCAATCGATTCATTCTGCAGAGCTTCCTAAGGTTGTGATCCTCATTGTCTTTTCCTAGAATATTGTCTAAAATTTTTTGGAGTGCTGGCTGAGCATTCACGAATTTCCTAAGGTGGTCTTTGTCATGAAAGTATCTTATTTCTCCATCAGTTTTGCAGGGTAGAGAGAGAGTTTTGCAGGGTGCCTCAATCTGGGTTGGAGGCTGTTTTCCTTTTGGGCTTGAAATACATCACTTCATGCTCTTCTTGCCTTGTGGATTTGTATTGAGAAGTCTGCTGTGATTCTGATGGGTTTTCCATTTTATGTTATTTGTTCCTCTAACTGCTTGTAGAATATTGTTCTTTGGTTGGGTTTCTGGAATCTTAACTATTATATGCCTATGTGTAGATTCTTTTTTTGATCATGGCTAGTTGGAGTCCTTTATGTGTCACTTACCTCTATGTCAAGTTTTTTCCTCCTATTTGGTAACTTTTCTGCCATTACTTCTGTGAACAGTTTTTTATGTCATCTGCACTCTCTCCTGTTTCTTCCTTGACTCTGATCAGTCTTGTGTTATTCTTCTTTGCATCACCTAGCAGCTACTGGATTGATTTCTTGTGATCCCTTACTATTTTCAAGAAATTTTTCTTTTCCTGGTCACTAATTGCAATCCTGTCTTCTATATCTGAAATTCTGTCCTCACATTGGCTCATTCTGCTGTGTATACTTTCAGTGGAGTTTTTGATCTCCTGGAAATCTGTTTGCATATGTTTTATGGATTCCATTTTTTTCCTGTGTTGGGATTCCATCATATTCCTTAATTCTTCCATTGTTAAAAATTCTGTGTCCACTCTAGATTTATTAATCATGTCTTGTACTATGGATATAATCTCTGCTGTTATCTGAGAAGTTTTTTCTGATTTCACTTTTTTCCATGTCCCCTTTTTTTTCCAGTTCAGGGAGTCCAGGTGGTTGAGTATCTGATTGTTCCATCTCCTTGCTTTTGGGGGTTCCCTTAGGTGATCTGGAATCTGGTTTTTGGTACTTATGTGTCTTCTCATTTCAACAGATGTTGCCTGCTGTGTCTTTGTTGAGGCAACTTTTTGCTCACCCAGTTGTCTTGCATTCTCAGCAAGCCACCAGGCAGCCTTTACTCTGCTGCTCAGCAGTACACCAATTCCTGGGTTCAGAATGGTGGCCTTCTAGATCCCAGAGCTGATCTGTTCTCTGTGCAGGCTTCTGGTTGGGGCCTGAGCACACTTCGGATGGTATCTAGGCATGCCTCTCACTGGGGTCCCTAGGTAGCTATTGTCGGGGAGGGCCTTTGGTTGGGGGCTGTGCACCCCAGTTTCTGTTATCTGCACAGGCTTTGGCTAGGGTCTTCTCACACTTATCAATGATATCAGGGCAAGCTTCTGGGTATTGCTTGTGTGGCTGTACATCTCTTCTCCTGGCAGATCCCTGGTTGTGGCCCATGGTAAAGTAAGCCTCTGGCTGAAGACCTTGTGCCTGTGCAGCTCTTTGGTCAGCAGGCCTTTGGCCTGGGTGGGTGTGCCTGAGCCTTTCAGGTCTGGGCAGAGCCCTGGCTGGGATCTGCCCTCAGCTGCACTGGTCTGGGCCACACAGCTGCTCCCCAGGATCTGCAGGCACTCATGGATGGAATGGTGGGCCTCTGGTTGGAGCCCATGTGCCTGTGTAGTTCCTCTGTGGGCAGGCTCCTGGGCTGGGGAGTGTGTCTGAGCCTCTGGTATTGGGGCAGACCCCTGGCTGGGATCCAACCACAGCCATACTGTTCTGGATCACACAGATGCTCCCCGGGATCTGCACACACTCACCAATGGAATGGTGGGACTCTGATGGGAGCCCTCATGCCCATGCAGATCCTCTCTGGGCAGGTTCCTCCTTTGTCTCTCTTAATCAGTGTTGTTTTGAAATCCACTTGATCTGCAAAGAAGATAGCTACTCCTGCTTTTTGGGGGTTCCTGTTGCAAGTAGTATTGTTTTCCATCCTTTAACTTTCAGTCTAGGAGTTTCTTTTTGAATGAAGTGTGTTTCTTGTATGCAGCATATTGTTGGATCTTGCTTCTTGATCCATTCTGCCAATCTATTTCTTTTGATTGGTGAATTGAGACCATTAACATTAATGATTATAACTGATATGTATTGACATCCTTTTCATGACTTTATCTTTTTTTGGGGATTCTCCCCCTTTGCATTTAATTTTTTGTCAGGTCTAATGGATTCATTCTGCTGGGCTTCCTGGGGTTGTGATCCACGTTGTCTTTTCCTGGGATATTGTTTAAAATTTTTTGGAGTGCTGGTTTGGTATGCATGAAGTTCCTTGGGTACTGTTTGTCATGAAAGTATCTTATTTCTCCATGAACTTTGAAAGATAGTTTTGAAGGGTACATCAGTCTGGGTTGCAGGTTGTTTTCCTTTTGAGCTTGAAATATTTCACTCCAAGATCTTCTTGCCTTGTGGATTTGTACTGAGAAGTCTGCTGTGATTCTGATGGGCTTTCCTTTGTATGTGATTTATTTCTTTTCTCTAACAGCTTGTAAAATTTTGTTGTTCTCTTGGGTTTCTGGAATCTTAACTATTATATACCTATGTGTTGATATTTTGCATCATGGCTAGTTGGAGTTCTTTATGCCTCACTTATCTGTATGTCAAGTTTTTTTCCCCTGCTTGGAAAGTTGTCTGCCATTACTTATGTGAACAGATTTTTATATCATTTGTACTGTTTCCTGTTTTTTCACTGGCTCTGATTAGTCTTATTTTATTCTTCGTTGCATCAACTAGCAGCTCCTGGATTGATTTCTTGTAGCCCTTATTATTTTAAAGAACTTTCTTTTCCTGGCCACTAATTGTAATCCTATCTGCTATATCTGAAATTCTGTCCTCACATTTGCTCACTCTTCTGCATAAAATTACAATGGAGTTTTTAATGTCCTGTTTGCAACTGTTTTATGGATTATATTTGTTTCCTAGGTTTGTATTCCATCATATTCCTTAGCTATCTCTGTTGTTATCTGAGAAATTTTTTTGTTTCATTTTTTTCAGATCTTCTTTCATTGCCAGTTCAGGGAATCCACGTGGTTGAGTATCACATTGTTCCATCTCGTTGACCTTTGGGGTTGCCTTAGGTGATCTGGAAGTCTGGTTTTGAGACTTGTTTGTGTCTTCTCATTTCAACAAATGCAGTCTGCTGCACCTTTGTTGAGGGAACGTTTTGGTCACCCAGTGGTCTTCAATTCTCAGCAAGCCACTGAGTGGCCTTTTCTCTGCTGCTCACCACTGCACCAATTCCTGGGTTTAGAATGGTGGCCTTTTGGGTCCCTGAGCTGACCTGTTGGCCAGGTGGGGTTCTGGCTGGGACCTGTGCACACTTTTGATGGTATTTAGGCATGCCTTTGGTTAAGGCCTTCACCCCTATGTAGTTGTTGTCTGGGAGGAGCCTTTGGCTGGGGGCTGTGCACCCCAGGCACTGGTGTCTGAGTGAGCTTCTGGCTAGGGTTGGAGTGCACTTACAAATGGTATCAGAGTGGACCTCTGACTGTTGCTTGTGTTTCTTTGCAGCTCTTTTCTAGGCAGGTCTTTGGCTTGTGCCTGTGGGCCCAACTGCTGGGGTCGGGCCAGGGCCCTGGCTGGACCTGCCTGAAGCCATGCCATGCTGGTCCACACCAGCTTCTGGCTGGAATCTGGGTGCACTTACTGAGGGTTTTAAGGCAGGCCTCTGGCCTCTTAGCAGCAGTCCTAATCAAAGACCCAGATGGAGTTTCTCAACTCCCTAATGTATGATTGATCATTTGGCCTTTCCAGCTTAGAAATAAGTAGTAGACCATCAATTTTTACCTCACTGGGACTCAAGGATCTGTAATCACCTGGTTTGAAACTACTTGCATACTTTATACAATGTGAGAGATTTTGAATGGCCCTTTCCAAAGTATCTTTTCCAGAGCCTAGAAAAAAGTATATCAATTTGGGCATAAATTGAGTACATAGTCTAACTGCTGACTCTGTGGAATGTGGAATATGAAAAGATCTCACTTGAGACTCTGAAACTCTCAAGCCATTAGCATCTAACAGGGGAGCTTCATTTACCACTCTGACTTTCAGTACTGGGAGAATATCAGCATCATGGGGATGGACAGCTACAAAGCAGCTGAGTCAGCAAAGCTGCCAAGTCGGGGCCATCAGGAGCCAGCCACAGATTCATATTAACAGACTCACACATTTGAATCTATGAAAATGGAAAACAACCAAAGGGCAAGATCATAGTGAGTATTTGGGGAATATGAGAGGTGTGGTCCAGCCTGTATTTCAGGGTATGTACTTGCTCTCTCACTAAAGCACCTGATGAATTTGTTGTTTTCTACACAGATCTAGGTATCTACCACTGTCATCAAATAATGATATTCTGTTTCTTCCTTTCTAAAAGATCAAGTTAATGGATGCAATTTTTTTTAAATGTTGAAATTCTTCTCATCACATTTTCTTAAACTTTGGAGCAGGCTGTACCTCAGTCTCAGATCACTAGAGAAAACTTAGAAACTTAAGTTTCCAGCTCTCATTGAACTTCAATAGCCTCGTGCAGACTGCCAACCTCATCTTCATATTATATTTTATAATTGGGTTTATGTTTATTGCTTTAATTCTTTCAAAGTGTGATTTCTAAAAATCTTATACATTTTTTATAAAGGCAAGACCCACTTTAAAGTAATGTTATTTTCCATTGCTTAAATAATTTTTCAAAGAATGTTAATTCTCTTGGCTCTTCATTGAAATGATCTAGAGAAAGAGTTTCTATTTTTCAAAAATTGGGGCAAAATGCCAAATTAAACAAAGCTAAGCATTTAAATTTTTCACTTTAGGAATTGTTGGCTCCTTTAATACTCTTGAGTGTAAATGATTCCTCAAGACAGGAATCCAGTATTTCATCTTTCTAGGCTCATCTGGACATGGAAACATCTTCCCAAGTGCTTCTAGGAAATTTGATTCTGCAAAGTTCTCTGTGGGAAATGCCAATAAAGTCCAACAAAAGGAATTTAAAATTGTATGAGATTATTAAGGAGAATAATACTTTGTGTTGTAGAGAACAAAGTGCTTCCAGAGAATGAAAATAAATGAGACTCAGCCTAAGGACAGACAATAAACCAGGAGAGAGTAAGACTAGGAAGACAACAAGAAGAAAGAGTTTGAGAAAGAAGGTGAAATCCATCAAATGCAACAGCATAAAAGTAGGGGAAGGGCCACAGCAAAAAATAAATAGAGGCATGTCCCTTTTTTCCTCTAACTACTGGCCTCCCTTTAGCAGTTCTTGGAATTCCTCCAGAGTCTTGAGATTATTATTTAAAATGTCCTGTACTTTAACCTCTTCATAGTCACTCTCCCATGTTCTACTTCAGCTCAATCTGAGTCTCTGCCTTTACTTCCAACTCCTTGCAAAAATACAGCTTCCTGGAAGTTTCCCCAATGGGAAGGCGCTCAACCTCCCACTACCAATACTTCATGGATCCAGAGATGGGATTAGAAACATCATATCTCTCCTTCTACTGCCTTTTGGCCTGACCAGCATTAAAAGTACTAAAATATTGGTATCTGACTTGTTTTTTGAGCTTTCAAGTTCACCATCAGCCTAGTGATTTTAACGTCCCTGTCAAGGAAACCTCTAGTTTCAAAGTCCTTTCTTTGCAATGAGCATATCTTTGAGGTATCTCCACACTGATTTCCACAGTGGTTGAACCACCAACAATGGAGAAGGGTTCCTTTCTCCCCACACCCCTGCCAGCATTTGTTATTGGTTGATTTTTTGATAGCAGTCATTCTTTCTGGGGTGAGATGGAATCTCACTGTTGTTTTTATCTGCATCTCTCCAATGACCAGTGATGTTGAACATTTTTTCATATATTTATTTAGAAGCTTCTACTTCTTTGCCTGAGAAATATCTGTTCATTTCAGATGCCCATTTTTGAATTGGGTCTTTAAATTTGGGGGGGTCTGATTTTTTTCAGTTCTTTATATATTCTAGATAGTAGTCCTTTGTCTGAGTTACAGTTGCTAAAAATTTTTCCCCACATTGTAGGTTGTCTGTTAGCTCTGTTGGTGGTTTCTCTTGCAGTGCAGAAGCTTTTTAATAAGATGAGATCCCAGTTGTTGATTCTTTGTGCTAATTCCCGTGCTACTGAGGTTTTGTTCATAAAGTCTTTTCCTAGGCCAATGTCTTCAAGGGTTCTAGCTAAGTTATCTTCCAGCAAGTTTAGTGTTTCTGTCTTAATATTTAGATATGTAATCCACTTTGATCTGAGTTTAGTGCATGGTGTTAGGAAAGGGTCTACTTTTAATCTTTGGCATGTTGAAATCGAGTTTTTCCAACACCATTTATTAAATAGTCTATCTTTCCTCCAATGAGGTGGTTGGCGCCTTTGTCAAAGATAAGGGGGCTGAGTATGACTGAAGTTGTTTCTGCATCTTCTAATCTATTCCACTGATCCTTGTGTCTGTTTCTTTGCCATTACCATGCTGTTTTTATCACAGTAGCTTTGTAGTATAGTTTCAAGTTGGGGATTGTGATACCCCTGCCATGTCTCTGTTATCTAGAATTTCTTTTGCTATTTTAGGTCCCTTCTGGTTCCAAATGAATTTTTGGATTGTTTTCTCTATTTCTGTGAAGTACATTGTTGGAATTTCAATCAGCGTTGCATTAAATTTATATGGTAGTTTTGGAAGTATGGCCATTTTCACTACATTGGTTCTTCCTACCTGGAAACAAGGGATGTCTTTCCATTTTCTTATATCCTCCTCAATCTTCTTTTTCAGAGTGCTGTAATTTTCAGTGTAGACATCTTTTGCTTCCTTTTTTAGATTGACTCCTAGATATTCCATTTTTTGGAGGCTACTATAAAAGGAATTGTTTCCCAAATTTCTCTCTCAGTGAGTCTGTTATTTGCTTATAAAAAGGCTATTGTTTTCTGAGTGTTGACCTTCCATCCAGCTACTCTACTGAATCTGTCAATTAAGTCTAGAAGTCATTGGGGTCTTCTATGTAAAGTATCATATTGTCAACAAATAATGACAGTTTAACTTCTGCCTTTCCTATCTTTATTCCTTTTATTTCTTTCTCTTTTCTAATTCCTGTGGCTAATATTTCCAGAACTATATTGAACAGGAGTGGTTATAGTGGGCATCTTTGTCTTTTTCATGATTTTAGCATGAAAGTTTACAGTTTTTGACCATCTAGTATGATGTTGGCTGTTGGTTTTTCATAGACAGCCTTAATCAGGTTGAGACAAAGATTGTCTATTCCAATTTTCTGTAGGGTTTTTACCATCCATGGGTGTTGGATTTTGTTGAATGCCTTTTCTGCATCTATTGAGACGTTCATATGGTTTTTGTCCTTGACTCTGTTAATATAGTGTATTACATTTATTGATTTATGAATGTTGAACCATTCTTGCATCCTTGAGATAAATCCCACTTGGTCAGGTTGTATGATCTTCTTGATGACCCTCTGTATTCTGTTTGCCAGTATCTTGTTGAGGATTTTTGCATCTATGTTCATTAGGGAGATTGGCCTGTAGTTCTCTTTTTGGGTTGGATCTTTCCCTGGTATTGGAGTCAAAGTAACACTTGCTTCCAGGGATGAATTTGGAAGCCTTGCTTCCTTTCAATGTCCTTGATGAGTTTAAAGACTAATAGCAATAGTTCTTCATTAAATGTCTTGTAGAATTCAGCAGTGAAGCCATCAGGACCTGGGTTTTTCTTTGTTGGTAAATTTTTAAATTACATTTTCAATTTCACTCATTGTAATTGGGGTGTTTAGAATTTCTATATCTTCTTAATTTAACTTTGGGAATTCATATGTATGTAGGAATCTGTCCATTTCTTCCTTGTTTTTCCTTTTTATTAGAGTACATGTTCTCAAAGCAGGTATTGATGATCCTCTGGATTTCTGCTGGGTCTGTTGTGACTTCACCTTTTTCATTCTTAATTGAATGGATTTCAGCCTTTTCTTTCCTTTTTTTGATAAGGTTGGTTAAAGGTTTATCAATTTTATTTATTCTTTTGGAAAACCAACTGTTTGATTTATTGATTTTTTTGTATCATTCTCTTAGTCTCCATTGCATGGATTTCTGCTCTGATCTTTATAATTTCCTTTCTTATATGAGCTTTGGGTTTTTTATGCTCTTCTTTTTCTAGGAGCTTGAGCTTCTGCATTAGGTTATTTATCTAAATTCTCTCTGTTTCCCTAATATGGGCATTCACTGCTATGAATTTCCCTCATAGAACTGCTTTCATTGTGTCCTATAGACTCCTGTATGTTGTACTGTCATTATCATTTACTTGTAGAAACTAATTTGTTCTTTAATTTGCTCTGTGGCCTATTTGTTGTTCAGGAGAATGTTTTTCAATTTCCACGTGTTTGTGGGAGTTTTGCATTTTCTCATGTTATTGACCTCCAATTTTATTGCACTGTGATCTGATAATATACAGGGGTAAACTTCAATTCTTTTACATTTACTTAGACATGTCCTATGAGCTAGCATGTGGTCTATTTTGGAGAGTAACCTGTGCCCAGCTGAAAATAATGTGTATTCTGATTTTGTGGGGGGAACACTCTATAAACATCTATTAAGTCCATTTTTTCAAGAGCTTGCTTCAGTTCTTAAATTTTGTTGTTAATTTTTTGCCTAGATGATCTGTCTATTTGTGATAGTGGGGTATTGAAGTCCCCCACTATAATTGTTTTAGTGCCTATTTGATTTTTTTCATGTCCATTAATATTTGTTTTGTATAGTTGGGGGCATTTGTATTTGGTGCATATATATTTAGGATTGTCATCTCCTCCTCTCAGATTGTTCCCTTCACAAGGGTGTAGTCACCATCTTTGTCTCTCTTTATTCATTTTGGTTTGAAATCTACTTTGTCTGCAAATAAGATTGCTACCCCTGCTTTTTTCTGGGTTCCTGTCACATGGAGAACTGCTTTCTATCCTTTTACTTTCAGTCTATAATTTCTTTTTGAGTTAGGTGTGTTTCTTGTATGCATCATAGTGCTGGATTTTGCTTCTTAATCCATTCTGTCAGTCTATTTTTTTTTGACTGGTGCATTGAGGCCATTAACTTTGATAGCTATAATTGATAGATATTGACTCATCCTTGTCATGATGTTTTGCTGTTGTTGCCTCTTTTATTTCTTATTTTTCCCGTTTCCCTTTAGTTTCTTACCTTGCCTGTTGACTTCCCTCTGTTGGTCCTCATGGAGTTGTGACCTTCATTGTTTTTTTCTAGGATATTGTTTAAAATTGCTTGTAGTGCTGGTTTGGTGTTCATGAAATTTCTCAGGTGTTCTTTGTCATGGAAGTATCTAATTTCCCCATTGATTCTGAAAGATAATTTTGCAGGATACAACAGTCTAGGTTGGAAGTTATTTTCTTTTAGGCCTTGAAATACTTCATTGCAGGCTACTCTTGATTTGAGGGTTTGTGTTGAGAAGTCTGCCATGATTCTGATGGGCTTTCCTTTGTAGGTGATTTGTTTCTTCTCTCTAACTGCCTGTAGGATTTTGTTCTTCTTTTGGGTTTCTGGGATCCTAACTATTATGTCGATGTGTAGGTTTTTTTTGATCATGGCTAGTTGGAGTTCTATATGCCTCACTTATCCAAATGTCCAATTCTCCACCTCAGTCTGGGGAGTTTTCTACTATTACTTCTGTGAACAGTTTTTTATGTCAATTGTACTTTCTCTTGTTTTTTCCATGGACTCCTATCAGTCTTATGTTTTTCTTCTTCACATCATCTAGCAGCTGCTGGATTGAATTCTCATGGTCCCTTACTATTTTGAAGAGATCTCTATTTTCATGGTCCTTAACCAAAATCCTGTCTTTACATCTGATATTCAATCTTCAGTTTCCCTTAATCTGCTCTGCATACTTTCAGTGGAGTTTTTAATCTCCTGTATATCTGTTTGAATCTGTTTCATGGAATCCATTTCTTTCTTATCTTAGGAGATCATGGTTTCCATTTCTTTCTTATGCTGGGCATTCATGGCTTCCATTATGGTTCTGAGTTCATCTATTTTTTTTTTATCTGTTTCTGTTTTAGAGACTCTAATCATGTCTTTCACTCTGCTCACCATCTCTGTAATTATCTGAGAAATTATTTCTGTTTAGAATTTTTCTAGAGCCTCATTCATCTGTTTTGTTACTTCCTCTGCTATCAGTTCAGGGTGTCCAGGTGGTTGATTATCCGACTTTTCCACCTTGTTTCCCCCAGAATTTGCCTTTTGTAGTGTGGAAGTCTGGGTTTGTGACTTGCTTAAATGTCTTCTCAGTTTTGTTTTTGGTACTGTCCTTGTTTTAATTCCTGGGTTGATACTTTGAAGTTGCTTATTGTAAATATCTTTGTTGATGTATTTAGAACACTTAGGAAATGATTGCTTCTGAGAGGTGTCTTCCAGATATAGCTGGTCTTTAGATTTTGAGTTTCTATTGGCTCTGATGCTCTCTCATTTTCATTATACCAGAAAAGACAACTAATTAGATCAATCACAACACCTTAGCCCAAGTGATACAATCAGCAACACAATAGCATCAAGTACCTCTTAGAAAATGACAATTTGTAGTAGTTATTAATCTATCACCTTTAACTGTGTGAATTAAATCAAAATCAAGGACCAACCCAACATATGTTCCTAGTGAATAAACTCTTCAATATAGCAACTTTACCCTTCGGGAGAGGGAGTTAGAAGGTGTTGGGGAGGGAGGAATAAGTAAGTAAAAGTATAGGGGAAGGTTAGCAGTGAGGCCAGAGGGCACAGGCAAGAGAAGGAAAGAGAAGAAAAGAAAGATAAAGAAGAAATATGAATTAGGGGCAGACCAGGAACACAAAGGGAGATGAAGAACAATGTGAGACAGCAAGGGAGAAAGGCAGAGAGAGAGAGAAAAAAGAGAAAAGAAAGAAAAAAGAGAAAAATAAAAATTTTTAAAAAGTGGCAAAGTAGAAAAAAATTAAAAATAAGAGCAAAAAAATAGTGATAATTTTGAAAATAACAAACAAAAGATAAAAATGAAGGGCCTCCTTCAGGGTATGTCTCTGCTATCACAACAGACAACATGGGCAGCAGTGTGCAGTTATAAGTCAATGAGTCTCTGTAAGCCAGTCACAGACTTGTGAGATTCAGGCAGATTTCTGGCTTCAAGTCCCAAGTTGAGCTCCCTGTCCTCCTGCAGGGTTGAAAGCTGCAAGATTCTACTACAAGTTCCAGTTGCCCTTCCCCTGAATGTAGTCCAGGTTCAAATGGGAGGTGATGATCCCTCCAACTTACTAAGCACGGTGGTCTGGTGTGCCTTTATTGCAGAGATTCTCTTCACTTTTCCAGTGGACTTCAGTTTTCATCAGGTAGCCTGAGAGAGGCCCTCTCTCTGTTGTTCACTTCTGCAGCTCAGGACAATGGCCTTTATGCTCCCCTGTGCCTCAGTAGTGTGGAGCCAAGCAGTTGTACAGCCAAGAGGCAGGGGGGAGGGGCGGGGCTGTTGTTGCAGGCGCTGGCATGGCCAAGCTGGAGGCTGGTAGGTGTGCCCGGGGGTCCTCACCGGCTAGTTCTCTGGCTAGGTCTCCTGGTCGAAAGCGGGTGGAGCAAGCCAGACTGAGCTAGGCGCACTCAGCCCGGGCCTGCTCTGCCCATGCGCATGGCCAAGATGGAGGCTGGTGGGCGTGACCGGGGGGGGGGGTCCTCATTAGGTCTCTGGCTAGGTCTCCAGCTAGCTGATTCAACTTTTGCCTTGTTCCTTTTAAAACTTGCTAAAACATTAAGTTGACTATGGTGCTTCTCTATTAAAATCCATTTGGTGGCTTTCTAATCCCCAGGGAGCAAAATGGATGTCCTTCATCACCTGGTCTGCATCTATTCTTCCAGCCTTGCAACTTCCATCCCTCCCCCTCTTTCTATACCCCAGACAGCTGTACTATATGACAGTCAATACACACTTAATGCCACACTGCCACTGTTGCCACCCTCACCTACCATTCTTATCCTTTATCCCTCCCAACTGGAAAACACTTATTCAACCTTCAAACCCTAGTTCTGGTTTCACTATCTGTGCCTGAACCAATATAGCTACAATTCGTCAATGTGGTCATGATGCACTCCATGTATCCACTATATTCCAGGCAAGCCTCACCCATAGATCCTGTAAGGTGACAACTCACCTTTTTTGAAAACAGATTTGTACCTGCCCAATATGGAAATCATCAATAAATGTTTGATGAATGAATGAAAATTTAGAAAAATAGGGGATGAAGTAAAATGCTGACTTTAAATGATTTATATCAGGTATACAAGCTGATAAACTAGGAATAAAAAAGTCTGGTTCAATTCCACTTCCACTGCTTACTGTTATGTGACCTGGGACATGTCACTTATAATAATACAGATTGAGTATTCATTACCCAAAATACTTGGGAACAGAAGGAGTAGGATTTTGAATTTTGGAATATTAACACACTTTAGCACTTGAATATCCCTAATCCGAAAACTCAAAACCTGAAATGCTCTAAAATATGAAACAAAGTTTGGATTTGGGAGCATTTCAAATTTCAGATTTCAGATTAGAGGTGCTTAATCTGTGGTTATCATTCACTAACTGTTTACCACAAATTAGCCATGGCCTCATTCCAGCTCCACTATAATTTTGTTATTGGTTCCTATTTTTCAGAAGATGAAATAGTGGCTCTATGTAGTTGAATAACTAAGTTCATTATAAATCCAGATATAATAGAGAAGAGTTGGGGTTCAAATCTAAGCTAATGTCCAGAGACAATGTTTAGGACATTGCCACCATGTCCTATGTCTTCAACATTCTAATCTACTTTATGGGCTGTTCTGAGAATGAAAACAAGTTAATATGTATCACAGCAAAGTACTCCTCAAATGTGAGTTCTCAGTATATTGTAAGCCATTAATTCACCAGCTTGCCCTTCCATCCCTCAAATTTAATCATTTCAATATCTTTAGCAGTTTAAATGAAGCTGTTAAAAAGAATCTGAATTCACCACAGGATTGGAGCTAATTACAGTTTCTGATAAAGTTAATCTGTTCTAATTAAATATTATTATTATTATTATTAATTATCATTCAAGAGCCAAGAATTATTTCTGACTCACAGAGGGAGCAAACTATTTCTTGAGCCCAGGACACAAAGCCCCATCCCTTCCCAGAACTCAGAGGTGGCATAATAAAGAGCTCCTGGAGAAATCTTTGCCGAGTTGCACTATTAAAACTCTCCTAAGGGACATCCATGGGCTGTAATTGCTCTAGTCTGACTTGGTCTGTCGAGCTACCTGAATTAAGTGAGTGAGTTGAAATTTTCATGGAACCATCTGGGAAATAACCTTTAACCCTCTCCAGAGCAGCCACGGCTCATTTTAGCATAGACCCTCATCACCTCCACTCAATTTCTCTTAAAAGTGCTCAGGAGCATCTCTCTCCCTGCTGGAACCTGGCAGATCTCTCCTGAATGCAGAGGGAGAGAAGCAGGTACTGCCCCCTGCACCTGAGCACCAGAACCTCAAACCCAGCTTTTAACACCAATCTGAGCAAGAATGGGGCTGAACTTTGAATGAACAGTCCTTGGACTTCAGATTAGAAGCCCTAAATTTAATATCCCCTTTTCTACTTGCTCATATTGTGGAAGTTAGCACTCTTGGATCCCCAATTTCTTCACCTGGTCTGGCTAACTTAAAATGAAGAAGCCAGTTAGCAGCCTTGGAGATGAAGATGAGAAACAGTACGGTGTGAGGCTGATCTGATTTCTATCACACAAACAGCATCCCTTCCAAAATTACCCATTGAACTTCACTATGTGCTCACTATGTGCTCACTATGTGCCAAGTACTGTGGTAGGGGAAAGGAAGTTTAAGTTGAATAATACACTATTTCATCCCTTGGAAATTCACAGCCTAGGATGGGAAGGAAGACATGAATGAGGAGTCAGATGTGGTCAGTGCAATGAGAGAGATGTCAGTGAGACATACTGGCACACAGGCAAGAAGATAGGGAGAGCGGACTGCACAGGCTTCTGGAATGGTGATGTCAGATTTAGAGTTTAAAAGATAACTTGGAATTTAGGAGAGGAGCAAAGTAATGTCTCCAGAGTGTGGATGGGCAGCAAAAGAAGGTGCAGACAAAAGTCAGAGGCACAAAATTAAATAAGTGTTTGCTCTCAATTGCTCAAATATCAAGTGACTCAAACAGGATTTGAACACAGAAACTTACCCCAAGCTCTATACTTCTAATTTCTACGTCAAATCAGCTCCACAGGTAAAAACACAGAAGTCACTACAAAAGAAGAAAGCTATTCTGGTAAGGAATAACTCACTTGCAATTGACATGCTCTGGAGGTATGAAAAAAATTTTAAATCATTAATATCAAAAATTTTGATGGAAAAAAAATTCTAATCCAATAATGATATACATAGACAATTTATCTTTAAAGTGTAAAATCTAAAGAATGCTATCCTAGCTCTCTGCAAATTCCCTGAAAGATTTATTGGACAAGCTGTACTTTTAACAAATAAGGAAAGAAGAAAATTAAGAGTTCAAGAATTATAAGTGGACTTGGTGTACTTCAGTATTGTTAAAATACATAGAGCAAAACCTACAAAAATATAATTTTAGAAGAATAAATTTACAAAAGTATAATTGTGGTGGGAAATTTGAACATACTTTTATAGATAGCGGGTATGTTAAATAAGCAGCAAGGAAAGAATGTTTATAATGTAAATAATATATTATAAAGGAGTGTTAATTGCATATATAGTTATGCATATACACCTATACATATGTGTATGCCTCCATAGAGTTTGAAATCTGTTCTCTAACAGAAAAGATTATACATTTTTTTCTGTGATCCATGCCACACTTACAAAATTCTGATCATATATACAAGGAGTAATCAAAATACATAGTGAATGTTTAAATTAAAAACATTTATTTATAATTACTTAAAGGTTTTTTTAGGGGATTTCTTAAGATTTTTTTATTGATACATATTTGCAGTTCATAATTATTACAATTAATGTTGGGAATTGGTAAATGTACATAATACATCTTAATTCTTCTTCTTTTTCATCCCATAGCCCTCCCCTCCCTCCCTATCCTTCCAAATCTTGGTCCCCTTCCCATTAGCAAAAGCTTTATTTTCATCATTTTTCCCTTCATTTCTTTTTTAAAAAATTTATTACAGTAAAAGGCATGTTGCCATTAATCCCCTTCAAAATATTCCCTTTTGCTTCATACACACTTATCATTCTTGCTTCTTTCTGAAGCAGTTCTGGCAGTCCTCTTTGGTGAGTAACTTTACAAGGTGTGATAAAAAATGTAGTGAATGTTGCTGCCAGGTGACATCCAAAGGAGAAGCAGACTTATGAAACCATTATGATGTGTCCTCATCCACCTTATTCTGTGGATCTGGCACCACAGGACTTCTGGCTCTTTCCCAAAGTCAAAATGAGTCTGAAAGGTACACATTTTGAATTGATTCAGGACATCAAAGCAGCCATGACAGTGCAACTGAAGACACTCATGAAAGAGGATTTCCAGAACTGCTTCAGAGAGTGGCAAGAATGATGGGATAAGTGTGCTCAAAATGAAGAGGAGTATTTTGAGGAGAATTAATGGCAATGTGTCTTTTATTGTAATAATTTTTAAAATTCAATCATTCACCTTTTTTTAAATTACATCTTGTGTAAGTCCACAAAAAGAATTGGATAAAAATTATGCATGCCATAGTGTGTACATTAAAAATTAATTCCACAATCTATGTTGAAGTGTTCCAGTCACTATGAATAATTTAAAAATCCACACTTAACTAAGTCAAAGGAGAAATAAAAATTTCACTTGTGTATAAGTTAGAAAACAATAATAATAGGGCCCTGAGTTAATATGAACTGAATGAGTACAAAACTGATCGCAAAGAAAATCTAATGAATTTCTAATTCTTTGAGCCTTAAAAAAAATGAATGAAAATAACTGAGACCCAGTTTTATCTAAAGAATTAAAAAGGCACAGCCTTACTAAGAGAAATAACTAACTACTAAAGCTAAATAGGAACTACTAAAATATAAAAGAAATCCGTAGAAATGATAAGAATGTCTATAAACTGAATATATACCTAGTAAATAAAACACTTAATTGAGGAATACAAAAAATTAAGAATAATAAAGGTGTGTAGCCAAACTTAGCATGGAGATTTTTTAAGACTCCCATGTAAAGCTCTACACTCAGGTTTTCAAAGGACTTGCATAAAACAATAATTTTCTATAAAATATAAATCAAAGCTGACTTAAACCTAACTAGATAAATAACTTAGAGGGCATAGGAAAGTTCAATAGAATACTTGCAATAATATCGCAAGCCCAGAGAGTTTTATAGGCAAAGGGATTTCAAACTTTGAGACAGAAAACTTCCACATTCTGCGTGTGTGTGTGTGTGTGTGTGTGTACATGCAAGTGTATACATTATTTATGCATACAAATAATATATAGTATATATTAAATCACAGCTAGATAGGTGAAAGATTTCTGATTCACTATAAGAAGCCAGAATAAATCTGCTTATGAAAAACTTCCTAACCAAAGTAACTTCCAAAATAAACTATAAACCAAGCTTCCTTGTCAGTATAGATATCAGGAAGTATTTTAAGCACAATTAAAAGGACCATTTTAACAATTTAATTGAATTTATTGCAAAATTAGACTGTTGTATTATTTAACTAAAGGATAAAATTCACATTTGATGGTGAACTTAAAAAGTTTCTGATAAAATTCAATTAAACATACAAGGAATGTTATTTTCACACAGTACGTGTATCCCTTCAACACAGGGGCCTGTCATGAAATGGACTAAGTTGCTTGCCAAAACTCTAGAGTCATGAGCCTCATCCTAGATTTCTATGTTTTGGAGAAGAGTTCCCAGATCCCATATTTTAAACAAAACTACAACTAATTCTTATGAACACTAGTTTGAGAACTTCTAATCTCAACAAAATTAGCTACCAGTAATAGCATAGTTAACACTGACATAAGAATGTGTTTCCCCATAAAATTCACAGAAAATATAAAGTGTCTGCTCTTAGCCCAGTCAATTATCTAAACTCTGAAAATAAATGATATATTTGAAAATAAGATCTAGCATTATTATTTGAATGATTATTGTGATTATCATCTGGTAAGCTCCAATGAACTAAATATTCTTCATAATGAATAGGAGCATTAACTAAGTTGGCTGGATAAAAATTGGCTATACAAGAATGAATAACTTCCCTATATGCTAACAATAATTGGCTAGAAAAACAATGGCAAGGAAGTGTTCAATTTAGAATAAACCTAACAAAATTATTTGGGGCCTTTATAAAGAAGATCTTAAAACTTTACAAAAAGCAAGTAAAAGTATATTTTAATAAATAGTGAGAAATAATATTTCCTTAGAATGTATCACTTAATATCATAAAAGTATCAATTAAATCATAAATGATTTAAAATGTAGCCATCAAATTGGCTTAACACAAATACCATTGTCTGGAAGTATATATAGAGAAATAAACACAGAAGACCAGCTAAGAAAATTACGACGACTTATGACAGAGGCTTACTCTGCCTCATTTTAAAGTCTATCATGAAACTCTAGCAATTAAAATGATTTATTGCTGGTGCAGAAATAGTTGGAAAAGGCACACACCGAAAACAATTCACATAGGAGAATGAAGACTCACATGCATTCCCCATTCTTCTTTCCTGTGTCTCCTAGATGCTTATAATATCTAAGAATTGAAACACACCATGGCTCCTTTTGAGGCTTCACCCTGACACTTGGTCCTCTCTGTTACTCTGTGCCTCAGTGACTTCCTTTGACGCTGTGGTTTTAAGTACAGTACCTTCTCTATGCTTTTGAACAACACGTGCCCATTTACTTCCAGCACTACTGCCCCTGGCACTCCAGCTCATGGTGCCTATTTGCCTGTTTGGCCCCTCCTCCCTAGGTGGCTCTGAAATATCATGAATGTCACACATTCAAAAGCAAGCCCTTAATTTCCCTCACCAAATCTTCTCCTCTGGAAGGCTGCCAAACTCAAAAACAGGTACCTCCATCTTTATCATTGCTCTTATCAAAAGCCTTACAGATGATGATCACTAGGCTGGACACCGGACTGGGCACCTGGATTGTTTACTGAATCATGATACAATAAACACTGGAATGTAGAATGGATAAACAAAACGTGGTAGTAGACTCAGTGGAATACTGATCATCCTTAAAAAAGAATGGAACCTTACCATTTGTGACAACATGGAACTGAAAATCATTATGTTGAGTGAAGTAAGCCAACTACAGAAAGACAAGTACCACATGATCTCATTCATATGTGGAATCTAAAAAAGGGGTATCACAGAAGTTGAGAGTAGGATTTCAGAGACTGGGAGAGTAAGAGGGAGAAAGGGTGAAAAATTAGACAGTGGGTACTGACTTACAGATAGATAGGAGCAAAAGTTTGGGCATGATATTCCCCTATAGGACAACTATAGATATTGGTAATGTAGTGCATATTTCAAAAAACTAGTACAAACCATTTTGAAGATTTTCTCTCCATAAAGAAATGATAAATGTTTGAGGAGATCGATATATTTCACTTGATTTAAACATTATACAATGTATGCATGTTTCAAAACATCATATGGTACCTCTTAAATATGTACAATTTTTACATTTTATTTTTAAAAATAATTTAAAATTTAAAGTAGTCCTATGGAGACATTTTTGAACCTTCTCATCCTACAGAAATACCTTCAAACTTTTTCTTAAATACAGCCTTTCTCACAACCTCCTGTGCCACATCCTCAGCCAGCCTTGTTCCAGTCTAGGCCTCTGTAAGCACTCTTCTGGCCTGCAGGCATCCAGAATGATTCTTATAACCCTGGCCATATCTTCTCTGCTTAGAATCCACCAATAGCTTCCAACCACACTTGGGCTGTCCAGATTCCTTACCTTGATCCACAAAAACCCCATGGGTTCTGGGCTTGCCTAGGGCTATGCCAGTTATATGATCAAGTATTTAAAAGAGTATGACCATATATACACATGCATAAGTTAACCATAAGTCTTACTGATATAAATGATATGTAACAATTGGCAAGCAGAAATAAAGAATACAATATTCTTCACTGTAAACACCATATAGTGAATGGATTCTCACAGACGCTTGCATTGCATCTTGTCAGACTCTTGTAACCTTAACCAAACTTTGGCTACAATTAATGAGTGAGTATAGTTCTAAAATGAATGTTGGTTGATATATTTCTTAACATAATAATATATTATTTAATATTAATGAAGAGGAAGAGAGTGAAACAATGAAAACATTCTTAACTTCCCTTGTTCATCAGTAATGCAAATAAGATTTTGCTGAATTGGAAAATAATGTTTAGAAGATAATTTCCTCAATTTTGTGCTATTCACAGTGTAAGTGCTGCAGATATTAAATAATTTTAATTTAACCTATATTATTAACATATTCTTCATCACTTTAAGCCTAGGTAATTAACAAAATGATAAAAGAATCCCTAGATTTGTAGAATTTGCTGATTTCTATGGTTTACATACTCTCGTCATGGCTAACTTCAAGCTACCAACATTCTATCTATAGGATACACTGTTGTGACGAAATAGTAGCACAGGTTATATAGTGTTTCCACCAAACAGATAAAGTAGATGCAATTACCCACAATAGCAGAGATAATAGTCAAATGTACTAAAAAAAAATTGAAAAGTAAGAAAATTTGAGTATTGATTACCTTTTTTTTTTTGGTACCAGGGATTGAACTTGGGACCTTGTGCTTGCAAGGCAGGTGGTGGAACCACTGAGCTAAGTCCCCAGCCCTACCTTCATTATTAATACATTGTATTTTGTCTTAGGTTATATAACATAAATTTTAATAATGGCTATGTTTAACAACTAGATGGCATAACTCCTAAAACTTTTTCAGATAGCTCTTTGAGACAAGTAAGAGTGGCCTCCAGCACACCTGCCTCACCCCTGCACCTCCAGTCTCTCCTTTCTCTCTCTGCTTTACCCCACTTTAGCCACACTGAGCACCTGATGTCTCCTCGTGTGAGCATTCTTCCATCTCTAGGCATTAGCACTTAGTGTTCCCAAAGAAACACCAGAGCCTAAAATGCTCATCCAGACAGCACCACAGCTCAAAGCACCATCCCTCCTGGCTGTCCAGACTCAAGCAACACTGCAGGTGTCTCTACTCCCTGGGGCTGCTTTGTTTGGCTTCTTAGTATTTACCATTTGCTAACATTTTACATATATTTTATTTGCAGATTGTGTGACTCCCCACTCTTCACTAGAATTTAAAACGTGTGATGGAAGTCATTGCCTTAACACTGCTGTATCTCAAACAATTCTTTTCTTTAATAAATTTAGGAATGAACTTAATGCTCTCAAAATTGAGATTTGTCATGTAAACAATCTATAAAGAAAATCTTAGAAAAGGACAAAGGACCAATAGCATGAATATATGGTATCTCTACCAAGTCAATTGATAAGCAAAAAATGAATATAAGAATAGTAAAACCAAAGGACATGCATCATTGAGGCCATACTCTTAAGTGAAATAAATAAGAAACGTGTAAATACCAAAGTTTCTCTGTTGTGAAAAACTAACTGTGTAAATAAGGATCAAAATGTATAACTGATAATGTGAAACAGGAAGAAAAGGTCTAAAGGTGTAGGGGAAGTAAGAAGGGTAGGAGAAAGGAAAGAAGGGAAAGGAAAAAATATGAGAAAAGGAAAAAATACAAACATAGTCTCTGTAAATAGAGAGGGGTGGAGGGGTTGAAGGGAGGGCAGGGGAATGGGGAAAAAATGAGAACCAAGATACATTATGTAAAGGTACACGTTCCCAATGATGAATGTAACTGTATTGTATACCTAAAATGTACCAATAAGCTTAATGAAAAAAAGAACATGCATATTCATGACATAGAAGATGAGAAAAATCATTTTAAATGATAAATGCTTTGTTATCAAAGAAATATAAACTAAAGAAATAGATTTCTGGATAGTTCTCCAGCAAATTACATACACATGCATGCACACAGATGGGTAAAAGTTAATAGTCAAACTTTAGCACAATGAACTCTTCTGCCACTGTAGGCAAGATATAAACAATCTAGCTATTCTGAAGGATAATTTGGTGAATTATACTATAGAATTTTTATTAGTATGATTAACAGTTTTACTGCTATGAATTTATACCTAATCAAAGACCTAATCAAGGATTTGTACAAAAAATGCCACTCAACGCTGTTTAAAATATTAAAACTGGAGAGAAAGAAAGCAAAAGGAGGAGGAACAGGAGGATCAAGGAGAAGAAATCAAATTATTTAACAACCAGAAATTATAAAAATGTTATGGTATTTCTATGAAATGGAATATGGTATGGTCAGTAAAAAGGAGTTATAGTTTTAACACCCTGGAGATAACTTAGGAATAAGCTTACCCACAGAGAGGAGTGAAGTTGGAATGACTCCTATGGGGTCAGGGCCTGTACAGTAAGGAAGGGCTCTACCTGCAGAGCTGTTCAGTCCCAGTCACGTGACCTGAGCTAAAGGTGACTGCCAGCTGACCATGACATCATGCTTGCCTATATTTCTGACTGTCTTAGTTACTTTTCTCATTGTTTGGACAAAATACCTGACATCCACAAGGTAAGAAAAAAGGGTTCATTTTAGCTCACAGTTTGTAGAGGTTTTAGCCCATAGTCAGCTGGCTCCAAGGCAAAGCTAAATGGCAGAGGAGAAACAGTCCATGGCAAGGCAAACAGGAAGCACCAAGCAGTGAAAACTCCCTTTCCCTTTTTTTATACAAGTGGCAAGCTTTGTGGATGGTGCCCCCACACCTAGGGTGGGGCATCCCATTACCCACACCTAGAACTATGATAAACCAATTAGTGGACTGCTCTGAAAAGCCCTACCCATGAGTGCATGAGGCTTTGGGAGGACGCCTAGATACAAGCCACAACACTGACTAATCATCTTTGCTTCACAGACAGGACAGCCTTAGAGAATTCTTTTAACCTAGGTGGTCTCAGTGGTAGGTCCAGTGGACAAAACCCATGCACCTCCCTTTCAGTATTTAATCAAGATGGTAAAATTGTGTACAATGGTAAGAAACTCAGAAGCAGTCCTTTTTTTAATGTCAGAGAACTTGAAAAAATAAAGAGAAATGATGTCAGAAGTTTATGATCAAGCACAGCCATAAGGCCCAATACCTTAAAGGCATAATTGGTCTTCTGCAGGGGATTGTTGGTCAAGTAGTTTAGGCAGGGCTAAGAGAGGAGGAGTCAGATTGGACTGACTCTGCCTCCTGAGAAAGGCTCAGAAAGCACAGTTGCCCAATGCAGAAGGATAGCTGAAGGGAAATTATATGTGCTCTCCTCTGGTCAGAGGCCTGAAACCCAAGCATCTTTCCTAATGACCAGTATACCTCCCATTCAATAAGTCACTTCATCTCATAAGGGTTGTCTGAGCTCTGAGATTGTCAGGGGTTGGAGGGTTGCTGAAGATGTTCCTGCATTTTGTGAGAGAAAATTTTTTTTAATTCTACATAGATTTCTGTATGGCAAAAAAAAAAGAAGGAGAAGAAGTGCATTCAGAGGAAGTATATTTGAAGAGACACCCTGAGCAAGGTAAAGAGTAAAAATCCAGACCAGCTGTGGAGTTCTAGATGAACAGAGGTTCCAGTGTGGTGATGAGCATAAAGATGTACCCCCAAACTCAGAGATGGACAGATCAACTGGCAGGCTGGGGTTCACCACTATAGAATACACCTACATTACTCTGAAGACAGGCCACAAAATGATCATCTAAGGGCAGATTTTCTGCTAAAGTTTGAAGACAATCTAGTGCCAAGTGTAAAGTGGCAAACCCTACAATACTCCTTAAAAATGAGAAAAGGTACATAAATAGAATGTGTTCTTCAAAAGAGTAAGAAATAACAGTAATTAATTATCATTTAAGCATACCAATTTAACTCCCTGTTTAAAAAAAGAGAGAGAAAAACAGTAAGAAAAAACTCATAATAGGGAAATGCTGGGGATGTAGCTCAGTGATAGTGTGCTTCCCTAGCATGCCCAAGACCTTGGGTTGAATCCCAATACTTAAAGGGTGAAGGGGGAGAAGAAGAAGGAGGAGGGGGTAGGGGGAGGAGGAGAAGAACAAGGAAGGGAGTGAGGGAGGGAGAAAGGAGAGAAAGAAAAGAAAATGGATAAAATCACTGTGGAAATGTGATAATTTTAATCACAGATAAGATCAAATGAAAGAATCAGGCACCAGTTTCCTCTCCAACACAAATTAAGAAAAAGCCTCCCTGGAAAGTGAATGTAGGCTAGGTTCTCCAGCAAAATTTCCTATCCCTAGATCCTCTGAGCTCATAGAAACTGAATTAGAACTGAGGACAAGCCATACAGTTTTTGAAGGAAACTTCCACTAAATAACCTTAGGGCAGTATCACAGTTTCCCCAGAAGACACCTTTCTGGCAAGTTGTATCTGCAAAGTCCACAAGACACTGATGCCTATGAAGTTGCCCTGAGATTCTGGGGTCAGGTCCTGGAAACAAGAATATAGATTGGTGAGCAGATCTCTTTCACTATCCAATGCATTATTTCTTTAAAGGGCTGGCATGAAATTGAGCCACCAGACTTATGCTGCTACTCCAACTTCAAGTGATGTTCACTTGCATCAGACATATACTGCCTTCAGGTCTCTAGATGACCACTGGCCCCTGGGCTTGGCTATGTGTGGGTGACTGTGGGTTGGTGCTCACAAGCAGCTGCCTCCAAGCTATTGCACCAAATAGTAGTGGGATTAGGGCAGTCATCCTGTACCTTGCATGCTCATCACCAGGATAGCCAATGCCACCCCCTGTGTAGGTTCTGCCCGTCTCATGAATTCCTCTAGGTGTGACCAGGCCAACCTCTTCCAATGTCAAAATGCCTTTTCAATGTCCTCTTTTGCCTCCAGTAAATGTGCTGGCTTCACATTGTGCTCTGCATCAGCCTTCAATTGTGCTGGATGCAGGATAGACATTCTTTTTTTTTTTTTTTTTTTTTGGTACCAGGGATCAAACTAGGGTTCTTGTGCTTGCGCAGCAGGCAACGAAACCACTGAGCTAAATCCCCAGCCCCAGGATAGACATTCTTTGTGGAATGGGATAACTCCACT
Organism: Heterocephalus glaber; assembly: GCF_000247695.1. The sequence continues at coordinate 11,762,159 of NW_004624730.1, forward strand.
TGTTTGGCTCACAGACTCCTCTACTGTCCTTTCTGCATGCTGCAGGGACACTGTTGACACTGAGAAAGAAAGAAAGACACTGAGAAAGAGAGTTCTTTCAAGGAACACAGTGATTTTAACACAAAAAGTTCAAGAGAAGACACTGTTGAAAGATGTGTTATTCTCCATTTATGCTATAAAATTCCAAAGGTGTAAACATAATGTGAGCAGGAAATGAATTATCATTCACATTTTCCTTCACACTCTGAGGAAGATTTTCATCTGTGGGCAGTGAAATCAAAGGACAGTAAAAGCCTTTGAGAATCCTTAACAAACAATATTCAGAAGCAGCTTTGGACGCTGTAGCATCAGGTGTAATGAACCAACCAGCCCTACACAAATTTGTTAAAGAGCTTTGAAGTCAAGATCTGTATTGTCTCAACAGAAGCAGCTTCAGAAGAAGCATAAGTTTATGAAGGAAAACATAATCATAAATTTTTGTCGTTCTTAGACACAATCAGGAACTGTGCATTTGATAATAGAGTACTAGTAAAGAGCAGGAAGTGATAGTTCCTGGACCTGAACTAGAACAAAAGTGCCTAAACACAATAGACAGTCTCCACATTCACTGATCTAAGAGCAAAGATATAAATATTCTTCTTTACACATGATCTAAATCTGTATTAATGGCCCATTAGACCTCACATGAGCCTGTCAATCTGGTGATACAAATTTTAATCAAATTGTTATATAAACAGCATTCACTCAGGACCCTGAATACCATAGGGACAGCCCTGGTGTTATAGCTCTGAGGTAGAGATTTGCACACAGGTAGTTTATTGAAAAGTGCTTTTGAGAACAAGGCTGGTAATAGAGTCAGAAAAACAGACATAGATAGAGGGAAAAGTTAAATTGAGATGTAGTTGCAACAGCAAGCCTGGCCAATCCTTCGGAGAGCTCTTGGGCAGGATGACCTTCAAAGATGCCCTAAATTGTGGCAAGGGTCCTGTATTATAGGCTACTTCTTGGTAGGTTCAATCTTGGATGTGGGGGATACCTGGAGAAAAATTCAGCTATTGATTGTAACAAATCTGGCAGTGGAAGGAAGGGGCACTTCAGATCTGAAGGAGAAAATCTAGGCACCAGTGAAACCGCATCTACTATAAAATATATTGGGAGTAAGTATATAAACCCAATAAAACTTAGAAAGTATGTATAATCTAGGAAAATATAATTATAAAACTTGATCTAAGTTGCATAATTTAAGAGAATTATTTAAAGAGCAAATGCATAATACGTAAAAATAAAAGCACTTAATATAAAAGGTCAAATTATTCTTTGAAAATGTGGGGTATATTGGTATATATCAATATATCACTTGCCTTATACAGAAAAAGAGTAAATATATTTAGATAAACATGCATAATTAAATTAAATATAAGTGAACAAAATAAATACAAACATCTAAAATGCACTCCCAACAGAACTAAGGAAGTCTGAGGTAAAAGTTCCAAAATTAGCTAAACAAAATAAAGAAGTATAAAAAGAACAGAAGTACAAAATATTAGAAATATAACAAAAATTATCAGATATACATTAAATGTATCAAATTAAGACATCTGTGATAAATTAAGTAAAAATGCACATAATTACTATTTTTTAAATTTTTATTTTATTGGTACATTTTAGGTATACAGTATAATGACATTCATCATTGGAAATTTGCACCTTTACATAATCACTCTTGGTTCTTATTTTTTCCTCCTTCTCCTGCCCGCCCTTCAACCGCCCCCCTCCTTATTTATGAAGACTTTGCTTCCATTTTTTCATTTTCTCATTTTAATTCCATTCCCTTCTTTCCTTTCCACTACCCCTCCCATTTCCCCTTCTCCTTTGCCCCTTTTCTTCCTATTTCACATTATCTATTATACATTTTAGCCTTATTTACACTTTCAATTTCTCACACCAGAGAAACTATTCTGTATTTACACGTGGGTCGTATTTATTACACTTAAGAATATTGCCTCAATGTGCATCCATTTAGCTATAAATATCTCTAATGTCTCATTCTTTATGGCTGAGTAGTATTCCAGTTTATAAAAAAAAAACACATGTTCTTTATGCAGTCTCCTGTTGATGGGCATTTGGGCTGTTTCCAAGTTTTAGCTATTACAAATTGTGCTGCTATGAACATGGGTGCACACATATCACTGTGGTATGATTCTTTTATTTCTTTGGGGAAGATACCCAGCAGGGGAATAGCTGGGTCAAATGGGACTTCCAGTCCTACTTTTAGGTATCTCCATACTGATTTCCACAGTGGTTGCACAGGCTACACTCCCACCAGCAGTGGAGCAGGGTTTCTCTTTCCCCACAGCCCCACCAGCATTTGTTATTGGTTTATTTTATGATAGCAGCCATTCTTGGGGTGAGGTGGACTTTCAGTGTTGTTTTCATCTGCATCTCTTGAATGACCAGTGATGTTGAATATTTTTTCATATGTTTATTTGCCATTTCTACTTCTTTGTCTGAGAAATGTCTGTTCATTTCAGATGCCCATTTTTTGATTGGTTCTTTAAATTTGGGAAGTCTAATTTTTTAAAGCTCTTTATTGATTCTAGATAGTGGCCCTTTGTTTAAGGAAAACCAGGTGAACATTTTCTCCCACATTGTGGGTTGTCTCTTCACTCTGTTGGTGGTTTCACTTGCTGGGCAGAAGCTTTTTAATAAGAAGAGATCCCACTTGTTGATTGTTTGTGCTAGATCATGGGCAACTGAGGTTTTTTTCATAAAATCTTTTCCTACACCAATGTCTTCAAGAGTTCTACCTAACCTCCGTTACAGCCAATTCACCATTTCTGTTTGAATATTTAGATCTTTAATCCATTTCAATTTTAGTTTAGTGCATGGAGAGAGATATAAGTCTAGTTTTAAACTTTGGCAAGTTGAAACCCAATATTTCCAGCACCATTTATTAAAGAGGTTATCTTTCCTCCAGTGAGGGTGTTTGGTTCCTTTATTGAAGATGATGTGGCTGAGTGTGTCTGGAGTTGTTTCTGCATCTTCTAATCTGTTCCACTGGTCCTCAGGACTGTTTCTTTGCCAGTACCATGCTGTTTTTATCACAATAGCTTTGTAGTATAGTTTCAAGTTCTGGGTTGTAATACTCTCTGCCATGTCTCTGTTGCCTAGAATTGCTTTTGCTTTTCTGGATCTCTTCTTGGTCCAAATGGATTTTTGGATTGTTTTCTCAAAGTACGTGAAGTATGCTGCTGGGATTTCAATTGAATCTGTACAGCAGTTTTGGAAATGTGGCCATTTTCACTGTTGATCCTTCCTACCCAGGAGCAGGGGATGTCTGTCCATTTTCTGATATCATCTTCAATCTCTCTTTTCAGAGTGCTATAGTTTTTGGAGAAGAGGTCTTTGAATTCTTTCGTTAGGTTGATTCCTAGGTATTTCAGTTTTTGGATGCTATTGTGAAAGGAATTGTTTGCCCTATTTCTCCCTCATTGAGTCTCTCATTCCTGTAGAGGAAAGTATTGATTTTTGTGTGTTGACCTTGTATCCAGCTGCTTTACTGAATTTGGTTATTAAGTCTAGAAGTCTTTTGGTGTAGTTCTTGGGATCTTTTATAGACAGTATCATGTCATCTGCAACTAATGACAATTTGACTTCTTCATTTCCTATCTTTATTCCTTTTATTTCTCTCATTTAATTGCCATGGCTAATGTTTCTAAAACTCTATTGAACAGGAGTGGTGACAGTGTACATTCTTTTCTTCTTCCTGATTTTAGTGTGAGGGATTTCAGTTTTTGACCATTTAGTATTTTATTGGCTGTTGGTTTTTTCATAGGCAGCTTTTATCAGATTGAGGTAGAGACCATCTTTTCCAATTTTTTCTAGGGTTTTTGTCATAAATGCATGTTGGATTTTGTCAAATGCATTTTCTGCATCTATTGAGATAATCATATGGTTTTTGTCTTTGGCTCTATTGGTATAGTGTATTACATTGATTGATTTGTGTATGTTGAAACATTCCTGCATTCCTGGATGCATCGCACTTGGTCATGGTGTATGATCTTCTTGATGATCTTCTGCCTTCTATTTGCCAGTATCTCCTTAAGAATTTTTGCATCTATGTTCATTAGTGAGATTGGCCTATACTTTTCTCTTTTGGGGGGTCTTTCTTTGCCTTGGGGATCAAGGTGATGCCTGCTTCCAGGAATGAATTCGGGAGCATTGCTTCCCTTTCAATTTCATTGAAGGGTTTAAACAGTAGTGGTAGTAGTTCCTCTCCAAATATCTTGGAGAATTCAGCAGTGAAGCCATCAGGACCCAGGCTTTTCTAGGTTGGTAAGATTTCATTCTTTTTTTTGGCAGGGGGGTGGGGGGTACCAGAGATCGAACTCGGGACCTTGCACTTGCAAGGCAGGCAGTGGAACCACTGAGCTAAATCCCTGGCCCCTAGTTATAGAACTCTTTCAAAAAAAACATTTTCACAAATCATTTCATGAGGCTAGCATAACTTGACATCAAATTCAGACAAGGACATTCTAAGAAAGAAAATCTTTGGCTAATATCACACATAACTTAAATGAAAAGAAGCTAAATAAAATATTAACACTATTATAGAAATGCACAAAAAATATAATTGGATGTTAATCAAGTTGCATTCCAGGGACACATGTTTGGTAAACAGTAAAGAGAAAGAGCATACAGTCATCTTAGTAACACACAAAGCATTCCATAAAATCCAGTTATAATGACAAAATTTAAATTGTTAGAAATGAGGAACAAAACAAACATATTTAACCTGTAAAAAGTATCTGCTGCTATTACAGTTAATATCATAATTGATAATGAGCCTTATTGTTCATAACAGATCTCCCCAAAGCAATTGTAGCATACATTGATTTTATTGAGAAACTGAGGAATTAAAATACCCAGTGATCTTAAATGAAAAAAAGAACACTTAGACAAGGCATTTAATGAATCTTTTGCTTCAGTTGCTGCCTAGGAAACTATGGCTGTAACCAGATCTTAGTGACTTAAAAATATCATTACTTGGGTCAGTGTCTGTGTTTGGTGACCTTGTCCACAACAGACCTTCCCCCAGGAAGAGACATTATGTCTTATCTCTGGAGCTGTCAGTAGCCAATGGTCAGAGATAACTGTTACTCCGTGTCTCCGTGAAATACACCAGTAACAAGCCCATCCGCAGTTGTCATAGCCAGCTTCTGGACTACATTCCATGGGACCCAAACTACCTGGAATGTGAGACCTGCCTCCATGCCCCTCAAGACAGCAATTTCTGTCACTGTTATCAATAATGTCTTCCTCACAGGTGAGAATAGAATGTCAGCTTAGCACAAAAGCTGACCATGAATCTTACTATGATCTGAACAAGGGGAAAAATCTTTCCTGTCCATGACCGGACTCAGTGTCTTCTTGGTAATGAGAGAGAATAAACACTCTGTTTACTCTGTAAGGATTCAACCACTTCATATTAGTCTCGAGTTCTGCAGAAAGAGCTTTTTAGAGGGTGAAATAAATGAAAAGAATGTATATTCCTTGTCAGCAGAGAATGATTTGGTGTGCCCCTCTGGCACTAGATAGATACTTACCAGTGGACCTGGTCTGCCACAGTTACTCCTATAATGATGGGATGATTTTTCTATTTCTCTCTTTGTGAATTACGTTTTTTATTAAAGCAATCTTATTTTCCAAAAAACCAAGGTACTTCACTTTTATTTCTAAAAACCCATTAAAAATGCCAACTAAAATATTTATAGGCATCCTAGCCTATGGATAGTTACAGTCCCAAGAAAGGAAATTCCCAGATGTAAAAAACAAAGAGAAAACTAAAACCAAGAAAACTGAGCTGATCCTATAGCAGCCCTGGAGATATTTTTTGGGCGGTCTCAGTAACTAAAGGATATTGGTTTTAATGACTTCATGGAGAAATGAAATGGGGTCTTGATCCTGTTTATGATGAGAAATAGAACTGAAACTTCTGCATAAAATCTAGGCTCCTAAAAGGTTTCACATTCTATAAAAGGGTACATTAGAAAATATCAAAGTGGAAGCACAGGGAAAAGAAGAGGACGTTTGCTTGTCCTCATCTGGGCTTTCAGTGGGAAACAGGTGTTTCATGGACTATGCTTTTAGATACCAAATTTAAGCTTTTTGCAAGTCCTCTCCATATCACAAACATACATAAAACATGGTCACAGTCTAGTGACAGACTTGGACTGTCTGACAGATGCAAAAGAAAAATCAATTTAGAGTAACATAACTTCAATCCAAACTGCATAAGTTTCCTACAGATAAAATCCTTTAAGTTTATATTCATAATAAAAACTTTTAAAAGATGAGAAAAATATTTAATTTATGAGATCAATAGATGCAATGGACAATAGGATTAGGTGTTCAAGAACATTATTAGATAACAAAACTCTTAAGATATAAGTGACAAATTGAGTATGATTAAAATCTAAAACTAATTAAAATAAGAGGGAAAAATGAAGCATCACATTAAGAAAGCCAACTTGCACCTAGCAATAGAGCTCCCAAACACACAAAGTATAAACTGACAGAATTGAAGAGACAAATAGGCAAGGCAAGAGTGTTAGTTGGAGACTTCAGTGGAAAGTTTCAACAAAGATTGAACAAGCAGCCAGAGGATCAAAAAGGAAATGGAAGACTAGAACAATTCTATAAATCAAGTGGGCCTAACAGAATCAGTAGAACACTCCACCAAACCACAGCAGAATTGAGATTCTTCTCAAGCACATATGGAGCATTTTCCAGAACAGCTCACTCCTTGAGCTATAAAACAAGTACCAATAAATTTAAAAGCACTAAAATCATACAAAGTATGTTCTCTACTCATAATTAAATAAAATTTTAAAAATTACAGTAGGAAATGTGTTTTAAATTCACAAATATGTAAAAATCAAATAATATAATTCTAAATAACTGGTGGGTGAAAGAAAAAAATCACAAAGGAAATTAGAAAATACCTTGACATGAATGAAAGTAAGAACACAACACACCAAAACTTAGGAGATGTTCCTAAAACAGTGTGAAGAGGGAAGTTTATAACAATAAATTCCTATTCCTATACTAAGTGAAATATAGCTGCAAATTGCCTGTAAAGAAGATATGAAATCAATAACCTAACCTTCCACCATAAGAAACTAGAAAAAATAGACTAAGTAAAACACAAAGCAAACACAAGGAAAAAATAAGACTAGAGCAGAAATTAATAAAATAGAGAATAGAAAAAAATAAAGAAAATCAATGAAACTAAAAGTTGGCTCTTTGAAGTAAACAGCAATATCAATAGACCATTAGCTAAACTGACGAGAGAGAGAGAGATTTTGACTCACTAAAACTGTGAATGAGAGAGGGAAATGACCTGTAAACACACAAATACATAAAAATTATAAAGGAATAATATAAAGATATAATTAGATAGCTTAGATGAAATGGACTAATTCCTGGAAAGACAAATAATTCTAAGAAATAAATAATCTCAATATAAGCATGACAATTAGTCACTTGAAGATTTCAAATGTGGCTAGTTAGCCACAAAACTCAGTCCCAGATGACTTTATGATGAGTTTAATCAAATACTTAAAAAACAATAGTACTAATCCTTCATCAACTCTTCCAAAAATTAAAGAGCAGGATACATTCCTGACCTCATTTTATGAGGTGAATACTGCCACAATCCTAAAACCACACAAAGAAATCACAAAAAGAAAACTGAAGACCAATATCTTTTATAAATATATGTGCAAAAACATCAACAAAATATTAGCAAACTGAGTTTGGTAATACATACAAAGGATTATACATCATGAGCAAGTGGGAATTATTCCAGGAATCCAACATTCTTCTGACCTATAAAAATCAACCAATACGCACTATTATATTAATAGAAGAAAAAACACATAACCACTAAACATAGTCATCAGAGAAATGCAAGTCAAAATTAACTACGATGAAATCCCACATCACACCCACTATGGTCACCAGAATCAAAAAGCTGTGTACATAGCAAAACCTTTAAGTACTGCTGATAGGAATTTAAAATGGTGCTGGATTTTAGAAAGCAGTTTGGCAGTTTCTCAAATTGTTAAGCATAGATATATCATATGACAAAATAGTATCATCATTATGTATTACCAAATATTTAATAGAATAGTTAAAACTAATAATAATAATAATAAAAGTAACAATGCCAAATACTAGACAAGAATGTGAAGCAACTGTCATGCATATTTGATGGAAATACAAAATAATATAAAATATTTTGGTAGTTTATTATAAAGTTTTACTTATATAGCACACAAATCCCCCTCCTACATATTTAATTTGGTGAAAAAAATAATGTCCACACAAAAGTTTGCACACAAATTTTCATAGCTTCTGTATTGACAATTACTAAAAGCTGGAAATAAATAAAAGTCTTTCAAGAATTGAATGGATAAACAAACCATTGTAAATCCATGCAGTGCAACATACCTCAACAGTTAAAAGAAGCAAACCATTGGTAAATCCAACAGAGATTAATCTCAAAGGCATTATGCTTCATGAAAGAACTCCTTCTCAAATGGTTGCATTACTGTATGATTCTATTTTCACAACATAGATGAGGCAAACCTTTAGAAACTTAGAAGGAGTTCGGTAATTTTCAGTGTAAGGTTAGAAGGAATGTGCATTTACAAAGAGACAATATTGTACAACAGAGCTTTGGGAAAAATCGAACTATTTCGTATCCTGAGTGTGGTGGTGGTTTCTTGAATTTGTGAATGTGTTAAACACAAAAAACTCTACACCAAAAAAGAAAAGAAAGGACAAAGAACTAATTTACTGTATATTAATTTTAAAATAAAGGAAAAAATATAGAAATAAAAACTTCCTGAAAAAATAGGAACAAAATCTTTGTAAATAGGGAGGAATAGAGGGGTTGAAGGGAGGGCTGGGCAAGAGTGAAAAATAAGAACCAAGAGAGATTATGTAAAGGTGCAAATTTCCAATGATGAATGTCATTATATTGTATACTTAAAATGTACCAATGATTAGAATGAATAATTGATAACGCAAAATAGGAAGAAAAGGTCCAAAGGGGTAGGGGTAGTGGGAGGAGCAGGGGAAAGGAAAGAAGGGAAAGGAAAAATGATGAGAAATGGAAAAAATGGAAATAAAGTCTTTGTAAATAGGGAAGAGTGGAGGGGATGAAGGGAGGGCTAGGAATGAGGAAAAAATAAGAACCAAAAAAAAACTTCCTAGAGTGCAATGAAAATAAAGTATGACATGGTGATTGTGTAACAGTCTCAAAAAGCACCTGTTGGAAATTTATCGCTCAACAATGTGCCAGATGATTTTAGAGGTATGCTGTTTATTTTGTTTTAAAGGAAAATATTTCTCTCAGTAAGAAAAGAGAATCAAAATTTAAAACTCTCAAATAAAAAAAACTGCCAGCTACTCATTAGACCAAGGACTAATATCTAGAATATATAAAGAACTCAAAAAATTAGATCCCCTCAAAGATCCAGTCAAAAATGGGCTATTGATCTTTGTCAAGTTGAAACCCAATTTTTCCAGTACCACTTATTAAAGAGGCTATCTTTCCTCCAGTGAGGGTGTTTGGCTCCTTTGTCAAAGATGAGGTGGCTGAGTGTGTCTGGAGTTGTTTCTGCATCTTCTAATCTGTTCACTGATCCTCGGGTTGGTTTCTTTGCCAGTTCCATGCTGTTTTTATCACAGTAGCTTTGTAGTGTAGTTTCAAGTTGGGGATTGTGATACCCCTTACCTTGTTTTTGTTGCCTAGAATTGTTTTGCTAGTCTAGATCTCTTCTTGTTCCAAATGAATTTTTGGATTGTTTTCTCAAACTCTGAAATACATGTTGGAATTTCAATTGGGATTCCATTGAATCTACATAACAGTTTTCGAAGTATGGCCATTTTCACTATATATCTCTCACCATGCACTAATCAAAATGGATCAAAGATCTAAATATTAAAACAGAAACACTAAACCAGATGGAAAAGGGTTTAGGTAGAACTCTTGAAGACATTGGTGTAGGAAAAGATTTCATGAACAAAACTTCAGTTTCACATGAACTAGCACAAAGAATCAACAACTGGGAGCTCATCTTATTAGAAAGCGTTTACATAGCAAGGGAAACCACCAACAGAGTGAAGAGACAACCCATAATGTGGGAAAAATTTTTACCAGCTGTTCCTCAGACAAAGGTCTACTATCCAGAATATATAAAGAACTTAAGAAAAATCAGACCTCCCAAATTTAAAGACCCAATCTAAAAATGGGCATCTGAAATGAACAGACATTTCTCAGACAAGGAAGTAGAAATAGCAAATAAGCATATGAAAAAATGTTCAACATCACTGGTCATTCGAGAGATGCAAATGAAAACAATGCTGAGATTCCACCTCACTCCAGAAAGAATGACTGCTATCAAGAAATCAACAAATAACAAATGCTGGTGGAGTTGTGAGAAAAAAGGAAACCTTTTCCACTGTTGGTAGGATTGTAGACTGGTGCAACCACTGTGGAAATCAGTACTGAGATACCTCAAAAATCTGGATTAAAGGTCGCATTTGACCCAGCTATTCCCCTGCTGGGTATCTTCCCAAAAGAATTAAAAGAATCATACCACAGTGATATATGTGCACCCATGTGTACCCATGCAGCACAGTTTGTATAGCCAAAACTTGAAAACAGCCCAATTGCCATCAACTGGAGACTGGATAAAGAAGACATGGGTTTTTTTAAATAAAATGGAGTGCTATTCAGTCATAAAGAATAAGAAAATAGAGACATTTATAGCTAAATGGATGCACAGTGAGGCGATACTCTTAAGTGAAATAAATAGGACACACGTATAAATACCAAATAGTTTCTCTGGTGTGAGAAACTGAAAGTGTAACTAAGGAGTGAAATGTATAATAGGTGATGTGAAATAGGAAGAAAAGTTCCCAAGGGGAAGGGGAAGTGGGAGGGGTAGAGGAAGGGAAAGAAGGGAAAGGAATAAACATGAGAAAAGGAAAAAGCAGAAACAAAGTTTTCGTAAATAAGGAGGGGTAGAGGAATTGAAGGGAGGGCAGGGGAGTGGGGAAAAAAATAAGAAGCAAGATATATGTTGTACAGGTACAAATTTCCAATGAAGAACATCATCAAATTGTACACCTAAAATATACCAGTAAATTTAATGAATTTTTTTAAATGAGCTATTGAAAAAAATGGGCAATTGAAATGAATAGACACTTCTCAAAACAAAGTACAAAAGAAAAAAGTTCAGCATCTTTGATTGATAGAGAAATGCAAACTCAAATAACACTGAGATTCTTTCCCAGAAAGAATGGTTATCATCAAGAACTCAAAAAGAACAAATATTGATGAGATTGTGGGGGAAAAGGAATCCTTCTACATTTTTGGTGGGAATGTAAACTAGTACAATTATGGAAATCAGTAGGAATATTCCTCAAAAAAACTAAAAATAGAAATTCTTTTTGACCCAGCTATACCTTCTCTTGCTATCTTCGCAAAAGAATTAAAGACAACATATTACATTAATCCATGCATACTCATATGTATAGCAGCATAATTCATAACAGTTAAATCTTACAAGCAGTTCATATACTCCTCAACAGATAAAGAAATACAGTATGAACACCCAGCCATAAAAAGAATAAATTTAAGTCATTTGTAGGAAAATAGGTGTACCTGGAGAATATAATGCTAAGTAAAACATGAAGGAATCTTTTTTTTTTTTAAACTGGAATGGAACTCAGGACCTTGCGCATACCAGGCAAGCAGGCACTGTGCCACTGAGCTACATCCCTGGCCCTAAGGCTAAGTGAAACAAATCATATACAGAAGCTTTAATATCTCATGTTCTTTCCTATATAAGAAACCCAAAATTTAAATAAAGAGGAAAACAAAATACTTAGGAAACAAGGAGGCAGACTTTGTGGAGATGGGAGGGGAATCTAAAGTAGACAGAGATAAGTAGGAAGGAGAAGTAAAAAGAATTAAGATGCAATATGTATATGTACCAATTCTTCACAATGAATTTATTCATTATATATTGCAAGCATGTACTAATAAAAAAAGAAATTCAACTGAAAGCACTTAAAATAAAATAGAATGTTATTAGGATTGGAAGTGGGAATGAAACATTTTCTCTTTCAATTCATACCCTGTATTGTTTAAATTTTTATTTTGGGGCCATCTACTACCCTGATCATTAAAAATATAGAGAAACAATAGTAAGGAAAGGGAAAATTCTGGGAAATATAAATTAATAAATTACAACAGATTACATAGAGTTTAAGGAAATAATAATCAGCAAAACAAAAGAAAATAATCGAGAGGATTTTATCCAAAGTGCTAACAATAGATGAAGGGGGTCAGAATATATTTTTTCCTTTCTTTCTGTATTTTTTAATATCTATATAGTAGTCAGAGATTATTATTCAATACTAAAAAGAAAAGAAAAAGAAACAAGAGGAAATGAGAACATCCTTTGTTTCCCCCAAGTTCCTAATGAACATTAAGCAGAGTAAGGCTCTTCTGCCCAGATGCCCACCACACTGACCAGTAGCTAGCAGGCCCTTCCCTGCCTTGGGCTCATCATTCTCTAGCCCTGCACCTGCCTGGGACTTGGTCTTTCTGTCCTGCATCCCACTCCATTCTTCTTATATGTAGCAATTTACCCCTCACATTTTCTCCCTTATTTAAGAGCATTAAAGCCATAAACATTCACAAGGTCATAGTATTTCTTTCTTTACAATTGGGCTTATTCCAAAGTGTTTTTGAAGTTTCTTAAACACACACACACACACACACACACACACACACACTACAGCAAGAATATATAAAAAAGCGAAATCAGACCAAAGAAAATTTTAAGTGAGAGACAGGATGTGGTTAGACTCTGACACACAATGGATCCTGCCCACTGACTGAGAAAAGCCAGAAAATACAGATCTGAGCTTTCAAACAACCTCTCCCCACCCAAAATACAGGTAAAGAAGCACTCAGAAAATTCATAGTAGCCATGACTTAGGAAATAAGCTTCATACCAGTGTGGTGGTATTTAAGAGAACCACAGTCATATGTGCCAGGAAACTAAAAGAGATTTCCCCTTGGGTATCCTGAGTTCAGGGTCATTTAAGACACATTGCATTTCCTTGAGCATGAAGAGCCTTTGCCCTGTAGCATCTGACCTGAAAGTCTCATTCCCTCAGGCTCTGGGTTCAGTGTGCTCTTGATGGAGACGTGCTAACTAACATTTCACAGCTATACTGGCCTGGCTCATATTCCACTAGGCTGTCTTCCTCATCTTGCAGAACCAGTCAGGAAACTGACATCTAAGAGGCATTCTAGCAATGGTTCCTATATAAATCCACCCTGGCTCTGAGCAAGTAGCAGTTGTAAAAGGTGAGTTGACAAGAGGGAAATAAGGACAAAGAAATATCAGAATACTATCAAATTCATGCTCCTGGGCTACACAGAGTCATTTAATTATAAAACTGTGCAAGTATTTTAAAAGAAGTAATTGTTGTTAGACTTTTAAAATTTTTTAAGAGAATTTATGTTTAGCCAAAAAAAGGACAAATGTTCATCTAAATGCACCCAATACTTATATGTTCAATCTATTTTTTTTAGATACTAAACACTTTTACACCAATTTGAAAGAGTAAAAGCTTAGTCAAGACAATAGGAGTAATTAAATTGATTCCTAAAATGTTCTCTTAAGGAATTATTTAAACACACCAGAAAGACTTTAAAAAATCAGAGGGATATACATTTTCTGATGAATCCAGGAAATATATGACAAATGGCATTTTTTTCTAACAGTCCAGTAAAACTGCAATTTCATGTCTAAAGGTTATGTCATCAAATCATCAAATACAATTTATTAAGCACCCCCAGGAGCAGGCCATGCAGCAGAACAGTGTCATCCAGCCATGGCAGCATTCATGCTCGTCAACACATGTGAGCAGCCTGGTCTCTGCTTGTGGGAGAGAAACAATAGAATGGTAATAATCTGCACAGAAGTCATGTAGCACAATGGAAAAAAATGTCAATTCTTCAAGAAAAAAAATTTACTTAAAGAAATATAACTAGTTGCATTTAGAGAAGCTTACTCACATGCTCACTCCAACCCTTGAAAACAATTATTCCACCAAATTCTATCCATTCATGGTATTTAGGGTACACATCTGTGACTCTCAGCATTTCCATTCAGAGTTGAGACTATTACCCTGTCATAGCTTGTCTGATTGCAGCTGTAACAATGTTGAAGTCAAAGGCATAAATGGTAAATATTTACCACTTAATTAATGTTAATATTTTAGGATGTTTATGACAACTCTCAAAATGATTGACATGCTGAGGGTACTGCAAAATCAGGATTTGGATTTCATGATTTAGAGTACTGGTGAGGATAAAGAAACTAATTCAGATCCTGAACAAAATCTCAGTCTCTTTTAGTTAATTCAACAGAAAATGTAATCAACCAAGATGTGTGGCTACTATTTGGCATTATATGGCAGCTGACAGGCAAAGATGCCCGGTTTTAGAGCACAGACTATGGCATGTTGTCTTCCCCAAGGTTGGCCAAAACATCTCCCTTCCCAGGTACTTTCTCTCAGTGGGCTCTTGCCATCCACACCAAGAGATGGAGTCTAATTGCCCTCTCCTGGAATCTGCATTGTCTTGGTTATATCCACTTCTTACTAATTAAATGGAAGTGATGTTGCTTGAGATCTGAGGCAAAGTCAAAAAGGGCCATAAAAGTTCTCCTACAACATTTAACTCTGAGAGAATTCATCTGCCAGGTAAGAAGTTCAATAATTCTGAGATAGCCATGGTGAAGAGGCCACAAATGGCTGCTCCTTTACATCAGCAATCCCCAATCTTTTTGGCCAGGGACCAATTTCATACAAGACAATTTTTTCATGGACTTGCGGGGGGTGATTTTGAGATTATTCAAGCAAATTAGATTTATTGTATCCTTTATTGCTATTATTATTATTACATTGTAGTATAATGAAATAATTATACAAGTCATCATAATGTAGAATCATTGAGAACTTTGAGCTTATTTTCTTGCAGCTAGATGGTCCCATCTGGGATTGATGAGAGAGAGTGAACACACAAAAGGTATTGCTTATACCCAGTTTATTCCTTAATCTCATTTTGGTTGCTGTCACTGCAGAAAACCCTGCTTCACAAAGACAAGAGACTTACAACTTGTCACCAGATGCACCTATATAATTGAAGTGCATCAACTCACTTGCCACTGTAAAGTCTGACATCAGATGCAGCTTAATTTTCACTTACTACTCACTGCCTTATGGGCCCTATAGATTAGTATTGTTACAATTTTAATTTAGAAAGTTTAGAAAGATAGTATTTTGATATGAGTTTCCAAGCAATTGATTTATTGTAGTCTCTGTGCAGTGAGACCTCTCTGTTAATGTTAATCTATATTTGCTGCAACTCCCAATGCTAGCATCACTGCCTCAGCTACTTAGATCATTAGGCATTAGATCCTCATAAGAAGCATACAACCTAGAGCCCTTGCATGTGTAGTTCACAGTAGGATTTACACTCCTACTAGCATTTAATGTTGCCACAAATGAAGTTTTACTCATTCTCTTGACACTCACTTCCTTTCGTGTGACCTTGTTCCTAACAGGCCAGGACCAGTTCTGTTCCATCGTCCCAGGATTCAGAGCCTCTGCTTTTGATGGCCCCAGCTGAGCCCAGCCTTTATTTATCTTACCAGGATATCAGACATGTCAGTGGTTTTGGACACTCCAGAATAACCAAGCAGAAGATGAGAACCACTCCAGGGAGCAGAGAAATACTGCAGCAAACCTTGCCTGAATATCATCAGATCTTTCAAATGTGAGAGAGTAAAAATGGTTATTGCTTTAAACAACTAAATTTTATGGTAGATATTTTTCATGCAACAGTGGATTATCAACAGCAGCAGGAAACTTCTGAAGACACACATGCAACCATGGCCACATTCTCTTCCATAAAATCTTTCTGAGAAACCACATAGCCCAGGCTCTGGCCCTGTGGTGATTATTCATTCTCTATGAAAGTGTTTATTTAAATACCAGATAACTCTAGCATATTTAAGTACTTGTTTTCACATCATTAACCATTTGACAAGAATGCACAGAGTAGAGAGGATACTAACAGAAAAAAAGCCTCTACCCATAGCAGAGGAATCAGAAATTAAAATAAGACATTTCTGAAATTGCCAAGTGAGTTGGTGAGTAAACCCATCTTACCCTATATGAAACTTCAAACAAATCCTGACTGATTAAATAAAGAGAGCTAAAGACTGTCATTCATTCTATGTTCTCTGAATGCTGATTTTTTTTCTGTTTAGTTTATTGGTACATTTTAGGTATACAATACATTTACATTTCTCATTGGGAACTTGTACTTTTACATGATGTATCTTGGTTCTTATTTTTTCCCCATTCCCCTGCCTTCCCTTCACCCCCTCCACCCTTCCCTATTTACAAAGGCTTTTTTTCCCATGTCTTCCCTTTATCGTATTATTTCTTTTCCCTTCTTTCCTTTCCCCTTGGATGCTGATTTTTAAACTAGAATGTATTTCTCCAAAACTCTCTAACATAAATTGCAATAATACTAATCTAATCTATAGGACCAATGGGCAAGGGCCACCAGCTAAAGAAGAAGAATAAAAAAAGAATTATTTCTCTTACCTGGGAGAAGACCACACCTAGAAAAAGTTTAAGAATATGACTGTCATTGGCCCTCTGATATCTCTGAATTCCTTCTACTGGTTCTTGAACTACTGAGGACGCTCCCTAAGTATAGAATTATCCAGGCCTACCCTCAACTCCAGTGCCTCCAACCCCTTATCTATCTAATTTCTTCTTCCATTTCCCCAGGGAACAAATTCTCATTCATAAAGAAGTGGCTGGTTGCCTCCTTCTGCCTTTATTTGCATTACTAGGATTTTAGGCAGCTTGGCTAAGTGAAGCAAAAAATAATGAGGGGCCCCAGCCAACAGACAGAACAGCTCTCCTTTGAGCATCTTCTGGCTTTTCACAGTGCCTTTCCTCCACCCATTCTGAATCTATTGGTCATTTCCAGCTCCATGGAGGTGACAGTAGCAAGGGAGTCAATGATGAGGTGTGGGCCTAAGGGTATACTCAGGAATATTTAAGTAGTTTATAAATTGAAAACTTTACATATAATTTTTATTCAAAATATGAGGTCAAAAGGGAATAGATCTAAAACAATCCAGTGCATTATAATTTGTTCTCTGGGGGCAAAAAAACCCTCTTTTGTAATCTTTGCCAATTTCCATTGTGTGAATGCTCCATTACTGGGATTAAGATTTCAATGCACCACCGCTGAATGTAAAGTTAAGAAGTGAGATGCACAATCAACACTTGGGAGCCAGGAGGCACCAGGGGGATGCCATCATTACAGTACCTATGGCAACTATGTCCCACTCCCACATCCAAGCTGCCAAGATAAACAGGAGATGGGTTCTACCTAGAGACCATTGGGTTTTTAGAAGAAAATACTCAATGAACTCTGAAAAAAACCTTCTACCTTTTTCTTTCTTTCTTTCTTTCTTTCTTTCTTTCTTTCTTTCTTCCTTCCTTCCTTCCTTCCTTCCTTTCTTTCTTTCTTTTTTTAAATTCGTTTAGTGGTACATTTTAGGTGTACAACACAATTACATTTCTCATGGGGAATTGTACCTTTACATGATACATCTTAGTTCTTATTTTTTCCCCATTCCTAGCCCTCCCTTCATGCCCTCCACCCTTCCGTATTTACAAAGACTTTATTTCCATTTTTTCCATTTCTCATCATTTTTC
>NW_004624730.1:11785256-11804490 GCF_000247695.1 Heterocephalus glaber
TTTGGGGTTGCTATAGGTGATCTGGAAGTCTGGTTTTGAGACTTATTTACTTGTTTTCTCATTTCGACTGGGGGGGTGGGGGGGCTGCTGTTGGTGCCTGTGCAGCTCACCTCCTCTAAGCTGGGAGAGGTGGGCCAGGGGCTGGGAGTGGCGGTAGAGATGGTGGCCCAAAAACCCCTTCCTCTGGGCTGGGAGTGGAGGAATGGTTGGCAGCCTGGAAGCCCCTCCCTCTGGACCAGGAGCAGTGGGACAGACGACAGGCCAAAAGCCCTTTCCTCTTGGCTGGGAGCGGCGGGAGGGATGGTGGCTGGGCAGCCCCTTCCTCTGGACCCCTTCTACCTTTTTCTATGCATGCCCTGCTCAGTTCCCTAACATCCTTTTCTCCCAGTACCTGGAGCCATGGAACCACTTAGCTTCTAACTCATTGCTTCATGCCAGTGACCACACCGGGCTCCTTTCTGATGATTGTGTTCCTGGTTCACTCTGTGCCCAGGTTCTTGTCCACAAACTTGTCTATCCCCAAAGAGACAAATTACAGCAAATGCCAGGGTTTTTTAAAAAGTATTTATTTATTTATTTATGTCAGATAAACTCTGACATCCATATCATTGATTGGGTGGAAGGATGTGGACACAACAAAGCATCTCCTTTACCTTGTCTGTGAGGTTCATGCTCTCACCACTTACATTTTAATTACATTTCTTTCTCTGCTTCCTCTAACACCTTCTAATCATAGCCTAAACAACCCTGCCCTTTTAAAAATCACTTTTCCTCACCTGACAAATGGTTTTATTTGTGTATAGGTTTATTGTCTATTACCACACTAGCTCTCCCCTCTTTCCCACTTCTTACTCCCAAATCCAAACCCCAGGAGGCTAAGGACTGTTCTGTTTATTGCTAGATCCAAAGCACTTAAACCAGTGCCTGGCATTTAGCAGGCACTAGACAAAAATTTTGAATAAATGAATAGATGAAGAAATAAATAGATGAATAAATGAAATTAATTGATTGCTTTGAAATTTTGAGTTACTTCATAACAGAGCCAGATGCTAAGATATATGAGAGTTTTTTTATGGTATTGCTGAACATTTCATAATGGTACAACATAAATTTGAAAAGTGTGTTCTACTATACAGTTGTTAATCTAAACTAGCTAAAGAATCCATTCATCAATTCCCCCAGCTTGTATGCTTACTAATTAAGGAAGAGAGGCACTTCCTTAGACACCAAAAGAAATTCAGCTGAAGAAAAGAATCTTGCCATTTCTCTTTCAAACTTCACTTTACTGCAAGAGTACATTGAGATCTTAAAGCAAGCTTTCAGGAATTAATATGAACAGCTACATAGCCATGTGAACCAAGATTGTTTTCAATATTATGCAACATAATAAAATACAGACATAAATAGAACATTGGGACTGATTTGAGACTGCAAATATTATCCAAAAAACTAATTTCAAAGGCTGTGTTAATTTGAACAGCCTCATTTTTCTTACAGTCTGGTTTACAAAAAGTAAATATTATATATTTGAACTTTAAAGTCAATTAATTCCAATAAAACAAGCTTTATCTGTTTTATAAGTCAAGTTTCTTTTATTATTTGAGGGAAATAAAGTTTTTTCACAGCTAAAAAATGAAAATTTAGAAACAGTGGCCCTACTCCATAGAATCTGCATTCCCTTGAACTGCAGCTGCTGCGTGGCCTACTAAAGCCACCCCTGGTGGCTCACTGAAGTCAGCGTCAGAAAGAGTTTTCAACCCTTTGCTGTGGGCACTAAGCCACTGTGGTCAGAGCAGGAAAAGCACAGATTTGAAACTTGAGCCACCCAGGTTTCCTCCATTTCTGGTATAACCAGTTGTGGGTAAGCAACTTAATTTCTCAAATATTAGCTTCTTCAGCTGCAAAATAGTTATGTTAACCTCTTCATAGGGTTATTAGAGAATTAAACAATGTAGGCAAAGCATTTAGAATAAAATTGGGGTGCTATTACTACAAATATTACTTCTTTTATTATCTTTGTGTTTTAGATCTTATATTCAATCCATATACCTAAGGTAGCTTGGTTTATGTCTGTTGGATAGTTATGTTCAGAAATACCCAGGAATATAATAATAAACAATAGATGTAGTTCTAGGCTGAAAAATATAAATGATTCCATTACAGATTTCAATTGTGCCAACTATTCCAAGAGTGCTTTCCAGCCTTAGTGTTCCACTGACAATGAAAGGCCCAAACCTGCAAACCACTGCCACCAATGCACACTTGATTGCCATCATCATTCCTTGTATCTTAGCTGTGGACTGTTTGCAATCAGCAAAGCAAAAAATATCCAAATGTCTCAAACTTAAAAATGCATCCATAAGCATCTATGTCTTAAGATGAAAAGGAACTTGAGAATCCAGTGTTCAAGCCCTTGCCTCCTGGGAAGGCCCTTAAAGGATTTCTTACAAGCTGCCTAAGGAAGAAATATTATGGAGAGGAGTCCCTGGATTGGAGGCAGATGGTGCCTCGGGAAGCCTCATCAGGGACTGACATTCTATGATCCACTCCAAGAATTGGGGCTTCTCCAGAGAGAGACAGACCCACTCCACTCTGTCACCCACTTCTGAGCTGGAGCTGTCTGAGATGTGACATGTTAGATGCATTCACTGCTCCTCCCCAGGCAGTGAAAAGGAAATAGTGGTTTCCCAAGGAAAACCAAAGTACAGCTTCAGGAGAGGATATGGATGCTGTACAGAAACATCCCACTATAGTACCCTGTGCTGATCCCCACCGGCTGGCCATGTCTTTGAAGAGAATGGGTTCATTCCTCTCCTTCACACATGTTTAAGACCCAGATAACCCGTGTATTCCATCCTTGCAGCCACAGCACTTATTTCACAGTTGAGTATGTGACTCTTGCCAAACCAGTGAGGGACAAATACAGCATTTCATAGGAAATATGGAACAGTAAGAGCTTCATATTTGTTAATAGGGATTTTTAAGCAATACCATTTGCTGATACAACCTGTAAAGATTGAGCTGGCCTTTGCCCTCATCGCATAGCTTGGTAAAAGTGGCAGTGGGAGCTCTGAACTGGGGACTCTTTGCCTCTCCGACAGTGTCCAGTGTGGTCAACTCACTATGTCTCATGTCCTTTACTGCCAAGATGGTTGTCTGTAAGGGTGTATCTTAGAAATTCTCAAGTGGAGATGGGCAGGTGCTATCTTCATAATGACTACACTGTTCCTTCCACCTCCCGGTGAGCAATTCGCTCAAGTAGCCATGGAATAGATTTGGCTCTGGATACTTAAGAGGTAGCTAGGAGAATAGAGAAAAGTAAATATAACTAAAACTCAAAAACTTATGCTAGTCAATAATTTCAACTTTCTAGTCAATCCTCTTTCGTAAGGAGAAAATGTAACTGGCTGAAGTCTCAGACTCACAGATAATGTGAATCTGGAAAGGGACCTAAGAGCCTTCAGACTAACCATCTACATAACATAAGGAGTCTCCCCTGGAAGCTGTATAATGAGCTTGAATACTTCCAGGGACAGACGGCTCACCACCACACACAGCCATCAGCTTCTTAGTGAGGTAGTACACCTTGAGAAGAAATCTGTCTCCTGAAACTTTCACTCGCCGATGCTCATTCTGTCCCTTGGCATCACCAACATGACTTGGGCCTCTGTTCCTGCACTTGTGTTCCTCAACCCCACTTTCATGAAGGTGTCACTGGGACAAATATAAGGGCAGCTGAGCAGATATCAATGAATAGCATCAGGCTTTATGACCATAGTCACAGGCCTTCCCATAAGACTGATCACAAACCAGGACCTGACATGACTTTTGTCTTTTTCCCAACTGTTCACAGCTTATAGTTTGGATCTACATCAGTCCCTTAGAATGTGACTAATCTATGGCTCTGCAACCAACGCCAGCTGCTATTGACTCTGTTCTGGTGTCACTGGACCTGACCCTACCTTCTTCTGCAGCTGCAGAGACCCCTGAGAGCTCCTGAACTTTCTCTGCTCCATAGCTCCAGGACTGACCACCTGACCCTCTACCATCTGACTGCAAGGCTGCTTGTGGCCCATTAACACCTTATGTGAGTCAAAGGGCTTCCATTCTTCCAGACAGACACAGCTTTGCAAGGACATGTGGCTTAGTAGGTGGACACTGTGCAGGACTTTAGTCTTCCTATACCTTTGCCCTTGTCAGTGAACTATATCCACAACTAACCAGTAACCCTGACTGGCATTTCCTGGTGGGTGGCTGACCACACAAGGGCCATTTCCTGCATAGGCCTCTCAGAGCCCCAGGTTGCCCTCCCCTTGCCTTAGCTATTCCGCTTCACTGTCTGAGCCGCCCCAGACAATGGGGCCCTCACAGTTGGAATCCTGTCACAATCTTCTCTGGGCTCAACAAATGCTACCAATGGAAAGATGAGTGAAAAGAAAGTAAAACAGAAGAGGTCAGCTCTGCATACTTTGGGTGCCAGAATCTTGAATGTGTGAGGCTTGGCTTTATTAAATCGAGCCCTGTTTCTTCACCAAACATTCCTACACTCAGATATTCAATCAAAATGTGTTGCTACCTGGGTTCCCTGTCCAGCACTCTTTGCTTCTAGCCAGATGTAAACTTTAAATCAGTTGGGGATGTTCAGGGAGGGGAGAGGCAGAAGAGGGACTCCTTGGTTTTCTCCTATTGACCAGAGACCACTTTGGCTTTGACACCAGAATGCACAGGCAGCAAGCCTCCTAGGCTGGTAATCCCTGCACTCTGGAAGGCTGAGGTAAGAGGATTGCAAGTTTGAGTGCCACCTGGGGAACTTAGCAAGACACTGTCTCAAATGTTTAAAAGGGTGGTGGGAGGGTATAGCTCAAGGCAAAGGCCCTGGGTTCAATCCTCAGTGCCACCAAGAAGAGGAAAAGGAGGAGGATGAGGAGGAGGAGAACCAGGAAGAGGGGGGAGGAAGCATGGCCACACCTTGTGAGGATGTTCAGCACCTTGCCATACCCTGAAGGGGAAACAGTCATCCATCCTGTAGCTGTGGCAGAGGTCAAACACACATCAGCACTTATTCCACTGATGCCTCTCTCCCCTCACCACCTCCACTGTTCCTGATACAAGCAGCCTGTCCACATGGGCCTGAGGCATGGCGGGCAGCAAAAGGACCTCACCATGAAGTCCACAGGGCCTGCTTTCCCATGAACAGTGCTGGTGCATGGGAATTACACAGCCGAGGGACAAGCAGGATGGATGTTGAAGGCTGACAGGTCGGGAGACCCCAGAGCAATTTCACTTGGTTTTGATTCATGGCTTGTCAGAGCACTAACCAAATATTCCATTTTCATTTTTGCCCTCCACTCTCCCATTGACTGGCATCATAATTGAAAATTCTGGCATGAAAGGCCAGGGCCACCTGTCTGCAGGACCCTCGATTCTGCCTACTCAGAACATCTTGCTCCTGAAAGAGGGGACAGAGGGAAAATCAGCAAACAGATGGTGTAAGGATTAGATGCACAGGGGCCACCCTCTGCGGATGCTCAGTTATCTCAGCTTGAGCAATCTAGGCCTCTCCTGCCCTCCACTCTACCTTTCAGCTTATTCCTATTTGTTTGCTAACAAGGAAGAGGATGCAGGGTCAGAAAGGTGGGCTGAGTTTTAACTCCCTCCTCACTCCCTGTTCAAAGGCCTGCCAAGAGTCAAGCTGGCAAGATGAGAGTTTTTACACCATGGGGTCAATCACACTTGCAAGATTTTTTTAAATGCCTGTTTCTCAAATAAATATTTCTTAATGACTAGCACCAATAACAATAATAACACCCAACATTAAGTGAACACTTACAACCTGCCAGGTGCTGTTCAAAGAATTTTGCACAAATTAGCTCATTTTATTTTGGTGTGAAAACTATGTGCCAGATATTATTATTATCACTGTTCCACAGGTGGGCAAGCTTAGATGGAGAGATGCTAAAAAAATTTGTTCAAGATCAAAACTTATGAATTATTAGAGCAGGGCCTTTAATCCAGTTTGCTCTCTTAATTTCTAGGCCATGCTTCTCAGAGATTAAAGCAACAAGACCTAAAATAGATTACTGGATGATAGATTATTGATAGATGATAGATGATAGATAGATAGATAGGTAGATAGAATTTTTTAAAATAGGAGTAAATACAAGAGTGCCTATGGTAAAAACTGGGAATGATATAAGAATTCCAGTAGCCCGTGGAAGGCAAATTGATTCAGCTATTCCAGGTTTGGGTCCTTCTTGAAAGAGTGGTGAAAAAACTGAAAAAACTAAAAAGGCTGAAATTCTGAGGTTCTGAGATTAATTTCTGAGGTCCTGTGAAATATTTGTAGAAAAAAATGTTGAAAAGCCTCTAAGCTTCACTGATCATTTTGCTGCAATCCCAGATCAACTATCTAACAAGAGGGCGAAGTCAAGACTGAGCAGCCCTGGGATGGAAAACCGAGTGGACTGAGTGTCCATTCTGAGAACAGAGACCCTCTGACCAACACGTGGACAAGGCAGAATGCTCCCCAATGGGCTGCTCCAGGTTTGTGTGGGTAGGATGATGACAGGTAAGAATGGACACCCAAGGCAGAGACTCAGTCACCGAGTATGCTTCCTATGGCTGGGACTACAGGAAGACACAAGATACTACGTCTGAAGCAACAAAAGTTACTATGGACAGTAAGTACTGTGATTGAGCTTCTCATGTACCCCAGGGCAGGATCCCAAGTCTACTTTTCTCAGTACTCAACTGATACTGGTCATCATCAGCCAGATCTATGAACTGCAGAGGAAGAGAGGTCTGGAAGAGTTTCTTTCTCCTGTTGACCAGTCCCCAGCTTCCCTGCCTGGCTGTTTCTGCCACTAACAGGGAATTGTCCTGTGACTCCTTCCCTGGCTCCCCATTAGCCTGTGAAGTCAGCCTGTTTGCTCTCTGGGTTCAGGGATACTAGTAATTGGTTAGTTCTGAAATCTCAGTCCAACAAGTTTAAAACTTGAAACCTCATTAGCTTCTGACACCCAGTATTCTCCCAACTCTTAGAACCTCATTTGGCATGTTTGAGCCCCACCTGTGCCTAACTGTCCCACTGTCCCTGTTGTGCAGGCACTGTGAGTAGACACTGAGGCTGCACCCTGTTGACTCTGAGACACACAAGGAGCTTTTTCCTGTCCTTGTCATATTGGCCATGCCCCAAAGTGTTCTTGTTGGTATTAGTTGTCTTAGTCCCCTATTGCTGTTGTGAAAAAATCCCCACAAACACAGTGGCTAAGGACATTACAAATATATTATTTTGTAGCAGAGGTCAGTGTCTACAATAGATATCATGGGACTAAAATCACAGTATGAACAAGGCTGCTTTTACTCTGTTTTTTCTAACTTCTCAAAGGCTGATCTCATTCCTTGGCTAGTAGTCCTACATCTAGCAATATGACCCCTGCTCCTATTGTTACTTCTCCTCCCACTCTGACCTTTCTGCTTCCCTCTATAATGACCCTTATGATTACATTGAACCCACACAGATAATCCAGGATAATCACCCATTTAGGACCCTTAATTTAATCATATCTGCAAAATCCCTATCGCTGTGTAAGACAACACGTGCATAGATTCTGTAGACAAGCACCGAGACACCTTTGGGAGACTATTCTGTTGCCTACAGCAAGGTCGACAATGAGCACATGCCTGGTGGGGGAGTCAGAGCACAGACCTTGAGGACCAAGCACATAGTCATTCACCTGGGAGGTGGAGGAAAGGTCTCTTTGCCTACAGTAGGGCCTCAGCTGCTCCTGGACTGAGAGCCAAGAAGAGGAGACAACTTCAGGGGGACCTGGTGTGCTGGGAATAGTGTGTGTGTGTGTGTGTGTGTGTGTGTGTACGTTTGTGCATCCATGTATGTGCATATACACATTTTTATCTGTAGGAGGGGGTGCTGAAAACATCAACCCCAGAGTGAACAAGCACTTAATGGCATTCTGTCTTAAAATAACACCATAAAAACATGAATTTAAAATTCCCAAGACTCTTCATTGCTGATTCATTTCTCTATGAAAGCCCAAGAATCTGGGAATTCTGCCTTCCTCATTTCAGAAACAGAAGTCTGAGGAAAACAAATTGCCTTCTGTTGTCTCCGGCTTGACTGCTATTTAACTGTATCCAAGAGGCCCGGCAGTAGGCAGCTGTCAGTCCCCAGCAGCCTGACATGGGGCCTGAATCACTCAGAGCCTTTGAGACAAGCTCTCCTGCTCACTGTGCAGAAATATCTCTGCTTAACTCCTCTTGAGCATGCCCTGTGGAAGCCTCTGCTGAGGCTCCCTGGGCCGGGCTGCTTCCAGACCTCATGAATCACCTGCCAGTACAATAACGATATTCAGCGGAGGCCGTTAGAGGCCTGGAGAGCCAGAGAGCAGGAATAGATCCCCAGAGAACATGAGGGAGTCATGGAGCCTTCCAGAGAGAAAGGAGCTGCCCTGTCAGATCAGGAGGGACCCTGGCAAAAGGCACAGGACCATCACATAGCACAACTCCAGGAGGGACAAGACTGGCCTCTCTGTGAAGCCCTCATGACATGGTCTTTCTCCCTGAGCTACTCAGATAGGTTCCTGAGCAGGCAGATCTACAAGCCACTCCAACTTCCTTGGGGCCCTGCAGTGAGATGGAAGACCCCCAACTCAGGTTGGTGTGAATAACAATGGTTCCACAGAGATAACATATGAACAACCCAGCTAGGGGCTCAGACCCATTTGGGAGTTTGCAGAATGGAGGGAACAACTTACATTCTGCTTCAAATGAAGTTAAATTTTTCATATTTCATTTCTGAGGAGTCTTGCTTATTTTCCTGCCATGACTTGTATACATTTATTTCTTCAATTTATATCCTGTGTTGCTAGAAATTTTCTTAAATATTTTTCCCTTGCCTTACTTCCCTTCTTTTCCCTCCCTCATATCCCATGATTTCCTCTCAACTCCTGAAAATATCTCCTCTCTTGAGAAATTTCCTTTTGCTATTCCAAACCATCCCCTAAATACATGTTTTAATAAGCTCCCAACACTGATCTCCTTACAAATCATTCTTTGCCATTTTGGAATTGAACCAGTGTCTTAGTTAAAATGAAAATT
Source organism: Heterocephalus glaber (assembly GCF_000247695.1). The sequence goes on from NW_004624730.1 coordinate 11,794,374, forward strand.
CCCCAGGGCACACAATAAATAATAAAAAAAGAATAACATAATCGAAAGGGTTATGATTCTGAGCAGAAGGTAATAATGTGAAGCAGTTGAACTGTATTTTGCGCATCTTATGTTCAAAATGCAAAAGCAAGAGGAGGTGGTGGGAAGGAGCCTGGCTCCACAAGCCTGGGGCTCTTCTGTAAGCTCCACACAGCAGCATATGTCCAGGGGACTGATCTTGGGGAAATAAACATATTTTCTCACAAAGACCTACCCTTTGCAAGATGTCACGAGTCATCCTAGGAGAAGGAAAGTTTAACAGAAAAGAAGATTTATGAAATCTTAACAAATACTTATTACCAGGCCTTGCCCCCTACACCCAGGCTGCTAGCAAGGACAGACTCAGAGCAGCATGGACCTCCTCGTAGACCTACCTGCAGGGAAGCACTGAGGGGCAGCAGGCTTTAGTGGTGACACAGTCATGAGCTAGAGTTAGATACACTGAATTTCAGCCCTGGCTTTGACTGTGAGGGCTTTGAACAAGTCATTTAACCCCTTGAGGTCTTGACTTCATCATCTATAAAATGGGGATAATAAAAGAAACTCTCATTATTGTAAGGATGAAATGAAGTCATTCTCAGAGCTCAATTCATGGCATACAGTAGGCACTCATTAAATAACCCTGTGAAGTATTAATAGGCTCCACAAACTGAAAGAATGAGGTCCTCTGCAGCCTGAGGGCAAGACACAGAGACCCCAGGCAAAGGTAAGTAAGGGACATAGGACCATATCTAGGATCCTAGTTGCTGTGGTAAGAGCATAGCCACAGAAACCCCAACAGGAAGCCTAACCCATGCCCTCACTCTGTTGACTATAAACCTTCTCTGAAGCACCAGACACCCTGAGAGTGGATCTCTGTGAGCCCCACTCAGACAGAGTGGTAGGGCTCCTCTGGCGCTGAGGCTGTGACCCAGTGCAGCCCTTCCTTGATCAGTATTACTATTCCTGGGGTTTAATGTGATTTTGTTTTACAGATAAATAACAGGCTCAGAGGAAAAGTGTTTGGCCCAAGGCTTTTCAAGGAAGCCAAGGCAGCAAGATAAGGAAGACTTCTGCCCATGCTCTGGCTGGATGTGAACATACTTATTGCATTAGAAGGGAGCAGGCACTTCCAGAATGATCCTAAGGATTCTATCACACAAGGGGCAGGAGGGCCCGGTCCCCTTGTGGGGTGCAAAATGGTCAAGGACAGTTAAGTGTGCTCCTCCAGGAATGGGTTTCTTTTCCTGTCCATTGAAGTTCAGCACAGACTGCATGACCATTGGGCGGCAGGAGAAGCTAGGTCCTTGCTGCCCTCAAGCCAGATGTGGGCTTAAGACAAATCTTCTGCTCCTGGTCCAAGTTTATTCTGAACTGGTTTGAATAGACTCAAAGAGTGGGCTGGGGATTTAGCTCAGTGGTTCTGGCGCCTGCCTCGCAAGCGCAAGGTCCCGAGTTCGATCTCCGGTACCCCCCCCCCAAAAAAATATATAATCAAAGACTTGAACTCATAGTCTCAGGCAGCAGGGTAGTATACCTGCCTAGCCTTCTTATTTCCTCTTTTCCTCCCTCATCTCTTCTTTTCATTGGCCTTGGATACCGTTGGTGGACCAGTTTGCCTTTCAGTTCATCACAGGTTCTGTCTCAGGTTCTGTCTTACTCCCATCACTGTCAGTCACTCTCATTGCCTACTTGACGCCAAATACATTTGAATTTGCAACCCTGGACAGGGTATTCCCTAAGGCCTCCCTACTTGAAATGTGACTTGTGAAGCAGAAGCACTGCATCCACTGGAAACTTGGTAGAAATGCAGGATCCTTGGCCTTACTCCACATGTGTTAAAGCAGAAGCACCTTTTAAATAGATTGACATGCAGCTTAAAATTTGAGAAATGTGCAACCCCAGGGGATCCCCTCAGAGATCCTTTCCAACCTGATCTTGTCTTTTGTCTGCTCCTCAGAGCACAACATGCACCCACCCTCAAAAGAGATCAGTGGTGAGTTTCCCTGAAGTGTGAGAATGCTTTTGGGAATACTCTCTTACATTCACGGTCTCACCTTTGCTTAATTTTCAGAGAGATCACTTATCAGATTGAGTGCCTCAAAGACAGACAGTTCCATTTCTACGGTAATCACAGGCTCTGGGCTGACCTGGAACACTGGTGAAGCTGGAAAGGAATGCAGACATGGAAAATTTTAATCCTGCCGAAACATAATCAGCTTTTGCTTCTGAAGCAATTAGCATAATATTACTGATAATGTTTTACACGGCAATTTTGCTGTAAACATTTGTGCTAATTTGCCATGACCTAATTATTTTATGACATATAATTATGAAGTATTTTTCAAGTCGAAATATTTTTGTTTTTCTTTTCTATAATCTTTTTCTAGAAAAAAAAAATTAAAAATCAGCATTCCCACAACTTGAAACATACAATCCTCTCTGAGCTGATGTTTGTGACACCTTACTTTGCTAAGCAGGAGGAATTCCCCAGTGGTGGCATGCCAATGATCATGCATTTACTCATGACTAATTTGAATTGGGCGTCATTGAATCTGCCTGCTCCATTATTACACTACGAGATTCTCAAACCCACATTCCCAGCCTCCTCCCAACACCCACTCACTCCCAAACACACAAACTCTTTGAGCTGGATGGGGGGATGTAGCAAATACTTGCAAAAAGAGAACGAAGGTTGGGTTTCATTTTTAATACATGTAAAATGTTTGCCTAAGAGGAGAGCATGAACACTATATTTTCCCCCCTTTAGGTCTTCCTACCATGCTCTTAAACTGCCTCTCCAAATCCACTAGATGCTGAAGAGTATAAGCCCAGATGTCTCTTCCTCTGCCATTCTCTCCCTGGTTAAGGGTCTGCAAGCTTTGTAGTTTGCAACCTGCTGGGTTCAGGGTGGTGAGGAAGAAGCAGTGCTGCAGTAGTCACTAAGAAGACAGTCCCAGACATAATCCAGCAAGGAGGGCTTCTGCTGTGATCCTCAGCAGAGCAGGTCTGATTAGCAGTAGGTAATGAGGTCCCAGACTTCCTGCGGACAGCAGTAACCATCTGATTCTGGATTCTTGGAACAGATTCAGGGAGATGGCCAATCTACGGAAGATTGGGCATGTCAACTAAGACCGCCCATTGAGGCATGTCCCCAGATTGGGTTCTGAGGCTAAACCAGAAAATACTCTGATTCTCACAACCTAATGCTACACCTCAAAGAGGCAAGCTCTCAGAGAGCTAGACCACAAAAGGGAGGGCTAGCAGCCAAAAAGCAAAGAGCACAAGGGCAAGACAAAAAGCAGAAAGCAGCAGGAGAAAGATATAAGAATACCCACAGCAGGCACATCCAAGAAAGACATGTACCTTCAGCAGAGCTTCTCTAGGATAAACACCATGAATATGGGCTCGTCTCATGCCTGAGTGTTATGGCTTGTATCTAGATGTTTCCCCAAAGCCTCATGTGCTCATAGGTGGGGCTTTTAGGAGGTGACTGGATCATGGCTGTGTGATATTGAATTATGGGTGCATGATAACTGGGTTAGTCCACAGATTGGCTTAGCATAGCTCTGGGTGTGGATAATGGGAAGGATGACACCCTGAGTGTGGGTGGCACCAACCAAAAGACTTATAGTTTGAATGGACTAAAAAGAGAAATGAAGGCTTGCTATTTGCTGCTTCCCACCTCCTGCCTTCTGCCTGCCACACCATAGACAGTTTCTCCTCTGTCATTACACACTACCTTGGAGCCAGTCAACAGTAGACTGAAACTTCTACAAACTGTGTGCTAAAATAAACCTTTCTTCCTTTAACTTGTGGGTCTTGGGTATTTTGTCATAGCAACAAGAAGGTAGCTAGACCTGGACCTTTAAGCTAAACTGCCTGGGCTTATACTTCCTCAGTGTGCAAGTTATTAACATCTCTATGCTTCAGTTGCCTCTTCTATAAAATGGGATAATGATAATATTGCTGACTCCCTAGAGTTATGAGGATTAAATTAATATTCATAAAACCTTTAAAATAGGAATTATGCAAGTTTTTGTAAAATAAAATCTCTTATACATGGGGTGTAACTCAGTGAGGTAGCGCTTACTCAGCATGTGTGAGGCACTGTGTTCCATCCCCATCTCACACACACACACACACACACACACACACGCATGCACACACACCATCTTATTCCTTCAGATTCCCACAAGACTCAAAAGATGTGAGTCATAACGTATGTCAAATTCTGTAGCGATTATTGAGCTGATGATCTTTAAGCATTTGTTTTAATAAATGGCTTTCGATTGAATGCACAGGATATTTGCAGAGCACATGCTCTATCTTAGGCCCTTGTTAGTCCTTGGGGAACACAAGGATGAATAAACAAATTTCACAGTTTAGAAGTAGTAGGCATGCATACCAACAGTTCCACATAAAAAGCAAATCTAGCATGCACAAATCACAAAAGAGGAAACAAGGCTAGTACAAAAATCTACAACAATGTCTGAGTTTCTAGCTCACATTTGTAACCATGATTTTTAGTGTACTTGAAAGATTTTTCAGCTTTATTGAGAAATATTTTATCTACAAATTCACCAATTTAAGTATAAAATATAATCAATTTCAACAAAAGTGTAAGTCACTTGAGCACAATCACAGTATAAAACATTTGCATCATCCAATACATCTTTCATATCTCTTTGTACTTAGTCACTACCCCTAACCTCTCAGCTCCTGGAAACCTCTGAGTTCTCACTATAGTTTTGCTTCTTCTACGATTTCATATATATTGAATAGCACATTATGTACTTTTCTGTACCTAGTTTCTTTGATTCAACATAATGCTTTAGAATTCATCCATGTCGTTGTGCATGTCAAAAGTTTGTTCCCCCTTTCCCACCGAATAGCATTCCACTGTACAGATGCACCACGGTTTTTCAGTGACCAGGTGATACACATTTGAGTTATTTCCAATTTGGGCTATTATGAAGAAAAATATTATAAACATACACATAAAAGTCTTTATAAGGATATATTTTTCATTTCCCCGGAATAAGTACCTACAAGTAGGATTTCTGGGTCATATTATGAGCAGTTTTTAAATTTTATAAGAAACTGCCAAACTGTTTTCCAAAATGACTGCACCACTTTGCAATTCCACCAGTAAGGAAAAGTTCCAGTTGCTCTGCATCCTCACTAATATTTGATACAGTCTTTCTCATTTTACTTTTTTAGGGAAACAGAATTCCTTCTATTTTCTTTTTAAAATTTTTATCAGTACATGTTTGCAGTACATAATGATTATATTCATTGTGAAGAATTGGTACATATAAATAACACATCTCAATATTTTTTTTCTTTATTTCTTTTCTTCCTTTTCTCCTCTCCATCTACATTTTTTGACAGCATAAGATTCATTTATTTACCTTAAAAGTTCTTATAAAGTTAATCATCATGCATACTGATCAGCAGCCAGATTAACAGGCAAAAAACCTATAAAACACATAAGACAATTATGTTAAATCAAGGTACACTCTTAGGAACACTGTCCATGCTGGATTACAATAACTTTATTCTCAACAAAGTGCAAAATAAAGGAAAGACAAGAGGAGAACAGAAACAAAAAATGATATTGTAATCATTCCGGTTTTAGACATTGTACAGTAATAGTAGCAAATTATCTCACGGTGGTTTTAATTTGAAGCAACTAATGTTGAGCATGCTTTTCATGTGCTTCTTGGGTGAAATCTGTCCAAATCTTTTGCCCATTTTTAAACAGGATTGTCTTCCTATTGTTGAGTGATGGTGAGCGTTCTTTATATACTCTGGATATAACCACTTTATCCAATATAAAAATCTCAATTTCATGACAATTTTCTCTGTCTGTGACCTGCCTACCTGGGGGCGGTTTTAGCACCTTGTTTCAAAGAAAGCAAAATTTATGTTGATGAAGTTAAATTTAATTTTATTATTCAAGTTTTTTGTGCCATAAAGTAATTCTAGGTTACAAATACAGTAGTTTATTCTAGTTTTGGAAAGTTTTATAGTTTTTTCTCTTACATCTAGGTCTCTGGTGCATCTTAAATTACTGTTTATGTAATATTGCATAAATCGAGGATCAATTCATTTCATGCCTATGGATATCCAATTATTCCAAGATCTTTAATTAAAAACTATCTTTTCTCCATAGAATTATCTTGGCACCCTTATTTAAAACTAATTCATAGTATGCGTGTGGAATTCTTTCTTAGCTCTCTTTTGTTGCATTGATTTATGTGTCTATCCTTATCTCGATACTATATTTTCTTGATTACTGTAGATTTATTTAAAGTTTTGAAATCAAGTACTCTAAGTCTTCTGATTGTGCTCTCTTTCCAAATATTTTAGTTATTCTAGGTTTTCATCCTTTCCACATAAATTTTAGAACTAGCTTATCTATTTCAGCATAAAGTCCTGCTGGGATTTTGGCTGGGATTTTCTTGAATCTATAGGTGAGTTTGGAGATATTTAGCATCTTACCAATGTTTTTTTTTCTTCCTTTGGTCCATTTCTATGATTATGCTTATGACTACCATAATTTTAATGGCTTCATAACAGAGATGGAATATAACCTTCTTAATAACTCCCTGTTGTTTGGCCTTTGCATTGTTTCCAGGTTTTTACTCTTAGAATTATGCTTTGCTATACTGTATTAAGTGAAAGAAGCAGAGTAAAAAACTTTATGTGGATTATATATACATACCTATATCAGCATGATGGAAAAAGGGAACAAATAACTGAAAATAATGTATTCTGGAGCTAGTATTATATCTAATTTATTTTCCCTCTCTACTTTCTAAATGTATACATTTAGAAATGTATACATGTAAGTGTACATTTACACTTATGACATGAATACATAAGTCACAATGAAATAAATGAGTAGCTTCCAGATAGCTGAGGTAGTAGATGTCAGAGACTGCATAAAAAAAAAAAATGTATCACTTGAGTAGGGTCTGGAAGCAGGTAGATGTTTCCAGGTATATGGCAGGAAAAGTGGGAAAAGGAGATGCCAGGTCCAAGGAGCAGTGTGAACAAGGGCACAGTGGTATAAAAGACAGTGGTGGGTTCAGGATATCCATAACTCTGTGTAACCAGAGCAGTGCAGAATGAAGTGAGGAAGGCTGGGTCAGATCATTAAGAGCTCGGGTTAGGAAGTTCCTTATAATGTGTCTATAAGCTCTTTGAGTGTTATTCTATTAAGAACTGATGAACCACCAAAGTGTTCTGAACTGGACAGGGAGCCTCTCTGGCTTACCTCTTACAGCAATTATTCAGTAATCAGTGAGGAGGGGAGGCTAGAAAGCTCTGTGGCATGGTGACCAGCTAGAAATTCTTGCAGAAATGGAGGTGCAAAATGAGAGGTGCCTGGATTCATAAAGTGATCCTGGAGAATCTGAAAATAGACTGAATATGGGGATAAAAGATTATGTATCTATTTATGCTACTCACTGAGCTAAGGACAGAAATTCAAGAGTATTCCAGAGTATTCAGAAATTCAAGAGTATTCAATATGAACAAGTGACACCTATTAGACATTAAATGCAGAGATCAAAGAAACAGCTGAATTTTTTTTCACTTAGTGTAACAATGAAGTTCCCTCTATTGTTTTTTTTTATTTTAAAAATTTTATTAGTACCTCTTATATATACAAAATGAAACATGCATAATAGGGAATTTGAACCTGTACATGATATATCTTGCTTCTTTTTTCTCCATTCCCCTCCCCTCCCTTCAACCCCTCTTCCCCTCTTTGTTTACAAAAGCTTTGTTTACAAAAGCTTTGTTTCCATTTTTTCCTTGTTCCTTCTTTCCTTTCTTCTTCCCTTTCCCTTGTTCCCCTTCTCATTTGAACATTTGAATCTGGGGCTCAGGTGAGAAGTTTAGCCATAATGTATGAATGTGAAATCCTCAGCATAACATTACTCTTTATTCCAGGGGCTGTATAGGCATTGTCTTGTTTACCTATACACTTTAAGCTTTGGTGTATAACAAACCACTCACAACTGATTAGTGTAAAATAAAAACTATTTTTATCCTCACATATTTGTACAAATTCTGTGGGACTGGAGTTCAGACAGGGCATAACAGCAATGCTGACCTCTGCTCCAGAACATGAGTGGCCAGCCCGGCTCCCTTCTTGCAGGAGACATCTGAGAACAATGGAAAGTATGCAAGAATGTGATTGGACAGAGAGGGTTCTGGAAAGCACAGAGTAGAAGGGCAGATGCGGAATCTAATTAGGAGTTGTACAAAATAGTTCAGGGATGAGAGTATATGAGATTATTGATGCCCAGGGAAGATTTGATTTTGCCAGTGACAGCTGTAACCAGAGATGTGTGGAATAGTGAAAATTATGGGACTGGGCCTAATAGTTTTTGGAGGAGGGTAGCTAACAACAGTTACTGTTGTGATCCAAATCCATCCCCAATGGTGTGGAGTCACATAGGATGGCAGGTTCACAAGGGCTAGGAAGAATAGCTATATCTGGGAGGCAGAACTCTCTGTGATTCCTTGAAGCTAATAATGTTCACATGGAGAGAGTAAATTACATGGGATTTCTCAGCTATATATGAGCTATTGGATGATGATAGGCACAGAAGACAAAATTAGAGTATCCCATACTTGGCGGTGGGGCATGGGATGGTTCCACTGAGGCAGGTGGAGATAGACTCCATAGTAGTGAAGCTGGGGATTTAGTTCCTACGTGTGTAGAAAGATTGCTAGCAGTTATGCTTCCTATGGATGAAGATTGGTTAACCAACCTCAGAGGAGGCAGTGTAAAAGCTGAGGGATGGAAATCAAATGCTAGTTTATGTACTGATGCTAGTTTATTATGACCTGCCAACAAGAAGTCCTGGTATACTGTCCATGTTTTCAGTTGAGGCCTTGAAAATGTTTTGCCTTAGGTTTAAAAGCAATTAAGAACAGATGAGCCCTCCAAAGCAAGAAACTAAACCTTGAAATATTTTTATCTATTATTAAAGATAATCTTCCTTTAATTACTGACAAGAAAAAAATTTAATCCTCTATAAAAGAAGGTAACACCCCATAGAACTTCTACAATTACTCACTCACATTGTCTAGCATTCCATAAAATATAACCAGACACCATGAGAGTCCAGATGAAATCAAAACCCAGGAGGGAAAAATTGAAAAGAAGATATAGGTGAACACTTTAAGACTATTAGATTCAGATTTTAAATAATTGGTGTTAATAAGTTCAAGAAAATAGATACAACATGGAAAATTCTATAAGACTCTATAAAAAATAAAATGGAAATTTTAAGAATGATAAATATAATGATTAAATTAAGAATTAAATGTATGGCTATTACAATAGATTAGACATAACAGAAGAAAGGATTTATGGACCCTTAATGCAGGAGAATAAAAATATACAAACTGAAACATACAGAAAAGAAATGTGTAAATGCAGAAAAGAATGGGTGAAGTACATGGAACAAGTTATAAAAGCCTAACGTGTATATAATTAAAATCAAAAAGAAAAAAGAGAGAATGAGTCAGAAGCAATACTTGAAGAGAAAATGGCTATGACAAATAAAATAAATAACCTACAAACTTAAGAATCTCCACAAACCCAAACAGGTTAAATATATAATATATGTATTATTTATTGAAGTATTTTTTTAAAAAAGACACACAACCCCCCAAAAATGTAATCACCAAATTTGAAGAGGGTGGCCAGTATCCAAATGGCTAACAAACATAAGTAAAATTGTTCAACATTAATACTGGGTAGGGAAATGCCAATTAAAATCATGGAAGGGTACTACATACCCAAATAATGGCTAAAATAACAAGAACTGACAATAACAAGTATTGGCAAGGATATGAAACAATTGAAACTGTCACAAACTACTGTTGTGTGTATAAATTGATACAACTTCACTGCAAAAATATTTGTCAATGTCTAGAAAAGCTATATATAAGCAACACAGTTTGTAATAGCTAATGCTTGGAAACATCCCAAGTGCCCATCAACTGGAAACTGGATAAAGAAGATGTGGTTTTTTAATAAAATGGAGTACTACTCAGCCATAAAAAATGA
>NW_004624730.1:11837010-11868984 GCF_000247695.1 Heterocephalus glaber
GATTAGAAGATGCAGAAACAACTCCAGACACACTCAGCCACCTCATCTTTGACAAAGGAGCCAAACACCCTCACTGGAGGAAAGATAACCTCTTTAATAAATGGTGCTGGAGAAATTGGGTTTTAACTTGCCAAAGACTAAAACTAGACCTGTATCTCTCACCATTCACTAAACTAAAATCAAAATGGATTAAATATCTAAATATTAAAACAGAAACACTGAACCGGATGGAACAGAGGTTAGGTAGCACTCTTGAAGACATTGGTGTAGGAAAAGATTTTATGATCAAAACCTCAACTGCCCGTGAACTAGCACAAACTATCAACAATTGGGATCTCTTCTTACTTAAAATCTTCTGCAAAGCAAAAGAAACTACCAGCAGTGTGAAGAGACAACCCACAATATGGGAAAAAGTTTTCACCAGCAGTCCCTCAGACAAAGGTCTACTATCTCAAATATATAAGAACTTAAAAAAATCAGACCTCCCAAATTTAGAGACCCAATTAAAAATGGGCATCTGAAATGAACAGACATTTCTCCCACAAATAAGTAGAAATGGCAAATAAACATATGTAAAAATGTTCAACATCACTGGTCATTTGAGAGATGCAAATGAAAACAATGCTGAGATTCCACCTCACCCCAGACAGAACGGCTGCTGTCAAGAAATCAACCAATAACAAATACTGGTGGGGCTTAGGAAAAGAGGAACCCTGATCCACTGCTGGTGGGAGTGTAGACTGGTGCAACCACTGTGGGAATCAGTATGGAGATACCTCAAAGAAGTAGGCCTGGAAGTCCCATTTGACCCAGCTATTCCCCTGGTGGGTTTCTTCCCCCAAGGAATTAAGTGAATCATACCACATTGATATATGTGCACCCATGTTCACAGCAGCACAGTTTGCAATAGCTAAAACTTGGAAACAGCCCAAATGCCCATCAACTAGACACTGAATAAAGAAAATGTGGAGTTTTTTTTTATAAAATGGAGTACTACTCAGCCATAAAAAACAAGAAATTAGACACATTTATTGCTATATGGATGCACATTGAGGCGATACTCTTAAATGAAATAAATAGGACACACATTTGTAAATACTGAATAGTTTCTCTAGTGTGAGAAACTGAAAGTTTAAATAAGGACTAAAAGGTATAATAGATAATGTGAAATAGAAATAAAAGGGGCCAAAGGGAAGGGAAGTGGGAGCAGTAGGGGAAAGGAAAGAAGGGAATGGAATTAATATGAGAAAATGAAAAAAAGGAAACCAAGTCTTCATAAATAGGGAGGGATGGAGGGGTTGAAGGAAGGGCAGGGGAAGGGGGAAAAAAGAAGAACCAAGAGAGATTATGTAAAGGTGCAAATTTCCAATGATGAGTATCATTATATTGTATGCCTAAAATGTACCAATAAAAAGATATACAGTTTAAAAAATAAAATAAAATCGGGTTATTAAGTTATGTTTTTGTTTTGTTTTAGCTATTGAATTGTATGAGTCCTTAATATATTTTGAGGCAGGCAGCGGAACCACTGAGCTAAATCCCCGGCCCTAGTCCTTAATATATTTTGGATATTAACTCCTTAATGGATAAATGGTTTGCAAATATTTTCTTCACTCTATAGGTTGTCTGTTTGCTCTCCTAATTGTTTCCTTTGCTCTATAGACACTTTTTAATTTGATGTAGTCTCACTTGTTGATTTTTGCTTTTGTTGCCTATAATCTTGGTGTATACCCACAGAATCGTTGCCAAGATCAGTGTCGAGATTTTTTTCAATGTATTTTTGTAGTGATTTTGTAATTTGAGATATTATATTGAAGTCTTAAACCATTTTGGGTTGATTTTGTGCATGATATAAGTTAATGGTCCAATTTCATTCTTTTGCATGTGAATGTCAGTTTTCCCAACGTCATTTATTGATGAGATTATCTTTTCCTCATTGTGTATTCTGGGAGCTTTTTTCAAATATAACCTGACTATGTTTGTGTGAGTTTATTTTTGAGCCTCTCTATTCTGTTCCTTTGGTGTGTGTAGATAGATAGATAGATAGATAGATAGATAGATAGATAGTTAGATAGTTAGATAGATGCATGCCAGTACCACACTGCTTTGACTACCACATATTGCTCTGTAATATAACTTTAAATCAGTAACTCTGGTGCCTCCAGCTTTTTTTTTTTTCTCAAGATTGCTGTGATGCAAGTCTTTTCTGGTTCCATACAAACCTTAGAATTGTTTTTCTATTTCAATGAAAAATGCTTTAGGAGTTTTGAATGGGATTGCATTGAGTCCATAGATCATTTTAAGTAGCATGGATGTTTTAACATTATTTCTTCCAGTCCATGAAAATGGGATGTTTTTCCATTTATTAGCTCTCTTCAATTTCTCTCATCAATGTTTTATAGTTTTTGATGTATATATATTTTACCTGCTTGGTTAAATTTATTCCAAAATCTTTTATCATTTTAATACTGTTATAAATGTAATTTTCACATCAATTTCTTTTTCAGATAGCTTATCGGTAGTATATAAAAATGTTATTGATTTTGTTTTGTTGATTTTGTATGCAGTAACTTTAATGAATTTCTTATGAGTTTCAACTTTTTGGTGGAACTTTTAAAGTTTTCTATGTATAAGATCATGTCACCTGTAAACAAATAATTTTACTTTTTCCTTTCTGATTTTGATATCTTCTATTTCTTTTTTCTTGCCAAATTGTTCTGGCTAGTAGTATGTTTGGTACTATTGTACACTGAATAGAAGTGGCATATTTGGTATCCTATTATTGCTTCTAATCTTAAAAGAAAATCTTTTCATCACTCAGTATGATGTTTCCTGTGTGCTTGTCATATAGTCTTTATTGCGTTGAGATACATTCCTTCACTAATTTTTGAGTTTTTATTAAGAAAGGATGTTGAATTTTATCATATAATTTTAGTTTTTTATTTTGTTACAGTGGTGTTTCGCAGTTATTTGTTTGTGTGTGCTGACCCATTCCTGCAACCCAGGAATAAATTCCAACTTGATCATGGTGAAAGATCTTTTTAATGTATTAAGGTTTGTGTGCCCCTTTGTTGAGTTCCAAGCCCTGTTGTTTTATATCTCTAACTCACTTCTCTCCTCCCAGCATCTCATACCCACACAGCAAAAGTGAGCCTCTCAGTATTCTGAATAGGATGAGATAGATGTGGCCTTTTATGCAGCATCCCACACAGCTAGGAAAGCTAGCTCCTCACTCTCTACTTTCACTTTTCTCCATGGGAGGAATCATGGGCCAAAGGAGTCTTTTTTAAAACACAGCTATGCTGCCTTTGGGAGAGGTGACATGGGTAAGGTAAAATGCCTCTTCAAACCATCTTCATTTTGATTATCTTTAGATTTTTTGCCGCAATAGTGTGCTGAAACTTCTCTCTTGACTCCATGGGTGGTTGTCAAAATCAGTGCACTGATTTTTTGTGGGAAGTTGACAGTAGAAAACCCCTATTCTGCCATCTTATTTATGTCATTCCATCACAGATAATTTTGGATTCCAAATAATAGTGTGTCAGAGCCAGCTCAAAGGAGCAAATAGTACACTGTGATCCTCTTTCTAACTCTGCATTCAGTGTCTTCTTTTCTTTATTTATTCATTAAGTTTATTGGTACATTTTAGGTACACAGTATGATGTCATTCATCATTGGGAATTTGTACCTTTACATGATATATCTTGGTTCTTATTTTATTCCCCATTCTCCTGCCCTCCCTTCAACCCCTCAACCCCTCCCTATTTACAAAGACTTTGTTTCTGTTTTTCCTTTTCTCATAGTATTTCCTTTCTCTTCTTTCCTTTCCCCTACCCCTCCCACTTCCTCTTCTGCTTCCCCTTCCCCTTTGAACCTTTCAGTGGCTTCTTGTTGATACTTTGAAATTGGCTATGTTGGAAGTATTTACACTATACAAATCTGGAAAGTTTTTAAAGAAAAGGATTTTTTGTTTCTGTTTATTTTCTAGAGAGCTAGTTTTTTAAACATTTACCAGGCCAAAGCAGTAAATAGCAGGGTGATTACTAGGACTAAAGCCACAGTTTATCCTGAACTCTTTCTCTCTGACATAAGTGTAAAATAGGGCTTTCCACACTTCATTGTGCATAAGAGCCACTTCCAGTAATTGAATTTTAGTTCAGGCAAGCCTGGCTCTTGGGCTTGTACTCTAAATGAGCACCATTTAATCATTCACTTACTCATTTCAACGTTAGCTCATACCAAATACCTGGCTAGGATTCTGAAGTGTGAAGACCAAGATAGGGACCTGCCTCCAAGGAGCCCACAGTCTCTCAGGGAATACATGAGAACCTGGCACAGGGGGAAGGTCTAAAACCAGTCTCTTACTACTGTCTAAGTAAGGTAGCCTACCCAGTAGCCAAGCCCGTTCCTGATATTTTTCAGAACCCAGAATAAGGTGCAGATGGGAACTCTCTGCTACTTTCTCAGGGCTGTTAGAACAAATTGCCATATAGTTGATGGTTTGAAACAAAAAGAATTTCTTCTTTTACAGTTCTGCAGGCTAAAATCTGAAATTAAAGTGTAACACTCCTTCTGCAGAATGGAGAGGAGACTTCTTCCTCACTCTTTCAGCTTGGGTGACTGCAGACATTCCTTGGTTCAGGGATGCTTCTCTCTTCACATAACCTTTTCCTCTATGTTTCCAGGTCTTCTCTTCTTCTTCTAAGGAAAACTTGTCATTGGACTTACTCCCCACAGTTAATCCATCTTATCTTGAGATGTTTTATTTAATTATACATGCAAAGATCTTTTTTATCAAATTCTCAGATACCAGGGATTAGGGCTTGGACACCATTTTTGAGGTCACAATTTAACCAACTAGCCATTCTATATGTGCAAATATATAAAAGCTGAAAAGTAAGCTAATGAACTGGTGAATAACTTATATTTCACCTTAACATTTATACCATCATGATGACAAAATTTTTAAAGTATGAGAAAAGCTATAGTTTCATGTGACCAACATAAAATATCAGGATCAACTAAATTTAATTACCATTACATTGTGTAAGTGGATTATTGATAGTTTGATAATATATGGGTATGTAATAAATGCATACATAATTCAAAAATTGTTATATGTGCATTCTATAAAATTTATTCTTCTTGCCTTCAATTAAGTAAATCACTAAGAATCTTCCTCTAATCAAGAGTTTCATGTAATTTATATTCAGTTGATATAAACGAGGATAATAATGATGCTCCTCTCACAAGGTTGTTGTAGGGATGAAATGAGTTCAGTTTGCAAAAAATAAAATGTAAGTTATATTTAAAGCATAAAAATTCGAATACAGATTCATTTAAAATGTAAATTGAGTATAAAATTAATTTCTCAAAGAACTATAAACACTATTTTTCTTCCAAAATATTGTTATCTATTAAATTTAAAGTGAATTATATATTGTAATTAATATCACATTTTAAACATTTACTTAAATAATCTTAATTTTTAACTTAATGGTTCAAAAATGTAAAGTTTCATAAATATTTTATAAAAATAAAATGATTTGCAATTTGAGCATTCACTGCCCACATGGTTGACCAAGTCAAGAATCAGTACTATATTTCACACATATTACAACTAGACCCCATAGATACACATGTAAGAGTAATATGAATTTTTTAATATTGCAAAATATTCCTCACTGACCATGAGAAATTTTTATGTACCTCTAAAACCACAAATTAAAACAGGATGAAAATCAAAAAGAAAAAAAGATGTATGGCACTACTTAAAAATTGTATTTTATTATAAACAACTTACTGTACTTGTGCTACCTGAGAGGTGGGGCTTGCCATGCTAATTTGTCTTTTCTCATAGGCAAATGCTTCTGCTGCTCAAATTTTCTTTGTCTTTTTCTAAGGACAACAACAGCACACCCACATACTGAATGAGTTGATTACTGTTTCAAGGGCATGGCACAAGAGAAGTGGAGAAACATTTTCTGGGGCCTAAATGGTATTAAGCATGACAGCAAATGCTCTGGGTTGTAGGTCATGGTATGCTTTTCCTAACAGCTGGGTCTCAACTAACACAGGTTCCTGTGTCTTCTTAGATAGGTGTGTGTGTGTGTGTGTGTGTGTGTGTGTGTGTGTGTGTGTGGTATGCGACTGTGATACCCACAAGCCTCTAAATTGCAAGGACTGAAACAGGGCTTGTCTTGGGCAAATGCTGGACAACAACTCCCAGAACTCTGTTTATGTCCTTCCTAGGAGTCTCAATCCTACCTGGCTCTCCAGTGTGAGCCTGCCATCTGTCCTCTGGCTTTCCAGAGAGAGAGGCACCACCTTGAATACCCGAATTGGCACTGTCTTAGATCCCTACCCTCAGCCACTCTGCTGCCCACCACTCACCTTCTCCATCATCAGCCCTGCCTCTCTGAAGTCACATTTACTTTCCTCTGAAGCCAGCTGGCCTGTTTGTTACCAGACTCTTAAAACTCTTGGTGCTCCATTTGCCACACTCCAGCCTGTCATCATTGTACCCCCTTTATTTGTTGAAGTCTGTGAAGTTATAGCCTAGTTCTGGCTGTCCTTAGAAGTACCACTTAATTGAGTCCCTGGATGACCTCTTTGTTCTCATAGGCCCTGTGCTTTTCCCCTTCAAAAGTTTGGTGGAGACCCAGGCTGGCCTTGCTATCTAATGGCAGCCCACTACAGAAAATTCAGAAGGATCTGTGTCTCCCACCCCTGACTAGGCACAGGACATTATTAAGATTAGAATTACAAGTGATCAAATAGTGAAGACCAGCTTGCAAAAACTTTTGGGGCCAGAAGGTTTTTGAAATACCTTTAAGTAGAACTTGCAAACTTCTTGCAATTTTCTTATGCTCAACCCAAATCACACATATACATTACCAGCCTAGACCTCCATGTAAATAATAAGCCATTGTGGGCCGAGTATTTAGCTCAGTGGCACCACATCTGCCTCAAAAGCGCAAGGTCCTGAGTTTGATCCCCAGGACCAAAAAAATAAATAAATGAATAAATAAATAAAGCATTGTTTTTAAATAGAGGTGAATTTAGATCCCTGCTGCACTTCTTACCATCTGTGTGCTGTCAGACACTCTACATGCCCTTTTTGTATATCCTTTCAGAGCTCAGTTTTATTTTCTTTCAAAGAGAATAACAAAGTACACAAAGCAGATTTGTGATGAAAACAAAATAAAATGTGCTTAGTATAGTGTTTGAACACACTAGATGCTCAATAGTTGTCAATTCTGTGTCCTCATTCTGGCTTCTTGATTCTTGAAACACACTCTCAAATCTGCCAATAGATTTGGGGTTTCTTAGTCTGGATACTCTATAATTGGCTATGAATAGGGCTTCTTCCTTCTTCCTTTGGACAAAGCAATTAAGGATTTAGGGTACAAGTTGCAACCAGGAGCCTAACTAAGTCAACTAAATCCAATAAATGACTTCTTCTATTATGTAGAAATCATGGGTGCTCTTAGCTACTAATTGGCTGTCTTCTCTACTTTCCTTTACAGCATTTAAGTAGTTCCTTAACACAATTTTATTTTTGAGATCCCTAATTATATTACTCCAGGCACCTACTGTCAATGAGCTTGCCCATAGGGGGAAAAAGAGTTATTTATGCATTTTTATATTCCACAGCATTTAAGGAGTAACTCTGATTATCTCACCAATGTAGAGCATGCCAAAGTATAAGATGCAGTTCCTGCCCTTGAGAAATTTAAAGACTCACTGGTGAGAAATAATGAATATGTGGGAAATGATTAAATCAAAAGTGTATAAACCAGGTGATGAGTATTTAAGGGGATGATGTTGTGGGAGAACTCAAGAAGAAGAATAATATTTTTAAAATATTTCATTATAAACAAATCAGATAGAAAAATGTGGCCCCATAACAGAGAAATAGCAGGAACAGAGCCTTGGCAATGTGACCAAGTCAGCAAGAGGCCAATCAGTTGGAGGGAAAACCCCATGTAAAAAAGAGGTTTAATTTCCACAGACAACAATCAAATGCTAAATGAGAGCTATAAAGCCCCAAGTGCTTTTTCTGCCCCTGGCCTTCCTCCTATTTGGGCCAATCTGTCATATCCTAGTCTAACAAAACCTTTCAAATACTGTGTGAAAAATATAATTCTTCCATTCAAAAACTTTCAGTGGACCCATGCTGCCTGCTGAATCCAATTGCTCACTTAACCCAAGCTTCCCTATGGTATCCTGATAGATGAGAAAGTGCCTTAAGGGTTGAATTGTACAGAAATTAGACAAAGAGAGGATAGCAAACAGGGATTTAACACCAGTTCAATCATCAGCTAATCAGGTAAAACCCCTAAAGAAAATGATCATGTTTCAAATAATACCACAAAGGTTGTTGAAGGAATAACACTTTAATACATGTAAAGGGTTTAAAATACTTCTTGGTACATAGTAAATACTTGACAAGTATTGGCATTTAGTGGAGGAATGAAAGAATTGCTTGATGGAACCAGTGAACCTGGAGAGCAGTATCTACTCTCAGCCCTTAACACATAATTCATGACCCAATGGTGACTCAGAAGATAAGCTTATCCAACTTTTGGATAGTGTAAAGTAGAGAGGGATAGCAAATACTTCGGGTGAAAAAAATCATGTTTTAACACCATGCTAACAAGCAATCAAAAAGACAGATCTAACAAGATAGAAGAATAGGAATAGACACAGCCCAGGACTTAGTATGCCTATTTTTAAAAAGCCCTAATTAATAGCACTTGCTAAATTCTGTGGTATAAATATTGCTACCACTGCCAATGTAAAGTTTCCATGTGATGTTCAAACCCAGAAATGAAAATAAATAGTAACACTGGCTCTCCTGAGCTACTGTGATCTGTCCCACTATACCATAGAAAATAGGAAGTCCTAAAACCAGAGATTAAAACACTTAAAGATACCCATTCAGAGATGAATGAATTAAAAATGTAGTATTTATACATCATGTGATACTACTTTGCCATAAAAAGGATAAACTTGAATCATTTCTGAGAAAATCCCTACATATTGAGACCATAATGTTAAGTGAAGTAATTCAGATACACAAGCTTAAATATCACAAGGTTCCTTTTATATGAAAAATTTAATATATGTGTAAATTATGAAATAAAAGACAAATAATAGGAAAAAAGAGAAAGAAAAATGGTATCGTAATTCAGTGTGGACAAAGTATATAAAAATCTACCTTAACTTAGTACAATTGTCTTATATGTTGTACACGTTCTTTGCCCTACTACTAGTTTGGTTTTAAATCTGTATACTGTATATGACAATTAACTTCATAAGGTCTTATAAGATAAATAAATGAATCTGATGCTAGAAAAATTAAAAGGGCATGTAGGGAGGGGGGAAAGGAGGAATTGAAATGTGTTATGTACCAATCCCTTACAGTGAATGTAATCATTATGTACTATAAGCATGTATTAATCAAAGTTAAAAAGGAGAAAAAAAAAAAAACAACTTAAAGGAGAAAAAAACACTAAAAGAGATTAAACAGCAGATTTTTAAAACACTATGAGGAGGATATGCATGGTGCCTGAGCAAATAAAGTATGGAAGAAAAGCAGGGAAGTGAAATGACTTTAGAGCTTTAGCTCTGTAGTCAGACAGTTGTAGACTCAAATTCAACTTTCCCAGCCTACTAGCTGTGAAATATTCAATAAAATTATCTTCTTTAATCTTCATTTCCTTGTCTCTCAGATGGCAATAATGATAATTCCTGCCTCATAAATTTACTCACAGAACTACATGAGAAATGTCATTGTAAGTAAAAGTTAACAATAAGAAAAGGTAAGTAACCAAAAGGGGGGAAACTGCACAAAATGTATGTGTGAATAAGCTATGTCTGCCTCACAAGCCAACCAGACTTAAGGACTTAAAAAGGTGGCCATCTACTTGGTTGCAATTTGGTGGCCTGGTAGGCTGGGCTGAGCTCAGAGGGAATGGCTCTCCTCTTTTTCAGAGGGTTGCTGGGTTCCCTCTCACATCTGTAGTCAGATGGTGAAAACGGCTCACTCATATATTTGGCAATTGGCTTTGGGCAGGACTGATGGAGGCCATTAGGAAATGTGTCTCTCTTCATCCTACAGGCTGGCCCAAGCTTTTTCACATGAGGGTGGTTGCAGAGAAACAAAAAATAACACACAAATACAAGGCACTTGTCAAATGTCAAGATTCTTCAAGTCTCACATTTTCTTGGTTCATTGACCAAAGAAGTCACATGTGTAAGCCCCACATGATGGGAACTAACCAAAGGTGTGTGTTTAGGGAAGGTAATTATTGTGGCCACTTTGAATAATAATCTACCACCATAGAAAAAAAATTGATAAAAGAGAAAATGAGAAATGGGCAAGTGAAATGAAAAGACACTTCACAGAGGAAGAAATACAATTGACCAACCAATAGAAGAAAACTAATATTTTGTCCTACACTAGAAGGAACAGCAATAATCAAGAAGTCAAAAAATAACAAATGCTGGTCTAGCTGCAGTGAAAAAGGAACCCTTCTACAGTCTTGGTGGAAATGTAAAGTAGTACAACACCATTATGAAAATTTCTCAAAGAACTAAAATTAGAAATTTCATATGACCCAGCTAATACCCTTCTAGGTATCTTCCCCAAAGAGCTAAAGGCCACACTAAAGTGATACATACATGTCCGTGTTTATAGCAGCACAATTCATAATAGCTAAATCCTGGAAGCAGCCTGTATAGCCATAAACAGACAAATGGATAAAGAAAGTGTGGTATCTACACATGATGGAATACTACTCAGCTATAAAGAAGGAAAAATTTGAGTCATTTGTGGGAAAATGGATGCACCTAGAAAATATAATGTTGAGTGAAATAAATCAGATACACAAGTTTAAATACTGTGTGGCAACTCTCATTTGAGTAAGGAAAAGTACAACCAAAGAGCATAATAAAGGATGGATAGAAGGAGAAAAGAAGATAGATCTCTTGCACAGAGAAAGGGGTCTGGGAGACCAAGGCCAAGGGGAGAGTGGGGAGAGGAAGGGGAAATAAGCAGAATAAAGATCTCCCATGTGTAGGAACCTAATAACTCCAATGAATGTAAACATCGTATGTCATAAACATGAGATAAGATTAACAATATCAATCAGAATGAAAATGGGAAAAGGGATTTAGAGGAAGAGGGAGGGAGATGGGTGGAAAGGGGAAAGGAATTAAAGAAAGGTTCCTCAAAAAGCTAAAAATAAAAATTCTATTTGACCCAGCCATTCCCCTTCTAGGAATCTTTCCAAAAGAGCTAAAGTTATCATATTACAGTGATACGCACATATCCATGCTTATAGCACCACAATTTATAACCACTAAATCTTGGAAATAGCCTACATGTCCATCAACAGATAAATGGATGTAAAACGTGTGGTATTTACCTACAAGGGTGTACAACTGGGCCACAAAGAAGGATAAACTTGAGGCATTTGTAGGTAAATGGGTATACCTTGAGACCATAATGTTCAGTGAAATAAATCAGACACACAAGCTCAAATATCATATGATTTCTTTTACATGAAAAACTCAAAATATAAATAAAGAGCAAATTAAAGGATAAATAATAGGAAGTAGGGAGCTTTTTTACCAATGAAAAGGAGAACAAGGGTTGGAGGGAGCAAGAAGAGATGGGAGGGGAAGAGGACAAAAAAGAATTAAGAAGTGTTATGCCTGTATACAAACTCCTTATGATAAATGTAATCATTATGTACTGCAAACACGTATTAACAAAAAAATACTTAATTTTTTAAAAAAAGAGGTGACACCCCTTTATTGTTCTTATATTCCACTCATTTTAGCAAATCCCTTGGCCCAGCCACACTAAAGAGGAGAAAACTACAAGATTAAACAAAGGGGGAGGGAATTATTGAGAACCATTTTGGAAGCTGTCTGCCACAGGTTATTTGAAGAGAGACTTAAGTAAACCAAGGAATGAGTCATGTTAATACCAGGAAAGAACATTTCATGAAGTAGAAACATAAGAGCAAAGGGTTTGAGGGTACAATTGTAGAATTGCCTTGATCTGTGTCTGGAACAGCAAGAGCCCCTGTGGCTGGAGTGAGGCATGGGGCCAGTGGTAGGAAGAAGGCAGTAAGTGACCAGGTCATGCCATGAGAAGGACTTGAGGTTTTATCTTAAGAGTGATAAGAAGCTACAGTATTCTTTAGTCTGTGTTGTGATAATTTACTTTGTTATCTACTGTTGGAGATCATTTCTGTTTCTAAAAATGCCATACCCTTACCTATGTGTATACATGGGCCTACACTTGTGTGCTGAATAAATGTATTCATCCTGAGGGGATTTTCAAAAATATGTACTTTTAAAAATGTGTATACACACATATTGCCAAACTGCACTCAAAATGGCTTTACCAATCAACTTTCTCATCGATATTGTACAAAGCCAGAGCCCTGGCCAACACTAAACAGTATTAAGCTTTTGAATCTTGGTTTATCTGATGTGGAAAAGAGGCATTTCATTCTGATTTGTATTTGTTTCTTCTTTAGAGGGGATGAAGATTGTTTAATCAGTAAGGAGGATGGAACTTTTTGCATCCTTCTCTTTTTTCCCCTGCAAGAACTGATGGGGTCTAAGTATCCTCTGTTCTGAATATCTCTCATGGAAACTGGCAGCCCAAAGTGTTACCAGCTGCCCAGTGTTGCTTCCCTCTGTTCCTCATGGCCCAAGGGCCCACTCTGACCTCCCCACTACAGAGTCTTTGCTTTGGCTTCTTTCTCCACGTGTACTTCTCTCCACTTGTCAGAACCAGGCATCTCCTTGGTGTCCACCATCTGTTGCTTCTACCATGCTCTCCACTAGAGCTCAGAGGCCCCCAGAGCCCCTCCACAGGATTCCAGGCAGTTGGTTGGAGAAATGCTCAGGAAGGTGTACACTGGGATGCTACCCAGCTCCAGGTCCAGTTCCAGCTCCTATAAGACTATGGCATAAGGTACAGTGTTAAACCAATGTGTACCTTCACACTTTCCCTAAACTGAGGTAAAAAATAATAGTCACTTCTTGGGTAGGCAGTTATGAAGATCAAATGAGAATACTTTTTAAACATACTAAAAGTAGTATCCAGGAACTTAGTAGGTGATGGATAAATGTGAGCTCTTAACCATCATCCCACCCTACCCTGCTAGCATCTGAGTGTCTGGCAGGTCAAAACAGTGTCTTACCAACTTTTGTATTCCCAGCAACACCTTAAAGCACAAAACAGTGTTTAATAATTATTTGTATCTGTGTCCAAAAGAAAAAAGAAAAGAATTTATACCTGAATGAATGAATGAATTGAATGTACAGTCTTAATATGGAGGGATTTAACTGCCAACTGTTATCTTGTGTACAATTGGGAATCCTTGAAGGATTTCAAAAAGATTAAATAACATAAAGTAATGTTTTAAGAAGGAATTTAAGGTATAAGTGTATTTGCAAATAAGATTCTTTTAAAACCTGCAGATTTCCCCAGTCCTCATGAAGGCAAGTGGCCAACACACATTTAGAAACATGTTTCAGGCTGTCTGCTCTTCAGACCACATGTCAGAGGCTCTGTGCCCTTCACCATCTCCCTGGTCCCCGCCCCCAGCCCCATGGCCCATTACCAGACATGGTCCCTTCTAGAGATGAGCACATAAATGTGCTCACTGTTTTGCCTCAGGTGCTCTCTCCAGAATGTACAGTGGTTTAAACCAGAGAAAGATAACCATAGCCCGCAGGACGCATCCTGCTCACAGTTATATTTTGTTCAAGGGCATGGTATTTCCTAAAAATTGAATAAAAACCTAAGAGATTTAAATTTTAAAACATACAGATATCTGAAATCTAGCCATCAGCCACCACTCCTTGTGGTGGCAGCAGTCTGTCTGGAGTAATGGACCAGCAGTCCCCTTCATACATACCTGTGCTTTATTTCTAGACCCCCGCGGACCCCAGTTGCTTATGTAATTGTTTATCAAGTGAATGCTAAACCATGTGAGCTTCCAACTCCTGCTTTAAAACCATTATCCCTAGCAGACTTTGGCCTTGCCCTTCACAGATTAATATTTCAGTCCCAAACAACTCCTCTATGGCACACGGCAACAGTTCCTTAACACTTACATATTTTTTGTGAAGAAGGCCCTATCATCAAATGCATGAGGGCATTGTCTACATTGTTATCCACTACTTTTTCAAAGGATACCTCCATAAACATTGCATGGAAGATGTTACAGGGAGCACAACCTGTGAAGGTACAGAGACACTCAAGACTTAGAAGAGTGACAGGGATTTAGCTCAGTGGTTCCACTGCCTGCCTCCCAAGTGCAAGGTCTGAGTTCGATCCCGGATACCAAAAAAAAATGACTCAGGAGAAAACCCTGAACTTATGGGAAGGGTCTCTTAGGAATGTGAGCAACACTGCCAACTATCAGCTCCCATACCAAGAGAGATAATAGAATCATCCCTGGATGAGTCAATGGCAGAGGGAGCTGGGAGCCCACTGTCTTTCCTCAGGACTCTGGAAATAAGCTCTCAGATGAAGTTGTGAAGTTGTGCCAAAGGTTTATCAGGGCATGCACTGGGAATTACAGAGACTTCAATGTATACTACAGGGAGCTTGTAAACTGTAGAGTCCTCTAAAGTTGCCTCCAAATTGAGGCAAGTAGGCCAGACCTTGAAGGAGAAAGTATTAAACTTGAGGAAGTCAGTGCAGTGTCACCAGCTGAAAGCAAGTCACAGAAAAGCCTGTGGCTGTAGCCATTTGTAGCCAACAATCCAGGCACAATCTCAAAAGGGTGCTCTTGCTAGCACCCACAGATCTACTATATTAACCTTCTTTCTTCACAGTTTGATGGATCTGTTATTTCCCTGCCAATGGCCACAATAGCTGCCATGTAAAAGTCAGAAGGTAGGACTTAGAAGGAGGGCTCTGACAAATTGCTTTTAACTATTAACTCTGATAATGGGGATAATGTTTGTGAAGCAAAGTTCTGGTTATATTATTACAATACTTAAAAATCCTCAATAGCTTCTATTTCTTCCTGAATTAATTACAAACTCTTTTACCTGAAATTCTAGACCTTGTACAATTTGTCCCAGGCTAGTTTTCTAACTTCTCTCTCATTATTCTTTTGCAAAGCTCAGTACTGTGTAGTATTGCCCAGACAGTCACCACAGTTCTCCTTCAGGTCTTTACTATTTATTATTCCCTCTATCTAAAAAAATGCTATCTTCATTCTCCATATATTTAAATTTAATACAACTTTCTTGATTCAGCCCACATATCTCTCCAATTCCATCTAACGGAAGGCTCTCTAATCTTGTAATACTATGAACTATATACAAGTTATCTCATATGCTAAACCATAAACTTGTTGAGGGCAGGATTTAGGTCTCATAAAGGTCCTTGCATTAAAAATATGCATTGAATATTTATGGATGAATGGATGAATGGACAGATGGGTGACTGAATAGATGGATGGATGGCTGTATGGGTGGACAGAGATATGAATGACAGGTACTGCATAAATACCTGCTATTGAAGTGATGCTAAGTCTTATCTTCATGTTCTTCTTGGATTTGTATACACTAATTAATTTATAAACAAGATGCAGCTTGGTCTTAAAATAATGAAATTTAAATATACAAATTTCTTACTGAGCACTGGAATCAGTGAGGAAACAGTGAGCCCCCTGTTCATCAGGTTACCATACTTGTGTATAAGAACAGAAAAGTGCTTAAGTCCCATTTGAGCTTACCAAGACAGCCCCCTAGCCAGCTGTTATATTTCAAGTGATGCCACTTGAAAGATTTCTTGAACCTCAGATAGTTGTTAACAAAACAATATGCTGATCAGTTCCAAGAAACTAAATCAGAGGCAATCAGTTTTGGCAGCTGCTTGGCTCATGAAAGGTGATACCCAATTAGAGAATATGATCAACCCCAAACAGTGTGTGCTTCCAACATCCCGCTGTATTTATAGCTGCAATCATGGATCTGACAGCCATGAACCCATGTGGCGACATGAACTCTTCCACAAGCAATAATAATAGCTTCCTTCTCTTGTGATGTTGCATTTCATCTCAGTCCTCACAATGATTCCATGAGATGGGGTTGGAAGGTATTCCCATCCTCTTTGATGCTCCAGAGAGAGAAGATTATCCCAGAATAACATGTCAGTAAAGCTGGTGTGTAGCAGCAGGGCTATGAGTAAAATTCAGACTTTGACTCCTCAGCTGCAACCTGCTAGCTTCTATATGACCTCATCTATACATTTGCCCCTAGGTCTACAAAGAAATTTATTAATAATTTTTGCAAGTGATATCATTGCTATTTTTGGAATTTTAGCCCAATGTCTGGTCAGGGAATTATTCTTAATGTGTGATCTGAGTTATCCATACAAAGCTTAATCACAATCTCCTTTGTGCCATCCTCATCTACTTAGTATCTTTTGGGAATATTTTTTTTCTGATTTTCAAAACGAGATGACACTGAGAAAACTCCTTGGGCAGAAAGCATAGTAGAGGGACTGTGAAGCTCTATGAGGGAACATGTTTCCTGGGACAAACTTATACTCACTAAGAAAAAGCCACATAGACATGGGGGTTGGTGGGATGACCACAATAGAGATTTAAAGAGATGCAGTAGATAACACTATTGATATGAGTGATGTCTTTGATCGAGTTTCCTATAATATTGTTGTGAACAAATCACAGAGCTATGGACTTCATGATAATAGCATTCAGTGGGTTTATAACTGGTTGAATAAAGTTGGAGATGCTGATTAATGGGTGATGTGACCCTGTAGGATGTCCTGAACTGATACAATGAATTTTGACCTCTGATTTATCCAGTCCAAAGATTTTATCAAGTATTATTATATTTCTGTCTTCTGTGAGCCTGCCTACCCCATACACATGGCTCAAGGCTGAAAGAGATGCCAAGGAGTAGGACAGCAGAGTCAGCACAACATATCTTAAAAGGCAGATATTTTGGCTCAGACCTGATCAGCTGATGCTTCGCAGATATTTCAAAACCTGTGTTGTCTAATTGAAGGAACCAAGTGCACAAATACAGGACAAGAAGGCACACCTTAATAGAAACTCATAAGAAAAAGATTTTGACCTGGGTTTAGGGGCCAGCATAGTTTCCTTCCTCAGCGAGGGGAAGTGGCCAAGGAAGGCAATGGAACCCACAGTACATTTTCCAGCGGTGACCACCTCCTGTCTACGCCTCCCAGTGGTTCTGAGAGCTACAGATTCAAAGGGGAATCTGACATCTGACCGCTTGGAAAGGGGCCACAGAGCAGGGGAAGAAAATGGAAATGGAGCTGAAAACCATGGTAATTAAATTGCAGATGAAGTCACTACAGATGATGACTGCTGTCTTTCAATATCTGAAAGATTGCCACAAAAAGAGGGAATACTCATGTTGTGTGAACCCCACCAGGAGGGCTGAGGCCAGTGAGCAAAAATTAAAAGGAAGCAAATTTTCATTGAACTTTTAAAAAGAACCTTAAAATTGCAGTTTTCCAGATAAAACTACATGGCAAGTAAAAACACGTAACCAAGTTTAAAACATTCCCAGAACCAAGGGAGCTGTAGTGCTCTCCAGCTTATGGCATGTAGTGCTCCTAGCCAGTACACAGTGTACCTTCACACCTGGTCTGAAGAATCTGGCAAAACAGCTCAGTATGTCCAGCCTTTGTCAAGGGACTCATTAATCAACATTTTGGTGTCCCTGTGGCTCTTTCATGGTCCTTTTTAAGGTCTGCCTGTCCATGAAGCTGTGAGGCTCCCCACTGAGCACAGTGCTATATTGAAAGCTAGAATTCCAAGGAGGCTAATGATAGTGGAATGGGCAACCATCCAATCTTCTCACTGAGGCTGTTTGGAAACTAGTCTTCTTTGTAAAAATTTATCAGAGGTGTGGCTAAATGAATGGGATGGCGTCTAGTAAGCAAGGGAAAGAAATTGGCATTGGATGAACCCCTACTCTGTCACTGTGTTGGGACATTTGAAACACATTATCAGGTGAAATCTTCACAATTCTCCCTAGTTGGTCATTAATTCTTGTTAAAAGGGAGGTAACTGAAATTAAATAGGAGGTGTGCCATTAATATTAATTGTCAATTTGACTAGAAATTCCTGAAGAAGTGACTGGATTGTAAGGACACTAACCTCATTAACAGATTAACCCATTGATGAGTTCACAGCTCAGTGGACTATTAGGAAGTTGGTTTAGTTAGAGGAAGTGGGTCACGGGGATGTGATCTTGGGAACTATATCTGATCTCTCACCCCTTCCTATCTGGCTCGTCCCCTGTTCTCTGCTTCTAGCTGCCACAAAGTGAGCAGCTTTCCTCTGACATACCTTCTACCATGATGTTTTTGCCTTAGAGCCAGCTGATCATGAACTGAACCCTCTGAAACTGTGAATCAAAATAAATTTCGCCCCATTTAAGTTGTGTAGATCAGATATTTTGTCCCAGAAATGAGAAAAGTGACTAATATAGGAGCTAACTGAAAGGGTTGAATGACCTGCTCAGTCACATGGCTGCCTAGTTGTGAATTCAAGATGTGAATTCAGCTCTTCACTACTCTAGAGAGCATTCCATCCCCACTGGAGGTCTTTTCCAATTTGAGAAGTCTGACTACCAGGCTTCCATCCTATACTATTCCTAAATTAGTGATAGAATTGCATTCTTCCAAGTAGTCTGACTTTTATTTGGGTGTGAATAGAAGCCATTGCATGGCTGAGGAATATTCTGCCGTAGTTACCTTCCTGCCATGTGCTGAAGACCTTGGAGAAGTGAGAAGACAAATCCAGGCCATTGCTGTTGTCCTGATGAGATAAAATGTTGACTTAGTCTAGAGTAAGGGCAGTGGTAATGAAGAAACTTACAGTACATGACAGTGTGGCAGCTAGCTTGAGAATAGTTTGGCAAAAATGTCAATATAATGTGTAAAGAATGTAACCATCTCTTGTTAATCAAGGGGATCAAACTACTTATTGCCACAGGTCATGTTAGTGAAATAATATTAAATATAGCAAGTAATGTTTATGTGTTCAATGTTTTACAGACATTGGCTCATTAATCTTATATTAGCATATAAGGTGGACACTATTATTATGTCCATATTACAAATCAACAAACTGAGTGATAATCAGATTAGGTAACTTGCTCAAGGACAATAATATTAGTAAGTGAGTTCAGTGATTTAAAACCCAAGGCTGTCTGATTCTTTGACATAACCATTAGGGGCTTAGAGGCAGCTTTTGAGTTATTTTCTCCTCTGTATATGTTTAGTACCACTCATAAAAATTCTCCATGCCCCATTCTTTACATATAAGCATGGTTTTGACCTTTTTTTGTAGACCTGGCTTTTTACATTTATTTTACCCACTTTATAGATTGGAAAACTAAAGGGCAGGTAGGTTATATAATTTACCCAAGGTTAAAAAAAAATAACCTATAGTGTCTAGCAGGTTTTAAATTAACTACTGCACAACCCTATCTCCTGTCAAGCAGTTTGCTCTTCAAGACAGCCTGGATCTTGCTCATTCTGCACAAAGGTTATCTGAATGATGCAAGGGTCCCAGTAGCTACTGCCGATCCACACTCTGGGACCAAATGGTGGCAAACATATTGGGTTTGGCAGATTATTTTAGCCAGTTGCAAAGTTACTAAATGAAAAGTTCAGCTACAACAAAGCCATGGACAGAGATGGCCATAATACCCTGAACAAAATCTGGCTCCTTCTGGTTCTCTTTTATCATAGTTCAAAGTCAGGTCCTCAGAATTGTTATCCCTGAGCATTAGCGAAAGTAGGGCTCCCTCCCTCATAACACCCCTTCATTGATTCATCCTTCAACTTCACATGTGTAATTCTAGAACAGTATCACTTATTTATCATCTATGTATTTATAGTCCATCTATGCCCACTAGAATATAAACTACACATCCCTAGTACCTGGAATGTCTGGCACATAGTAGGCATTCAGTAAATATTTGATGAATGAATGGTTGAATAATAATGGTTGGTTAACTTGATTTCAATTTGTGGTGGCATCTGGAGAAAACTCTACAAGCTCTAGGCAAATGCAAAAGTTTCTCCTCAATTGAAGCCTGTAGGAAAATAGAAAAAGGAGCTAATAGTCAAACTGATAGGATACTACTAGAAAATGCAGGAAGACCAGACCTAGATTCCTTTTTCAGAGCTCCCTTGTAGGCATGGTTGCTGTCCCTCTATTCCTGTGGAAGGTGGCAGAACACATTCACAGCATTTAACTAAGCAACTGAAAACTCAAGAGAGAAGTTCCCACTACGGTGGAAGCTAAAAAGAAGGGCAGTGATGGAAAGGTCCCTGAGAGAGGGCAATGACTAGAAGTTGTATTCCAGAGCCAAGTTGCTTGGACAGGGACAGCAAGTGTAGCCCTGGGAGCCCAGAGGAGAAGTGCCATGCCCCTCACCTCCCAGTTCATTGTTCTCACCAGCTCAGAACCAGAGGCTCCCCAAAGAGCCATGCTTGTCGTCTGCTTTCAGTTTGGGCAGCAGCAGGAAAAATGTCATGTGTGGCTAGTTTGTTTCAGGGATCTGTGTCCTACTGGGAATTAGTTCTGTTTCTTTTTGAAATTAAAATAAACAAACAAAGAGACAAAACAGAGGCTCTCTGATGCAGATGAGAGAGTCATCCATTGCTCAGTTCTGTCTTCCTAGAAAGAAGATAAACCAAACATAATTCCCCCCACCCCTCCGCCTTTTTTGGGTACATTTTTGCAGGCTGGCTTTTCTCAGCTGTCTTTTGAATACTTCAAGCAGAACACCCCTAGTCTTGTTAATGACTTCAAAGATACCGGGTCCACTGTGCAGCAAGTGATAAAAATGTACACAGCATGTGTTGGATAAATTAATAAACTCTCCAGAGCCTCCGAGTCCTCGGGCCCAGCAGCACCGTAATGAAATGTTATTCTGAAGTGGAGGAGGTGGGAAGGAGAAGGGAAGCAGTATTTAATATATGCAAATTAACTAGTATGCAAATTACCACTAAGTTAAAAATAACGGACTGCGCAAGGAGCCCATTTTTTAAGCAGCTTGTTTATTCATTAACCTAATTTCCATTATCAATCCTTCTGTTTTCTTCTTTATTAAGTACTCGCATTTGGGGAAGTTTGTTTCCTACAAATTGTTTTGCTCTAAAACCCATAACACTGGTTAGAACAATCACCATACATTAGCTTTTCTCCACCTCATTCTTGATTTTGCCACTGGCTGGCATTTTCTTTCTTCTTTTTCCTTTCATTTGGATGTTTTCTCTGTCATTTTCACTTGCCTTGTTTCTCTGGCCCCTTTTGTTGCATTGATGAAGCAAGCTCCTGCACAGCGTGGGCAAGGGTGAAGTGAAGTTGCCTGTTGTATGTGGTCTTATTCCAGAGACCTCTTCTCCCGGACACCCACTGCATAGGGTGGACTCTCGGATGCAAAAGGCACCAGCATCCGGCTCCTCATCACCTCAGAGTGTGGACCATCATCAGCCCCCAGCCAGCAACAGAACAGTCAGGAGGACAATGCACACCTAACATGGGCCTGTATATGGTGCTTTCTGCCTAAGACAGACCTTACATGATGTTAAGACAAATTGGCAGCCCAAATCTTCCTCTTTTGTCTCAAGAAGCATCTGCCTTGCTATGTGCAAGCTCTGGTGCCCCCCAGAGGCTGAGAACTGTGCATAGACCTGGGATGTCCTGGGGAAAGCAGGAGGCAGGGGGAGGACAGACACACAAAGACCCTCTGGTTGCAGCATGCATGGAGGGGATGTCAGGAAAGAGGGGATACACAGGAGCACTTGGAGGGGGGCTTAGGGGTATAGGCTCAGCCGAGGCTGCACTTGAGCTTGCAAGACTTGTTTTTAACAGTTGTCATTTTGGTCACAGTTTTTAATCACATAATTGTTATAAAACATCAAAATCATTTTTTTACTAAGTGGTTCTCTGAACACAGTGCTTAACTATAACCTGGCAAAGCTGTTGGTGTAGACCCTGCCCCTGTGAAATATGTGTCTTAAAGGGACAAACACCTGCACTGACGTTTAGGATCTCCCTGTGTCCTTAGGGAAGCTCTGGCCACGTCACACAGTGGAGAATCCTAAAGCCAGCTGCACCAGTAGTTGCACTACACAGCAGACTATATTGTAAGTGATTTCAATGTGAACACAAATTTCTGGAGCAAATAATTCTAATTCCCACTATTCCTGAGCTCCTGCTGCTGCTGTAACTCTCCCAGGAGATACACTATACCAAAGCGGAAACCACATTTTTCAGGTCTTAGCTCAGGGCCACAGCTTTGTCATGCCTCTGATAAAGTACCTATTACTCAAGGGCAATGATGGCAAAAGTGAAAGGTCACACTTAGGCAGCTGTGTGGGATCATCCACAGACAGAAGGTGCCTGGGGAATACATTTGCAGCCTAGACTGAAATCTCCCATTCCTCTTAGGGCCAACAATGGTGTCAAAAGGCCAAAGACCTTAAAAAGACAATGGCACTAGAAGTAGCCCTGACACTAAACTCAAAATGGGAGCTACAAAAATAAATCGCTATCATTTAAGCCCTGTACTTTTTTTATACATACCATTTTTGCAATATTTCCATAGAATGAGGAAATAAATCACCCTGCTCTTGACATTTTTAATAACTTTAAGAATGTGGTTAGGGTAATACTTAACTTTATTGACATATTGTATGGTTCATCCATCTCAACAAACCCCAATGAAACTTCAATGAATATTAACTGGGAACCATAATGTACTAGGCCCTGTCTGAAAAATCCCCCAACAGTCCCTGTGTGGGCTCCCCCTGCCAACCCTGCAGGAGCTGTAACTCACTGGCTTGATTCCTGTCTGTGGAAATCAATAGTGCAGGGGGTAAAACTCGATGGAGTTTGGGTCAGGAAGCATTCAGATTCCAGCTGGAGATTTGGTTCACTGGGTTTGGGACTCTGGCTATTTGTGAGTGTTCTCAGGTTCAGGAGCCTCCCTTGAGCAGTAGACATAGACGTGACAAGTGGAAAGAAGAGGGGACCTAACACCATTCAACAACCGTGCCACCGAGAGAATCGATGCAGTCATTTTAAGTCATGTTGGGGCACGATCCTGCCTGGTCTCTAGCTTCACATAACAGGTAACAGAGCCACAGAGTGGGACCTTAGAATCCCCAAAATCACATCACTGTTTAGTAGCAGAACAAGGAGAAAAACCTAAGCTTGAGTTTTAAGCCAATCCCTTTTTGCAATGGCAAATAATAATGGTGTTGTATTTTATATAGGGATGGGGAATAAAAAGAAATCGAGTTAGATAACCTAAGGACTGATAGTCAAAATA
This sequence comes from Heterocephalus glaber, assembly GCF_000247695.1. The sequence goes on from NW_004624730.1 coordinate 11,860,417, forward strand.
TTTCACCACTTCTCAAACACCACCTCTGGGCTAGATGCACTCTTCAGCACCTTGGATTCTCTACGACACAAGATTTCCCTCTCACTTCTAGAACCTCTTTGAGATATTGCATTTGGGAGAATGCTCTGAGCCTCCCTCCCCTTTCTCTTAGCTATTCTTAATCACTCTTTGGGTCTCTGAACATCACTACCTCCACAAAGCTCCTGATGCCTCTAGTCTGGCTGGGTACCCAGCTGTATATGTGCAAAGTCCCCAGTCCCATCCCATGTCCTCCATCACAGCTCCTGCCACATTTCATAGTAACTGACTTTTATTCATCTGCCTTCTCCAATCTTCTCTGAACCCCTTGAATGTAGGAACTATATCTCTCTTGTTCACTCAAGATTGTCTCTGTAGACCCTAAAGTTAATAACTCTAAGAATGTGGTTAAGGTAACACTCAAACTTTATTGATATAGTATACAGTGCATCCATCTCATCAAGCCTCAGTTAAATCTCAGTGACCATTAGATGAGGTTGCAGAATGTCCCAAGCAGTAGTGCCTGGAATAGAGTATATGCTCAATAAACGTTTTAGAATCTATAAATGAAGAGTGGACTATACAGCCTTATCATGGAGAAAATGTCACTATCCATTCCTGGCCCAGAGGGATCCAATTTCTCCCTCCTCTTGAAGACATGCCTGGCCTCTAATTGAGCATTCCAGAGTGATACTTACGCTGCCTGAGAAAACATATGATAGGCTCTGTGAAGATAAGAGAAAGGTACACACATTTGAATACAGTCCTTCTGATTTATGGGTGTATACCTTACACTCAGGAAGCATATCTTTGTTCAGCAAAAGCCAAGGTAACAAGCAAATATTAAACAGAGAAAGCATTTGGCAGTAAACCTTACAGAAATGGTTTAATGTATCTGCTACATAAAGAATTCATATAAATTGATTTCTTTTAAATCAAGACCTCAGTAGATAAGTAAGCAAAGGACATGAGCAGAAAAATTCATATAAGGAAAGTATTAACTTGCAAATAAAAATGCATAAAAATATCCAACCTTCCAAGAAAAACAACTGTGTGGTCTAGGACCTGTGTTCAGCAGTGACAAAAGGTCAGTTGCCACCTTTCCTACATCTCATGCACTCAGAACAGGACTTGCTATTGCTGCTGTATTTCAATGTGTCATGTGAGATATTGTTTACATAGGAGCCTCCAGATGCCTAATAGGCTAGGAGAGATGCAGACAGCAACACAGTGACCAGTGCAAGGATGTGAAATCTGACCTGGCAGCCATTGGAGAGGATGGAAGCTGAACAAGAAGGGTGCAGTGACACAGAACAGGCTTTGCTTATTATAAGAGGCCACCTAATGTGGCTAGAACAGTGTCTGGCACATGATAAATGCCGGAAAACTGTAGAACTGAAAATACAACACTGCAAATATAGGAGGAGTCAAAAAAGAAATAAATGAATGTTTAGAAAGAAGGTAATCTAATTAAATAGGACACATGTCAAGAGGCTTTAGGACTTGCTGTCAACTTCAGTTTTTATGTCCTCTACCAGCAACTGCCACACTGGGTTCCCACTAGTGACCCCACCGGAAAGGAAATGAAATCCATTAATGCTTCATGTTAGCATGCTTCACAGGTACCTGGGAAGTTCAGGGGTGGTTCTGAGAAACAAAAAAATAACAAAAATATAATTTAGTCTATTAAACTTGTACAAATTAAGAAATAAAAATAATACAAAGTTCGGCAAGCTTGATGCAAGATAAATATAAACACATCTGTTAAAAGCAATATTTATCAAGCACCATATATTAGGTAGTTATTGTGGCAATCATACTGTATAACAAATAACTTCTAGAATCAAATGGAGTGGAATGTACAGGTACAAATTCCTTATGATGAGTGTGAGCATTATGTATACCTAAAATGTACCAATAAATATTTTCCTATAAAAAAATCAAATAGAGGCCTCCAGAAGTACAAGGTGGAAGCTGTATTAGTGTGCCATGACTGTCAGGGGAGCATTGAGTTCCCATAGATATGCCTCATCCTGCTGAGCCCTACCTATTTGAAAAAATCACCCTGTTTTTGAGGTCCAGTGATTCATTTGGACCTCATGTAAGGAGGGCCTGTGTTGAAACACTAAAGTTGCTGGAAGATAAGTTAGGTAGAACTCTGGAAGAGATTAGCATAGGAAAAGACTTCATGAACAAAACTTCAGTAGCATGGGAGCTAGCAGAAAGAATCAACAACTGGGATCTCATCTTATTGAAAAGCTTCTGTACTGCAAGAGAAACCACCAACAGAGCTAAGAGACAACCTACAATGTGGGAAAAAAAATTTAGCAGCTGTACCTCAGACAAAGGATTATGATCTAGAATATATAAAGAATTGAAAGAAATCAGACCCCCCCAAATTCAAAGACCCAATACAAAATTGGGCATCTGAAATGAACAAACATTTCTCAAAGAATTAAAAGCAGCAAACAAATATATGAAAAAATGTTCAACATCACTCATCATCCCAGAGATGCAGATGAAAACAACACTGAGATTCCATCTCACCCCACAAAGAATGGCTGCTATCAAGAAATCAACCAATAACAATTGCTGGCGGGGGTGTGGGGAGAAAGGAACCCTTCTCCATTGCTGGTGGGAGTGCAGACTGGTGCGACCACTGTGGAAATCAGTATGGAGATTCTTCAAAGAACTAGGACTAGAGGTACCGTTTGACCCAGCTATCGCCCTCCTTGGTGTCTTCCCAAGAGAATAAAAGAATCGTACCACAGCAATATATGTGCACCCATGTTTATAGCAGCACAGTTTGTAATAGCTAAAGCTTGGAAGCAGTCCAAGTGCCCATCAACTGGAAACTGGATAAAGAAGATGTGGTGTTTCATTTTTTTAAAAAAATTCTTTCATTGGTACATTGTAGGTATACAACACAATTACATTTCTCATTGGGAATTGTACCTTTACATAATGCATCTTGGTTCTTATTTTTTCCCCATTCCTAGCCCTCCCTTCACCCCCTCCACCCTTCCCTATTTACAAAGACTTTGTTTCCATTTTTTCCATTTCTCAGCATTTTTCCTTTCCCTTCTTTCCTTTCCTCTGCCCCTCCCACTACCCCTACCCCTTTGGACCTTTTCTTCCTATTTTACATTATCGATTATTCATTCTAATCATTGGTACATTTTAGGTCTACAATATAATGACATTCATCATTGGAAATTTGCACCTTTACATAGTCTCTCTTGGTTCTTATTTTTTGCCCTTGCCCAGGCCTCCCCCTTCAACCCCTCCAGTCCTCCCTATTTACAAAGATTTTGTTCCTATTTTTCCATTTTCTCATATTAATCTCATTCCCTTCTATCCTTTCCCCTAGCCCTCCCACTTCCTTCCCCTTTTCCCCTTTTCTTCCTATTTCACATTACCTATTATACATTCAGTCCTTATTTACACTTTCAGTTTCTCACACCAGAGAAACTATTCGGTATTTACACATGTGTGTCCTATTTATTTCACTTAAGAGCATTGCCTCAATGTGCATCCACTTAGCTATAAATGTCTCTAATTTCTCATTTTTTATGGCTGAGTAGTACTCCATTTTATAAAAAAAACCCACAATGAATAACTAGAGTCATTTATAGCTAAATGGATGCATATAGAGGCCATACTCTTAAGTGAAATAAACAGGACACACATGTGTAAATACCGAATAGTTTCACTAGTGTGAGAAACTGATAGTATAAACAAGGGTTAAAATGATTAAAATGAATATTGGATAATTTGAAATAGGAAAAAAGGTCCAAAGAGGAAGGGGTGAAGAGAGGGGAAGGGGAAGGAGAAAGGAAAGGTAGGAAAGGAAGAACTATGAGAAAAGAAAAAAAATGGAAATGATGTCTGTGTAAATAGGAAAGGGTGGAGGGGATGAAGGGTGCACAGGTAATGGGGAAAAAAATAAGAACCAAGATGCATCATGTACAGGTACAAAGACCCAATCATAAATGAAAATGAATGGTATACCTAAAATGTACCAATAAAAGAACTTAGAGAAAAAAAAAAAGGAGGGCCTGTGAAGAGATCTACAAGGAGTGACATACAAGTGTAGATGCCTTGGCAAAGTAGAAAACAGAGTAGAATGAGATCCAGAGCCAAAGCATTAAGCAGAGGCAGCCCAACCAGTGAGCTCCAACCCCTAGCTCAAAGGGTAATGCACAGAGTTCAACTGGCTTCTCATAATTGCACATTAAAATCTCATCAAGAGGAACTTGGTGGGGTGATAGAAATGTTCTATAACTTGAATGAGTTTAAGCAGGTAAGCACTTCTGTCAAAACTCATTAAAATGGTCAATTAAAATATGTGCATTTTATTATATGTAGCTTACTCCTCATTAAAGTTGAGTTTAAAATGAATATGGTTGAAAATCATCTTACAATTTGAATATTTATTTTATCTGGAATGAGGTTGGAAAAATTAAGTTGCATCAAAAACGTATGTATAATTAGTTCTTCCACATCTGGCTAAGATGGAATAATAGGGACTGGATTTGGGCATCTGGTCCAAAATAAACAAAAAAAAACAAGTAAAAATATATGAAGGAAAATTTTTTAAACATTGGCTATCACACAAGACAATGGGTATCAGACAATTAACTCTGATATACAAGGAACAAATGAGGGAAGCTTTATGATTTCCCCTGCTTGCTGTATTGAGGATGTTTTCAGACAGCTGTGCCAGAAGGAGGATATGAAGCAGAGTCCAACAAATTTCCTGAGTTTGGGGTACAGAGCTGAAACCATAGGGAGGAGAGGCAGGTAGCATTCATAAGACAGAGAGAAGAGAACATTCAGAAAGAAGCCTGGAAATCTGCAATTTTCCCTGTGCATATTCAATACCAATAAGAACACGCATGTGAGGAAACTACCTAAGTCTAGAAAAAGAACCACCAGGAAGGATTAAAGAAAACAATATTCACAGATCCAGGAAAAGTGTCATTCCAAGACTGGAAACCAGGGCACAAGGCAAGAGTACTCACAAAGTATTTGCCTCAGTCAGGAGCAATAATTACACCTAGACTGTTTGGTCTCACTTGACAAATATGAAAAGCAAGAACCTAAAGGATTAAATCATTTCCAAGTCACTCAAATATATCCCAGAACAAAGCTCAAGAATATTTATAGGAATACCAAATTACCCAGTACCTAATAAGGGAAAATGAACTTAATTCATCAACAGGGCATAATAACTATGAATTTTTTTATGCCAAACAACAGAACTTAACAACACACAAAAGAATACCTGATAGAACTGCAAAGAAAAACAAAAGTCACAGTCTATTCTTTGGAATTTTAATATTCCTCTCCACAATTGAAGGAACAAGGAGAGGGAAAATCTGTAAGGAACATGAAACTTGGACACTATCAATCAACCTGACCTAGTTGGCATTTATAGGATACTCCCCAATTAACAGCAACAGAAAAAATTCTTTCAAGAAAAAATAAAACATTTTATCAAGATAAAATATATTCTGTGACAAAAAAAAAACAGGTCTTAGTAAATTTTAAACAATTAAATTCATACAAATTTCATTTTCTGACCAAAATAGAATTAAGTTATGTCAGTAACAGAAAGATCTCTGAAAAATCACCAAGTACTTAAAAACTAAACAACATATTTTCAAATAATCCATGAGTCAAAGATGAAATTAATACTGTAATTACAGTGTATTTGAAGGTAGAAGTAAATGAAAACACAGCATATCAAAGTTTGTGGGAGCTACTAAAGCTGCACTTAGGGGAAATTTTATAGCATTAAATGCCTTTCCTTAGGAAATAAAAAGTCACAAGTCTCAAATCAGGGATCTCAGCTTCAACCCAGAAAGCCAGAAAAGGCAATGAAATTAAACCAATTGTAAGCAAATAAAAGAAAACAATAATAACAACACTAGGAAATGTCAACAGGAAAGAAAACGAACATAAGATAGAAAAATCAATGAAACTAAAAGGTCTTTGAGAAGACCTAAAAAGCTGTAGCCAGATTAATCAACGAGAGAGAGAGAGAGAGAGAGGATACAAGCTATCAATAACAAGAATAGGAGAGGTGAAATCACCACAAATTTTATACATATTAAAAAATATTATAGAGTATGCAATGAACACACTCATGATAATAAACTTGACAACTCAGATAAAATAGAACATTACTTGTATGACAAAAACTACCAAAGCTCCCTCAGAAAGAAACAACCTGCATAGTTCTATATGTATTAAAGAATTGAATTTGTAATTGAACCATGCAAGAAAGAAACTCCAAGGCCAGATGATTTCACTGGTGAATTCTATCAGATATTTAAGGGGCAAATAATTAAGAATAAAATAAGGTATTAAAACTTCCCAGCTCATTCCATGGAGCCAGCATTCCCCTAATACCAAAGCAGACTTATTTTTTAAAGAAAGACAACTCCATACTAATAGATTTCACAAATGTAGATGTAAATGTTTTTAACAAAATTTTAGCAAATCAAATCCAAAAAGATACAAAAATAATAGTGTATCATGACCAAGCAGTGTCTGTCTCAGGAGGACTTGGCTGGTTTAACATATTAAAAATTGATGCAATTCACCATATTAACAATCCAAAAAGAAAAGTCATGGATATGTCAGTTAATGCAGACAAAATATTTGTCAAAATTAAACCTCTTTTCCTGATTTAAAAAAACTCTCAGCAAACTAGGAATAGAAAGGAACTTCCTGAATATGATAAAGGGCAAAATGAAAAATCTACAACTAATTTCATAATTCTGAAAAACTGAATATATTTTGCTTAAGATTGATGATAAGACAAAAAGATCCAGTCTTGCTACATTTATTAAACTTTTTCCTAAATGTTCTAGTAAGTTCAATAAGACAGGAAGAAGAAATAAAGACATCTATATGGGAAAAAACTACACTTAATCACTGATAGCATGACCATTTCCACAGAATATTCAATAGATTCTACCAAAAAATAAAGCTATTAGAACTAAGTAGTGAGTTTAGAAAAGTTTCAAGATATAAGAACAGTATATAAAAAATCACTTTTACTTTTTTTTTACTTTTACTACTAATAATATATTGATTAGCAACAATTATAAATTGAAATTAAGTTAATGTCACTTAGAATAGGATAAAAATATTAACTACTTAGGGATAAACCTCACAAAAATGTCAAAGACCTATACAGTGAAAACTTAAAATACATTGCTGACATTAAAGATGAGCTAGTTAAATAGAGTGATATATTGTATTAATGGATCAAAACACTCAATATTGTTAAGATGCTAAATCTCCAAAATTGATCTGTATATTCAACATAATCTCAATCAAATCAAAGCAGGCTTTTCTGGAAAAATTAACAGATTAATTATAAAAAATTCATAAAGAAAAGCAGAGGTCCAATAATAGTTAAAACAATGCCAGAAAAGAATGTTAAGGAGAACTAAGCCTACCCAATTTCAAGAATAAAGCTGAATTAGTCATAACCATGCGATATTGGCCTCAAGATAGACAACTGTAGAAAGAGAACACAATCTAGTCCAAAACTAGACCCATACATACATCAAAAACTAAATAATTATCCACAAAGGTGAAAGAGCAACTTGCAACTTGGTGGAGAAAATCACCTTTTCAAAATGACATTCAGATTTCCCAGACAGAGGTGGAGAGTTGGACACACAGATAAGTGAGGCATATAGAACTCCACCCAGCCATGATAAAAAAAAAATCTACACCTAGACATGTAATAGTCAAGATCCCAGAAACCCAACAGAAGAACAAAATTCTACAGGCAGTTAGAGGAAAGAAACAAATCACCTACAAAGGAAAGCTCATCAGAATCATGACAGATTTCTCAACACAAACCCTCAAATCAAGGAGAGCCTGGAGTGAAGTATTTCAAGCCCTAAAAGAAAATAACTTCTAAACTAGACTGTTGTATCCTGCAAAACTCTCTTTCAAAATTGATGGGGAAATTAGATACTTTCAGGACAAAGAACACCTGAGAAATTTCATGAACACCGAACCAGCACTCCAAACAATATTAAGCAATATCCTAGAAAAAGAAAATGAAGGTCACAACTCCATGAGGGCCAACAGAGAGAAGACACCACGCAAGGTAAGGCACTAAAGGGAAAGGGGGAAAAATAAGAAAAAAGCCAACAACAATAAAACATCATGGCAAGAATGAGTCAATATCTCTCAATTATAACTATCAATGCTAATGGCCTCAATTCACCAATCAAAAGAAATAGACTAACAGAATGGATTAAGAAGCAAAACTGCTGGGGATTTACCAATTGAAATTCCAACAATATACTTCACAGAACTAGAGAAAACAACCCAAAATTCATTTGGAAGCAGAAGATACCTAAAATAGCAAAAGCAATTCTAGGCAACAGAGACATGGCAGGGGTTATCACAATCCCCAATGTGAAACTATACTACAAAGCTACTGTGATAAAAACAGCATGGTACTGGCAAAGAAACAGACCTGAAGATCAGTAGAATAGATTAGAAGATGCAGAA
>NW_004624730.1:11869784-11883431 GCF_000247695.1 Heterocephalus glaber
ATCTTCCCCAAAGAATTAAAAGAATCATACCACATTGATATATGTGCACCCATGTTTAGAGTGGCACAGTTTGTAATAGCTAAGGTTTGAAAAAAGCCCAAGTGCCCATCAACTGGAAACTGGAAAAAGAAGATGTGGGTTTTTTTCATAAAATGGAGTACTACTCAGCCAATAAGGAACGAAAAACTAGAGTCATCTATAGCTAAATGGATGATTATCGAGGCCATACTCTTAAGTGAAATAAATAGGACACACATGTGTAAATACCGAATAGTATCTCTAGTGTGAGAAACTGAAAGTGTAAATAAGGATGAAAATTATTAAAATGAATAATTGATAATTTGAAATAGGAAAGGGTCCAAAGGGGTAAGGGTGGCAGAAGGGAAGGAGAAAGGGAAGAAAGGAAAGGAAAAATTATGAGAAAGAAAAAAAAATGGAAACACAGTCTATGTGAATAGGGAAGGGTGGTGGGGGTGAAGGGCACATAGGTAATGGGGGAAAATATGAACTAAGATATATCATGTTCAGGTACAAACACCCAATGATAAATGTAAATGCATTGTACACCTAAAATGTATCAATTAATATATAGATTAAAAAATGACGTTCAAACAATTAAATATCTTCACACACAAAAACACAAACAAAAAAGCACCACATACAAAACTGAATTCACCATAGACCATACATACAAATGTAAAGCCCAAATCTATAGTACTTCTAGAATATAGCGAAGGTTAGACAAAGATTTTGTAGATATGACACCAAAATCTTGATCCAAAAAAGAAAAAAAGAAAAACTTTGTTTCATCAAAATTAAAACTCCATTTTTTGAAGGATACTGCTAAAAGAATAAAAAGATAAATTACAGACTGGGAAAAAAATATTTGCAAGGGCCGGGAATTTAGCTCAGTCGTTTTGCCACCTGCTGTGCAAACTCAAGGACCCGAGTTCAATCCCCGCTACCAAAAAAAAAAAAAAAATTTTGCAAAGTATATATTTGATAAAGAACTTGTATCCAGCATACAGATGTTCTTAACTCATGATGAGGGTAAAGACCTATTATAAATTGAAAATATCCTAAATTGAAAATGCATTTAATATATTTAACCTCCAGAACATCACAGGTAGCACCATGGTACACTATAAATATTCTTGTCATCTCATGGCTGACAAGGAGCTGCGGCTCACTGCTGCAGCATAAGGAAAGAATATCACAGTGGCTACCCTATATTGCTAGTATAGAAAAAATCAAAGTTCAATGTATGATATCTAATGACGACATACTGAACTCACAGCATCGTAAAGTTGAAAAATTGTTATTGGAATTATCATAAGTCAGGGACCATCTGTTTTAAGAACTCTCAAAACTCAGTAAGAGAAAACAACCCAATGTTTTCACATGGGCAAAAGTTTTGAAAAGACATCGACAAAGAAGATACAAAGAAAGACAGCTCCTGACAAGATGTTCAATATAATTTGTCTTTAAAGAAATGTGTATCTAAAGTACAATGAGATACAGGTTGAGTATCCCTTATACAAAATGCTTTAGATCAGAAGTGTTTCAGATTTTAGATATTCTTTTTTTTATTTTAGAATATTTACATAAGTATGATATATTAAGAATGAGAACCAACACACATGAAATTCATTTATATTTCACATATGCTTTATATACATACCCTGAAGGTAATTTTATACAATATTTTAGTGTACTTGTGTTTTATCTACAACCCATCACCTGTAATTTTCCACTTGTAGTGTTAAGTAGATGCACAGAAGTTTTGGAAACACTTCATATTTTGTATTTTCATATTAGCTATGCTCAACCCACACTTCTACTTAAAATATCTACAGTCCACTGCTAAAGTTAGAAACACTGACCTTATGAAGTACTGATAAGGATGGGAAGCCAATGAATTCTCATGCATGACGGCTGAAAATATAATGTGGTATAACCACTTTAGAAAATATTTGGGGATTTCAAAAATCAAAAATATACTTACTCCACTATCCAGAGCCATTCTTTTATGTATTTGCCAATGAAAAATAGAATCACATGTCTACACAAAAACTTGTGAACAAATGTTCCTAACAATTTTATTTGTAAAAGTCTCAAATTGGAAACAACTCAAATGTTCATCAACAGGTAAATGAATAAGAAAATTATAATCCAACCATACAGTAATATTCAACAATCATAAGAAATGAACTACTGGTGAAACAGCATTGATAGGTTTCACAATAATTATATTGAGTAAGAGAAGCAAGACAAAAAGAATATATGATGTATGGTTGGTTCTATTTATGTGAATTTTAAAAAATATAGACTACTGTGTAATGATATAAAGAATATCAGTGGTTATCTGCACAGCATGGAATCATGTGAGGGTGGGTGGAGGAACAACTACTACATCCTTTTGGGAAAACATTTGCTGGTGATAAATATGTTCACTTTAATGTGGTGATAGTTTTACAGAAGTATGCATACATCAAACTTATCAAATTATACATGTTAAAATGTGCAATTTGTTGTACATCAATTATACCCTAATAAAGCTATTAAAAACGCAAACAAAAGTTATAAAAATGCAAGAAACTTGGAACAATTTAAAGAGACAGTATACTTTTAGTTTATATTATTTTATATTATGTTGGTGGGTTGAGGAGCTTTTAAAATGATATTATTGTAGAAGAGTGAGGTAATCATAGAAATTTTCAGAGAGTAGGAAGAAAAAGAGCCTCAAACTAGGTGGGAGAGAAGAAGGGATTGGGGAAATAAATGTAGTCAGGCTCCTTGCAATAAAACCTGAAATAAACATAGGCAGGTTCCATGTGGTAAAATCTAATTCCTCAGTTTCATAAGGAACTGACAAAAAGTATCATCTGATGGATGCTCATAGAAAGGGAGAAGATCAACAAAGTCCTTGCCATCACTTCTCAAAGCCTAGGAAGAGACCTCATTTGTGATATTGATGGAAAAAAGCTAGCAGTAGTTTAGTGAACCCTGGAAGCTTTTGTAATTCAGACTTTCCTAAAGTCACAGAAACTCTAGGAGCAACAAAGCTTTTTCTGGGTGCTGTGATCAGTTGTCTACAAGTGATTTTGATTGTAACCTCCTATAATTAAAAAAAAATCTGCTTTTGTGCATTCTGAATAGGGGCCTTGCTTGTAGTTTATGTACATATGCTGCTATTTCAGTATATTATGTTGATTGTAGGACATACATGTGTAAATACTGAATAGTTTCTCTAGTGTGAGAAACTGAAAGTGTAAATAAGGATTAAAATGATTAAAATGAATAATTGATAATTTAAAATAGGAAGAAAAGGTCCAAAGGGGTAAGGGTGGTGGAAGGAGAAGGGGAAAGGAAAGAAGGGAAAGGAAAAATGATGAGAATAGAAAAAAATGGAAATGAAGTCTATGTAAATAGGGAAGGGTGGAGCAAGTGAGGGGCACACAGGTAATGGGGGAAAAAATAAGAACCAAGATACATCATGTACTGGTACAAGCATCCAATGATACATGTAAATGTATTGCATACCTAAAATGTACCAATAAAAGAATTTAAGGAAAAAAATTAGAAACTGTAAAAGTATAATATAAAAATAAAGAAAAGTCAGTTACAACATTTGTTCTCATATTTGAGATCACCTTGAATATTGAGTGACCACACTCTACCTTCAGAATCACAGATTTAGAAAAACCTTCTAATGAAGCGTAGTGGACAGGAAGGAGTCAGACTCAGACCTGGTAAGATTGTAACAATGTTAATAAAAATGTAAATACTTGAGATAGCCAGACATTAGAAACAACTGGCCAAATTTATACTCGCTGACAGATTATCAAGCAACCATCTAAAATGAAGTTTCCAAACAATATTCCCCACCACGTAAAAATGTTCATGATATGAGAGTACATGAGAAAAAAATCAGTGTATAATTCTCCAAGTGATTTGAATTTGATAAAAAATAATATTAATGTATCATAAGAAAACCAGGGAAGGAATATAGGGAGATAAGGCTAACTTATGGATGATTTAACATTTCTATATTATCCTTTCTATATTTTCCAAATGCTCCACAATGAGCCTTTTCCTCTGTATAATGATAAAAATACAATCATTTTGTTAAGAAAGCATTATATAAATAACTCCGTCAGGCAGTAAAGAACAGCAACACTGAGGAAGCACCAACAAACATAGTGAGAGGTCAGGATGGTTATAAATAAGAAATTTAAACTAAAAAATCAAAATTCTGAGCACCAAACAAGGGATTCTGGGTCCTCAGCATTGGTTGAAGCCAGGGGCCTACCAGGATTTGGGATATCCACCACCTCAACCCCTCCACGGTTTCCATCTTGTGCCTGCTGCTTCTCCAGCAGGAACTGTGCAAGGCTCCAAGGACACAAAAGTGACTCAGGTACAGAACCCACCCCAGAGTTTCTCAGTCACTTGTCAGCTGTGTAATCAGAAACAAAAAGCAAAAATATTTCCTTTCCTCATATAAAGCAGCCTGTATGTTTCTCTGTAAAACAGGATGGTTGAGAGATGTTCAGCCACTGCAACCCAAAAAGATACAAGTAAAGATTCTGAGAAGGAAAAATAAAATAGGAATATCATAAAGGCTGAAAAGTGAGTCTTAATCTAAGAGAAGAAAGAATCCTGAGCTGCAAAACTAAGAATATTGACAATCCATGTGGCAAAGACTTAACCAAATTCCTAAACCCTGTGACCAGAGAATATCCTGTGCAATGTGATCCAGTTTTAGTTCCAGACATAAAAGGAAGCCATTTCTCTTGCAGTGAGTAATAAATGGATTGAAACTTATTGGAATTCATCACCCCCTTGAGGTGATGCTGAAAGGAAATATAAATGCCTTCCGAAATGGTTTGGACAAATTTATGAATGACAGATTTGTAAATGATCTCTCTTGCACACTACCTCTTATTCACTATCTCTGAAGGCGATATGGTCTTTAGAGACTGAGACAGTGTTTGCTCCAATACAGGGTAGCTTCCCAGATTTCCCTATTGGCCAGCCAGGTCAAGGGCCCCATTCGGTGCTCTCTTGGGCAGCCTGTGTTTAGCTGGTGATAGCTCTGCCCACACTGCTACAATTCCTAACTGTCACGGCTGTAGCCCAGTTAGATAATGATATCAACATAAACAAGACTGTACTGAGTACATGCTCAGTAAACATTAGTTGAAAGAAATGTGGATTCTACCTGGCCTGGTTAGCAAGAGCAGCCCAGAGGGTGTGTCAAGCACTGAATGTAAGCAAGGCCAAACACTGAGCTTTTTATACTGGTAAGAATGTTGATTAGTCTCTGGTCTTCTTTCTCCACTGCCCATATCCCCCAAACCATATATTCCCAGAGCAGAAAATCCAGTAGAATGGCAGAATGCATCGGCCGTTTAGTATATCTTCTCAGAGGTCACCACCAATTAAAATTGTGTAAGAACAGTTCATCCTTAAAGACCCTGACTCATGTCTAGAGAATTCTTCCATGCCCTCCTCTCATCATCCTCCTGATTTTCTCACCAGTCAGCTCTGTGGTGCACTGCTGTGAGTTTCTGAGCTTTCATCTGCAAATCAATTCCCTAGGATATTAATGATAAAGTACATTGAGTTCCATTATATCAAGGATATAGTCTGCTATATCACCTCTAGAACCATGTTAATTAATATTAATCTTATCAGTAAGGGTGCCATTGTTTTTTAGGTTGAGTATGTAGGGATTTTAATTCAGTTTACTAGTAATGGTCAGCATTCATGCTAATCCTGTAAACATTACTTTTATAAATGCAGTGCAGTACTAATTTTTAATGCAAATAAATAAGCAGAGTAAGCAATTCAGAAACATAGCTTGCCCCAGTAGAGTATTTACTAATCTCCTGTCTTTGGTTTGGGGAAACACTTTATTTTCTTTTTCATTTTATTTTACTGGTACATGTTTGTGATACATAAAGTTTACATTCACCTTAGGGAAGAGGTACATATACTTCACACATCTTGATTCTTTTTTATTCCCCTTGCCCTCCCTACTCATCTCTTCCCTCCATTTCTACATCCCTTTTCCCTACAATAATTTTCTTCATCATCATCATTGTTATTATTATTATTAGTTCAGGTTTATGACATATAATGTTTACATTCATTTTGGGTATTTGGTACATGTACATGACACAACTTAGACTTAAGATGAAAAATACTTTATTTTCCACTAAATTGCAAGAGTCACTTAGGGCCCAGTTTCCTCATCCCTGGTATTTCTTGAGTAGATATGGCAGGACAGAAAGATAAATTAAATGTAGAACTCCTAACATCATGCAATTGTTCAAGTCAGAAAAAAATTACAGTTTACTTCTCACATCCCTTTGTTTTATAGGTAGGAAACATAGACACAACTAGGGGACATCTGGCCAGTTTTAGCAGCATAAAATCCAGAAATGGCATCCTGCTTTAGGTTCTCAGAAATATAAAGGAATAATCACAGTGACAAAGAGCCCTATTTCTGAGTTGGTGATTATTTATTAGATGCCAGTGATCCAGCGGGATATGTCATATGTCAGATTCTCTTGGTCAATGTCATTTGAAATATTTCTTCATATAAATCCTATGAGTGTACAATGTCAGATATTTACTCCGACTTGGGGCTCCCAACATATAGTCATTAGAATTGTACAAAACTTGGAAAGGTAAAAATTAAAAGAAAGAAAGAAGGGAGATAGGGAGGGGAAGGAGGGAGGGAGGGAGAAGAGGAAGGAGGAAGGGTAAGAAGAGAGAGAAGAAAGAAGAAGAAAGGAAAGGAAGGAGAAAGGGAGGGAGGGAAGGAGGGAGTCCTGCAGGGGGTCCCAGTAGCTCAGACCAAGTCTCTGACCAGGATTAGAATCTAAGGTACGGTGAGCTCAACCCTGGAAGTGTTCTAGACGTTCAGGTTCTCCAGAAGAAGGAAATGACATAGAAAACCGCAGAAGGAAGTTTGTGTTCATGATTATCAATATAGAGGCCATGGGATCTGATGCTTCTCGAAAAATAAGGTGGGAGAACATACCAGAGTCACAATCACTCTCTCAGCAGTTCTGTATGTGGCACTGCTCAACAACTTTCAAAATACTAAATTGATATGATGGTTATGAGGGCTGTGATGGGAGAAAAAAGAGTTATGGAAGGCAGATTTAAAATAACAGACTGGATTATCATTGATCAGACTAAAAGACTAGAAAAAATGGGCTTAAAGTGGTGGCTTTCCCACATGCTCACCCTTCTACCCCCCCAACCATGCTACCTGTGCCTTATGAGGATTGGGTTATCCTGCTGCAGCTGGGAGAGGTGGCAGAGGAGAAACCATGCTGCTATGATGAGGACCTGATTCTCAAAGAACCTCTCTTCTCTATTAAGTTAGGTGAGGAAAGGGAAAATTAGTGGGAAAAAAGCTCTTCCTTGCAGTCAGGCAAACAATTTCATCAATGAAGCCTCATATGATACACTTAGCAGAAACTCTGCCCATACTGCTCAAAAGACAGGGCCATATAATGTTCACTAGTTAATGTTTGTGGATCTGATTTGTTATCCTCTTGTCCCCTGGAGAACAACAGCTCCAAGTAGGGCTGAGTGTCTGTTGGCTTAGGATTGCAGCCTGCTGAGGGATGATGGGAAGAGGCCAATGACTAGACAATGTGGGTCTAAGCCAGAGCCTCTGTCCTCCAACGTCTTGGACCAGAAAAGGCTTTGGGTTTGTGATACTTAGAGAAATAACAATCCTTTAAATAAAGGGGAAAAACCACAATTTGTTTATAATTGCCTATTTAAATACAGTCTATTCAGACTCTCTTTGCACATTTTTTCATTGTACACTGTATTTAATTTGGGTGGGGGGTGTTTTGGTAATGGAGTATCCCTGCTTTACCAACTGAGACAAACTGTCAGTTTTTGAAAGGTGTGAAATCTCTGTGTTCTTGCTGGTTTGCAGAAATCGCTAAGACCTCAAGAACAGAAAAGTCCACAGTAGAACCAAGGCAGCTCTTATGTAACACACCATTTCAGGCAGACATAAACAGCTCAGCTTTGTCAGAAAAGGAATTTAAGGAGGAAGTAAAAGAGGTAAAACTCATTGAGTCCAACTTTTGTCATATGGGACACTGTCACATTTTTCTGGAAAAAAATGGAAGGAAAAAAATGTCACAAGCCCTGGGGTTTGACTATGGAAGGAGGAAAAGGGAGAGATTATGACTATGATCAAGTAACCAAGAAATATGTGATTTCCAGTCTCTGTCAGTGATTTGAATTGCAAGAATATGAAGACCCTTAGTAGATGGCCTTCTGCTTCTAGGACACTTCAGTAGGTATCTGGATATGAGAACATGGGCCAAGGGCGTGATTGTGGGTTTGAGAGAGATGCTCTAAGAAAGTGATAGGAAGATAAGGATAAATTGAATCCAGGTACAGACTTAGCAAGGAGTGGGAGCCACTATAATCCCATTATAATAGAGCTGGGGCAGTCCCTTAAGGAGTCCTCTCTAGTCACTAAACTCTGCCTTCCTGGAAAGCTACAATCTTGTTAACCCTTGCCTCACCACTCACCACACACACACTCCAGCACCTCTCATCGAAATTTTGTTTTCACCCAGGAACCCTGCTTGCTCTGGGCTGCACCCAAAGTGTCTAGTCTACTAATCTTGCCCCCAGTACCCACTACTCCCTACTGCCTTTCATACTTGCTGTAGGCAAACTCTATGTATATTCCTAAGTAACCTGGAATGCAGGACAAGGACTGGAAAAGAAGAAGAAGATTGGGAAAGCTCATAGAGATCAAGGCACCTAAACCAGCAAACACCCTTCCAGCACCAACTACAGAGCTGTACTTTCCTGTCCACATGCCTTACCAGCCTGTTCCTCCATCATGCCTTTGGTGCTTTATGTGCCCTACTGTCCAAACCTCAGACTCCCAATTACTTGGCCTTGATTGAAGAGGAAAGACATTGAGCCAGTGAGATTGCCTCCTCCCTAGCTTCAGAATGGCAGAAACGTTGAAAAATGGGATACACTTTGAGCTAAAAATAGAAGATAAATTTATGATTAATATGTGATAGTTCCTTTTATTTGTAATACAGTTAGGTCCCAACTTACAAAAATTCAAGTTGCAAACTTTCACAGATATGAATGTACCTTACATTCTGAACATTTGTAGATGTGACCAAATCTGGGAAGTAGCTCACATGCCTGGCAGACATTGTCACAGTTGTGCTGCTGTGTTCTTACACGGTGTAATAGTGTACAATAGCACAGTGCTCAATCAGAGCCCAGGATGTCTGGAAGCAACAGGAAAAGCAGTGGTGATGTGGAGGGGACTGCTAGGAAGAGCAAAGCAATAACCATGGAAACAAAAGTGAAAATAATTGAGAGATTGGACTGAGGTGAAAAGATGGTAGCCATCGGTAATTCTTATGATGTGAGTCATTCAACCACTGGCACAATTCTAAAGAACAAGGACAAAATAATGGAACATGTGAAGTCTGCTGTGCCAATGAAGTCAACAATAATATCCAAAAAGCATAGTAAAGTGATAGAGGAGATAGAGAAACTTCTCAGTGTATGGATGCAGGATATCAGTATCAGTGTCAAGTCCCACTCAGCTTAATGCTTATGCAAGAAAAAGTTAAAAGCCTGTTTGAAGACTTGAAGAAAAAAAGCAGGATGAACAGGATACATCTTTTTACTACCAGCTATAGATGTTTTAACAGATGCAAAGCTAGAGCCAACCTTCACATAAAAGTAAGTGGTGAGTGCAGGGACCATAACTGTGCGAGAATGTCCAGCAACACTTAGAGAAATTATCTATGAAGGTGTTTATTTACCCCAAGAGGTTTTGAATGTCAGTGAGATAGGACTGTACTGGAAGAGAATATCAGAATGAAGTTATATCAGTACAGAGCAAAAGTTGATGCCATACTTTAATGCAGCAAAGACAGACTTACTCTGTTGCTTGATGGCAATTCTTCTGGTGATATGAAACTGAAGCCTCTCTTAGTTTACCATTCAGAGAACTCGAGAGCCCTCAAAAGCACAGCCAAGTTTCTCTGCTTGTTGTGTGGAAGAGTAACTTCAAACCCTAGGTTACACAGGCCATTTTCCAGGACTGGTTTTTCTACCATCTTATTCCAGATACAGAAAAATATTGTTTGGAGAAAGATATCCCACTCAACATTCTTTTGCTGCTTGACAATGCACCAAGTCACCTCCAATTCATGGATGACTTTCATTCCTAACGTCAAAGTATCGCATTTGCCACTGAATACTATGGCGCACATCCAACCTACAGACCAAGGAGTTGCTGCAATTTTTAAGAAATATTATTTATGTCACACTTTTCATCAGGCAGTGAAGGCAACTGATGAAGCAAGAATGGCCTTGCAACAAATTTGGAAGTACCATAACATCTACAATGCCATAAAAAACATCAACTTTGCTTGGCATGAGGTTTCAGCTGTCACCATGAATGGGTTTGGAAGAACCTTTGAAACAGACTGTTCATGAAGTTCATGAACTTGAGAAGAAGAGCAAGGAGTCCAAAGAGGTCTTCAACACCTTAGTGACCCTGAGCAAGGAGCTGGAGCTAGATCTGCAAGATGAAGACTTCATTGAACTCCTTGCTGTGCAACATGAGGAGCTTACTAGTGAAGACCTAATGGAATTAGAGGCCCAGTGAAAAGATGAAGAGAGCCAAGAGGAAGATGGCACTGAAGAACCAAAGAGATTCACAACACAGAAAATGGCAAGGGAATTTTCTTTACTTGAAGTGGCACTGTTAGTTTTTGATGCACAGGACCCCACCATAGAATGATACACAAAGGTTGTAGCAGCTATTCAGACTGCCGTCCAGTGCTACAGAGTCCTCTATGATGAGAAAAAAGAGCTACTACTCAGATATCACTGGATCATTTTTTTTCAAGACGGTAAAGAGAATTGAATCCATCAAAAAACCTGTGTCATCAACATCAAGTATGAGCGAAATTCTATCTTGCCTTCCATCTGCTATTGCTGATGATCCTTCAATTCCATCATCTCCCACATACCTCCCTCTTCCAGTTAATATCTCTCTTCTTATCAGTTCACTCCACGCCATCCCCTATATGCCAGTTGTTGTACTGTACTGTATCACCATTTTAAGACAACTTTAAAAGTAAAAATAGTTTATTTACAATTGTTATACTGTATTGTACCACCATTGAAAGGTAACAGTAAAACTAAAAATAGTTTATTTACAGTTGTACTGTACCACCATTTGAAGGTAACTGTAAAATTAAAAATAGTTTGTTTACAGTATTTGTGTGTATGTGTGTTTGGTTTTTTATGCTTTACATTATTTCTGTGTTAAAGGTGTATAATACTTTGTCAGACATATGAATGAATCCGACTTATGAAGGTTCATAAGTTCATAAGTTGGGCTAGTTCATAAATGAACTAAGAAAGAAATGAAAGAATGAAATGAAGAAAGCATATTAAGAACATTGTTCCAGTGTTTTAAAATTTCAGTTTAGCAGACTATTTTAAGGATGGGAAGAATATCTTCTCAGCAGAGGCTCCTATTACCTATGCTTATTTCAGTGTCTGCTGGGGAAGGGAAAGGTTTGTCTAACAATAATATCTGCATATTGAACACCTTATCTACATCCCTCAACTTGTTATGATATTTCAAGTACTACTTTCTTTCTCCAGATGTTAATCCCAATAAAGCTATTTCTTCTAGAGAAAAAAAAAAGAAATAACTGGGAGTTTGTGGTTTGTGCCTTGGGAGCCAGAAAATAGAATAGAAGGCTCAAGAGGAAAAAAGATGGCAACAGGCTAGGGTCTACTGGGGACTGTGGCTAATTTTAAAGTATAATACCTGATATTCAATTTTAAGTGATAGCCTATAAACCCTACCATTACCCACAGACAATCCTTAAGTAGAAGTTGCCTGTTTGCATAAAATATATTAGTGCTAACCTGAGGTAGGTTTAAGAAATGGGGAAGGTCTTAAGCTAGAAGCAAAGTTATGTGGAAAATTAATGGTGGTCAACATTAGCAAGACACAGAGAGACATCCAGAATTCAGAAAGGCAAAATACTGAACTAAAAGCTAAGTAAAAAAAAAAATCAATTTCCAGGTAAACTTTAATATGAAGTAGAGATACTAGTTGTTATGAAATGAATGTTTTTGTCCTCCTAAAATACATTTGTTGAAATGTTAACTTTCATTGTGATGGTATTAGAAGGTAGGGCTTTTGGGAGATATTAGATCATGAGGATGGAGCCACTATGAATGAGATTTCTGGTCTTATAAATGACTCTGGAGAGCTTCCCTGTCTTTCCACCATGGGAGGATACAACGAGACACAGCAATCTATAACCCTGAAGAGGACCTTCCCTATGTCCTATCATGCTGGCACTCTGATCTTGAACTTCTAGTCTTCAGAGCTGTGACAGTAGTTTCTGTTTTTTATAGACCACTTTAATGTATGGTACTTTGTTATAGCAGTCCAAATTGGCTAAGATACTGGTATAAACCAAAATTAAATTTAAAAAAAGGATTCTCTAAAAACTAAAATAAAGTAAAGCAAGCACTTAAATTAGTGACATAACCACGCAGAAAAAAATTCTAAGATATTTTAAAACACACCAGTCAACCTTACATACTAAGTTGGGTAAAGCCTCAAGACCAAACAGCTGAAAAAAATCTTATAAATTGACTGAATCCAATTATCACACCTTCGTATAAATTGTTGGTTTTATTATTCTGAGACTGTTCTATATTGTGGGATAAAACAAAATAATATATTGAAACTTTTGAGGACTGAGATTTTAATATTAGAGAAAGAATCATATGAATAAGATGAATGAAATTAAACAGAAATCCTATAATGTAACTTTAAATTTGAATTTCAAAGAGTCAGTATTGACTCATGATAAATTTTATCTTTTAAAAATATAAAGCTTCTCTGGCTCTATATGCTGGAAAGTCTAGAAACAATGACTAACCCAGTACCAATGAGCAGCCCTAGTATCCAAACTATAGTTTCTAAATGTTTCACCTTAAAGGACTTTTCTTGAAGAAATGTATGTTCAGTTCTGGAACAGGCAATGAACAAAATGAGCCTGAAATGTCTCATACTAAAAAATCAAGGAGATGATTAAGGACTACCAGGGTTTCATCAAAAGAATTCAGGATTCAAATGCAAAATCTTGTGCTTCTAAAGGTGGAACAATTTGGCCACCTTTAGATAGGAACAAATGTTAATAGATTGATTATCATATTAAATATGTTTGAGTAATTCCCCAAAATGAATATAAATATTATGTATCACAACCATACAAGAAAGAAAAAATAAGTTTGAGCGAAGAAAAAAACAAATATGCTCAGATGCCGAATTAGCCTGCTACAAACAGGCAGGTCTGTGCACGCTGTACCGAGGTCCTGAGTCACACAGAACATGCCGAATCAGCCTGCTGCAGACAGGCAGCCACCTGATTCCACACTACAAAGATGCAGAGGACACCAGACTACCAGACCGAGGTACTGAGTCCCACTGTTCCCGGCCCAGAGGTAGGGGCTTCTGAGCCGTCGTCCCACTGCTCCTGGTCCAGAGGAAGGGGCTTCCCAGCCACC
>NW_004624730.1:11888962-11910263 GCF_000247695.1 Heterocephalus glaber
TAGGAATGGGGAAAAAATAAGAACCAAGATGCATTATGTAGAGGTACAGTTCCCAATGAGAAATGTAATTGTGTTGTATACCTACAATGAACCAATAAAAGAATTTAATACAAACAAAAAACAAAAAAAAAATGCTTGAATCCATAAGTCCAAAATCAAACTACATAAATAGAAATAAGTTTTTTAGTAACATATAAAATTAGGAAACATATAAAATGTGTTATTTTGAAAATTGAAACATGCAGTGAAAGTATTGAGCAATTATCTTTCCCTTCCTGAAAGAGCTAGACATCAGATAACCAAACTGATTTTAAGAGAAACTTTTTCTTTATATTTTTTATATTTATAATCAGTATTTGCTAACTGTGAATAAACTGATAGATCTAGACAGTGATCATCAATGCCGCTAACACCATAAGGAGAGCTGGACATTATAGCTGTCTTCATGAAAGGACACAACTTCACCAATGATGTGGTTTTGACAATAAATAAATAAATCTGAATCTAATCAAAACTCTCACTGTAAATACCAATTTAGAGGAACTGAGGAACTCATTAAATGACACTAGAGGATCCAATTAGCAAAATCCAGTGTTTATGGAAAAATCCAGTTTATTCAATAACCTAATTATAAAGAAAAATGTATATTTCCATGCAAATGGCAGTCTTCTCAGCCTTCCAGAGCTGACCAAAGAACCTGAAGCCAGTGCCATGTTAAGTTAAACTCTATGCAATGAAAAGGCTTAACCATTAAGTAGTAAAAAGTATTCATAGGAACAGGCTCCCACTACACTCTGAGCTTTGAATACATGGATCAGATCTTCTATCTCAGCTTAGACGAAGTCTTGGTTAAAAAACAAGGCATAGTGGCACACATCTGTAATCCCAGTACTCTAAAGTGTTTAAGGCAGGAGGGTTGTAAATTCAAGCTCAACCTGGGCAACTTAGGTACTTATCAAGATCCTATCTCAAAATTTAAAAAAGAGTTGGAGACATATCTCAGTGTGAAGGTCCTCGGCTCAATCCCCAGAACCACAAAAGGAAAGATTCATATTAATATGAATTGGAGCGAGACACAGTCATGTGCACATGCAGTTCCAGCTACTTGAGAAACTGAGGCAGAAGGATTGCTTGAGCCTGCAAGTTCAAGGCTAGCCTAGGCAACATGAAAAGACTTTGTTTCCAAACACAAATGTATCAAAATGAATTGACAGAAATTTTTTTCTTATAACCCAATAAAATCTTTCTCTTTATTTTCTACTGGTTTTTCAATTTTTAAAAAAATTTATTAGTACATGTTTGTAACATGTATAGTCATCATGAGGAGGCAGTACATGTACATAATACATCAATATTCTTTTTCATCTGCTTCCCCTTCCATCCCCCTCCTTCTTTAAAATAATTTATTTGATTTGTTTTGATCTGGTGAAAAAAGTCAAACCAAAGTAGGCTATCTCATTTAGATAAAGAAATTGAAATGGGATGAGTAACTTTGTGTTATTTCTCCTTGATTAAGATGAATCCTGCAACAATTCTTGGGTATCACAATAGAATCATTCTGTTGGGGAAATCCTGCCTCTGAAGAGAATATGATTCAAACTACCTTGGAGAACTTCAATTTAGAAAAGCAATCTAGGGGTAGTGGGGTATAATCTAAAGATTGACTCCACCAGTTCCTTGCCTTAGGAAATCATTCTACCTAAGTCTCACTTTCTCAGCTTTTTCTATGAAGTGAGAACAATTTATCTACTTTTTTGGGCTATAAAGGATTAAACAAGATAATGAATGAGAGAGAAAGGAAAACAAGGAGAAGGGGGAAAGTGCAAATCATTTAAAGGAAAGGTCTTCTTATTTGAAGGAAAGGTCTGATTTGAAGACCATATCTTAGCAAAAAAAAAAAAAAATACCTAGTATGATCTCCCCAAATTTGCAGAAGTACTTCAGAAAAAAAAATTGGTAGACATTATCCAGGTAGATCCAGGTAGATCCAGCAGAGCAAGAGAAGAAAATGACTCTGAAAAGATGTTATCTTGCTGATTCAAAGACAGGCATTAACTTCATTTGGAAAAAGATGAAGGAGATGCTGAATTGGAGACAGCATATATCTTACTGGTTCCTAGGCTTCTCAGTAGTTCTTGCTCTTAAACTGGATGATTTATGGAAAACTACGGTCTGTGTCCAAAATGCATATACTATACCTAGAATGTTTTCCCTGACCAATGCATTGGAACAGATAAGATTATTTTAGCTATAGATTTATATGAAAATCTGTGGCAAATAGCCATGGGAAAGGCATCTAGACAGCAAAATTTATAACACCAATTGGGATGTTGGATTTAATTAGTTCAATTTGAACCAAAGACTATGTTTATGTCTTTCAAAAGTTGGTCAATGGAATACACAAAGGGCTGAGCATTTTCACCATGGCCTGTGCTCACAAAATTAGTCTATTCATTGATAGTGTAAAGGTACACCTGGGTCATCACAAATTGTAACTCAGAGCAGAGGCCAAGTTAATCTTATGTGAAATTTAATTAATATCATGCTGCTTCCTAGGACCCAAAGACGGTTAGAAAAAGAAAAAAGATAGAATACAGGAGTATTACTCTGGTATTTTCTGGCCAAACCACACCTGAAATACTGTGTCCAAATTCTGCTCTCAACAATTACAAAGGGACTTAGACAAACTATAGCATGTTCTGAGAAAAGTGAAATTTCTGGAGATCATCCTGGATGAAGTCTTATGCAAATAGAAAGAAAAGATCTAGAAAGAGGCAAAAACTTGTTCCTAAATACTCAACAGGCTGCCAAAGCATTGGTATTATTTTTCATGGTCCCAGATGAGAGAACTAGAATGAATGGAGTAGAGATTACATAAAC
Source organism: Heterocephalus glaber (assembly GCF_000247695.1). The sequence continues at coordinate 11,891,843 of NW_004624730.1, forward strand.
AGACTTCAAATTACATTTATACACACACACACACACACACACACACACACACACACCCCACAGAAATATTTCCATGCTCAGATCTGACCCAAAATACAGTATGTGTATCCAAAGATACCATGAATTTTATGACACTAAATGTGAGCAGGCAGAATCTAGATAACCACTTTCACCAGTCCTATCAAGAAGATTTATAGACTAGAGTTGCTTGGATGATCATTGTTACAGTCTGATGCTTTTGTCTCCCCAAAATTCATAATTTGAAGTCTTAACCCCCAAAGTGATAGTACAAGAAGTAGGGCCTATTGGGAAGTGGTTAGACCATGTGAGCAGAGCTCTCATAAATAAGATTGGTGCCCTTGTTAAAGATGCCCCATAGAGCTGCCATACCTATTTACTACATAAGGTTACAATAAGAAGGTGTCATCATTGAGCCAGGAAATTGGTCCTCACCAGCTATTGAATCTGCCAGCACCTTGATCTTAGACTTCTCAGCTCCCAGAACCATGAGAAATAAATTTCTGTTGTTTATGAGTTACTCCATTTATTGTGTTTTAGTAGGCTAGGTGGACTAATAGTCACCCAGCCCTGACATTCTATGTTTCCCTGAAAATTGCCATTCATGAATGGCAGTGTAGCATAGTAATGCTCTTGATGACTTGGTTTGGGGAGAGAAATACATGTGAGTTCCAATCCTAACTATAAACATGCCCAATTTCATCCCTAAGGCTTAGTTTCCATTCCTAAAATAAAGATCATAATAGGAACTACATCCTACTGCTTTGTGAGAATTCAGTCAAATTATCCTGACCATGGCATATTAATAACATCTCCAGGTAAGACAAAGCAGGTCTTCCTCTCCCATTTGACAACTCTGGGCCTTTTATAGATGCATCCAGTGATGAATTACATGCTGTGTTTTGTTTCATTTTGATTTGTTTTTATAAGAATGTGAGAATTTAAAGCAGACTGCAAATTCTTTTGATAAAGAATAATCCCTAAGGGGAAACATTGGCAGCTGTTTGGGTGTCAGGGAAACCTGTCTGTATATTTTGAATCTGGAGCCTGCTCTATAGACAGATCAGGCCCAGAATTCCAAACACCTATCCTATGGGGAGTAGAGATGTCAGATTTCCCTTTGGTGTTGGGCACAGAAACTGCTAGGAAAGAAAACAGAAGGCAGAAGGGAGCAAACAGTTCTCAAGAGTGTGCTGCAGAAACAGCACCCTGTCCTTTAATGGCAGAAGAAGAGAGGGGTTTCCAGGGGGCATGTAGTGTGAGCCCTGTGTGTGTGGTGTGGATAAGCAGGAATTGTTCCACAGTTGGGCAAGAAGAGGTGGACTTCTAGCTACACTGCCAAGCTGCCTTCAGTCGTGTCCAGGCTCAGCCTTTTCCCTTGACCAACAATGGGAAACTCGGTGCCTATCCTTCACATCAGATTCCTGCTGGTGAAGAAAGAAAGTTCAGGGCTCCTAATTGAGAGAAAGCAGTCCCACAAGGCTTGTGAACAAATGAATACTCACTGCAGCCTACTGACGCATCTCTGAACTTTGATTTCACTTCTCAGGAGCCCAATTTCATTACAACCAAGTGCTCCATTCTGCAGAAAACACCACAAAGGGAAATAATGAAATTATACCCCCTTTGTTTGGACTTCAACAGCATCACAAACCACAGAAATTTTCCATGATATCACCTCCTCTTAATGTGAATATTTACCACCGAGGTCCCTGGAGTAATATCGTCTTTCTTTCACACTCTGTTCAATTTCAGGTTTCAATTTCAGTAATTTTATTGACATGACAACATACACAAATGCTGCTGGAGTTAATCCAGCAATGCTCCATGTCTGGGGCCCATTTTATATCATCACTGTCTTTTCTATTATTCCACATCTTTCATTCAGTGATAGGCTGTCACAGAACAGGAGGGTTATCTGGCTGTCCTTATTTTCCCTGAAAATTATGGATAATTTTCCCTTGCATCTTAGAAGGCAGTTTATTGCACTTTCAGGCAATCTGATAAAAGAACATTATCCATTTTCTTCATATTTTATACATAGGAGACTCCTTTCCCATCTCTCTGACTCCCCTGATTTCAAAGTCTGCCTCATGTAAGTTTTGAATCATCTTTGACTGTTGTTGTTGTTGTTGTTGTTGTTATTGTTGTTGTTGTTGCATTTCAATTTTAGGATGGGAATTGCATAACTTAAAGGTTTGTGGCATGTTTTGTTTTTTTGGACTTCAGTAACAAATTAATACAAACTCAGCAGCATTAAAAAACAGAAATTCATGCTCTACCACTTCTGGAGGCAAGGTATTGGTAAGTCTTTCTCCAAAGCTCTTGGGGGAAGATACTTCTTTATCCCTTCCTGGTGGTGGTGGTCATCCTCAGAACTCCTTGGTTTGTAAATGTATCACTCCAGACTCTGCCTCCGTGGCTGTATGGTATGATATTCTCCCTGTCTGTGTCCAGATTTTCCTCTTCTGACAAAGACAGCAGTCACTGGATAAAGGCTGACTCTAATGAAGTAGGACCTCATTTAAACTTGATTATATCTGCAAAAACTCTATTTCCAAGTAAGGACACAACTACAATTACTAGGGTTAGGACATTATTATATCTTTTAGGGGGACACAATTCAAGTCAACAACAGAACATTAGATGGAAAAAATCAATGTGATTCTTGGGTACATCTGAAACAACAGAGCAGAATATTCACACCCTGGGGTTTAGGACCTGAAATTTAAAATATTCTTATAATTGTTAGGTCTGCAAGTAACTAATCTCTCAACCGAAAAAAAAAAGTCCTCAGACTTTCCTATCTGCATTGTTTGCTGGAATCTAAATATTCAGCAGCTGAGACAATATTAACATAGATGTAATGAAATACTGATGGCTATGTAACTCACTTCACCTCACCTCCTGTTGCGTACACATGCAAGTACAAAGGAGACACAAAGTAATCAGTAGAAAGAGAAATGCTATACCATAGGATTGCCTTGAATGTGCATGTGTGCACACAAATATACTTTACACATTCTTTTCATTAGCAAAGATGGGTTTTGAGATGTTTTCTCTGTGTTTCATATAGCCATTTTCATGCCAGTAGTTCTGATTGCTCAGAAAGCATTCTTCTTCACTCTGAATGTTAAGGGGCAGATGTAGCTAATGAGCTTCACTGTGAATCCTGAGGTTCCCTGGCTAATGCTGCTCACCCAGTTAGCTGGTGTGACCTTATTAGGTCATTTTCATTCAGCCTCAGTCACAGCAGTGAGAGAATATACCCTCTTACCTTCCATGGCCATCTGGCCTCAAACTTGGCCTTTTTATCTCTGGTCTCTCTCCTCTTTTCTCCATTTCTGTCCTGTTTAGGCCTTCATCATTTTTCAAGTGAATCACTGGAGCAGTCTCTTAATTGGTAAGCCAATCTTTGGACTTGCTTCTAATTCTGCTTCCACATTGCTATAGGAGAAATATTTAAAATACCAACCTCCTAATTCTCAGAACCTGCTTTGGCTCCTCATTCCTAAACTACAGTTCTAACTCCTGAGTGTATTAGAATCACCTGGAAACCTTGTTAAAATTAAGATTTCCAGCCATGTCTTTAGTTTCTTACTTGGTTGCTTGGGTGGGAGCTGAGAATCTATATTTTTAACATACTTTCAGGTGATTCTGGTGTCACTTGCCCAGGGATGTGTTGAAAACTACTAGAATAGAGAAAAAGTCTGTGCTCCTAAGAATTCAAGGCAACCTGTGGCCTGCCTCTGCTTGTTTTCTAGCTTCATATCCTTTCACTCTTCCCACTGATATTTTAAACTCTGGCAGAGCCATATACTTGTATTTTCCAGCAGACATAAACAGTTTTCTGTGATTCTCATATTCTATTCTACCTGCTAGCAACTTGCTTTCCTACTTGATCTGTTAAGTATCCCCACTTCAATGGTGTCTTCAATGAGGTCTCCATTTGCCTCCATCAGGTGCCTTATACATTATTGTACTGTCTTTCTATTCTTATATATCTCCCAGGAACTCCAGAACTAAACCACGATCCTTAAATGTTGGAATCATGCCCTTTGTCTTCCTCCTCCAGTACCTAAGAGATGCCCAGTCATGGTTATATTTGGATAACTGGCCAAATCAATTTGACAGTGAGGTATCTACACAGAACTTTTGTGTACTTTGTAAATCTTCATTTTCACTTGTACATAGGCAATCTCTTAAATTTTTGTTTGTAAGCAAACATGGAGCGAGAGAAAATTTATAGCAGGGTCTATCTGTGTGTAGGACCTTTCCTTCATAATCCTTTCATTAGTCAGGAACAAAAAGAAATATAAAAGTATGTCTGAAAGTACTTGGCAATAAACAGATACAATCCAAAAAATAACCTTCTGCTTTGGAATAAAAAATATGAAGACAGTGGAAAACAACCCAAATTTGTTTAACATCAAATGAGGTGAAGGTGCTGTCATAGAGAGGGACTTTGTGGTTCACAAAAGTCCATTAAAATCTGCACAGAGCTCAAAGAAAACCAGTCAGGGCCATCCTTGCAGGAGGACTATGCAAATAAGGAAGTAGAGACAAGCAACCATCTTTATGTTACAATGACACAAGACCTGAGCAGGCCCAAGAGGGAGATCTTAGTAGGTCTTGGGTTTTATATGTTCACATGTCCAAGCTATTGGGGTTTACAGACCTGCCACTTCTATTGGTCCTGGAAGTTTGGGTGTGGGTAATCATCATGGACATAGCCATATTACGTTGGCTTTCTGGCAATCAATCCTCATTGCTACAACGAAGAAGCCAGGGGCTGACAAAACTAAGGGTTCCCTCTCCTAATGCTCAGGACTGTGGGCATGGGCTCAGTAGTCTGTCTCTTAGGAGACTCTCCTTGCTTTAATTACAGGGTTATGCACAGAAGAAATGAGGAACAGCAAAATGGGCAATTACATTTTAGGAAAATGGATGCATTTTTAGACCATAATGTTAAGTGAAGTAACTCTGACACACAAGCTTAAATATCACATGCTTTCTCTTATATGAAAAACTTTATATACATATAAAGGAAATATTTCAGAGAATAGGAAAAGAGAGAGTAAAAAAAAATATTGGAATCCAGCACAGACAACATATCTAAAAGTGTACTTTAACTTACTTCAATTGCCTTGCATGTTTTATATGTGCTTTGGCCTGTCTGGTTTTTAATTTGTGTATTTGACAATTACCTTTATAAGGTCTTATAAATAAATAAATCTGAGGCTGGAAAAATAAAAGAGGGGTGAAAGGAAGACAGAAAAAAAGGAATTGAAATGTGTTATATACATGTACCAATTCCCTACAGTGAAGGTAATCATTATGTACCTCAAACATGTACTGATAAAAGTAAAAAAAAAAAAAAGAAAAACAGGTATTGTAAGTTATCTAAAATACATTGTGGCATTTTTATATTTATCTCCATTCAAGATTTACATATTTTTGGCCAGGGATTTAGCTCAGTGGTTTCGCTGCCTGCTGCGCAAATGCAAGCACCTGAGTTCAAAAAAAAGAAAAAAGAAGATTTACATATTTTAAATTGAATTAAAATTTACATATTTCAATTAAATTATTTTTAATTCTAAAAACAAATACATTAGAAAATTTTTTACTATATTTGGAAACAAGAACAGCAGCAGTCATACTTAAATTCTGAGAATAAGATAATTATGGGCTGATCGGCCCAACTTTGTCAAAAGGCAACTTCAATTTCTAACATTATAGAACTCTGTCTCTCCTGAGTAAAATAAAGCCAATGACTCAACAACCATTTTAGACTCTCTTCTCAATAAACATTAAAAAGAAATTAAAAAATAAAAAAACATTAAAAAGAAATAAGCTTCGGCTGGGGATTTAGCTCAGTGGCACCACGCCTACCTGGAAAGTGCAAGTGCAAGGTCCCGAGTTCGATTCCCAGTACCAAAAAAGAAAGAAAGAAGCTAGCAGAAATCATGTGCCACCTGTTTTTAGTGATGTGCTTGGGGAATATAAGCCAGGAAATGGGAAGAAATTTAACTACAAGGAAGCCAAGACCAACTGGGAGTGGGGTTACTATGGTGAACATTTTCCAGGTTCAAAAACCATAGTGATGCATTGGCATTAGCATTAATGTCAGCTTAGACCCCAGACCTATAGTCCCCCAAAATCTGGATTTTCCCCTTTTCTCAGTACACAATTAACCTGGCAAATGGTCACAAGGCACGGTGGGAAAATTCTGTGGGACACTTACCATACACAAGTTATATCACAAAATCACTGGTATAGAAGGTGGATGCAACCTTCTCTTCAAAAAGTAGACTCTGAGACTGTGAGTTGAAACTGGTTGAGAGATTGTGGCTTTCCACTGTGGCAGCTAAGATAAGCTGTCTTTGTTATTTTATAAGTTGAGCAACACTCTAATCAGCTGTCCATCTATCACTGCACACACCCTCACAATTTCCCTGATCTCTTTAGTCATTTCCACAAACCCTGGTAGATCAATGCACCCCAATTGCCACTTCATTCTTACTGCCTATTATAGTAATGATACCACCTTGCCTGTGACCCTTAATGCTGCCACCTGCCCCGTGTCATTCTAGAATCCCATCATCTCATTAACATCGGTGAGCCCAGGTTCATTGGCAGCATCTCTGAGTTAACCCCATCCTACAGAGAGCAGCTACCACAAGTATCTTAAATACGCCATTGTCCCCTTTACCTGTGCCTTCTTTGTTACCTAAATGAAGAGGGGTACTCAAGGCCCTTGAAAGGAACATATTTGAAGTGGTTCTCATGGCCTATATGTCAAATCCATTCTAACAACTCTGTATTTCCAAGCCCCTTGACTCCTCCCTAAGTAATGTGACACAGAAATTTGAGTAACCTTGTAACTATAGGCCAGTGGTTCTTTACCTTTACTGTGCATTCAAAATACCTGAAGGGCTCGTTGAAACACCAGATTACCAAGGTCCATTCCAGAGTTTCTGATTCAGTAGAGGGTTGCCATTTCCCAGAGTGATGCCAATTCCGCTGGACTGGGACCACATTTTGAAAATCACTATATACTGTAGTCCATCGTCCTATACAAGCCTCAAAAGGCAACAGCAAATGCAAGTTCCCCAATCAAACCATTGAATCCTAATTCATGTGCAAGTGCCTCACCAGTAAATAATTCTCTCCTATCTAATCTTATATTCCTCTCTGGTGCAACACCCATAAGATCCATATACATATGTAATTTGATACATATTATATATGTTCTGTAACTCCCTCATACCATTTATATAAGCTGTTTTTCCCCATAGATGGGCTGTACTTCTCTATTCAGGCTATGTTGACATCTGGCCTTTGTTTTTGGATTGAATGAATGAGAGGAAGTGATGTGATCCTGTGAAGAACAATTAGGTGCCTTATGAGGTGCCCACCTCCAGGGAGGTCACTGCACATTCTCCAGGCAAGCAGAGACCACTGTCTTCTGACAAAGCAGCGGGGAGCCATTCTGGAAAGCTCAATAGAAACTGGGGATTCAAGATCCTCTGACTCATCTAATCAAATTGCTCCATTTCAAATCTCAGGATTCCACTATTTTCCTATTAAAGACATGATCAAGGCATGGGAGACGTGTTCAACTGTACATTCTGTCTCCTTTGCAAGAGATGATAGATAGCAGGCTTGATAGATACCCTTACAATTAGATGCTGGGTCAGATCTTCAGAAGTCTGTCTGCCCTGTGTATGTAGAGACAAGCACCTCCTTAGAAGCTTCCCTCAAAATTTCTGGTATTCACAACATAATTTGTCAGTTGTGTGATCCAAGGTGATCATTTGGGGGGGGTACCAGGGCTCGAACTCGGGTCCTTGAGCTTGTTCAGCAGGCAGTGAAACCACCAAGCTAAATCCCCAGCCCTAAAATGGTCATTTTTAAGGCTCTAATAAAGTTTTTAAAAGCCAGTTCACTCTAGAATTATCATTACTTCCATACTGTTCAATGGCTGTAACTAGCAGATATCATAACACTGAAACTTTCTACCTGCACTTCATCCCAAGTAAACCTAACTGAAAACGTTAGTAATAATAATGTCACTGCCTCTCAGAAGTTGTTATTAACCCATTTATCACTGGCGTAGAGATTCTTATTCTATCCAGTATTGAGTAGCACAGATCTAAAGTGCTACCCAAAGGTTTACTTCCTTAGACCACTGCTGGCACCAACATTTTTTTTTCTTTTTGCAGTGCTGGGGACTGAACCCAGGGCCTTGAGTGTGCTAAGCAAGTGCTGTACCACTGAGGCACTGAGCTAATTGGGGGTACTATTTCAGATGTTAGGAATGAGAGTCAAAAATAGTAAACCTAGGAAAGAGGAGCAAATACAGGTATAGGAGCATAACTTTTGTCACCTAAGTGAGTCTTCTGCCATGCCATCCCTGAGAAAGTAATGTGAAGACCACCCATGTGGAGGTGAGGAGAGGTAGTATTCATCCACTGGATCACAACTCCCATTAGAAAAAGCTCATGAAGGAAAACTGCATTTCCAAATAATATATGTCACTTGAGTGGGGTCTTACAGTAACACCCTGGGATGTGAAGCAAGAAGCAGCCGGTGCAGGCACAAGGCAAAGCACTGACAGGTTATGTCTCTATGAAACCTAAGGAGTTCATGCATGTTTTAATTACCTAAGTGTATACTAGAACAAGAGACAAAGAGGCACAAAAGTGGTATACAAAAGAAAATCAATATAAGTAGTATATAAAACAAAATCCCTTCTCTCATGAGTTTACTTCCCACTGTCCAGGAACGGATAGGGGATTTACATTTAACCACAAACTAATATAGCTATTGTATGTCAGGTGGTGGAAAGTACTATACACATTGAAAAGTGTCCATCAACAAATGATCCCTATCTATTATGGATAGTTTTTAAATTATAGTCTTTTCAAGAATCATTCAAAGAATTTTATCTTTGATGTTGCTATATGATACCATTGAAAGACACACAAAATAGAAATCCTACATCATTCTCTTATAAACTATTGGGTCTTACACAGGCCACTTCATTTCCTCAGTTGTCAGTTTTCTCATCTTTAAAATATGAACCATAGTAATCTCTAATGTCTTCTAAAGTTTTTACAGCTTTTTTGAGGCATAATTAACATAATAAATAAACTTCAAGTATTACAAGTCTACTCGTTGGAAAGTTCATATGTATGCACCCATAAAACTATCACCAAAATCAAGATAATAAACACATACATTATTTCCAAAAGTTTCCTCTACCCCTTTGTAGTATTTTCCCCACATTTCTTGCCCTCCTCATTTGTGGTCGACTACTGCTCTCCTTTCTATTTTCTAGATTATTTTGTCTTGGTTCCCTGCCCTGCATCATGGCCTGTGAGCTGGGATGACCACAGGTGCACTTTATTTCTCATTTCCAAGTATCATACTCTATTGCCTTGTAGTCATATATTAAAAAACATTATTTTGTATATTTTATTCATGCTTTGATTGCTTCAAGCAGGAGAATAAATCTGGTTCCTGTTATTTCATCTTGGCCCAAAGTGGAAGTCCCTTGTAATGCTTCTAACAATTAGCAGTAATGTGTTTAAAGTTCACAGCCCAGTTAGTAAACATGGGTAAGCATCCAATAATGACAATAATTACAGTGGTGGTAGCAGTTGTGGTAGAGAGCAGCACTTTTGTTGATGTTCTCGTTATGATTATTGTAATCAGTTGCCCCACTCAACAGCCTACCAGTGTATAAAGTCATTATTAACAGAAAAACAAACAGATTTCCATACTGAAAAATCTCCCCAATATCACTGGATAGCTCCATTGAATCTCACAAATATGCTGGCTCAGAAGCATTCCCCTTCTGGCACTACTGTTCCTCCACTATTGATCCCACTTTTTTATCCCCTCAGGGGTTGCAGAACCTACTTAGTCCCCCATCACCACTCTGCTGGCTTATGTTTATATCTGCATCTCTGCTGAGCCTAGTGATTTCTGTCATTACCCTGGAAGGCACAACAGTCTCTGTTTCTGCTCTTCCTGGCTCAGAGATATCTGTTCTGTTGTATATAATCTCCCCTCCTACCTCACCAGAAAGCAGCACCAACCCCAGAGTCTACATGGTGCTGTGCAGTCCCAATGTAGTCAGCTCTGACTGATGGGGTGGCCATTCTCCACTCAACACCTGGTTTTAGAGAAAATGAACTGCTTATCCTCCAATGTTTGGCAGAGTGCTAACACATCAGCTCTTTCAAATTTGTTCTCAGCCACCTAACATCCACGGAGTATGAGCATTCATTGTCTCGTTTACTGTTACAACTCTACACACAACACAGTTACTACTACATATTAATGTCTCAATAAAAAGGCTTTGGATGAATGGATGAGTCCAGTGGGTACTGGGCTAAAAGAAAACATAATGGCTCTCCACCAACAACCAGGGCTTTTGTCCTGGACACATGGATTGTGTCTGGCACCTTCTCCCATTGGGATGAGTTCACATAGGAGCTCTCGTCAGTCTCCATTAAACACAGCTCCCTGGCAGAAGATCCCCTCCAATTTGCCAGTCTTGCCAAGATATATCTGGAACTTCAACTGCACTATCAGGCAGGAGGCCAAGAAGTCACTGCTATCCTATTTCCCATCTTAAATAATGCTCAGGTTTGTTGTCCAACCAAGCTTGCCAGACAATGTTAAACAATATGCAGCAGATGATAACGACATAGTCCAAAGAACACAACACGTACAAAATAAAATGCCCCAAGCTGGCCCATAAAATTTAGCATTGCATTCCTTCTCTTCCAAGTCCAACCTTTGTTGATGCAGAAAAATCCAAATTCTAAACCAATCAGTTTTCCATCTCCTAATTTCACAGGTAAAAATTCTAAAATATATGTAAAAATATTTCTTCTATCACTTGTTTTCCTTTCAGCCCACCCTATCCAGACTGGTTGTGCCCTAGGCAGAATCATCTCTAGATTCTGTATTTTTTGCATTTTAATACAAGTGCTTTATTGCATAGAAATTTTAACATATCTAGATAAATATACTCAAAATAAGCTAATAGTATAATAGATCAGGTTCATCATCTACAAATCATATGCCATTTTCTTCTATTCTTGTATCAATTCTCCAGTACATCTCACTTTATTTATTTATTTTTGATGAAGTGAGATGTACATATATATTTTTATCTAATTTTTATTAGTATATATTTGTGATACATAGTGATCACATTCAGCTTGGGGGACTGATACACATATTGCATTTTGATCATTTTAGAGTTCAGCTGTGACCTGTACCATCTTCTCCTGAAAGTAAAGACACTTCACCCTCAGTCTTCCTACCCATCCTCTCATCTGTCATTTCCTCTAAAATCCAGAAGATTAACAGCACTGCATCACTAACTCTAGCCCACCAAATTGTAAAAATATGTGTTAAATATACTAGTGCCACTGCTTACAACCTACACCCCAATGCTCCCGTGCAATAGCATTTCCCAAAGAAGACTAATAATCACATAATTCATCTGTTGCAACTTAGAGTTATATTATCATTATCATACTCTATGGTCAAAGTGGAGGACTAACCCCTTACTCATCACAATCTTGGAGGTAGCCATTGACTATTTGAATGAAGTTGGTGGAAAGCATCCTGGCAGACCATTGCTAGGATTAACTGTTCCCTGGTGGCACTAATTATGCTGAGGATGGTGCTATTTCCAGTGACATTCTCTCCTAAGCTCTGCAATGAGAATGTAAGCCCCAGCTGTCTTCTAAAGCCTACTGCCATATATGGGGCATCATTCTCATGGGCTTTGAATTACTGGATATCTTGACATGGCCCCCTTGTGGCTAAATCTGCTCCTTGCATCCTACATTGCCAAGTAATGCAGGCTGCAAGAACTCTGCACCCCAAATACAGTTGGCAGATACAAATGGGCAGCAACTTCTCCTTTAGCATCTTACCTGTCTATCAGGAGCTGTTATTAGTAGATTTTACCTTGTGTGATCTAGATATCATTTTCCCTGCAGGCCATACTGAGCATCAAAAGCCACAATGACATGTGCAACTAAATTATGTTGACACATTGCTAGAGAACTTTATCACAAGCTCCACTCCAGAAGTCTGCAGCTGGATGCTGAGGAAATTGCTGCTTCTTTGCTGAGATGAAGGAAGATCCTCTACAGCAATACCTTCAGCAGGCAAAGCTGTCAGTGTGAACTGTAGATCTCTGAGCAATAAGAGATAGACATAGTGAGCAGGCTTCAGTGGCCATGTAGTTGGTCACTCAAATTAAACCCAGACAGAGGAAATAGTTCAGAAAAAGATCTGATAGGTCCTACATCATGCAGCTAAAATTGCCTCCAAGCATTACTGTGGAAAGTGCTAACAGCCTACTGGTTTAACATTTGGGTCTCAGAAATCAAAGTACCTGTGTTTGAATATTTGCACCACCATTTCCTATCTGTGGGCTTTGACAAATGTCCAGTTAAGTCTTCTGAGATTCTTTCCTTATATGTAAAATTTACATAATGAAAGAACATATTACCCAAATGAAAAATTGTATGTGATGATACATTTAAAGCATTTATCATGGGGCCTGGATAATGGTTTAAGTTCATAGCAAATAAATAAAAGCATTGAAGTAATATGGGGAGCATGGATTTAGACAGAGCCAGCCTCAAGCCATAGTCATAGTCTCTGCTCTGGCCACCAAGACAAACACATATGCTCTCTAGATCTCAGTTGCTCATCTGCACAAGAAAAGGATTGCTTCACAGACTTGTTGGAGGATTCAATGAGAACATGTTTATAAAATGTCACTAAGTGCACACTCATTAAAAGAAGCATACCAATTCCACTAAACAATCCACTCAGCTGATTTCCAGGGTGGTTTCTTCAAATCTGAACCATTTTACAGCCTGATCTCTGACTCTCTTTGGAGACACTTCTTCGTCTGTCTAGCATATTCTTCAGGGCCAAGTGCTTTTCTTAAACTTCATCCTCCCTATCCCCTGTCTTTTAATTTTTTTTCCTTTTTTAGTAATGTTTTTATTTTTTAGTAGTTTTATATTTACAGAAAATTTACATAGATACTACAGAGTGTTCCGTACATTCCAGACCTTGTTTCACTGTTAACATCTTATAGTAACATAATGTGGGTATCACCAATAATAAGCCACTACTGATACAGCATCATGAACTAAAGTCTGGGCTTTATTCAGACAGCTCCAGTATGAACTTAATGTCATATTTTGGTTCTAGGATATTGTCCAAGATATCACATTACGTGTAGCTGTTATAGTCCCTGCAGATCCTCTAGATTGACAGTTTTTCAGAGTTTACCTGTTTTTGACAAGTAAACATCAAAACCTGAGGAGTCCTGATCAGGCATTTATAGAATGTTCTTCAACCTAGACTGTCCGGTATTCTTCTCATGATTAAACTGAGGTCATGTTTCTTTTCTTCTAATATCTTTACAGAGTTAAGTACCATTCTTCCCACATAAAGGAAGGGTACAAACCATCAACATGCGTTATCACTGTTGATATTAATCCGGATCATCTGGCTGAACAACCGTTTGTCCGCTTTCTCCACAGCAAAGTTACTTTCTCCCTGTTTCCATAACGTATTCTTTGGAAGAAAGTCAATATGTTCACCTCGCACTTAAAAGGAGGAAGTTATGGTGCATGACATTAAGGGTAGAATAGCTTTAAAAAATTATGATGAATGGTTAAATTTTAAAAACTTATTACAGTAAAGACACATTTCCAAGAATGATGGGATAAATATGTTTGTAGCAAGAGGAAGCATTTTGAATATGTAGAGTATTTTGAGGGGATTCATGGTAATGTGTCTTCTATGCAATAATTTCTTTAGAAATTCACTATAGTGTTTGATTACCCTCATAAATTATTTGGTATTCTTCTACATAGAAGACATACAGATTCTCTACCATTTATTTATGTTTTTATATATTTAATCATTTATTTATTTCAGTATGAATTCATGGGGTATTTTTATACTTTGTGTTATAACCCAATACTACTTTACTTATTTTCCTACACAGTTTTTTCCTGCCTTGGCCATGGGAAGTTCTTTCAACAGTCCCCTATATCACTTTGGCACACTCTATAATTATGTATTTTTTAGCTTTTTCTACCTTTTTGGCACCATATATTGCTTTATGATCATCTTGTATATTCATTCCCTGCCTCAACCTTACAAAAATTGCTTCTCCGGGATCTCTGGTTTTTTAATTAAAAATGACAGCAGAAACCAAGACTTGGATCAAAGTATGCTTATTCCTGCTGTGTGCCATTGGTTCTAGGCCTTCTCAGATGACAGAACAAGAAAATATATGTGTATCCTAATGAATTCATATACATTTGTAGGAGAACATTTCTATATGTATACATCTACTCATATATTAATCTAATGAGTTCATACATTAATGTCTCCTACTCTAATTCAGTACTACATATATTCTTCTAACCTTCTACCCTTGGTTGTGTATAATCTTTCACAGCATCAGTGAGAAATCTGATTCCTGCCATCCTCCATCTATCTATTTAATTCTTGAATTTCAGTTTACCTGTATGGTGGTTGCAGAATTGTCAACCTATATTCCCATGGGAATATAGTATGAAGTTTATGTACAATTCCTCTTGTCCTTGGTCTTCATACACCTCCAAAGTTATTTAGATCAGCATCTTTCCCTCCACCCCTTCAATGAGGCTACTTCATACATTTGTAATATAGTTAGATTTCTTTTGCCCTAGTCTGCATTCACTATTGTATTGGAGTCACCTTGACCTCTAAAATGATTTATTTCTTTTACGTACATTAAGTTTCACTCTTTGTGCTGTGAAGTTCTATAGGTTTGGGCAAATCCAGAGTGTTATTTGCACACCATTTACATCATCATACAAGTAGTTTAATCACCCTTAAGTAACCTCATGAGCTGTGCTTATTTAAGCCTCCTCCTTTTACTCCTCTGAAAGTCATAGAGACTGTTTAGTGACTATAGTTTAATCTATTCCAAAATATTATATAGTAGAAATCAAACACTATGTTGTTCAGATTGGTTCATTTCCCTTAATAGTATGCATTTAAGATTCTCCCATGTCTTTTCATGGCTTAATAGCTCATTCCTTTCTATTACTGAATGGTATTCCATTGTGTGGAAGTACCATAGTTTGTTGATCCTTTCACTTATTAAAAATCATCTTGGTTGCTTCCACTTTGGGACAACTATGAATAAAGCTGTGACGAATATTTATGTGCTGATGTTTATGTGGACTTGAGTTTTCAAGTCAGTTGGATAAAAACCTAGGAGTACAATAGCTGGAGTATATGACAAGACTTATTAGCTTTGTACAAAACTGCCAAGTTTCTTGAAATATGGCTGTATCATTTTACATCTCCCCCAACAATTAATAAGAGTTCCTGTTGTTCCACATCCTCACCCAAAATTAGTATTACCAGTGTTATGGACTTAAGCTATTCTAAGAGATATGCAGTGATATCTCATTGTTATTTTAATTTACAATTCCCTATCAACAAATCATGCTAAGTATTTTTCAACTGTTTATTTGCCATCTGTATATCTTCTTTGGTGAAAAGTCTGTTCAGAATGTTTGCCCATTTTTTAATTACCTTGTTTTTAATTGCTGAATTCTAAGAGTTCTTTGAAAGGAGTTTTGGACACAAATCCTTTATCAGATATATCTTCTTAAGTATATTCTCCCAGTTCGTAGCCTGTCTTTTCATTCTTTTAACAATGTCTTCTGCAGAATGGAAACTTTTTAATTTTCATAAAATCTAACTTTTCAATTTTCTCTTTAGTGGATTGTACTTTTGGTGTTGTACCTAAAAATGTATTGCCAAACATAAGGTCACCTAGATTTTCTCCTGTTTCCTTTTGTAAGAGTCATTGCTTTGTCCTTTACATTTAGTTCTGTAATCTACTTTGAGTTAAATGTGAAAAGTTTTAGGTCTGCTTCTATGTTCATTGCTTAGGCATCATTTGGTGAAAACACAGTCCATTCTTTATTGAATTACCTATGCACCTTTGTCAAAGATCAGTTTATTATTCTTGTATGGGTCTGTTTTGGAGCTTTCTATTCTATCCCATTGATCTATGTGTCTATTCATTCACCTCTACCACATTGTCATACAGCAGCTTTTTAGTAACCCTTAAAATCAGATAGTATAGGGGGCCAGGAATTTAGCTGAGTGGTTCCAGTGCCTGCCTCACAGCGCAAGGATCTGAGTTCGATCCCCAGTACCAAAAAAAAAAGAAAAGAAAAAAAATCAGATAGTATAATTCTTGAGCTCTATTCTTCAATATTATGTTGACTATTCTAGGTCCTAACATAAATGTTAGGAACAGTTTCCTAACAGTGTCAAATACCTTACTAGGATATTGATTGGAATCTATTGCATCTTTGAGTCAATTTGGGAAGAGTTGACAATTATATTGTCTTCCAATCCATAAACATGAACCACCTCTCTGCTTATTTGAATTGTCTTTTATTTCTTTCATCAGAGTTATATAGTTTTCACATATAGACTCCATATATTTTGTGTTGTGTTCCTTACTATATATTTCCTTTCATGGAGGAGTATCATTATAAATGGTAATTTTTTTTATTCCAACTATCCAATGGGAATATAACAGGAAAGAAATTGGCTTTAGAAGTTTTACCTTCTATCTTGTGACCTACAATCACTTTCTAGTTTCAGAAGTTTCATCTGTTGATTCCTTCATATGTTCTGTGTAAGCAATGATGTCGTGTCATATGCAAACAAATGTTTACATGTTCCTTCCTGATTTGTACATGTTTGTTGTCTTATTGCACAAGATAAGGTTTTCAGTATGATGTTGAATAGGAATAGTCAAAGAGGACTCTTAGAGGAAAAACAATGCTACTGAGAACAATGCTAACTGGAGTTTTGTAGATACTTTTTAATTAGGAAATTCTTTTCTCTTTCTAGGTTACTGATTTTCATCATGTATGAGTGTTGAATTTTATCAAATGCTTTTTTGTATCAATTTATACAATCATATGGTTTTTCTTCTTTAGCCTACTAAGCGGGTTAATGTTGAATCAGCCTTGCATTCCCGTCCAATTAGAAATAAATCCCATTTGGCCATGGTGTTTAGTTCTTTCTATACATTGCTAGATTTGAATTGATATTTTGTTTAGTATTTTTCCATCTATGTTCATGAAAACTACCCACACGTGGTCTTCTCTTTCTTATAATCCCTTTTAAGGTTATGGTGTTAAGGTAATGCTTGCCTCATAAAGTGAGTTAGGAAATGTTTCCTTTGCTTCTCTTTTCTAGAAGAGATTATGAGAAATTGGCATAATTTCTTCCTTAAGTGTTTAGTGGTACTCAATAGTGAAAGCATCTGAGTTTTGTTCATTGTTTTTGGGAGGTTCTTAGTAATTGAATCAATTTCCTTAATAGATGTAAGACTATTAAGATTATCTATTTCTCTATATATGCATTTTGGTAATTTGCATTTTTCAAGTATGATATGAACCTGAATATGTGTCCCAAAATTCATATATTGGAAACTTCATCCTCTGTACAGTTGTGTTGGTAAGTGGAGCCTAATGAGAGGTGTTCAGGTCATGGAGATTTTACCCCCATGAATGAATTAATGCCATGATAAAAAGGACTACTTGAGTAAGTGGGTTCTCTCTCTTCTGCTCTTCAATCATGTGAGGACACAGCAAGAAGGCCCTCACCAGAAGTTGGTGATTTCTCTTGGCTTTTATAGTCTCCATAACTGCACAAAATAAAATTTCTATTCTTTATGAATTAGGCAGTCTAGAACATTCTGTTATGGTCACACAAAACAAACTAAAAACAAAGTATTGGTTCATCTTATCAAAATAATTAAATTTATGGGCATAGGATTTTTCATAGTATTCCATTATTATACTTTTAATGCCCATGATATCAGTAGTAATGATCCTACAGCTTTACTTTGGAAGGATAATTTCACTAGATGAAGAATTACAGGTTTGTAGAGTTTTTCTTTTCCTCTCAGCACTTTAAATATTTCAGTCCACCTGCCCAGAGGAAGGGGCTTCCAGGTCACCAACCATTCTGTCACTCCCAGCCCAGAGAAAAGGGCTTTTGGTCTGCCATCTGTCCTGCCGTGGCCCAGAGGAAGGGGCTTCTGGGCCACCATCCCTACCATCACTCCTGGCCCCTGTCCCACCTCTCCCAACTCAGAAGAGGTTAGCCACGTGGGCACCAACAGCAGCCCCCTGACCCACCAGTTGAAATGAGAAAACACATAAATAAGTCTCAAAACCAGACTTCCAGATCACCTACAGCAACCTCAAAGGGAAATGAGATGGAACACTCTGATACTCAAACA
>NW_004624730.1:11915348-11973523 GCF_000247695.1 Heterocephalus glaber
ATTGTGTTGTATACCTAAAATGTCCCAATAAAAGAATTTGAGAAAAAATAACCAAATAAATATATAGATAGATAAATATTTCAGTCCACTCTCTTCTTCTTTGCCTTGTTTCTGACAAGAAGTCCACTATAATTTTTATCATTTTTAGCATTTGCACTGTTTTGTTTGGTTGATTTTGTTTTCCTTCATTTTCCTCTCTTCTTTCAGAATTTTCTCTTTGTCTTTTAAAGTTTTTCTACTAGGGATTGAACTCAGGACTTTGTGTTTGATAGGCAGGCATGGTGCCACTGAGTTACCTCCCTGGAACTCAGAATTTTCTGTCTTTTGTTTTTATAATTCAAGTATTCTCTGGGCTTAGTGGATTCATAGTTTGGTTTAGCATCTGTCATTAATTTTGGATTGTTCACAGCCATTATTACTTCAAATATTTGTTTTTCACCTTGGCACTCCAATTTTGTATGTTACAATTTAATATTTTCTCACAGTATTGGATATTCTGTTCTGTTTTAGTATTGTCATTTTTTTCCTCTTTGAATTTCAGTTTGGAGCGTTTCTATTGACCTACCTTCAAGTTCATTGATTCTTTTCTCAGCCATGTTGAGGCTACTAATGAGCTTATGAAAGTAATTCTTCATCTATATCACTAAGTTTTTGATTTCTAGGATTTCCTTTTGATTCTTACTTAGAGATCCTGTCTCTTTGTGTATATTACCTGCTTTTTGTACTTCATCTACTTTTTTCATTATGGTCTTTTATGTATTAATCATAGTTAAATTAAATTCCCTGTTTGATATTTTTAATATCTGTGCCATATCTGAGCATTTGCTGATGATTGCTTTGTCTTCTCAAACACTGGTTTTTCTTTACTTTGGCAAGTCTTGTAATTTTTTTGTTGAAAGTTGAATATGATGCATAATAGGAAATGAGGTAAATAGGCTTTTAGTATGAAGATTTATGTAAATCTGGCTAGGAGTTGCGCTGTGTTTAATGTTTCTTTTAGTTAAAAATTCCAGGGGCTTCAATTCTCACTTGTGCACTTGTTCCACTTTCCTTTTGTCTTAGGAACTTCTCTATGTATTGCACCTCAGAAAGATTCTATGTCTTGCTATCCTTTCAGTTGTAATCCTCTGTCACTGGGACCCTGTTGGTGAGGTGGTAACATGTTGGGTGTGGGGAGAATAACCTATAATCTTTCCATTAACTCAACACTTTTAGAGGGCCTGTATCTTGGAAGTGTGACTGTCATAAATGTTTCTGATTCTCTTCTAGTAGCACCGTTTTCCTCCCTTCCCCTACGACCCTCCTTGGCTGTTGTATTACAAATCTATAACCTTGAAGTTCTGTCCCCTATTGATAACTGCAGGAAAAGGCTGCAGTGAAATTCCTCTTCCACAGCTGGCATAAAGTTCCAGTACTGTGCTCCACTAAATCCTGTTGTGGGCCTCTGCCAAGGAGAAAGTGCTAGATACTTCCCAATGGTTACTCTTCTCCTTCTCCTACCAACACTACAAGGAGATCTTGGTAGTATCCTCACTGAGAATATAGTGGGGTCCCTGGATGGAAAGTCTACAAAAGTATGGGAACCTCTAGGACTGTGGCCCCCAGGGGTCTCTTTCTCTGATACACATGCAGCCTCCAACCATTTTCCCATTTAATGTCCCTACTGGCTTATGGTTCCAACAAGTCTTGGTTGCTATATCCCTTTAGAGCCTCTGTCTCTCTGCATTTGGTGATCTAGTTTTCTCTGTGACCATAGTTCCTTATAAATCTAAGAAAATATGTTGATTTTCAGTTTTCTTACCTTTTTCTTGCCCTGTATGAGTGGAAATAATGACTTCTAAGTTCTTTATATACCAGTGTTGAATCTAGACGTTCCCTCACTTTCATTATAGTGCTCTCTTTCTTCACCATCTCACCCTAACAGAGTCTCCCAACCTGCAAGCTTTTACCCAGTTCATGCCTTCCATCAAACCTTACCTGACCAGGCCAGCTCACGGGGTCTTCTCCCTCCACACAAAACTTATTTTACAATCTATTCACTGATTATTTACTCATGAGTTGTGTTGGATTTCCCTAAGACTTAAGCTATTAATAATTATCAAACTATTATTATGATGTCATTATTTTTCTCAAATATTTAAGCAGCCAGAGTGCCCTGTAGGTCTACCATTTGCAGTTCCTGGCTCAGGTCACTTTAACACTGTAGTCTATTTTCTGGTAAATCAATCACTCCACTGACCAAGTGACAGATTTCTTCATCCCTTCTGCTTTTCTCTATGTCTTCAGAAAGTCTTGGTGGGTAGGGAAGTAGGTGTCTCATGTATAGCCCAGGCTGCTGGCTCTTCCTCTGTAGTTCACCCTTCTTAGCACAATGATCCTCTGGCCCACTGTGTCACACAGCACATTGTCCACCATCCACTATACTTCCTTCCTTGACCTCCAGCATAAACAGCTGTGCTGCAACTGCCACAACCTACCAAACCCTGCACTGGCCTCATGGTTTCCTTGTCTCAGACCTTTTTATTAGGGAAAACTCTTCTTATTAATCCAAACGCTGTTTGGGGGTACAAGTATCATGCATGGCAAAGGAAATACCTACCTGGGCCCCTAAGGCCATTTTTTTATTTTTGTCTTTTTTTCTCTCTTCTCTATAGAGACTTCTCCTATTAATTTCATATATTTACACAATAGATAAACAAGGTATCTGAAAAGTAAATAGACATTGGCCCATTTGTAAATGTGCATAGCCCATAAATATTTCTATGCTGATGAGCAAATATTTCTCCTTTTTCTCCTATGCTGAATATAAATGCAAATCTCTGGTGCCAATTTTCTTTTTTCCATGAACTCAAGTTGGTCAACTGTGGTGCCGTATATAGGAGGTGCAAATATACATATGTTATCTAGTTAAATATGTGTGCAAATACACATTATTCACTTCTTCAGTGGCCTTTTTTTAAAACATCAGCTTCATATCAGCTTTCACTAAAAACCCCCAAAGTTTTCTTTAGTAATAATATGTACCTGTGTATCGGGTACTGAATCACCTCACTGATCTCTTCTATTCCCTTTGTTTGCTCTACTTTTTGGCTAAGATCAAATGTTTCACCCCCCTCACCTTGCTGAAATCATTTGTTGCCAAATCCTTTAACTTCACACCTGTATGTCCAAAGTGTTAGTTAACATCTCATTCACATCATGTACAATATAATTTAATTTTGTGATGAGAGGATAACAGTTGTCAGTTTTTTGTTTTTGGTACCGAGGATCAAACTTGAGACCTTGCACTTGCAAGGCAGGTGGCGGAACCACTGAGCTAAATCCCTGGTCCCAGCAGTGGTCAGTTTTGAGACACCATCTTCCCCTCTCTGAAGCATCATCAAGGGGTGGATTGGGATGTGTTCCTTACCTGAACAATCTAACCCCTTCCTCATTTGGGCCTGGTTCCTGAGCCAGCACCTGGGCTGGTCACTCTTCTTGCTCAAGGACTTGCTTCATATCCACCCGAGTATCCATTGGGGTCCAAACAAGCATATGTATGATGTCCGAACCTTAACTCTGGATAAGATTCAAGTTCTGTGTTTCAGAGTCACAAGTAAATCCCAGGAGGGGGCTCCTTTGAAGAATGTCTCCGCCTTTCATGGGTTGGCACTTCTGATGCTCAATTCAAATCAGGCTGGGAGCTCCAACAGTTTTTGCTTTTGTTTTTGTTTTGTTTTGTTTTTCTGTAAAAATCTAAGCTTATTGAACACAAGGATTGGATTTCTTTTCTAAGTCCTCATTATCTAGCCCTAGTCTGGCAGCCACAGTGTGTTATCTGAACTGATTTCATTGTATTTACACTGACTTCATTTGAATTATAGGACATGATAAAATGAAACTTTATTATACACTCCCTAAACCTCCATCCAGGAATTAGGGAGAAACAAATTTGGGCCCTAAACTCTTTCTTGTCATGTTAATGCAGAATTCTTTGTGACATAATCCAGACAGGGAAGGGATGAACACTATTAGTATAATCAAACCAGGGTATTAGTTGGCATGAAGTATAACCAAATTTAGGTTAATGTACAGAATGTGAATTTCTTTCACAGATCCAAGTAAGTTAGGAAGAAGTTTCAGAAAGTAATGGATCTTCACACTGGCAACATCTATTTTATCTTAGAATGGGAAGCAGAAGGCATAGGAAGGAATTAACTCTTGTGAAGAATTCTAATCATTTCTCCTCCTCCTATTCTCTAGCCAGGGGAACACTTCCACTAATACTGAGCTCATCCAAATGTAGATGACACTAAGAAGACTCAATTAGGATAGGAGAGGCTGGAGGACTACGGTTGAACCTTAGAGAAAACCAGAAATGTGAGAAGACCCCAAAAGAGAAGAGTAAAGATATGGAACAGAGAGAAACAAGAAAGAGGGAGCATGAGTGAAGTCACAGAGTCTATCCACATGAAGAATCCCCACCTCATGACCCACCCCAGGAGGCACTGGTGACACCAGAGCCAGTCAAGATGTCCTAGGCATCTGGACTGCCTAGAACTTGTCATCAATATTCTCAAAGTATGATCACTCACCATGATATTAAAAATGTATTCTTCTGCCCAAAAGAGTTAAGGCTGTATTTCTGAGGCAAGTAGACTTAATAAGCCAAGAGTGAAAAAATATATGAGTTAAGAGTCTAAATGTACACAATGAGTGACCTCAAATCAGAAATGAGATGGCTTACTGGATCCTTAGCTCTAATTGAACAGGGCTGAAGAAGCATAGAAAAACTTATTCAAACTGCCTTTGAAAAAAGCATCAAATAACAACCAATCAAAATTTCAGGAAGATTTTTTTAAGGAGCTCAGAGTAGAGATAAAAAGAACTTAAGGGTGATCTTAATCAAACATAAGCTATAATGAGGAACTATCTACGCCAGAACACACGAGGGAGGTAGAAGTCAAGCAGGCTTGGAAGAAAGAATGCAACTTACAGATGAAATGGACATCTGAGAGCTCAGTCAACAATGGTGGAGTAGGACATTTAGGTTCAAATTAGACAAAATTAATGTGTGTGATGTTCCCACCTTTGAGAGGGGTTGTCTATTTGGAGAAATGATAAAGACAAGGGCCAGCCTTCCAGGGTTAAAAGCATGGGGGAGGGGGGGCCTTTGACAGTGCTGTCTATGTTGAAAAGATTAGAAACAGGAAACCTAGTTCTAGTGCATGTTATGCCATGACCTTGGGAAATGATAAGGCCCAGAATGTAGAGAGATGCTTTGGAAACAGCAAGTCCTAGATTCCAGACCTGACTCTACTTTTATTAACAGTACAACTTGGACATAAAGCCTCATTTTTCAGAGTCCTGATTTCTTCATTAGAAAAATCTCATACGCTTCTTGGATCAGAAATATGTATAATAATTCCTGACCCAAGGATAGGAGGTGGTCAGTACACATGACTTATTCTCATCTTTAGGGAAAATTTCTTCATTTAAAAATGAGATAAGACTAGAAGATTTTTAAGTTCCCTTCTATCTCTAAAGTTCTCTGATTCTGTAACAAAAGATGATAGGAAAGACTTGTGAAACATGGATGAAAGACATAGAGCAAGATGCTTAACCTTGATGAGACTGTTTCCTTCTCTCTGGAATTGAGATAATAATAATAACAATATCAACCCAGACCTCAGCAGGAGCAATGTACCGCCAGGCTGCTGCTGGCAGTCCAACCATCCTCTGACTCCAAGATGGCCCTGTTTTGCTTCCCCTTGGCACAGGGCAGCAGAGGTGCAGACTAACCAACCAAACTGATCCTGGATGAGGATGATACCCAGGAAGGGAAGATGGACCCAATAAGAAAGTACAGACCTGGCCAGCAGCTTCAAGAATAGTTTTGCCTTCCCAAAGTGACTAGATAAGAGACAACCATGGGAGATCACTGCAGAGATGAGGGCTAGACATAGACTTCCTGAGAAGTTTAAGCTCAAGCTGGAAAGGACGGGGACCTTGCCTTTCATGTGGAAAAACCAAGCCTTTGGAGTGTTGACACTAAATTCAACAGTTTGCTTCAACTCCCACCCCTTGGCCTACATCCAGCAGAGACCAACAGGCCCATTGTTTTTTCCCATCCCATCTACCAACTTGAGCAAGGACAGGCCTTGGCTTGGTCAGTTACCACAGTCTGGGGTGAAAGAACAGAGGGGCCACTGGCACAGGGAAGGCACCTCACAAACCCACAAGCCCAAAAGCTAGGCACAGAAAATTTGACTGGCTGGATTCCAAGACTGCAGATTCTGGAAAGAAACCATTCATTCAAAAATACAGAGGAATTTTTTTTTAACTAAATTCTAAAGCTTTTAGTTTTATTATTTCTCACTTTTTTTCATTTTTTGAGGGGTTAGTGCTTTTTCCCTCTTTTTTCCTTCTCTATGTGGTTTTTCTTTTCTTGTTTTTCTTTTCCCCTTTTAATGTTTTTCTTCATGTTTATCTTTATTTTATTTTCCGTATACTGATTTTTTCTTTTTCTTGTTCATTCTTTTCTGTTACTGCTTTCTAATACTATTAAGTTCCTTTTACTCTGCAGTAAGATCGCTATCTCACTTTTCTCTTTCTTTTTGTCTTCCATCTCCTATTTTTTCATTCTCTGAGTACCCAACTCCTCTACCTTTACTACGATAACTCTTAAGCATTATGAATCTTTACTTAGTTAACTCTATGTTATTACTGTTGAAACACAGAAATCATGCAAACCCATGGAAATTAAAAACACATTCTTAAATAATCAGTGAGTTACAGAAGAAATTGAAGAAGAAACAAGACAATTCCTAGAACTAAACAATAATGCCAGTATATCATACCAGGATATATGGGATGCAATGAAAGCAGTCTTAAGAGGGAATTTATAGCAGTGAATTCCCACATAACACAAAGTGAGCCTGAAAACATAAGCCATAAGCTAACCATGCAGTTCAAGTTCCCAGGAAAACAAGAACAATCCAAACCCAAATCTAGTACAAGGAAGGAAAATGTAAAGATCAGAGCAGAAATCAATGAAATTGAGACTAAAATAAATATAAAAAAGCAATGGAACAAACATCTGGTTATTCAAAAGAATGAACAAAATAGACAAACCCTTATCCAATCTTACCAAAAAAAGAAAAAAATGACCCACATCAGTACCATTAGAAATGAAAAAGACAAAATCACAACAGACATAGACAAAATCAACAAGATGATTCACAATTGTTTTGCAAACCTGTACACCAATAAACTGGAGAAGTCAGAAGAAATACATCGGTAGATACATATGAATAGCCAAAAAAATATTAAAAAACCCTAAATAATCTAGTAACATCCAATGAAATAAAGTCAGTAATTTAAGGGGAAAAAACCCATACCAACTAAGAAAAGCCAAGATCTAGATGGATTCACTGCTGAATTCCACAAAACTTCAGGGAATATCTAACACCAACACTCCTCAAGCTCTTTAATGAAATTGAAAGGGAAGGAGTATTTCCACAGTAATTCGCGGAAGCTACCATTACCCTGATTTCAAAACCAGGTAAGAATCCAAACAAAGCAGAGTACTACAGGCTAATCTCTTTAATGAGCACAGATGTAGAAATCCTCAACAAGATACTGACAAACAAAATGTGACAAATCATCAAAAAAAACATACACCATGAAAAAGTAGGCTTCATTTCAGGGATGCAAGGATGGCTTAACATGAAAATCAATAAATGTAGTACATCACATAAACAGAAGCAGGAACCAATAAAAATCACATAATCATTTCAATAGATGCAGAAAAAGCCTTTGATAAAACCCAACATCCATTCTTGATAAAAAAAAAAAAAACCTGAAGTAAATAGGTATTGAAGAACCTGCTTTCTATCTGATAGAGCCACTTATGACAAAATTACTGCCAACATCATATTAAATAGGGAAAAACTGAAATATTTCCCTCTAAAAGCAAGAAAAGAACAAGGATGTTCACTATCACTACTCCTATTTAACATCGTACCAGAAACATTAACAAGAGCAATTAGGCAAAAACAGAAATAAAAGCAATATATACAGGAAAGGAAGAAGTCAAATTATCATTATTTGCAGATGACATGATCCTCTACATTGAAGACCCAAAGAAATCCACCAAAGAGCAAAAGACTCTTAGAATTAGTAACCAAATTCAGCAATGTAGCCAGATACAAAATCAACACACAAAAACTAATATTATTCATATACACTAATAATGAAATCACTGAAAAAGAAATTATTAAAAAATACCATTTACACTAGCAGCAAGAAAAATTAAATACTTAGAAATTAACCTAAGTAAGGAAGTGAAAGACTGCTACAATGAAAACTGCATTGTTCTGAAAAGGGAAATTGAAGAGAACATCAAAAAATGAAAATATATCCTGTTCCTTGAAAGGCACAACCAACATAGTCAAAATGGCCATACTTTCAAAACTGATATACAGATTTAATACAATCCCAATCAAAATATTATTAACATTCTTCACAGAACTGGAGAAAACAATACTAAAATTCATATGGAGCCAGAAGAGACCAAGAATAATAAAAATAATCCTAGGTAACAAGAGCAAAGAGAGAGGAATCACAATCACAGATCTAAAGTTGTATTACAAAGCTACTATGAGAAAAACAGCATGGTATTGGCACACATGCAGACGTGAGAATCAATGGAACAAAATCAAAGATGCAGAAATAACCCCCAGGCACATTCAAGTGTTTAATCTTTCACAAAAGGGCCAAAAATATACACTGGAAAACAGCCTCTTTAATAAGTGGTGGTGAGAAAATTGGCTATCAACATGCAGAAGACTGAATCTAGACCCATATCTCTCACTGTGTACTAAACTAAAATCAAAATGGATCAAAGAACTAAATGTTAAAATGGAAATAATCTGCTGGAAGATAAAATAGGTAAAACTTTTCAAGACATAGAAGTAGTCAAGGACTTTCTGAATAGAAACCAAGCTGCACAGGAAATCGTACCAAGAATCAAAGCATGGGGTCATGTCAAATTAAAGAAACAACCAATGGAGTGAAAAGGCAACCTATAGAAAGGGAAATAATTTTTTTCCATCCACTCCTCAGAGGACTAATATCTAGAATACATAAAGAACTCAAAAAATTTAGACCACCCAAATTTAAAGTTAGGAAGTAAAATTAATAGACAGTTGCAGTAGAAGAAATACAAATGACCAATACATACATGAAAAAATGTTCCACATCAGGCCATTTGAGAAACACAAATTAAAACAACACTGAGATTCCATTTTACCCCAGAAACAATGACCATTATCAAGAAATCAAATAATAACAAATGCTGGTGAGACTGTGGAAGAAAAGAAGCCCTTCTTCATTGTTGGTGGGAATGTGAACTAATGCAACCACTATGGAAATCAGTATGGAGATTCCTCAAAAATCTAAAACTAGAAATTTCATTTGACCCAGCTATTCCCCTTGTAGGTACCTTTCCAAAATAGTTAAACAGTTCATATTACAGTGGTACATACATTCCTATGTTTATAGCAACACAATTCATAATAGCAATCTTAGAAACAGCCTATCTGTCCATCAACAGATGAATGGATAAAGAAAATGTGGTATTTACACACAATGGAGTATTAGTCTACTGTAAAGAAAGATAAACTTGAGTCATTTGTAGGAAAATGAATGCACTTTGAGGCCATAATTTTAACTGAAACAAATCAGGTACACGTTTTCTCTTTTTTGTTTTGTTTGGTTTGGTTTTGTTTTTTTGGTTTTGTTTTTTTTTTTGGTACCGGGGATCGAACTCGGGTCCTTGCGCTTGCAAGGCAGGCGACAGAACCACTGGGCTAAATCCCCGCCCCACACGTTTTCTCTTATACGAGAAACCCAAAATATAAATTAAAAAAAATAAAAATTAAATAATCAGATGTAGGGAGATACATCTTTCTCAAATGGTAAGTGGATCAAGAGATGAAGTGGGAAAAGGAATTGGAAGGGGATGAAAATAATAATTAAGATGTATAATACACAGCTACTAACTCCCCACAAGGAATGTAACCATTATGTACTGCAAATATGTACTAATAATTTTTTTAAGAAATAAAATATTTCATTTAATCCTTAACAACAGCAACAACAAAAAAACAACATCAACGTGACAGTGTTGTTGCAAGGATTAAATGAACTAACGCCTGTATATGTTTTAGGAATACAGCAAACCTATAATAAACATGAATAAGAATGAAAAGTATGATGATGGAATATAAGCAGAAGAAACAGCTGTCATGAAGGTCAACACAGGTCAACACATTGCTGGATCCCTTGTCTACTTAAGAGTTCATCTCATTTGACTTTTCAGTAGCATCTGACACTCTTGATGGTCTCTCCTTGAAACTACTTCTTCTACGTAATTCCACAGCAGAGCACTCTCCTACATAATCTTCTGCTTCTCTGGCTGTTACTTTTTTTTTTTTTTTTTTAACCAGGGATCAAACTCAGCACTTTGCACTTTCGAGGCAGGTGGCAGAACCACTGAGCTAAATCCCCGGCATCTGGCTGCTACTTCTCAATCTCCCTTGCAAAGTCGTCTTCTACACAAGCTCTAAATGTTGGAGTGCCTCAGATCTTGGACGCACACTCCCCTCACTCATAGCTCTACTCTCCTATCCCTGAGGATCTTGTCAATTCCCTTGACTTCAGACACAATCTAAAATCAATCTAGAGATTTCCTTACAGTTTTACACCTACATACTCTGCTCCATGCTTGACATCTAAACTCAGGAATCTCAAAATCCCTATGTCCAAAATTGAACTCATACTCAACCCATTCTTCTTTCAAAAAGTCCCCAGCTAAGTTATTACTTGAAGTACAATTCTTTGTTCATCCTTCACCATTAACACCCTACTCCACAAACAAGTCCTGTTGGCTCCACCTCCACCCCTACTGCTGGCCTGGTTACTGCCACAGCCTCCTCATTGGTTCCTGGTTTCCCCTATGTCCCTATTAGACAATTTTCAATACAGTTACAGTTAAGCTGAATTACACCACTCCCTTGTTCAAAGCTTTAAACAGTCTACCATTGTTCTTAGGGTGCATCCTTAATCTTTTTATGGCCTCAAATCCTGCATTACCTGAAAACTTCTACTTCTCATAATTCTTCATCTACTTGCTAAGCTTTATCCACACTGGCTTCTTTCAGTTCCTTGAACTTAACAAAGTCTTTTCCTATCTTAAAGCTTTTGCACATGTTGTCATTCCCTCTTTCTGGAATATTT
The DNA here is from genome assembly GCF_000247695.1 of Heterocephalus glaber. Next base: position 11,926,629 of record NW_004624730.1, read on the forward strand.
TCCTCCATCTAGTTGTGAGAAGGGCTCCTTTTCATTCTTCATCTCCTTCTCAAAGGGTCCTGGGTAAGTCAACCCTCCTTGTCATTCTCTCTCAGTTGCCTGCTCTTTCCCTTCCTAGCACTTAGCACAGTTTTTAGTTACGCAAATAACAATTGAGTCTTCCTTCTCTACATGGGATTGTAAGCTATGTGATTGGGGGCTGCTGTTGTATTTACCAGATCATAGCATAGTAAACATATCATATAAGGCTCAAAATTGAATATGAATGAATGAATGAATGAATGGTCATAAGACTCAATCTTATAGGGAATTGTACAAGCCAGGGCCAAGGTTGAGTGGAGTAATGCTTTGGACTGGGACAAGGCAGCTACAGAGTAATGAGAAACAAGATTTCTAAACAAGGAATTCTTAAGTGACAGGAAAATGTGGAACAGTCAAGATCATAACTTAGTTTACAGTCAGAACGGTGGTACAGGAGATGGCTAGAAAGATAGGAGACTACCAAGAGAAGAGAGACTAAGTCTCTCTCTATAAGGAGTGGGTAGTGTCTTGGTAGAGAGCAGATGGTGCAACTCCTGCCCAAAGCCAACACTAGTGAAAAATTGTGGTTTGGGAGAGAAGCCTGGTGAGAGACTTCCAGATTATAAAGAAGGCCTTCTTTCCTGGGTATCAGCCAAGTGATAAAATAGCCCAGACACAAGTAGCTCAGATTCTGAGCTCACATTCTTATAGATTTTACTTGGTTCATCCCCTAAAGCCATGAACCACACCCAAGATGCTCTGGGATTCACTCTTGGTCTTGAATGAACTCATTTACAGTCATTAATGGCTCCCCAGGCCCCTTACCATGCAAGCAGATGGATACTGTGTTACAACTCATTTCTGTAAAACCCTTGTTCATTTTTCCTAGTTAAATCTATCTCCAGGATCCCCACCACTTACCCCACCCAGCTACTGCAACAGCCCATTTACCATGTATATTTCTATACATGATCTGTTGCTTCCAGATGCCACAACTTTGTATGAGCTATTTCCATTTCCTATCAGTACCTTTTTACCCACATTTCCTTGAAACACATATATATCTTCCAAGCCCAGCTCAAATTCTGACTTTTCCTCAAAGCCTTCCCAGACATCTCCCTTCATTGTGTCCATTTGTCTCTCTTTTAAAATGTGCATGCATGTTATGATTTAGATCTAAAATGCCCCCCAAAGTCTCATATATTCATAGGTGGGGCTTTGGGAAGGTGATTGAATAATAGGGATTCTAACTTTATCAGTGGATTAATCCATTGATGAGGTCCTAAATTAATGGCATTATTGAGAAGTGATGGAAACATGAGATGGGACCTAGTTGAAGGAAGTGGATCATGGGGGCATGACCTGGGAGACTATATCTTGTACCATCCTCTTCCTCTCTGGTTCTTTCCCTTTCTGCTTCCTGGAAGTAAGCAGTTTTACTCTGCTATGACATTCTGTTGTGATGTTTCTGTCTTGCCACAAGTCTAAAAGCAATGGAATCAGCCAACCACAGACTGAACCTCTGAAGCCATGACTAAAATAAACCTTTTCTGCTTTAAATTGTGAATGTTAGGTACTTTTTCCCAGAGTGGAAAGTTGACTAACACAACTCACATCTCCTGTGGATAAATATTAATTATAATTATTGGTCTCCCCAAAAACTGAACATCATCGTAAGTCTTACCTATATTGACAACACAGTCCAATACTGAGCTCTTCCCAAATAAATCCCATGGGGAATTTGTTACAAAGAAATGTGTGTCAGAGTCCTCACAGTGCTATAACAAATTGCCACAGACTACATAGCACAAAACAACAAAAATTTATTGTCTCATAGTTCTTAAAGTGAATAACCAAAAATTAAGGTTTTGGCAAGGCTACTTTCCTTGCCTCTTCCTTCCGGTAGTTTCTAGAAGTCCTTGATGTTCCTTGGCCTGCAGTTGCTGCATTTCCATTTCTGTCTTTATTAGCACATGACATTCACCTCTTGTGTGCCTGCATCTGTGTCTCTTCTCATAAAGGCACCAACTATTTTGGATTAAGGCCCACTCTAATCCACTATGGTTTTTAACATTACATCTGCAACAACCTCATTTCTCAATGAGGTCACATTCTGAGGCATTATCTTTTAGAGGTAGGAGACAATTCAGCCTATTAAATGATGGGCATAGAAGAGGCACTGTGCCCTTAAAGATTCAGTGAAAGATACAGATGTACAAATCCAAAAAATGTACAGAAACCCAAACACAGCCAGAAGGAGGGAGAAGAGAAAAACTAATGTAGTATCCATTAATGAAGACTTGGAGAGAGAACCAAGGAGGAAAGTTAGGGGAAGGGGTAGAAAGGAAAAGAAAATACAAACCTTGACTCTTCTTTGTCCCTTGCCAGAAGGATGTGAATGTGATAGTTAACAGTACCTAGGAAAAGTACAAAGAGCCTGGGGCTTTCTACGGCAAAGTAAGGGTAACCACAGAATCCATCCTGGCTTCTTCCATCACAGCAGTCCCCTCCTTATTCCTTGGCTCTGATGACTGCAGCTTGACTATACTAATGGTAAATTTAATGAGATTTTCAGTAAATGGATTCTGGATTCTCTTTTTACCCCAAGTAATTATAAAGCTCAGCAATTTTTTTCCCCTAACTTGCTGCTGATTTTCTAATTACTCTTGCTCCAAATAGGACAGTTAGCATTAAAATGAAACCATGCTGAGGTTGTGAGTTCATTTACATCTGCTTTGCTTTTTTCCTTAATTTGACAGCATGGTTTCATGGACAGAGAGCAGCAGGTGAGTCCCACATTTTATGGTGGGAGGTTTGTACCCCAAAACACAAGAAACCCCTGCCAACATCAAGGTAAAACTCTCCAGTAGGAAAAACTTATCAATACATCCCCTCCAGATGGAGTTAAATGAGTCTTAGAAAGAATGCAGCAGCCTTTTCTCTAAAAGGTACCAGGGAGGACGTTTTCCTTCACTTCTTCCCAATAAAGGAAGTAACATGGCCTTAGAAACTTGAAATGAAATTCTCAACATGAGGGAAATTCCTTTTATAAAATGCCCTTTTATAAATGGATAAAGGGGCAGGAGCTATTAAGAAGCGGGGAAGAGGGCCGAGGATTTAGCTCAGTGGTTCCGCCGCCTGCCTCGAAAGCAAAAGGTCATGAGTTTGATCCCTGGTACCAAAAAAAAAAAACAAGAAGGGGGAAAGAGAATTCAAGTAAAAAGGGTAACTTAGCAGCAATAAGTAAGCAGAGATAGTTAGAAAATATTTGGATTGGTGGAGAAAATATTATCACATTTGCATGAGCATGCCTGGAATATCTTGCCAAGAAAAGTCCCTACAGTCCAGATAAATTCCCCCAACGTTATGTTGGCCTGATAAAGAGATATTTTCCTCTTATGATTATAAAATCTAGGACTACATTTGAGGTTAAAAAAAAGATTTCCAAGGAGGTCTAATTAAAGGAACCAGCAACATTTAATCGGGAAAGAATCCTCACTGTAAAGTTGTCCATCCATATATCTAATATTTAAAAGGTCCTGTGGCAAATCAACCTCATTTATTCTTCCCTTCATCCTAATGTAAGCTGCTTACCTTGATATTGAACCACTGCTCATATACACCTTTCTCCCCCTTTTTGCCTTCTCTTAGTCTCATTTGTTCTCTTGCAATACCTCCAGAGCTAGTTAGGAAACAGGAAAACAGTCTCCAGGCTACTATAGCAAGGGAGGGGAACTTGGATTGTTTTTTCTCACTTTACTGTCACAAGTTCTTGCTATATCACCCCTGTGTTCTCTCCACATTCTACTTCATATTCAAGGGTAAAAGAAGTACCTGGGCTCAGGATTCTAGGGTTGTAGGTAAATGATTGTGGACTTGAAACTCAAAGAGACCTAGGTGCAAATCCTGTCTGAACCACTGATGTACCATGTGTTCTTGATAATCTTCATTTCTTTCACCCTTAGCTTTCTGCCATATAGTGCTGGAATAAGCAACATTCTTCCCCAGGTCACTGTGAGAATCTAAGGACACATAATTGCTGACATGTAATTGGCCAAATAAACATTAGTCCTCTTACAAAGAACTTAATAAGCAGGTCTTCAGAATCTTGGCTGGAAAAGGGCAATAAATGATGGTTTTGCTGGACTCCGTATTTGTACTGATTCCCCAAAATCTTCTTTATTTCTTTCTTCTCCACACCTCTCATTGTTCTCAAAGGCAGAGCAGGACCAAGCTGGTATGGCCTGAGGGCTCCGTTCATCTTGTTTCCATTCCATCTGGCCTATGACCCATCATTAGTCCTTTTATGGCTCCTGTCTAAAGAAAACTCTTATGTTTTGCCTACGGAAGATAGTTCCCTAATGAATGTCAAATAACAATAAAGCTTAAGTGTCTTCATCAGACACTTGAGCAGGCATCTGTCCTCCCAGCAGTAAAATATGCTGTGGCTCTGGAAACAGCTAAGGAATTTGAAACTGGGTTTATTCCACTTAGAGGAGAGCTGTGAATAATTTCAGTCACTTAGTTAGAAGAGAAGCCCTTGTAAGGCCACAACTAAGTTGTGGTGGCTCCTTACATAAATTTCAGGCAGGAAGACCCTGGGAAGAGCCAAGTGTCCAAAGGAGCAGAGGTTATACAGGTCCCTTTGAGAACAAGTTCTCCCTCTGCCTGTTCTGCAGTTTTCCTCCAGGCTTTTTGGACCCCATCCTTGAGGACGCCTCCTCCCAGAGGCAGCTGCAGTCACCATTTCTGGTCTGCCTTTAGCCTCAGAGCATGCACCTACTGGTCAAGAGGGCTCAGAAAAATAAATCCTTAGGTAACAACTACCTCTGTTATAGGAGTTCAAATGTCCACAAGTCAATGAGTCATACCCTAAGGCCCTGTAAAGACAAGCAGACAAGGTCATGTCCTCAAAACTGAATAAACATAAACATGCAAAGCACTGTGATGTAGATTTGGAACCTGATGTTCTGGGGTTCAAATCATCGTACAATCACTAATCAACTGGGAGATTTCGGGAAAGTCATTTAACCAAGTTGAGTCTCAGTGTCCTGGCATGGGAAGTTAGGTGTAAAAAGAAGGGCAATTGGTAAAAGGGGACTTAATATTCTTAGAAATTGATGGAATGATTAGAGGTAAGACATTATAAACTGTCTAGAATGTGTCTGTTATTCAGTATGCGATGGCCAGAAAACACTTCACAAACTGGATGGTTGACATTCTCTAGGGGAAAGAAACAAAGTCAGATGAACCTGATAATTGTCCCCAGTAGGGATTATCAAGGCCAAGGTCACTCACTAGTAGCTCACCAGAAACTCCTGAATTAGGAAAGGAAATAAAGTTAAATAAAGGGAAATAAAGTTAGCCCAATGCATTTAGTTTTCAAGAATCCTGTAAAATACTCCTATAAGAAATGTGGAGAGATAAAAGCTGAACAATAGCAGCTCAACCTAGAGGAGGACCTGGCATATCAAAAGACTCCTATTGAGTAAGACTGAGCATATTTATCACATTTGTGAGGACAAAGCTACAAGATAATTGAATTATAAAATTAAGATTCAAAAATATTTCAGTAGCCTTAAATTATGGATTCAGAAATATACTCATCAAATTCTTCAGTTCAAAATGGTAGCTGGAGATATGGTCCTTCTGCTAAGTGTAATGGTTTTCTGGTTTTAAGCCCAAAATAAACACAGAAAGTTGGAGAGAAAAAAAGACTTAAAATTTCTTTCTCCCAAAGAGAAGAAGTAAAATGACTTTCAATCTAAATATCCAGTCAGTCCATCTACAGAAATCAGATAGCCAACACAGTGGTATATTAGGATTCTCCAGAGAAGTAGAACCAATAAGGCTATGGGATGACTCATGGGATTTTGGCAGCCAAGCCCCATGATCTGCCAGCCATAAGCTGAAGACCCAGTAAAGTTGTTAGTGCAACACCAGTCCAAGTCTGAAGATATGAACATTGGAAACAATGGTGTAAATCCCAGTGCAAGGGCAGGAAATTCATGGTCTGGTTCACACAGACAAAAAGGGAATGAGTTCTCCCTTCTTCCACTGTTTGCTCTGATCAGTCCTTTGGCAGATTGGATGGTGTCCACTCACATGGGGGAGGGCCATCTGCTTTAGTCAGTCCACTAATTCAAGAGCTAACCTCATCTGGAACTCTCATAGACACACCCAGAAACAGTGTTTAATCTGGACATCCTGTGGCCCAGGCAGATTGACACACAAAATCAGCCATCACAAGTAGTGAGCAAGGGTGGTTGGAAGAATCGATAGATGCACTGATAGCTCTCCTGTCTTCTAGTTATTTCAAGATGTGTGAAACCTTATCTGACTCTGACATTTTGCCTGAAAGCAGATTCTGCAGTCTGTTTGGAACTGGGCAGCCACCTCAGCAAAACCGAAGCTAACATGGGCGCACAGAGACAAGATCAGCTGGTGCCCTAGCCTCAAATTAGAACAGTCTTCTTTGAGGAAAGGGTTTTACATTTGCTTCTCTTACATGACCCATTTGCTCCATTTGTGCCAGCAGGAAGAAATAAAGAACACTTAGTGTGCATCCTCATAATAGTCTCTTTCCTGTGTATTTTTCCCAATTAGATCCACTTCTCATGCTTAGTCTTGAAGCCATATTGAAAAAATAGATGCATATCAATTCTATTTTACTATATTCCCCACTTTCAGTTACTTTAAATCCTGGAATTTATTACACAGTCACTGCTAATTCTGGAATGAACTAAATCTCTTTCTGAGCCAAAGTTTGATATGCAAATAAATGAAACTGGCCATACATGAAGCTGGTGGCTTCTTGCTTCCATCTTAACAATGTGAGGCAGCAGACACAGAGTGACCTCCCCAACTCCTTGATTACCTTCCTATTTGTAGGAAAAATTCACTCTGCCTCACAGGACTATTTCCGTGTGAAAATATGAAGAAATTGGGAATTGTGCAGGAAACTTTTATGACATGATGCAGACTTTGAGCACAAATAGATTAAAAGTATTTCCAATTTGTAGTTTCGACCCCAAACCAGAACAGCAAGGGTGATTTTTATAGGTTACCAGGGGAATATGTGAGAATAATTTTATTTCTTTTTTATAAAAATAAAATGATTTTCAGAAATTCTACTAGTGTTTGAAATTCAAGCCCATGGGCATCCCCAAATATGCTGCTTTAAGCACTGCCACATGCTTTTGCCTCTCTGACATATAGAGAATCTTCACGTGATGACAAATATTAGAATTTTTAAGTCGTAAATGAGGCCTGAAGATAATAACCTTTTTTTTGAAGCCAGTTCTTTCTTCTTTCCACTCTTGGTTCTTTAGTACTTTGTTTCAGATTAAACACAATCCTCTTTGTATTAATCAATATAAACTCACACAGTCAGTCTAGTTTTAAAATAAAAGTTTGTTTTCATATAGGAGTCTGAGTGGGAGGCATGGAATGAGTTTTAAGATTATATTTTAGACTCAACAGTATTGAAAGAATCTTATTTACTTATCTTTTGTCCATAACAGTGATGGACTTCTTTTTATTTTTTATTTTTTTAGCATTCAGAGCTTGTCTATTTGCTTTTGTCACAGTCCTTGGAAGACTTGGGGATCACCAGAAACAACTGTTCACCCTGGCCCAGGCTTCCCTCATGTGCTGCTCCTATTGCAGAACCTTACAGAAATAGTCTGCTCCTGTAGAAGTGTGTGGCCACTTCACCAGCCCAGTCTCTTCTCTTTGCTGCTTGCTCTTCCTCACTACTTCCAGGTATACTGGCTATCCAGCTCTGGCCACTCCCCTTAGGATGTAGTCACAGTCTTCCCAGACTCACAAACCTATGGCTTCCTGTTGTCTGTTTGTCTTTCCAATAAGGGTACTGGCTTCTCATACTGAAGCTGTCCTTGCTAGTTAAGGCTCTTCATTAGGTAGCTTTTTTCTTGATGCTTAAACCCAGCCATTCACTGACACTAGGCATTGATACCACAAATCCCTGATTCATCCAATGTGCTTCTGTTTTAATGCACTTATATTTAAGACAGCCTTCATTTCCATATTCATATGTTCCCCATCTTGCTAGAGTTTAAAATAAGTACTCAAAGAAAATGTCACACTTTTGACATTTCTTGGCTTTTTTATCAACAGTCATTCCATAGAAGTAACTATTTATTTTTATTGTATTATTTAAATTGAAGTATATAACTTATAGACCACAAACTTTAAATGTCAGATCGACAAAGTCTATCTTCTGTATACACCTCTAACTACCACCCAGATGGCCACGTAGAATATTTCCAGCACTTCAGGAGACTTCAAAAGATGGTGCAGATGCTGGGAGAGCCTTTTGGTCACTGCACAGGGGAACGGTGCCCAGTGAGGAGCCCAGTCTCTTTGGAGAGACAAAGGACCAACTCCAAATTTGGAGGACCAAACCCCTGAGAAAAGTTGAGGCAGAAATTGATCATGAAGCTCAGAGTTTATAACCAAAAAGAGATTTAACCTAGATTAGAATGGTTTGGGAGCAGAGAGGAGGATCCAGGCTGGAATGAGCACGTGTCCATGATTGCTGTCTAGACCCAGGTGGGAGAAGATAGACCTTAGTGCACTTGTCATCCAGCCAAACTCTGAACACTTCACCACCAGAATCTGTATCTCCCAATACTGATTCCAGGAACACTGAATACATTACATTGATATTTTATTGGAGACTGAAAGTTTTAATTTTAATTAATTTCTCCAGGTTTACTACATTTTTAATGTGTTTTTATTATGCCTTGAGGTCATTTTTCCCATAGGGACTATTCCAGTTTTATAATTAAAAAGGGAATCAACATTCTGAATTTAAAATATGGATTTTTGAAATTTAACTTTTCTGGATCAAAGGTACAATCATTAAAAAGCAACCCTTTGCAGACTCCCAGTGATGGACCCTATTTAATACACAGTTATGTTATTTTGCTCTTCTGAATGAAATATAGCCAGCTTTCAGTGACCAATGCTGAGAAACATCTTGGCATGTAGATTCTTGGTAATGATTCCAGTGTCTCTCATGGCAGACATGAGCAGGCTGCCTCTGAGCTGCCTATAGAGCACATGCAGGTGAAATGCTGCCTTTCCTGGCAGTCATGAGGGAGAGGCTGTTGCTGGATTCTGCTACCTTGGCCTCATGCTGACAAACAACACACTAATAGGCAAAGAACTAGACACCACTCTCGAGGAACCCAGTATGTCTCTTGGCAGAATGGCAGGAAGGTTCTGGTTTCCAACTAACAATGTTTTGCCCGAGCCAGAAACCCACCATCCCCCTTCCTGAAAGGCTCTTAAAGTCCTCAGCTCTGCTTATGGAGTCAACCTTTGCATTGGAGGAATAGCCTAGGCACCATGGGCCAAGCTGTGAGGAATCACGGCAGTTCTAGAAGACACCCCTGTGGAGATCCAGTCTTGCTGCCAAAAGCTGAGCCTTTAACTGAGTTTCCACTAAATATCAGGTTCTGTGCTCGCCATTGTGGAAGATGTTGTTAGTCTCATTTAGGAGTCTGGGAAACTGACTCAGTACTCCAAAACATGAAGTAGCATGTCCCAAACCACACCACTGGAGGAACAGAGCCAGGTTTGAACTCTGTTTTGTCCAGCCACAAATTCCACTCACTTCTCTGTCAAGCACCGTTCTTTCCAGAAACCCATGGCTCCGGTGTGAGTGAAGACTCTACCTGCTGTCATACACCCAGCAGGAGCAGGGGTCTCACTCAGTCCTTCAGCTGTGACAAGTGGACTAAAATCCCACACAACAGATAAAATTGGATCCAGAACAAATGCCTCTTTCCTAGGGTGGGACCTCATCTTTCTTCTCTTGTATCCCCAGCCTCTAGGCTCTGCACCCTGCCCCCCACTCAGCTCAGTCATCCCAGCCCACCCCTGGCCTGTGGGCCCAGAATAAAATCCTTGAAAGCCCTCCCTTGCCACTCATACAAATTGCTTTTACATGAACTTGTGGTAATATGCCTTCCTCCCTCATCCTGAATGTGTCGAACAGCCACAAACATCTCCATGCTTATGAAAATGAAATTATCCAGATGTCTTTGCAGATGTTACAAATGGCCAGCACAGTACAACATAAACCAAAAGAAAATCTTCTCTCCCCACATGGGAATGAGTGTTTGCAAATGGAACCAGAAAGAGTAACCAGATGCACACTAATTCTTTGTGAAGGTGACTTTATTGCTGTACTACTTTGAAATCTATTCTGAAATCTCAAATATTCTGAATTTAAATTTTGTTTTTTAATGGTAACCAAAGGTTAATGTGCTCATTATTATCATTGAGTTGGGGCAAAATATAAAGGGGTACAGTGAAGCACAGATAAGTTGAGAGGTGAGACATATTTTTTATATCCCTTGGGGGTCAATAAAGAGAAATCATTGCTCTTGTGCACCTGGGGTTGAAGGAGGGCAGATGGGGTGAGAAGAGAAAGAAGAAGGTAGATGGAAGCAAACAGATTCCTGGAGAGGAAATCCAGCCAATCCTGAGAATGAGAGAGAATGGCTTGGTGGAGAAGCAAGGGGCAGCAGTAAGAGAAGTCCTTTGCCCAGGAATGGGTCGGGCATGGGTAAGGTCCATTGGAGGACTGACTCCTGCATCATTTGGCAGAGTTTGGAGAACAGTCATAGTAGAAAAGGAGGCAGGAGCCAATCTGAGGAAGCCTGGACTATCTTTGAAGCAAATAGAGTACTGGAATGATTTAAACAAAGGTGTGACACAAAGGAAGTAGAGAGAAATGGAAGATTTCCTATGTGACAGAGAAGGATAACTTGAAAGACAGATTGTTGGTGTATTCACCTATCATGTTTTGACTCTAACTTCTTTCATGGAAAAACTGAAGGCTCCAAGTAGCTGCTCTGTTCCAGGGTAGGAGATGAACATATGCCTCCCCATCCTTCTGCATCCAGATGTTTCTATCTATGGCAGGAACAGGAACAAGAGAGCTAATAAAAGCCTGGCACTTCTCAGGGCCTCGAATCCTTCCTGCTCATCATGGGTTCATCTCTGCTCTCCTCTGGCCAAACTACAAGACCTGCTGAAGCTGCTTCCCATCCAGCCCACCCTCTGTCCTTCTGTCTCCACTCTGGCTCCCTGCTGCTGCTTGCATTGCAGAATAAAGTCACATGGCTGCAGGCCCTGCTGGTGCATCCTTGAGCCTGCAGCATGTCTAAATTTGCCTCACCCACTCACAATCTGCTATTTAAACCCACATCCCACTGGCAGCCATGGTCCCACAGGCCCACAGCCCCACAGGGGAGGCCTCTCCAGTACCAGCTGTGGGAATCTGGAGCTGCTATAAGGACCTGTAGGGTGCTGCAGGAGCCAGGCGAGATGTGTGCTCTTGGCCTTGAGCAGCCTCCTAGCTCTTCAGGTTTAGCTTCTTGCCTTTCAGATGCTGTCACTAGGACTATGTACAAATCTCATGCCATTTGATTAAGAGGGCAAGAAATTTGATCTCTTAATTTTTATTTTTCTTAAACAGAATATCATTACTATTTTGAGCTCCCAGATAGGAAAAAATAGTCTTTATTACAATGAGGTCCCCCCTGACCTTAGCCTAACAGAATGTGGGCATTCCTTACACAATTAGGGGGCAGGGAATCTTCCTGTGTCCTTGCTGGCACCAGCTAGGAAGTGTCCTCACACCCATCCAGTCTTGATCATTTTCCATGCAAGTCACTTCTGTCGCTTTCCATTCTTTTTTTCTCCTTAAATTCTTTTATTGGTACATTTTAGGTATTCAATACATTTACATTTGTCATTTGGTGCTTGTATCTGTGCATGATGTATCAAGGCCTCTTCAGGACCAGATCACTTTCAGATCCTGCCAATCCCCTTTCCACATTAGACCACAATAAAGTCGCTCAAAAGTCAAAATCCCCAGGTCCCAGGATATACCAGAAAGGCACTTCTTCTCTGGAGTCTGGCTGCCTCTGCAGGGTTGTGCCTAGCCATGGGGTACAGTTTTCTTCTGCCTCGGACTCCTCAAACTTATCTAGGGGAGGTATTATTGGTCCCTATTTGTTTTCAGGGCAGTGACCATGGTCCCCTGGGAAGCAGACGCTGAAGTGGAGTTATGAAGGTTTTCTTGGAGGACACCTATACAGTTAAAGGGGGAAGAAATTTGGGACTGCCATGAAGGTGAACCCAAGGAGAGACCATCCACTGGAAGCATCCTGTTGTGGGCACAATTGGCCAGGCCCACTTGTCCCTGCTACATACCATCACTATTGCCTGCTGCTGTCCAGAAAGAGTGGAAACTCAGTTCAAACACTGCAATGAATCTGAACAGCAGCTAGGGGCTCTAAACCAGGGCTCTCCCCAGCTAAGCGGCAGATTCCTTCCAGAAAGAAGAGCCCAGCCTGCACACTTGCCAATCTTCACTTCCTCCAGCTCCACCCACCCCAGCCCAGGACTCTCAAGCTGCCTCTGCCTGCTCTCAATCTCCTTGCAGCCTCCTAGAGCTTTTTCCAAGCCCCCTGTGAACTATACCTTTGAAGCCCCAAAACCAAAATGGAACCTTGTTTTCTCTCTTTGTCTTATGAAACCTTTCTCATTATGAAATAAACTCAGAATAATCTATAATCTAGTTTTATTGGGAAAGGGATATGGGAAGAGGGACCTCAAGAAGACCCAGAATATCATGCATCAGTTCTTCAAATAGTATACCACCATATGTCTCTGTCTACTGAATCGCTGTGTCCCGCCACAGAAATTTACTCCTATCCTCCAACAAGTGGGACTCTGCCTATGTCAGCAGCTGCCTGGGCACACTGTGTCCTTACCTTGAGGGTCATACTGCCTCCAGCCTCTCCAGGGAACCTCAGGCAAGACAAGCTGAGATACAGTGGATCTCCTTCCAGCCTCTGGGTGGGCAGTGCCATGTTCTTACAGGGATACTTGTTCTACCAGCCTTGGTTGCTTCCTCATGTAACCAGTAAAAGAGAAGTAGTGAGGGATATACAGCACTTACCAAGTGTCAGGCACCATTTGAGCACTGTAACAGCTCATTTATGCTCCACAGCAACCCTATGAGACACATACTGCCCTTATCCCCAACATCCAGACAGATGAAGGGACTGAACCAGAGGTCAAGTAACTTTCCTGAAGCCACATAGTCACTGAGTGGCAGAACCTAGGTAGTCTGTCTGATCCAAGGGTTGGGTGCCACATCCTTACAGTTAGCTGCCTTGCTTTCAGGGGCTTAATTTAAAGAGAGTAGTAATGTGGGGGCAAGAGGCTGCTTGAGACATGGAAATACCTACCTGGGAGGCAGAAGACAGGACCTCAGACGCATAGGCACCAGATAGGCAAGGACATGAACATCAAGCCACAGGTCTCAGTCACCCAGAGAAGTGAGGTGATTTCCCTCAAAGCATAGATGGAGAAATGGGGCTTGTGGGCTGAGCAAGGCCCCAGGCACTGGGTGGCCGGGATGCAAACCCGCGTTAACAACCTCTCCTCACACAGTGAGAGTGGGGAGTGGGGTTCCCTTGGCCACACTCAAGTGAAATGCTAACATCTCTCTTGGTGGCATTTGGCACCGTCACACCTGTGGTCCTTGGATTAGCAGAGAGAGGCATTCAGTGGATCACAGAGCACAGGAGAAAAGTAGCATCCCATAAGTGAGACAGACTCCCACCTGTCCAGGACAGAGCTGAGCCCCACTCAGCACTCATGAGAAGTCATGGAATCTCTTTTATGTGCAGCACATCCTGCAGTCCAGGATGTTACCTTTCAAAGGAAGTGATTTATTCCTTCAACAAATATTTATAGAGTATTTACTATATGCAAGGCACTAAGAAACTTCCAAGGAAGGAAAAGACAAGATGTCATTTGAAGAGTTTGTGCTCTAACACAGGGAATTATCACAATAAAATACAAATGGATATGTCATCTGTGCCTTTTGTAATAATTATAGTAACTAATATTTGAGAGTTTATAGAGCATTTATACATCTGTACTTGGAACACCATGCCATTTCCTTTATCCTTATCCAGGAATGTCTTCATTTCTTTTTATCTACCAAATTCTGTTTTAGTTAATTTTCTCTCACTGCTGAGACAAAATACCCAACACCCAAAGTTAAAGGGAGAAAAGTTTATTTAGCTTACACTTTGTAGAAGTTTCAGTCTATAATCACCTGGCTCCAAGGCAAGGTGGCATGACAGACAAGGATGGCAGAAGAGAAACAGTTCAGGGCTGACAGAAGGTGGCAAAACAAGCAAGGGCAGACCATGGCTTTTTCTATCCCTTATATCTTATCCCGGCTACTTCGAGTGGGTAACATTCACACCCTTAATCCTAGTCCCCTTGATCCTAGCATTGCACACGAATTGATCCCAGCTTCACACATTCTGGATCCAGCCACCTCTGAAAAAGCCCAATCTATGACTGCATGAGGCTTTGGGGGGACTTCTAGACATAAGCCATAACATTCCACCCCTGTCCCCCAAAAGACTCATCCATATCCCTTTATACAAAGGGCATTTAGGCCATCTCTAAGAGTAGTCAAAGCCCAAACAGTTTCACCATTGCTGAAAAGTCCAAGTCCAAATTCTCCTCTGAAATTTAAGGCAAACTCTTAGCTGCAAGCCCCATACAAATGAAAGGAAAGTTAAACACTTCCAACATTCAATGGCACAAGACAGACATTCCCATTCCAAAAGTTACAAAGTGGGTAGCAAGGAATGGAAACAAAGCAAGATCAAAATCCAGCAGGGTAAACACTGTATACCACAGTTCCACTTCCAGCATCCCCAGCAATCCGTGACATGTTGAGAACTCCAAAGGGCTTGGGTGGCTTCTCCCCCATGGCACTGCCAGTGGTTGTAGCTCCCCTGGTTTTTCTCTTGGGCAGGCTCTGCTCCCTCTTTTCAGTTTTCCTCAGACATTCATGTTCCTGGCTTCTCCAAACTTTTGAGGTCACTGCACCTTTGGCTTCACACTCACAGCTTCATACACTGCCTTCTCAGGGACACACTGCCTGGCCTCCCAGGCCTTCTTCTGAAATCTGGGTGGAAGCCTTCCTGATCCCACAACTCTTGCATTCTGCATGCGCCTAAAACCAGCACCATGTGGATGATACCAAGGCCTTCTGCCAGCTGGAGCAGTAGCCAGGCTTCCTTCTCTCTTGGCTGTAGGGTTGAGTACCTAAGAACCAAATCCTGAAGAACAACTTTCCTAGGCCACAGCCATTCTGCAACATGGTGCTTTGGGGCTGGCTCTCTTCTCAAAGTAAATCTTTCCCTTTGCAACTCTGAGACTGCAAAGGGTAGAGTCCTATTGGTTCTTGTGATGTCCTCAGGTCATCTTTTCTGTTTTCTTCTTCTGAAATCCTTGGCTTTTTCTTTGCTAGAAATTTCTCCTCTATTCTATCTTTGCAGGCCACAACTTTACTAGAGCTTCATTTCTGGCCAAAATCAAAACACTTTAAATCATTCTACTGGCCTCTTTGCTCTTGATTCTCAACATAAATCTAGCTAAAAGCCCCCAACAATAGCCATGCCACTGCCTCAATATTAGACTGCCTTGAAATTTCTTCTGACAGATTAATTAGTCCACTGCTCTTAATCTCAGTCTCAGGAAAAGTCTCTGGACATGAGCAAAATGCAGACAAATTTTTTGCCAAGGCATAATACACATTGTCTAGAGTTCAACAGCCAAATGCAGTCCTTCTTCCCAGCAGAAACCTCCTGAACCTGGTCTTTACCGGAATTTCTTTCAGCCTTATGGTTTTCTGAGCTCTGACCAGAATCTCCCATCAAATACAGCCTAAGCCATTACAGATCTACCTTTTTAGCTGGCATCTCTGAACCTTTCCTTACTCTTCCCCTTCCCACAAGCCAGCTCCAAAGACTCCTCAACCACGTGGTCAGTTACAGTCGCAGTAACAACCTCATCCTCTGTACCAATTTCTGTCTTAGTTTCTTTGCTGAGACAAAATACCCAACACCTACAAGTTAAGGGAGGAAAGATTTATTTAGCTCACAGTTCGTAGAGGTTTATTTCCACAATCGGCTGGCTCCAAGGCAGGGTGGCATGGCAGACAGGCATTGTAAAGGAGAAACAGTTCATGGTGGGCAGAAGGTAACAAGGCAACAAGGGGAAACCAAGAAGTGACCTTAGCACCTTCTTTCTGCCCCTTTTAATAGTCTATCTAGGCTACTGGGATTAGGGCAGTGCCAAACCAGTCAGTGGACTGATTTAGTAATTACACACTGTTAGTCCCAGTACCACACACTCTAGATCCAGCCACCTCTGAAAAAGCCCCTACCTATGACCACATGAGGCCTTGGGGGGACATCTAGACACAAACCATAACAAGGAGCAAATTCCTATTCACCCTGTAAAGCCCTACTCTAATGTCAACTCCTTTATGTAGCCTTCTTTGACTGCTTATCTCACCCTCCCAAGCATATTTCTTTCTTCACTCCTTCCACCCCTTCCTCTATTCTTTCCTTCCCTATTTTCCTAGTAATAAAAATTTTTTTCACCAATGCCAATGTGCTAGGCATCAGTGTTTATGTTTGGCTGGGGAGTATTTAGTCCTCACCTCAACCCTGTGAGGACGGAGGTACAAGGACTCTGCACTCCACTGTGAAATGTGTCTAAAAACTTAAGTTGTACACAATATTTTCCAGTACTGTCACCAAACCATACTTTTTAAGCTGGGGAAGTGTCTGCTGTACACTGAGAGGGCTTAATGGTCACACATAGCTGATCTGCTCTGTTGGGGACTCAGCCCTGCCCGGGCGGTCCACTCCTCTGCTTGTGTCCCTGTGTCTCCCAGAGGTGCCTCTGCTGCTGGGCCCACCAATGTCCCCAGATGATCCCCCAGACATCCCAGCCAGGCCTGGTTACAAACAGAGACCCTCCCTGTGCCACCTGCCCTGCAGGTCCAGCTGTGGGCAGCCTGGTCAGCCATGATGGAGGCCCTCCCTCCCCACTTTCCTTCACTGTTAGTGCAGCTGAACTCAGCCAGGCAAAGAGTAGGCAGGTCCTAGGGTAACAGTGCACAGAACCTCAGAGGCTGCCCAATCAAGCACACTCAGGTTTGGAACCCACTACCTGCCACAAACCCCAGTTCCAGCCCCCCTGGTGTGCACCCTGGATGAGGGACACAACTTCTCAGGCCTCAGCTTTCTTCTGCAGAACAAAGAATAGCAAGGGTCACTCCTGTCTCTCAAAGCTATTGAGGAAAATAAAATGCCTCCTGGGAAGAACAATTGCTGGTGTAAACCAGAAAATACCCTTGCACACTAATGATACTCACATAGTCAGATTCATTACTTACAATAGTACATATTGAAGCAGTCGAGCTTAAGGGTTAAGATATGAATTCTAGAGCCAAGATGCCCACAGTTCAGATCCTAGCTTTGCCACTTACTAACTGTGGGAACTGGAGCAAATTAATTAACCTCTCTGGGCTCCTATTTAGTTTCTTCTTCCATTGTGTTTAAAGATTAAATGGGTTAATCCATTTAAAACAGTGCCAAACATAGTCAGCATTTCTTAAATGCCAGCTATGACTAGTATCAGAGTCTAAAGATTAGTATATTATAACGTGATCAGAGTAACTAATATCTGAGAGTTTGCAGAGCATTTACACATTTATTTTCTGAAAGTGCAAAGATCATCTTTTGCCCACAGAAATTAATGGAGGAAGTGAAACCCAGGCCTTGACTTTGAAAGAGGAATAAGATCAGGACTAGTGGGGTGGAGGGCAGAGAGAAGGAGGATAAAGACTGAAGACACATGGATGCCCCACCACCACCACCACAGGACAGGATCTGGAAACCTCCTATTGTTGGATGGGTTTCAGTAAACGTTCTGTCTTCACCATGCAACAGAATTGCCTCAGAGCTTTTAAAAATATCCTTATCCTGGACCCATTCTGAGAGCTTTAATCCATTGGTCTTGGATGGGCCTTGAGTATTCATGCATTCATAAATTATTTTTCTTTATTTTTATGGGGGGGGTTGAAACTTGAACCCAGGGTCCTTGCACTGAACTACATCACCAGTTCTTTTTTCTCGTTGTTAATTTTGTGACAAATTTTCCCTAAATCATTAAGTTGCCCAGGATGGGCTCAAATTTGCTGTCCTCCTGCCTCAGCTTCACAAACTTTTAACAGTTCCCTAGGTGCTACTTAATAGTGTGTGGCCAGGTATGAAACCTTCAAGCTAGAACATCATGTCTTCAATCACCTATGAGGCTCTAGAACACATGTGGATCTCTGGGTCTCACCTCTAGAGCTTCCAACCCAGTAAGTATGTGTCAGGCCTAAGAATCTGCCTTTCTGGTGAGTTCCCAGGTGACTCTGGCATTGCTGGCTGGGGACCACACTTTGAAAACCCCTGGAACAGAGCTCAGGAAACATGAAGAACTGCATTAGGACAAAGATCATTCGGTTGGCTCAGGGGAATCTGCCATGTGAACCTAGAAATTTCAGACTCCATTCTTTCAGCATTAGGGTTATGGTGAGACCTGCTCAAAACTGTGCATTAGGAAATCAGACCTGGCAGTGAGATAATAAAGGGTCTGGGGAGGAGGAAACCAAAGACTGAAATTTCAGTGCAAAGATTTATAATAGGGAATGGCCTAGACCCAGAAGAATGTGGCCTAAAGCCCGGTAGCCAGACTGAGCCAGAAAGAAGAGGTGAGTGCTGTCAGCAGAACCACTTCAAAAGACAGAATGTGGGTGAGCTGTGACTGAAATGGAGACCGAACAGCGTCATGGCCCTCAAGTCTGTAGTCTGAGAGATGAGCACCAAGCAGACCCAGGCTATAATGTGACAGTCTAGCTTTTACATCTGTATCTGAGAACAGAGATGGCCCTTGGGCTGCTGGAACCAATAGTTTAGTTTGAGTATTCAAGACACTGTTACAAGGAAGAGATCATCCACAGAGGGATGAGATGAAGAGATTAGGTCTAAGGACAGATCGCAGAGTCACCCATCTCAGACACCAGGGAGAAAAGGGACAGAATAGAAGCCCAGAGCCAAAGGAAAAGATTAAGGTGAATAAGGTGATCAGTTGTATGAAATGCTACAAGGCATTGCAATAACAATTAAAATAAAAAAGTAATGTGGCCACAGTAACCCTAGGGAGAAGTGACTCATTCTAGGGCCAGAGCCTGTTGGTGGAACAGAGAGGATGATCTCTGACCCAGCATCAAGAGTGTGGCTCAGGGCACTCCATCTCACAGTCAGCCCCTGAGACCACAGTAAGGCCAGTGCAAGCCCTGACCTCACTCTCTGGCAGCTGGCCCTCCATCCACAGAGGATGCCTAGTATTTGGGAAGCAAAGCCCTTGGACTTAGCATTAATGGTTTGTCATCACCAAACTGGCAACTGCTCATCTCACTAAATGCCTGTGCACTATGGAGCACAGTTTCCATAAAGTCCCAGAACAGGTAGAGAGTAGACGGCATGTGGCTTAACACTTGCCTGTGATCACAGGTCCCATGTGTGTCCCTGTGACTGGAGACAAGGACACACATAAAGACAGAACCAGAGGGACTGTGTCCCCTCAGCTATAGAGAGCACTTAGGCCCAAGCTGGCACAAGTGGGAACTGCAGGACAATGAGCAATGGACACCAGGGCATGGGAGGGAGCTTTGATCAGGGATGAGGCAACATACAAAAAGCATCGGAGGCTTTATGAGGAGCCACAGGTCACATAGAGATCATTGAAACTGCAAGGTCAGCAAGGACAGAACAATAACATCCTCAACTCTTCCACCCAGAAGCACAAACAGAGACTGACCCCTCTCTGAATGAGGTCAGGACACTGTTTGCACCCAGAAGGGGCTCACTGCTTCATCAGAAACTTTGTTCTCCTCATGTTGGCCTCATAGTTCTCTGTAATAACCCATGTTTTCCCACTGTTAGGAAAGAAATAATGATAAGAGAGCTGGGAGCAAAGGTGTGCATTTCCCCTTTGCAAATTTGGCCTGTGTCAAAGCTTTCTAATAACCACATATGCAGGCTGACTTTGCCCAAGCTGTCTGAGGATGGTGCAGTTCCCCTGACATGCTTTTCTGTCTGCAAAAGAAGGATTTGGAACTGACTTATCAGAGGACATTTCTTCAAATTGCTGGAGCTCCTCAGGATCCCTGACTCCCTCCCTGGGGAGCCTCTAACAAAGTTTTGCACTCATATTCATTTGATGGATACTCCATGCCCTGTGACTTCGCTTCCATGAGGGTTTGCCAAGCAGATTCTTAATACTGGGACACTGTGTTTAAGACAGTAACTAGCTTTCACACCAAATTGGGGCTCCAGAGATTTCTAAAAAAAATCTTACAGTGTCTGGACAGTAGCCTCTTTACTGTTGAGACAATTCTTATGGGAAGGTCCAGTGATGGTGATGGGAAAGGATGAAGTTCCTATATATCAATTCTAAACCAATAACCAAGGCTACTTGAATCCCTTATGAAGAAGGAGTCTGAGGTCTCCAACCTGAGCAGGTGTACAAGAAGGATGAGCAACAGCCCCAGAGCTTCACTGGGCACCCTGACTTAGTAATGATCAGGATGGACATAACCAAGGAAGGGTAAGGGATTGGCTCAACCCTTAGCTTTTCTGAGGACAACCAGGACCTTCACATAGCACTTGTGTGTCCCGCGAGTTATTGTTATGCAAATTCCTGCTTTAAAGAATCCTTGGAAGGTTGAGAAGGTGAAGCAAAGTCACCTGGTAGAACTAAATAAATGCAGCAGGAATTGATGTAAGTTCTTAGGTAGTAGGTACCTACTGTACAGCCCACCAAGCTGCAGTAAGACCAAGGGAAGATCCTGGACTGACAGGGGAGTAGGGATCAGGGAAGAGAGCACCTCTTCTTCCTGAGGTCTAGCATCCTTTCCCCTTCTTATAGTATACCTTCTCTCATAGTTCAGGTCAAGGCTGCCCTTCAATCTGTAGCTTGCTTTTGACCAGGAATATCCAGGGTTTCACACCACTTGTTCAGGGATTGATGCACAGGAGGGCACGTGACCCATCCCAGACCCATGAACATCAGATCCTGACTCTAAAGGGAATTAGAAAACAAGCTCTCTTTCTGCCAGGATTGTGAAACAGGGAAAGAGCCCAGAGGTACTAGTGGCTCTCACCACCACATACAAGGAGTTCATCCAAGAAGAAAAGCAGAGTGAATAAAGATAGAGACATTCCTGATTTGGGGGAAAATACAGTGGTACCTTGGTTCACAAACTTAATTGTTCTTTGATTTTGGAAATGATGGCCATGTTTGTGTTTGTGTGGGCAAGATGGCCACCGTCATATTTGTCACCCACTGCAGAGTTTGCAAACAAAAACAAAGTTTTGACAAACACTTTTGTTTGTGAACCAAATTGTTTACAAACAAAAGTGTTCATGAATCAAGGTATTACTGTAATCCAAATTGCTTAAAACCAATTCTACCCTCACCTTTTTAGTTATATGAATCAGTAAATTCCCTTTGGCTAAACCAGGCTAATGTCATTTCTGATACATGCACAAAGTAAAGAAAGAATTCTGGTCTTTCAAACCAAGAAAGAGTGTGAGCTCAAGCTTAAAAGCCCAAGAATTTCTCAGCTCACACTAAGGCACCCCTGAGTCGTCATAAGATGCAAGGTCCTGTACATATGCTGCACACAGTCCTGGTCACAGGGAAGGCGTTTCAGAAATTATGGGCATTACCCCAGTCATTTCGGTACATACAGTCCTACAAGGAAGACTGACAACCAACTGCAAAAAACAAGGTGATTTGTGATAGGAGGACTAACAGAGATGTGATCAGGGTGCGAAGGGACCATAAAGGAGGACAGAGAGTACCTGTGGCTGAACACAAAGAACACCTGCTAAATTAAATTGAACTGAATGGGATTTAGCCTGGATGTACCCATGAAATCATGAAGTAGTTGGCAAAGTGAGATGGGAGTGAGAGGAGACTACTACTTATTGAATATGCATTATGCATCAGGTAGCCTGTGCTATGTTTTCTCATTCTACCCTCACAGGAACCCAATGAAGTAACTGTGAGCATTACTATGTTAACATGAAGAAATTAAGGCTCAAAAAGTTTCATGCTTTTAAAACAGAAAAATCCAGGGGATGCTCTAGCTTCAGGAAGGACTTGATCTAGGGACTCACCCATGTTGTGAGAATGTGGTTTCTTTTCATCACTCATTTCTGCCTTCCATGATGACTTCAAAACATTCATCCTGGTGGTTCCTGAATGGATGTACAACTACAGGCTTCCTTCATCCTTTCTGCCTGAAATAACCAGCAAGAAACATTCTTGTACCCCCAGTGGTCCCAACAGATGCACTATTGTGCCTTTGTCTCTGATTGCGTCACATGCTCATCCCTGAACCAACAGCTATGGCCAAGGAAAATGGTGTTGGAGGTTGAGTCAAAAGTTCACACCTGGAACTGAGTTGGCTTAACTCTCCCACTTTACATGGACAGAGAGTAGAGTTGACAGTGGCTCTTCAGAAAGAAGCTGGTTAATGGATGCTGAACACAATACATACAGTGACATCCAGAACAAAAATGATTTTATCCTATCCTCTTTAACCTACTTTATCTTGTTAATATGATAAATGCCAAGAGGGGGCCCTGAAAATGGTTGGAAGCTCACAATTTCAGGTAGTAAAGTAGCAAGTTACACTGGCTTTGGATTTTCTGATAATTCTGAAAAAGAATATGGATGAGGTGGTACATAAAACAGAACTGTAAACACATCTCTATATAATTCCAGAATCAACTTCCTGTTTAGTGTCCCAGTCCCTCAACTCACTCCAAAATTACACAGTAGAGCCAGAGTGGTGACCCTCAACCTACCTCTACATCAGGATCATTGGTGAGCTTATCAACATATACACTCTACAGCTTAACATCTGCAGATTCAGAATCAGTATGTCCATTTTAAGAACTCCTGGCTTAGAGTTTGGTAAAAATGCACAGGCATACCAAGGCAATAAGTTATTTACTAGAGCTATACATGACTCATTAGCTCCCATTTATGCTAGACAGTGGATGAAAAGCAAAGAGAAGTAGTGAGAGTCTGCTATGTTACAAATGAAGCCACAGCATTTGGCTGGAGCAGTCATTACTAAACAGACTTACAAGCTGCCAGTCTCAGGCTTTGCTTCTTCCCTACCTTGTACTTCCCTCTGTATGTTATTCCTCTATCAACATGCTCTTCAATTCATCTACACAAAAGACCTTCAGCTCCTCAACCCCCAATCATTTAATTTGAAGACAAATAAAACTGAATATGCTGAAGAAATTCAGTAGGTGCTAAGGAAATTCCAGGCATGTCCTGCTCAGCCCCATTTCCCTGGGAAGCCAATCCAAAAATAAAATTACTACTGAAGAAATCGTTTCCAATAGTAGCAAGATCACCATATATGTAACCACTGTGGTATGTTTCCAAAATACTTATTCCTGAATTATTTTACTTATTTTATAACAACTCCATGGGGTAAAAATGATAGGAAAAAATTATCCTCTCAATATATCTCCTCAGAATCTAGGATCAGGAAATAGTTTCTCTCTCTTCCTGATCTGGCATGCATCCCTTCATTAGACAGAGAAAATCAGGTCTCCTGGGTGTTTCCATTTATGATTTACCTTTATTTTTAAGTATCTAGGACTAATTAGTACTTATTTTTTAGCCAAATTAGGCTAGGATTTGAGTATGATCATTTCTCCCTGGCCTTAGTGTTGTGTCTGATCTTTTGTTATAATAGTCATATTTCATATGTACCCTTTATTATAAACTATAGAAATCTTCTTTGGAAGTAAATAATGCAAACATTATAAATAGAGGTATGTGATGTATTCTTTTCTTCCTTCATTTTCTAGCCAGAGAAGAAGTAAGCTTTAACTTGGTTATAGACTAATTGTTCATAATATGTGAGCCCTCTGCCCTGCAGAGCCAAGCATTTATAATTGGCTTCTTTCCCTCCCTTTTCTCTGACTCTGCTTTTCCCTTTCTTCTCCTTTCCAAGTTGTGAGGTAAATTTTGCTCCCAAGGAAAATCCTGACCAAACACCTCATTTCCCTGTGCATCCTAGAAGAGCCTCAGATCAAACAGAACAATTAACTCAGCAAACAATGCCATTAGCCAAGCTCCCTCTGTACCCACCAGCCTGAAGCAGAACAAATGCCGAACAAACACCTCTTGGAGCATATGGAGGCGAAGAATTGTGGGAGAGATTTTATGGGCCTCTCAGCAGGCTTGCTTTGGCTCTTGGGGAACCAGACTATCTAGCATATGTCACTGTTCCCAGCTGCCTTGGGGCTTTGGCTGAGGACCACAGACATGTACTTCAGTGGCAGCATTCAAAGAGAGGTAGGGTTGGGATCTGCTTCAGTGGCATTGCATGCTCAGAAGGGCCCTGGCCAGGACCTGGGCTCTTCACTAGAATGCTGGAGAAGAGCATCAGAGAATGTATCCACAGGGAGCTTCCCCAGTTATCTGATCCTAACACATCAGTCACTTACAGCTCAGTCTGGGAAACTTCCTGGGTACTTAGACAGAGAGTGAAACTCATCAAAAATCTCAATGTACCATAAGAAGTAGTCTTCACAGAAATCAGAGACTAAAATGACCTATTAAGGTATCATGTCCACTCCCCTATCAGCAGAGGATTGGTCCCTGAAAAGCTTCGATAGTTCATTTTTAAATAACTCCAGCGATGTGTTTTCCATCACAGAACTCCCCAGGAGAAACCACTGTAATGGATCTCATTCTTCAGAAGTGTACCCAAGATCCATCCTAATTTCTCTATTTCACAAGCTGCTCCTTGTACCATCCAAAATGATTCCAACAGCTCTTGCTGCATTCTCTTTGTGAGGCACTTGGCAGTAGCAGCCTTGTCTTTTGTAATCTTTTCTTATTTGGGGGAAAGGCTGGATGGTAGATTTGAAAGTCGCTATGTGCCTGTATGGCTAAAATATACACTTTCCATAAAGCTTTGTTCACTAGTGAGACCAACTAGACATCAAATAGTTAAATTGTACCAGACCGAATAGAGAACAGAGACTGGATAGAGTGGAGTTGCAAAGCACAGGCTTTGGAGTCTGACCTGCCTGGGTTCAAATTCTGATTCTGTCACTTGCTAAGAGTATGTCCTTGAGTTACAACTTTTCTGAGCTTCCATTTCTCACTGCTAAAATGAGAATGGTATTGCCTACCTCAGAGCATTGTTGGAAAGAACACATAAAAGACCAAGGATCCAGTATAAAGTGATGTTCAATAGACAGTGATTTTTATTATTAAAGTGATTTAGAAGTTTAAAGGATATTTTAAGAGCAAGCATTTTGGGTAAATCATCCGCATTCAAGGTAAAGAAACACAAACAAAATGAATGACCTCGTTTGTTTCTTTATCTTGAACCAACTATATGTCTTTGAAATGGTGGGAGAAATTATTTGGGGAGATGAGATATTCTCCTATTAAGAGTTAAATAACACAGCAATAGAATAACCAGGCAGTCAACTAGATGCCAGGTGAGTGAGAGAGGGAGGATGCAGCCTCTGAACAGAGCCCAGAATGACTTCTGGGCTTCTCAGGCAAGTTTTGATGACCACCACCTCAAGCCAGAGGTCAACCTGAGCCCTCCATTTCCAGTTCTGGATACCAACTCTAATGCAGTCTTGTGATATTTACTGTATAGGAAGAGATTAAAACACTGCTAAATTGTCTGTTTGATCAAGTGATCAGCACCATGAACCCTGTGTATTATTTAGGGTTCTTCAGGTTGTAAGCAGTAGAATAGTAACTGTAAGCCAGTTAACCAAAAAGGTGAGTTTATTAGATTGTTATTGGGGATCTCCCAGAATAACCAAGCTTCAGGGAGTCCAGAGATGAGAATGATGTTCAGGAACAAGAGAAATGACAGAACAAATGTCCTGAGGACTTTCTCTACCTCTCAGAGCAGAAAATCTGGGAAGGAAATGCATGAGTGGTGACGGAGATGGGTGGAATGTACACCAGTGCCAAAACAAGCTGACAAGCCGCTGATTTGACCACAGAATCCACATAAGTGGAGTACCAGACAGACTCAGAATTGGAGCCAACTGCTACTTCTGAAGGTGGAGGTGGAACAGAAATCAACAGGATGGGCTAAATATACTTATAAGAAACTTTTTGCCGCCCCCCCATCCCCACCTCCATCACAAGTTGGCTCTCTGCAATGTCCACCCAAAGAACTGCTGGGCCATGAGCCTTCAGGAGCAATGGGCAAGAATTCCACCATGAACAGAGGAGATTGGTTCAGGATAACCTACTGGATTATAAGCCTCCTTCTCATACTTGCTTCCCAGAAAGCAGGCGACCTGGCTTATGCCTCCTGGGCAATAGGTTGCCATTTGTTTCACCAGATGACACAGACAGCCCAATAGATGTATGGACGATGATCGCTGCCTCCTCAGTGAAAAATCCAAGCCAGCGCCTCCTGTAGTGAGTCCACCATCAATCAGAGCCAAGGAAAGCACAGCCTCTGAACTGGAGCTCATTCTTTTTTTTCTTTTTCTGAAATTCTTTTATTGATACATTTTAGGTATACAATGCATTTACATTTATCACTGGGTACTTGTACCTTTACATGATACATCTTGGTTCTTATTTTTTCCCCATTCCCTGTCCTCCCTTCACCCCCTCCACCCTTCCCTATTTACAAAGACTTTGAAGGGGTAGGGGAAGTGGGAGGGGTAGGGGAAAGGAAAGAAGGGAAGGGAAAAATTATGAGAAAAGGAAAAAATGGAAACAGGGGCTCATTCTTAAACATCACTGACAAACCAAAGTTCCTGATGCCTGTGATGCCCTTCGTTGCCCAAAAGAAATACACTGAAGCAAAAAGAAAGAATTCAAAGTAGAAAGTGAAATGGTTGAAACTCTAAAAATAAAAAACAGAAGATACTGAATCCACAAGATGAGAATAGAAAAAGAACCACTCAAGAACAAAACATGTACTCTTGGAAATTATAATATGAGGACAAAACTGGAAAATTCAGTTTAGAATATAAATCAAGGATATTACAAAGAACAAAATACTTAAAAATTGAAATAGTCATAGTGGGTAAAGGGAAGATTCTTGAAGCTTCTAGATATTTAGAGAGCAATCAGTTTCTCCAAGCTAGGCGACAATGAGGCAATGTCATCAGAATCCTCAAGGAAAATGTTCCCCAACTTAGAATTCTATACTCAGCTAAACTAATGATTATGTCTATCTATAAAAATGTTTATTAAGTGAACTAGTTTAGAGTCAGATATCTCTGGATTTGGATCTCAACTTCTTAGCTGTGTGACCTTAGGCAAATGCCATTTCCTTTCGGGGGTTCAGCTTTTTCATCTACCTCAGAGAGCTGGAAAAATTTAACAATAAAGCATAGTTAATCTGCCAAGGGGTAGAAGGCTTGAAGCATATCAGGTGCTTCCTTTTCCCCACCATGTTTACTCCTGCTGTCCATCATCTCTAACCTCTCTAACGTCACTCACCGGAACCCACTGTGAGAATCTGGAAATGATCAGGATTCCGAGGCCAGAAACTCACCTGATAGAAAGAATGAGAGAAACAGCTGGGCATAGAAGCTCCCTGAGGCAGTAGTAGAGAATTTGTTCAAGGAGATTGCTTATTTCCCTGAAAGCCATTACCTGAGATCCATGCTATAAACAGGCCAAGATGGAGCTGAGGAAAAATTTGCTAAATGTTCAGGAATTTTGGGAATTAGTCATTAAATATGGCCATTATTTTTTAAAATTAAATTATAAAATTTATAAGGAAATACATGATATTAAAATTGAAAGTAGTAAATATTAAAAACATCACTTTCTAATTATTTCACTGTGTATTACAATTATATAAGTTCTTAGCATTATCTACTACTTCTGTTCTTGTTTGTAATAAGTGATGTCAAAATGAGAGCTGAAAGTCAGCCTTGTTGAGAAATTTATGTCACAAAAATCAACAAATGCTACAAATCAGGGCTTTTGTTCTCAGATAAACAGGTTTTAAATATTCTCTGGAATAATATTGGTTGAGGATTTCAAATGTGATCTCAAATGCCTTCAGCTTAAAACAATTCCTATGCCAAATTGGCATATTTTGGGGTGACATACCCTGATCCCCTTGAGAATGAGTGAATAAGTATCCAGAAAGCCATTTTAAGTAATCAGACCTTTCTTTAACATATGAAACTCTTCTAAAACCTTACAAAGTGTGGCCCACAAACCGCAGCAGCAGCAGCATGTGGAAATTTATTAGAAAAGCAAACTCTCAGGCCCCTTTAGAAACATACTGACTCGGAATCTGCATTTTAACATAGTAAAAGAAGCTGCAATGTCAATGACCATCCTGGCCAACATGTTTCCCAGTTAGCCAAAATCTTCCCCTTTCCCACCTGAACCTCTCCCACTGAGAAATTCACTGTGGTTAACTATAAAAAGACAAACTCCCCTGGAAGATTTAATGACCCATCCCTAGAGAGAATTTGCTCTTCCTTCCACATGTTAGTGAGATACACAACACATAAAAAATGGGAGAATTGTTTGGAAAAGACAGGAAAGTGAAAGGGGATAGACAGTTCAGCCAGTCTCCAGGATCACCATCATAACCTAACTTACCTTCTTGTGTAAAACAAGGGTAGACCAATCCTGGTGCGGAGGCACATTCCTGTAGTTCCAGCACTCTGAGTGACTAAGGCAGGAGGATTGCAAATCTAAGCCTAGACTGAGCAATTTAGTCAGACCCTGTTTCAAAGAAACCAAAAGGTCTGGAGATGTACCTCTGGTTGAATACCCCTGGGCTCTAAAAGTGCATATCAGGTTATGGAATCTATTCCTATTGCATTGAGAATACAATCTGTACTTTTTACCTGGACCAGAAGACCCAGGACACTCTGTCCGTCTTTCTTCCCAGCTCACTGAATTATACTCCCCTGTTCTTCCAGACCTAGCTATGCAGGCCACCTCCTGTTCCTGGGCTCTGTGCCTGCTCTCACTTCTGCTTGAACTCTCTTCCCTTGATCATCCCTGGCTGGCTCTTCCCTGACTGCCTCCTCATCACTCAGACTGTTTAAATGTCTCCTTTCAGAGAGGCCACTGTTGTTTGATTATTCAACCTCTGTTGTCATACCATCACTCCACCTACTTTATTTTCTTCATAGCAGTCATCACCATGTGCATTTGTCAGAGCTACTCATTTGCTTATTTATTTTTTGTACACTCTCAAGATATGCATCCTCCTCCACACACTGGATGTAAACTCTGTGACAGTGGAGATTTTGACAGCACCCAGAGCAAGTGCTCAGCAAATGCTGTGGGGCACCTGCATGTGTGAACAGATGTGTCATCAGGGTAAAGTCCTGTACCACCCAGGACAACCACCAAGACCAGCCCTGCACCCTGAAAAAGAAAATAAGCTTTGTTTCTCTTCCTTTGTTCCCTACATCTATGCTGGTCCCCTGCTCCCAGAACACCTGGATATTGGTACAATGGGCATTAAAGTGGGAAGAAGATTGAAGAGGCTTCCATGGGGGAAGATGGTTTAAGGGCTTGGAAACCCCCTTTTGATGGCAGGTCCTAGAGTGGGTCTAACTTTGAGTGAAATCACACCTCCAGAGACTCATGAAGATGTCAGAGGCCAATTCACTAAACCCTGTTAGCTGCTCATGAACATCTGATTAGACAAGCTCCCCTGTAGCAGGCCACATCACTGAAAGTTGCTTGCTAAGTGAGAACTCCAAGGAAGAGATCTTTGAGGATGTAACACCCATCCCTATACACAGTAGCGCTAGACCTCCACTTTACTGCTCACTGCTTGGATGGGACTCGGTGAATGGCCTCTGTGACCCCTTTTCATCCAGGTTGCATTGTTGACTGGCTACCTCTCAACTACTGAGTCATCTTCTAGAACAGTTTTAATATGTTTAATCAAGCCACCAGGGCAAAGAAATTTTTTGCCTCCTCTCTGTCCTGCACAGGTCCTCCACTTGGAGCTCAGGCCTCTCTCTAGGACAGCCTGGTACCTACATCCAGGTCTTTCCTGTCTCACATAAGAGTTACTTGGGGCATGGTAGGATCACTAGGCTTTTGCAGGCTGCCTGGAGATTCAGCCTCCACTTAACACATTATTTCTATGGAAACATGTAGTCTGGATTTGCAAGAATCTATTGAGTACAACCTGAGGGATGACTGTATTCTCCACATACCAGTGCACCCTATGTCTCAGAGGCAGATGTCCCATGGGGATTTATCCTTTCCCATTAAGCATCCTTCAAGTCATCTGTTGCTGAATTTTAACTTTATAATAAACCATGTGCACAATTAACTTTTCCTTCTTCCTTATATTTCTTCTTTTCAGCTCTCATCTTACGAAGTATATATTGTTGGAGGTGCCTGCCCAACTCCCACCATTTATCCACATGTTCACCAGCCTGGAGGAGGAGACTTCAGAGAGAAGACAGTTGAGACAAAGTGAGAAAGTGTCATCTCAGCCTCTGAGAGTCTACACAGCCCTATGCAATTTTACATAAGGGCTCTTATTTGAAAGAGTTTTATTCATCTTTAACTGGAATCAATCTAGGAAACTGTTTCTTCATCCTCAGTCCCTCCCTGTTTTGTCTTGCTTTCCAAATCTTCTTCTTTTTCCTCCCTTGGCCTGTCCCTCCGGTCCCTCTGCAGCCATTTCAAAGCCCATGGGATGAGCATGTCAGCTCCCAGGCATCCTTACCTTGTAGGTTCTAGTTGCCAGAGGGCTTGAAGAAGGGTCTAGGAGAGAGGGGTCAGGAAGAAGAGGGTACCAAGGGATTTCCCAGGGTCTTCTGCCACTGGGATCATACACAGATGATTTCAAAAGAGCTACAGGAGAAAATCATACCCACTAAAGATCCCCAATCCATGGACCACTAGATCTGTGGGAAAGGACTTAAGAAGAAGTAGGTGTGGAGTCATAGACTCAATCTGAAAGGAAGCCTTTGCCCACTTAATGGCTGAAGGCCAATCTGGAGCACCTAACCGACTCCACCTGGGGGCAGGAGCCAGTCAGACTTCTTCCTCCTCCTCCACATCCTCCTGCTGCTCCTCTTCCTCTTCACCCTTCCCCCATGCCTACCCTGACCTCACTCCATGCTCCTGCCCCTCCCACCTTCATCAGCCTAGCCTTCATCCTCCCCTCCCTACTGGTCACCCTCCTTGTCCCTGATCCCAGCTCCCTCTAAATGCAAGGAGAAGCAAATTATTTATGAAGAGCTCTAATTTACTATGCATTCATAATGCCTGGGAAGATGCTGACAATTTATTTAATGAGCACAGACATGGTGCATAGATGATTCACAAATGATGGTTCCAGTCAAAATTTAAATTCATTAATTTACTGTGAGCCCTTTGCTCTAATTCAGAGCTTCAGAAATACCTCAGACCCACAAATCTCCTCAGCATTTCTACTGTACTTGCTGGAGACCAGCTTAGGTGTTACTCCAGAAACATCACTCTGCTCACAGGCCTTCCCATCCAGCCATGCTTAGTGGTCACAACCATGCTACCACTGGACTGCAGGGATCTCCCAACCTGCTGTGCAAGTGGTCTACCTGTGCACACTAACAGAAGCTCATTCCAAGCTGGCCATTCCAGAGGGCCTTGACCCGCTGGTGCCCAAGCACAAGTGAAAGCTAGGATGTAGTTTGCATCAGTCACCAGCGCACTACCCTTAGGACACAGCCCAGCACTGAGAGGTGAACAGGCATGGATGTTTTCAATGTCCAGGCACAGAGCCCTGCTGAATAGACATTGACCTTATCCATGGACCTCAGATCTCTGCCTGGGGATGGAGGAAGGCTGGAAGTAGTGAAACTCAGTGTCCTTATCTCCCACCTTCCAGGACATTTCATGATCTCACCTTTCTTAATCACCTAAGCAAACTGAAGACTACAGCTTGCTAGCCACATGAACTTTAATATATTTAATTTTAATTTACTTTGCCAATGTATACAAGCCACATGGTTTGAAGAAATCAACGAAGTTCTACAAAGCTTATATTCATACAATAAATAGTGTCCCATTATCACTGCTTCATTTATATTCTGTATTTGTCTCCATATCTTAAAAAATATTCTTCAATTATTACTTTGGACATTTTTAATTTCTTCAATTACAGGCATTAACTCTTGACTGCCCCCTATAAAATATGGAGCCTTAGTTCTCCTCCACGTCACTTCCTTCTCTACACACACACACACACACACACACACACACACACACACACACTGCTAGTACAGGGTATACAAACAAAGGTCACCTATTTCTGTAAATAAGATATTGTCTTATTTATTTTCTCACTGTTGGGACAAAACACCTGACACCCACAAGTTAAGAGAAGAAAGGTTTATTTTAGCTCATGGTTTCAGTCCATAGTCAGCTGGCTCCAAAGCAGGGCAGCATAGCAGGGGGCATGACAGAACAGAAATACTCCATGATGTAACAGGCAGGAGAAAGTAATAAAAGTGACCCTTCTTTTCCATTTTTATTTCATTTGGGCTACAAGTCTATTGATTGGTGCCACCCACACCCAGAACTGTGCTAAACCAATCAGTGGATTAATTTAGTTATCACAAACACATAATCCATATTCACACAACCTAGATCCAGCCACCTCCAAAAAGCCCCACCTATGAGCACGTAAGGCTTTATGAGACATCCAGATACAAGCCATAACAGATAATATTGAAATATATAGCAATGTCCTTTTGTTTGTGTAATATCTACTGCTGCTTTAGTGCTGAAACAGCAGAGTTGAGTAGTTTATAACAAAGACCATATAGACCCACAAAACCTGAAATGTTTAGCTGGCTCTTTATAAAAACTTTGCCAAACTCCATCAGTCCTAGCATCCTACCAATACAGTTCCCATGAATTTCAGTTACAGATCAATATTCAGTCTTTCTGTTACTATCACTATGTAAATCCCATTGCTGACTAGCCATGCAGTATGAATACTTTTCCTTTCCTAAGTATTTTATTTACACTTGCATCTATAATTGCCTTTTCATTTGTTTGCTTGCTTATAATTCTTTGTACTTCATATTAACTCAGTGCTTCCCCCAGTGTGTGAATGTGTTGGAATATATAGAGGTATTGAGTTCATCCACTTGAAGATACTATTTCAGGAGCCTACTGCCCTGCTCCAATAAGAACTGGTTGTTGTCTAGGCTTGGTGCACAGCCACCACCCTGGGATGTGCCCTCACCATGCATGCATCCTAGTGAACCTTCCTTCATTTCCCTTTTATTCTATTTAGGTAGCAAGCTATTGGTTGGTGCCACTCACATCCAGGATGGGTCTTCTGCCTTCAGTAAAACCATTCAGCTACACCCAGAATTACGCTGATCCAATTTACTTGCAATTTCTTACTCAAGTTGACATAATCAGTTAGCTATCATATATTATCACACACCCTTATGTCCTAAACTCAGAACTTAGAATTGTATACATTTTTTGGAAATAGAGAGAGAGAGAGAGGTTAACTTTGGCATTAAGTTCCATTTGACCTGTGCCTTCATTGCAACCCATTTTCTGCTCACTTTTGACATCTTTTCCATTAACCTATGTGGTAGATTTTATTATTACTCTCCAGCATTTGTTACCCTTCCTAAAAGGAGAATTATAGTTTCCACCCCATTGGGATCAGATTTGATCATGTGACCAGACTTGTCCGTTGGAATGAGAATGGATATGACATACACTACTTTGAAGCAGGAGTGTTAAAGAAACTGTGTGGTACAGCAATGTTTACTTTTATTGTTGTCATGAGAAAAAATGTTCCAAATGGAGACTAATTACTTTTCCTGGATTCTGAAAAGAAGACAATGTACAGCAGAGCTATAACTGACTGACAGTAGAAGTTGTTTAATATTGCACAATTAATTACTCAGCCTAAGCAGGAGGATCTGTACAGCTAGTTAGTGACAGTTTCATGGGTATACAACTCAAGAAGAGGCATAAAGTTTGAAGTGCTATAATTCAAGAAACTCATCCTATAAGCTTCTCATCTAACAGAAAATCTTCTGCTCACCACCTAAGGCCCTTTAAATTTAGTTCAAAGTCCTTTGGTGCTAGGTAAGGTTACTCATTAGATCACAGGTCAGTTTATTTCATTACTGAGATTCAACTCTTAAAATATCACAATAGGGTCTCCCCTACTGGTTCTCTTCCAGAAACCTGTGGCCACCCAGGTCAATCTTACCTCCACATGAAAGAACATCAATTATTAGAAATCTAGTCGAGTTCAGAATAAATATTTCCAAATTTCACTTTATTAGAGAACTTAGAAGAGGAAACTAAAGCCATTATATTTTTGGTGAATGAAGGCATTGTTTATAGACAAAAATTTCCATGATTCTTTGTATATCTCATGAATAGAAATAATATCTTTTAAACAAATTTTCCTCAGTTTTACAATTTTAAATTTCATAGAAAGACACAATCAGTGAGCCTGACCTTTAGTAAAATAACTTATGACTGTTTTGCCAAAAATGTTTCTGAGACAGTCTTTTTAAGAAACACGTGATTTGGTTAACATGGCTTGGAAAAAGTGCACATTTTAAACGCTTCCAAATAGTCAAAAGGAATACAGCCCTATGTAGATGCCACTACTAGGAAACTCATACAAGTGTTATCTGAATGAGCTTTTCACTGATTTAAGTATTGTGTTGTTTTAAAATACTGGGAGGGGCAATCTTTAGGAGAAAGAGAAGCTCTTGGCAACTCCAGAAAGTAGGACAAAGATATGGTCAAGTAAAAAAAAAAAAAAAAAGGAATTTGGCTTTGAGTAAAGTTTTTCTTTCTGTCGTTGATCCTTTCTATTTAATTAGAAAAGCAAATCATGAATACATACTTATAAAAAATTCAAATACTATTGAACTCTACAGAGCATGCTGTCCAATAAGATTTCCTGTAATGATGGAAGTGTTCTATATCTGCACTATTCAATAACGTAGCCATTAGCCACCTATGGCTATTGAGTACACTTGAAACGGAACTACTGTAATTGAAGAACTGATGTTCAATTCTATTTAATTTTAATTATCTTAAGTTTAAATACTCATATGTGGCTGGTGGCTGCCACATTGGACCTCACAGATACAGGATAAAAAGTAAAATCACAGTCATTTTCAAAGCCCATAAGAAGCCCTTGTTACAGTTTAGTGTATTCTGTGGAAAAATTTAGGGGTAGTGTGCTAATAAAGTGGTTTACTACAGTGACTCTGAAGTCAGAGAGCCTGCATTTAAATCCTGTGTATATTATATACTAGATGCATGACCTGAGCAACATCATAGACTTCTCTGTTTTCATTTCTTCATCTGTAAAATTGGACTAATAACAGTGAATGCCTCTTTGGGATCTTATGAGAAATAAATTAACCAATGCATTTAAAGCCCTTAGACGACTTCCTCACATGTAATGAGTGCTCAATAAATATTAGCTATTCATTTTAATATTATTGCATACCTGTTATTAGGTGGCTTATTTTGTACTTCCTGCCTTAGACATCTTTCTGTGTCAAAATATAGAGATCTACTTTATTTTTTAATTGTGAACTCTTTAAAATTACAAAAATAATAAAGGTAATGGCAAAAAAACAGAACAGTAAAAATCTGACGTTCAGAAATGATAGAGTAGATAATTCAGATCAATCTTCCTCTAAGACACTAGACGAATTAGCAAGAGCTCACATAGGAAGAACAGAAGTCCAAGGAATGAGCCTAGTCCTTGGCATTGATACTTCCCTGACAAAATGGGATTCAAATGATGGAATTGTCAGATAAAGACTTTGAAATACTCTACCTAAGCTCTCAAGGAAATAAAAGTCAAGACTAAGAATTTTATAAGAGGACTAGGAATTATATATAAATAGGAATCAACAGAAATAAATTATGCATTGGATGAATTCAACTGCAGATTGGAAGCATCTGAAGAGCAAATTAGTGAGTTGGAAGTTAAGTCAGAAAAAATACCTCAGAATAAAGAATGCAGAGAGAAAAGGATGAAAAACCCACAGAAGAAAGTATTTATTAGTCAAGGCTCCTCAGAGTAAAAGAACCAACAGGATTAGAGGGAGATATATAAAAGTAGATTTAATAATAGTAAAAACAGATTTATTATGGGAATTGATCCATACAATTATGAAGGCCAAGAAATCCCTCCATATGCCATCTGCAATCTGTAGAACCAGGAAAGCTGGTTGTATAATTCAGTCAGAATTCAAAAGCCTGAGAACCTGGGGGTGAAGGGTGGATTGCTGGTATAATAAGTCTTAGAGGCTGAAAGCCTGAGAACAAAGAGCCTTGACATCCCAGGAGAGAGAAGGTGGATGTCTCAGCTCAAGCTCAGCTCAGCTCAGCTCAAGCTAAGACAAAGTCCTTCCTCTGATTTTGGGTTCTCAGTGGATTGGACAGTGACCACTTATATGTGTGAAAGTGAATCTTCTTTCCTCAATTGACCAATTCAAGTGCTAATCTCTTCTAGAAACATCTTCACATACACTCCCAGAAATGAAATTTTGCCAGCTGTGTTAGCTTTCTCATCACTGGGACAAAACTATCAAAACCCACATCTTAAAAGAGGAGAGGCTTATTTTGCCTCACAATTTCAGTGGGTTCAATCCATGGTCAGCCAGCTCCAAGGCAAAAACCATTCCTATTACAAAAGAGAAGAATAAAGGGACAAAAAGAAACTGAACCAATATAAGACCCTAACCCAATATGGAAAGTATTAAATTCTGTAGCTCCATGTCTAGCACCTAAGACACACAGTGGTGAGATGCGGGCTCCAAAGGGCTTGTACAGTTCCACCCCTGTGGTGTTGCTAATTGCAGCACATATGACCTCTCTTTTGGATTGGCTCTACTTACTGGTTTTCTTCAGTAGACATTCCACATTCCTGGCATCTCCCACTTCCTGGGGTCTCCACTGCACCTTTGGCTTCACTCATACAACTGCACATATTGCCCTCTCAGGGGCACATTGCCTGGCCTCGCAGGCCTTCCATTGATATCTTGATGAAAGCTTCCATGGCCCTTATTTTGGTATCAAAATCTGTACAGTCAGCTTTCTTGCCATTTGGACAAAATACCCAACACCTGCAACTTAAATGAAGAGAAGTTTATTTCAGGTCACAGTTCCAGTGAGTTAAGGCCACAGTAACTTGCTCTAAGGCAGAAACCACACAGTCAAAGAGCCTGATGGAGGAAAGCTGCCCATATCATGGTGAATAGGAAGCAGAAAGAGAGAAAAAGGAGAAGCAGGGACAAGAATTCACCCTTCAGGTCACACCCTCAGTGACCTGCCTTGTCTAAGCAGACCCCACTTCCTAACAGCACATATAACTATGAACTTATTAATGGAAGAATATAGTGCCCCAGTGATCCAATCACTATCCCAAAGCCTCACCTCTGACTGACTTTTGGGGTACATTTTAGATCTAAATCATAACACCAACTATCTGGGCATCCCTTAACCCAGTCAAGTTGCCACTTAGTACAGGGTAAAAGATGTTGAGTGTTATGTGAAGTCTAATTTATGTTTAGATTAATTCTCAGTAGAAAGTAAGATAAACCACTGAATAGTAATATGCAAAGCATTAATGGCTGAGAACTTTATAAAACATACGAAAGGTAGCAATCAATGTGTTGAACAGCCCTATGAACCACAAACAGAAAGCAAAACAGAAAAAGAAACCCTGGCTGTATCATAAAAATTGTGCAAAGCAAAGACAAAAGCATCTCAAAAACCCCTGAAAAAAAATGTTAAGCTTTCTAAGGAACAACAATAATACTGAGTTAATTTTCACAGAAACAATAGAAGCCAAACTTCAACTGAATGATTACTTTAAAGTCTGTAAGGGGAAAAAAAGCAAAAACTATCAATCTAAAATTTTAATGAAAATACTCCTCAATAACAAGTTTAGAAACTATTTAAAGAAGAAAATCTGACAGAATTCACCTCCCTATTTTTCCTAAAGGAAATATTAAGGGTATTCTAGAGGCAAAAGAAAAATTGCCTGTAGAGGAAGATTAAAAATATAGGGCAGAATTAAACCAAATAAAACTGGAGCTAAATACCTATGAATATTGAATTATTAATCCAAAATAATAAACTCTCAAATGGTTCAAAGTATATTTCAATTTAAATACATATATGAGTAGTAGATGGTAAATTAAAATCAAAGTACATAAAATCTTTGAATTATTTGGGAAAAGGAAGAAGGCCAACTAATATTAGACTTTTGTAAATTAAAGATGTAATTGCAATATCTAGGGAAACAATTTTTCATTCCTAATACAGTTAGAGTTTATATAATAAATGGATTTTTAACTTCATCAAATGACTTTTCTATCTCTTTAAGACTTATCATGTAGTTTTATTCCATGCGTTATTAATGTGGTAAACTCATTAATGGAATTTCTACTATTAAACCAACCTTGAGTTCCTGGAACATACTAATTTTTACTTTATCTAGTATATTTTTATATATACTTGCTGGATTCAATTTGTTATTTGCACCTAAATTCAAGAGCTGTTTAAGCTTTAATTACTATTCTTTACTATCTCTCTCAAATTTTAGAACTTTGGTTATTTTAGTATTAGAAATTGAATTAGAAAATGTTCTGTTGATTTTCGATTGTCTAGAAGAACTTCTGTAAGATTAATCTTGTCTGTTACTTTAAAATTTTTAAGAATTCACCTATAAAACTACCTAGATCATTTTGTTTTGTGTTGCATTTTATGAAAAGGTTGTTTTCTGTTTTCTTAAACAGGTTTAGTTATATTTCTATATGTTTTATAAAGTTTCTGGTATTATAGGTAAGTCATTCATTTATTCTTGTTTTTATATGCATGTTGTATCTTTAAATTCCTCCTTTTTCCATTGCTAATTTTGTTTGTGTACATATGTATAGGAGTGTATGTGTGTATGCATTATCATATTCTGGATCCATTTCATAAAACCTGCTTTTACCTATATTGATCTTTGTCATCTGCTTTCTGCTTCTTTCATTTTTGCTTTTATTTTCATCACCTTACTTTTTTTGTATTTACTCCATTGTTGTTTCAGTCCCTAACCTTGACATTTAGATCATTAAATTTCAGCCTTTTCTAATATAATTTTTAAAGAATACTTAACAGAAAACTTAGGTAATTTCTTCTTTACTATTTGGATATCCCACCAGTTTTGATATATAGTACAGCATCTTCATTATTATTTCAATCTGAATGTTATTTTTCTTTCTCCTTATGGTATTTTCTTTGATCTTCTTAAAGTGTCAGCATTTTTTTCAAAGAAATGTTTTTTTTTTATTCCAAGTTGGTTTTCATAATTCTCCTTAAGTTATGGACATATAAGGTGGTATGTATGATAGAGATTCTTGGCATTTCAGTTATAACATAAAACATGCTCAATATCTGTAGATGGTCCACGTGGGCTTAAGAAAAATATGCATTCTCTAATTAACTGGCAAATGTTTCCAAACACAACTACATTAAATCAAGCTTGTTAATTGTGTTGTTTAAAAAACAATTCACAAAATCAATTGCATTTGTGTACAGCACCAATAAACAGAGAGAAACTGAAATTTTAAAATAATGCCAACAATTAACAATGGCATTTTAAAAAACAGGTACCTCACAAAATTTTACCAATTCTGTAGGTAAAATTATAAAAATCAATAGAGGGCTGGGAGTGATGGTGCATGACTGCAGTCCCAGCCCTCTGGAGGCGGAGGCAGGAGGATTGCCATGTGTTCGAGGCCAGCCTGGGCTACATAGTGAGTTCAAGGCCAGTCTGAACTATGTAGCAAGACCCTGTCTCCAAAAAAATTTTTTTAAACTAAAAAAGTCAATGGAAAGGCAATAAGTAAAAGTTGACTAAATGAAAAGATGTATTTGTTCATACAGTAGTTTGGAAGACTCAACACCATAAAAATGTCAGTTCTATTCATTATGCACATACACACACACACACACATGCAAATAGATAAATGAGTCCACAATTTATATGAAAGTACAAATAATCAAGAATATTTAAGACATTTTAAAAAGAACTAAATGTCAAGATTCATTATGAAATTATGATTATAATAATTTGGAATTGATGCAAGGTGAGATAAATAAACTAATGAAATAGTGCAGAAACCGAGAAATAGGCCTGCTGTGACTGTGTACCTTTTTACAGAGAGGGTGGAACAAATTAGTGGGGAAGTCAGGTGCCTCAATAAACAGAGCTAGAACAGTAGACGAAGGAAGGAAGGAAAGAAAGAAGGAAGGAAAGAAGTGAAAGGAAAAGGAAAAAGTAAAAGAAAAAGAATGGAGGGACACACAAGGAAGGGAAGGAGAAGAAAGGTGGAAAGAAATAAGGAAAAGGAGTTTAATACATAACTCAAACTATATACAAGCTTATTTCCAGGTGAATTTAAAACTAACTAGAAAAGTTAACACTAAACTTTAATACAAAAATGAAAATTTCATAGGAAAATGTCATTATGACTTCCAGATAGAATAGTTTTCATTAAGAGAACAAAAGATGGGACATGTATACTGAAGGTTCATGTGTATGTACACTTGATATGTTTTATATGTTTCAGCTTTGAATATGCAGTTCATATGTTTATATATAAATACATATTTGAATTTTGATGACATAATACACAGTCACACGACAAAATACTATACAGCAAAGAAAACGAATAGCTATAGTTTTGTGATCAACACTGATGATTCAGAAACACAATGGTTATTGAAAGAAGCAAATCAAAATTAGTAAAATTAGGGAGCCGGGGATTTAGCTTGCAAGGGCAAGGTCCTGAGTTCGATACCCGGTATCAAAAAAAATTAGTAAAATTAACAATATATTAATTAGGGATACATGTACTTTTGGCACCACTGTAAATAAAGCAAGGTAATTATTAACATTAAATGTTACTCAAGGGAAGGAGATGTGATTAGAAAGTTATCGGTTACTCTCTTAATTTTTTAAGTTTTATTAGTACATGTTTACAGTACATCATGAATACATTTATTGTAGGTAGTTTTAATTTTAATTGCATATATTTTTAAATTACACATATGCATACACTTTTGTGTTGTGAAATACTTCATAATAAAAAGTTAAACAAATTGATTTTTAAATGTTGATTTGTAAGAGGCCACCTGACTATTCTCTTATTATTTATAATAATTTTTCCGTTTATTCTACTGCTTTGTTTGTGGTATTATCAACTGCATACTATGATAATTTTGTTTTTTCCTTTCTAATACTGAAATTTACTTCTTTCTCTTGTAATTGTTTGGCTGTTGCTTCTAGATCAATGCTCAAATAACAGCGATAAACTTTTCCCTGGTTCCTTTAATGGACTACCTCCTGCTGTGTCTCAACATGAAGTTTTGCATGGAGGAACTGTTTTCAGATGAAATTTGCTATGTGCTCTTCAGGTCACACGGTGCAGTTGACACCATCCCATAGTCCCCCATGGGGCCAAGTGGAAGAAGCTAAAATAGAACAAGCACTGCTTGTATTCAAAAAGGCAGCTACTGTCACTCATTGGCTCAGTCAAAGGCCAGGTAATATGACCTTCTTTTCAGAGCCAAAGAAGGCTCAGGTCAGGCTTACTTTTAATTATAAAATAGGTTGTCTCACAAACAGGTTGGAGGGAGTCCTCTGTCTTAAAGCAGACAGACACCTGCGTGCCTGTGACAAACTTGTCCCCACAGGCCATTCTCTGAACTGAACACAGCTGAATCAAGAACAAACACCTCTCTCAAAGGGCCTGTGATTCATTTAATAAAGTTCAAATTGAGTGTCTAGAAACTGTGATGCTTTTTTATTTCTAGCTGCAAGGACTCCCTGAGCTCCCTTCCTGCCCACATCTCAGGACTTCCTCACCCAAGAAGCCTGCCACTACTAAAGTGCTCCAATTGTTTTTAAACAGTGCCAAGACAAGTTGTTGAATGGCTGGGTGAAAATATTGGGGCCCATGTACACAGTACACCTGCAGAATTTCCATGCCAGGGGTGTGCTGACAATTGCATCCAGATCTGTTGTGAGCAACAACGTACAAATTTTTTTTAAAAAAATTAATAAGTCCCATCCCAGATTAGTGGAATTAGAATCTTGAATGATAATGTCCTAGGAGTCAGAGTTTTTAGTTAGCAACTATGTCATATCAAACCATCCCAAAACTTAGTGATTTAAAGGAGTAAACAGTGGTTATTTCTTGGTCCCAGCTGGGCTCATTCATGCAAATATGGTTATCTGCACTTTGGGTAAGTGGTTCTGCTGGGCTCTTTTCCTTTTAGACGGCTTGGCTAGATAGAAGCTGGTCTTTGACAAGCTCAGCTGAGTCTTCTTGGTCCCCATCCACAGGGTCTTTTTTCTTCCAGAAGCTACCCTGTCTTGTTCATAGTGTTCTGAGAGAGGTAAGCAAAACAAGGTCTCTGGAAGCTTAGAAGAGGGACACTGTCACTTCCACTCACCTCATTCTACTGATCAAAGCACAGCATAGGGTCAGCACACATTAATGGGGGAAAAGAAACAGATTATGTGTCTTCATAGGAGGATCTAAACAGTACAAATGCAAGATGCATGAAAAGTTCTATCACAAGAAGGATTAAAAAACTGGGGACTTTTTGTACTCTATGTGCCACATATCTCTGTACTGGCCACAATGCATGCAGCCCAACAACAGTCTGCAGACAATCTGTATACCCTACAGATAAATGGTGCCCTCTC
Source organism: Heterocephalus glaber (assembly GCF_000247695.1). Next base: position 11,969,455 of record NW_004624730.1, read on the forward strand.
ACAATGTGCACAGAGCAGGCTGCTCAATGCCTCCTGTCACATCATTCACCATGGACATAATGAATTTTCCACATCCCAGTATCTTTGCCTCATTACCAGGAGCAGAACCTCAATCCTGTCTGCACTGCAAAAGTAATCTTGAATTTGGCCAATACCAACCAGATTTCCAGACTATTGGATCAGCCTTCTCTCTCTCTAAGCAGGGACATGGAAGACAAATCAGAACTAAAATGTTGCTCTGTGTATCAGGTAGGGCTTCTTTAGTTACCACTGATAGAAAAATCAGCTCAAGTTGACTAAAGTAAGGAGAAAGTATGAGTTCATAAAATAGAATTCTGTAAGTCCACTATAGGCCTATCTTGATCCAGGAGTCCAGTTGATGCCTTGAGGGTTGGTCCTGTCCAGCTTTTAGCTTGGCTATGGGGAATGCAGTCTCCACCTACATTAGGGTAGCCAGCAAGGCCAAGCTTAAATCCTAAGGTTCATGACCAATGGAAAAAGAAGATGTGCTTGACTCTCAATATTCTAGCTAAGTTTCATTTTTTTTTCTATTGACTCTGATTGGATCACATGATCATGCCTAAACCAATCACTGTGAAAAGAGGATGTGATAGTTCATGGTCTAATGAGAATAACCTGATAATAAACAAATGACTATAGTGTTTTCGATGTTAGAAGTGTTATAGAGAAAAATACAGCAGACAAAGAAAATAGGGAATATCATGAGGAGGCTTGAATTTTACATGGGGTGGCCAGGATGGGCATCATTGAGAAGTGAAGATTGAAAATAATAATATTGCTCAGTTCCAACAGAAAAAATATCAACTAATAACACTAATAAAGTAAGTTTCTGTTTATTGAGTGCTTCTCATGTGCAAAGTGTTTCACATAAATCACAACCCAGTGTGGTTCTATGCTTTTTCTCAATTTCAGAGTAGAAAATATATTGTTATGCATCAGGATATAAAAATGAAACTATTTTTGTCTTAATTCTTCCCGAGGTCCCAAATTTGGAAAAAAAACACTTGATGCCAATTATCTTCACATTCTAAAGTATAGCATTCAATGCTTTTGTGGGACATTCCAAGGTATAATTAAAGCAGATTTGCCTGTGTTCTGACTGAAGGGATGTGGCTACGTTGCTGCAGCCATCACAGGAGTAAAAGTCAAACAACCCAGGTACTTTGCAAGCTCTGTTCTTGTCTAACTACCATCACTTCATTGTCCAAGTCCAAAATTAATGGGGTACCAAGGCACGCTCTGTCCATTCTAATACACAGAAAAAGCACACAGCAGAGGGAAGATCAATAATCCAATCCAAATAATAATTTTAGCAACCCAGTAATCCAAGGAGAGAAAAGCATTTGGCACTCTTCCCCCTGTTTCAAGCTTCCTGGTCCAAAACAGCCTGGGAGTGCCCAGGGAGGGGATAGATCCTTTAAGCTTGATATGGCCATGGAGTTATACAATTAGGACAATGGACAGACTTTTGCATTATTGAAATGAGATCTTCTTGAGACTGAAACTGATCAGAAAATGACCCTAAAAAATTATAAAATTTACCCAAAATTCCATCTATGGACCAAAGAAGAACAAACCAACATGTCATGTGGTGCTATGGATGTATGGGTGGGTTTGCCTGCTTCTGAGACCCCTATCAAGACCAGATCATGCAGCAAATCAATCACATACTGTTTTCTAACCTACAACTGGACCATTCTAATTTGATATTATTCATATATCAAACGAACGTCTGTGTCTTTAGAATGTTTATTTAGTTTAATATGTTATAAACACAGTTTGAGAAAAATATTTCTAAGAGCAGCATCTAAAGACTGTCTTTACTCATCTTAAAAATATTTACAGAAAAGATGAAAATCAGAATGTTTTCAACCATACCCAAAAGAAATCTGTTGTGTTGTAGTTAAGATTCACAGAAGGAAAAAGAAAAACTCTGTCACAACTAAACACAAAGCAAAAAACACACTGTTCTGAAGCCAACAGCCATGAAGCTCATCCCTCAGAGACTTGAAGGAAACTTCCTTCCTCAGGAAAGCTTTCTTGGGGTAAAAGGAGCTGAGGTAGTGATGAAAGGTATCAGAGGGACTCATTTCCCTTCTGAGACTTGTCTGATAAGATATAGATTATAAGAAAATCTAGTTTATTGCCCATTTCTCAATATTGACCCATGACATAAAACTACCTGCCCTCATCTGCCTACCCACCATTAGCCTGAGGAGGAGGCCACATCTTGTTGTGTGAAAGATGGCCTCATGCTTACCTCTAAAAGTCAAAGTATTTACCCTATGAGTTCTAGAAAGTTCTACAATGTCTTAGCCCCTTCCACAGTCAGAATCTACCTCCCTCTGAAGATCCCATCATCCTAACCAGCTAAGACCAATTTGCCTTTCTCTGCCCATTCAAAACCAATGGTGAACAAAACTACTAAAGGAGTTGTGTCCTTCCATGTGATCTTCCTGAGTGAAAAAACGATAAACTGATGCCAAAGTATTGAATTTATGCTTTATTTTCTCTATCTGAAAATGGCAACCTACTCTAAAGAAATGCAACTTTATCATTTCTCAGATGACAGAGATTTTTCCGCACCAAATTAAACTTATTGAGAACAAATATCTTGTTTTATTTCATCTCTGTCTTCAGTTCCTGGCAAGTGCTCAGCACTGTATACTTTCAATATTTGAGAGTACATGTTAGCTGGTTAAGGACAACCAAGGAAAAATACGACTGGAAAAAAAGGCAGGATATGTTATGATTTCTGCATGTGATTTCCCTTCCTTTCCCCTGCACCCAATTTTTAGGTGCCCAAAAGCTGGCAGAAACCAGCAAATAAAGAGCCCTGTCAATGCTTCAAACAAATGACTAACAACCTTCCAGAGTGGCTGAATTGAGGTTTTAAATTTTGAGCCACTATGGTCCCTGCTTTCCCATTTATAATCAGGTCTTTTTCAAGGCCATGCAACTTGTCCATTCTCACAGCTCTGGCACTCAGCAGGGCCCTACACTTAGTTTAATGTTCTGTGCTGTTTTCTTGAAATTCTTAAACTATTTTCAATAAGGGACCCTGGACTGCATTTTTGTTTTAGGACTGGTAAAATGATATAGCTGATTTAGATTATTGTACAATGTCAGGAAGTAGAGTAGGTTGAGAGACTAATATTATTAAAGTTCCTCCTAATAAAGGACAATCCAGGAGTTAGTGCCTTTGCTGGCTTCCCTAGGACAGTTACATGAATGCAGGCCTCCTCCAAGGGGCATCCACACCTGAGCACTACCTAGCTCCTTCTGCTATTTGTGAGCCTGAACCCTGGAGTAAGTTTCAGCATCTGACTTCTATATCCATATATTTGAATGGAGAAGAAAGAAGTTGTTCTACCTTACCTTCCACTCTACTGCTTTTACTTATTTACTATAATTTTTTTGATTGCTAAATAAGAATAATTTATTTGGACTTTTTATGTTGTTGAAAGAGTATTCATTTCCCATTTATTTTCTTAGCATTCTTTTTTTAAGTTAATTTTATTGATACAATTAAGGTATACAATATAATGACATTCATCATTGGAAATTTGGACCTTTACATAATCTTTCTGGGTTTTTATTTTTTCCCCATTTCCCTGCCCTCCCTTCAACCCCTCCACCCCTCCCTATTTACAAAGACTTGTTTTCCATTTCTTCGTTTTCTCATGTTAATTCCATTCATTTCTTTCCTTTCCCCTACCCTTCCCACTTCCCCTTTGCCCTTTTTCTTCCTATTTCACATTATCTATTATACCTTGTAGCCCTTATTTATGCTTTCAGTTTCTCACATTACAGAAACTATTTCATATTTACACATGAGTGTCCTATTTATTTCACGTAAGAGCATTGCCTCAATGTGTGTCCATTTAACTATAAATGTCTCCACTTTCTCATTTTCATGGCTGAGTAGTACTCCATTTTATTTTAAAAAAAAAAACAAACACATTTTCTTAATCCAGCCTCCAGTTGATGGGCAGTTGGGCTGTTTCCAAGTTTTAGCTATTACAAATTGTGCTGCTATGAACATGGG
>NW_004624730.1:11975811-12003755 GCF_000247695.1 Heterocephalus glaber
CCTTTTCTTTCCTTTTTCTGATAAGGTTGGCTAAGGGTTTGTCAATTTTGTTGATTCTTTCAAAGAACCAACTCTTGGCTTCATTAATTTTTTGTTTCATTCTCTTAGTCTCCATTGCCTTGATTTCTGCCTTAATCTTTATAATTTCCTCCCTTGTATGAGCTTTGGGTTTGTCCTACTCTTCATTATCTACAAGCTTAAAGTTCAACATTCGATTGGGTAATTAAGCTCAGTCTTTTTTCCTAATGTGAGTATTTACTGCTATGAATTTCCCTCGTAAGACTGCTTTCATTGTGTCCCATACATTCCAACATGGTCTATTGTCATTGTCATTTAATTGTAGGAACTGTCTGACTTCTTTTTTAATTTCCTCTGTGACCCATTGGTTATTCAGAAGTGTGTTGTTCAGTTTCCATGTGTTCATGAAATTCTTGTGATTTCTTTTGCTATTGATCTCCAATTTCATCACACTATGGTTTGATAATGTATAGGGGATAACTTTAATTCCTTTGCACTTACTTAAACATATTCTATGAGTGAGTATGTGGTCTATTTTGGAGACTGACCCATGTGCAGCTGAAAATAATGTGTATTCTGGGGCCGGGGATTTAGTTCAGTGGTTTTGCCACCTGCTGTGCAGGTGCAAGGGCCCAAGTTTGATCGCCAGTACCAAAAGAAAAAAAAAAAAAAACAAGAATGTGTATTCTGGTTTTGTAGGGTGGAACATTCTGTAAACATCTGTTAAGTATATTTGTTCAAGAGTTTAATTGAATTCTAGCATTTCATTGCTTATTTTTTGTATAGTTGATGTATCTATTTGTGACAGTGGCATATTGAGATCCCCCACTACTATTGTATTAGTGCTTATTTGATTTTTCATGTCCCTTAGTATTTGTTTTATATAGCTGGGTGCACTAGTTCTTGGTGCACATATGTTTATGATTGTCATCTCTTCCTCTTGGATTGTTTCCTTTATAAGGATGTAATGTCCTTCTTGTTTCTCTTAATCAGTGTTGGTTTGAAATTCACTTGATCTGCAAAGAGGATAGCTATTCTTGCTTTTTCTCAGTTTCCTGTCCCATAGAGTATTGTTTTCTATCCTTTAACTTTCAATCTATGAGTTTCTTTTTGAATTAAGTGTGTTTCTTTATGGAGCATATTGTTGGATCTTGCTTCTTGACCCATTCTGCCAGTCTATTTCTTTTGATGGGTGAATTGAGACCATTAACATTGATGATTATAACTGATACATATTGACTTATCATTGTCATGACTTTTTCTTTCTGTTGGATTCTCCCCCTTTGCATTTAATTTCTTGTCATGCCTGATGGATTCATTCTGCTGGGCCTCCTGGGATTGTGATCCTCATTGATTTTTCCTAGGATTTTGTCTAAAATTTTTTGGAGTGCTGGTTTGGCATTCATGAAATTCCTAAGGTGCTCTTTGTCATGAAAGTATCTTATTTCTCCATCACTTTTCAAAGATGGCTTGCAGGGTACATCAATCTGGGTTGGAAGCTGTTTTCCTTTAGGGCTTGAAATATATCACTTCTTGCCTTGAGGGTTTGCATTGAGAAGTCTGCTCTGATTCTGATGGGCTTTCCTTTGTATGTGATTTGTTTCTTTTCTCTAACTACTTGTAGAATTTTGTCCTTCTGTTGGGTTTCTGCAATCTTAATTATTACATGCCTATGTGTATATTTTTTTTAATCAAGGCTAGTTGGAGTCCTATATGCCTCCCTTATCTGTATGTCAATTTCTTTTCTTGTGCTTGTGAAGTTTTCTGCCATCACTTCTGTGAACAGTTTTTTTATGTCATCTGTACTGTCTCTTGTTTCTTCGTTGACTCCAATCACTCTTATGTTATTCTTCTTTGCATCATCTAGCAGCTGCTAGACTGGTTTCTCATGGCCCCTTACTATTTTAAAGAAATTTTTCTTTTCTTGGTCACTAATTGCAGTCTTCTATATCTAAAATTCTGTTGTCAAGTATGCTCATTGTGCTGTGTAAACATTCAATGGAGTTTTTAATCTCCTGGAAGTCTGTTTGTATCTGTTTTATAGATTCCATTTGTTTCCTATGTTGGGATTTCATCATGTTCCTCAGCTCCTCTATTTTTTCGTCTGTTACCTCTCTAGATTTATTAATCATCTCTTGCAATATGGGCACAATCTCTGCTGATATCTAAGAAATTATTTCTGATTTCATTTTTTCCAGATCCTCTCTTTCGTTGCTAGTTCAGGAGTCCAGGTGGTTGAGTATCACATTCTTCCATCTGGTTTCCCTTTGGGGTTGCTTTAGGTGATCTGGAAGTCTGGTTTTGAGACTTGTTTTCATGTCTTCTCATTTCAACAGGGTGAGGGTGCTGCTGGCGCCTGTGTGGCTCACCTCCTCATTGCTGGTGGTGGTGGTATAGTGGTCTGGAAGGTTCATCTCCTCTGCGCTGGGGGAAGCTCTGCTCCTGGGCTCTGGGAGCCTATTGGGACTTTTAAGTTCAAAATACTTCCCCTAAAATTGCACAAAAAACTTCTAAAATTTTTGTTATATATTGCCAATAGTCTCTTCTCTTGTATCTACTTTGATTGTTTTTATTTGAATTACCATAAACAAAAAAAAATAGAATTTGTTCATCTTCAGTATTTCATGTGTTTTTAAATGTTGCTTCAAGTAATCATATTTCCAGGGCAACTTCTTATGTGGTCATTCTTGCTATAATGTAGTCAATCAAAGGAAGATTCACATGAAAAAAAATGTACTAACTCAGCAGGAAAAAGCCTCCTACCAGGTGCTTAGCTGAGTTATTAATATTGGAAATGAGTGTTAAATTGATGAGCAGTAGAAAAACTTCCAACTAGACATTGGCGTTAAAATTTGATTTCCCCATCCCTAATGAAAGATCTGCTTGTGCTGTATTTCACTGTATAAAAATATGTTCAAGCTGTACCCTTATTCTAATATCTGTTTTAATGAGAGCCTGATATGTCTTTATTAGCGCTGGGTTATTTGAGTTCTGTTTTTGTAATATAGCAGTCTGAACTCAGATACTGCACGTTTAATATTTGTTGAAAAATCATTGTTGCCCTTACTTGTACTTTCATCCAGCTTAATGTCCATAATAAATTATCGATATCCATAATAGTCAATTCCACATATTGATTTCAATGAGTTTTTCTCAACCATGTTTGGGCTGGGGTTTGTGAAGAGCTAAAGCCATAGGCAGAGGGCCCTGAGACTCTGTTCAGCCACATCTCCATGGCCAGGTCTGGTCTGGCAGGAAATTCTTCCTATTACCTTATGCCTGATCTTTGCCTGTAAGGGGTAGCCAAGGTCTGTATGGCCAGCAAAGCAGAGTGGGGCAAAGGCAGTCAGGTCACCTGCCCAGAAGAACTCAACACCTGGAGAGAAGACACTCCCAGAAAAAAGGGATAACATACTCCTTCAAGGTCATCAATCTCATAGTTCAGGCCCTCAAGTGACCACATAGAAATGGACAGATTTGGAAGATCATGTAGCATCTTTCCTGGCACATTTCCTACTTCATCTTAGGCCCAAGGCTCTGATCTACTTTGTTCTCAAGCCCAAAAGTCTATTTATGTCCATGGAAGTGATAAGGTTTAGTCAGCATTGCATATGAAAAACACTTTGGTGAAGCTTCACCTTCACTCATCTTCAGTAGTCTTTGGACATTATTCCTGCCTTACCTATTTGTTACAGAACCAATACATGGATCTCACTGCTCCACTTGTCCTGTTATAATTTGAAGTCCCAGGAGTATGTCCAAATCTGTAAAATAACTTTAAGTTTCCTCTTAGCCTTAAAATGTTGTGATTTGAGGGTCATATGAAGATGCTCTTCTCTCATTTCCTCTCTCTCAGGGAAGAGAGGGAAAACTTGGATCAGGCTAGGGCTGAGTTACAGAAGTCAGCAGGGCCAGTTGTGCTGTCCTCAGAAACCAAGGATACCAGAAATTATGCTCCTCACAACTAACCACATCAGAGGCTTCTGCAATCTGAGTTGCAAAAGATCTATTTTCCACAACTTCTCTAAATCAGACAGCTCTCCAGAAATTTACCATCAAATACTGGAATTCTTTTCACCTTCTTTCACCAAGAACATTTAAACAACATCACTTTTATTGACAAAAGCAGTAAGAGCAATAATGATTATGAATTTATTCTTTGCAGTATTAACATTTTTGTGCTTCATCTGTGAATCTATACATTCCAGAGCCCCTTTATTATTTTGCTTACCTATTCCACTACCACCTCCCTTGCCCTTTCTCTCTTCCCCATCATTCTGAGAAAAAAGAAAGACAGAGACTTATTCAGAACAAGGGTAGCCAGACTTGCAAGCCATTTGTTCTCTTTTGATAGCAGTTGAAGTATTTCTCAAAAAAAAAGACTCAAATAGCAATTTTCCCAGCACCCTCATTTTATAGAGAAACAGGTTCAGAGGTATTGCTCTTCTTTTAGTACCATTCCCATTCTTCCCTGGTCACCAGCCTTCTGTGTCCACATTTCCTACTCTATAAAATACAAATGTGATTATTCAGCTTAAACCTACCTTCCAGTTCTTTCCCCTATTATAGCTCATCATGTACCTTTATGTTTCCCAAGATAAATTTCTTCATATTTCTCATTTATTTATCCATTTTATCCTTCTGTGCCATTGCTTACAGAGTTCTCTCTGCTGAAAATGCCCTTCTTCCTTCCCCAGTTTCTCAAGTTACAATTTTCATCATCCCAAGGTCCAAGTCAGTGTCTTCCAATCCTTCTGTGATCCTCTCAGGCTTCTTGGAAAAATCATCTTTGGACCAGACCCAATCATGGGTTGTCAAATTCAGAGTTAAATTTTATGCTGTACTCTCTCGTCACCTATTAGCATTTCCACAACAAGCTATAGCAGGGCTCTCTGGGGTTCTCAAGAACCCATGAATTACTGGAGAAAATGTATATCCTGGAGCAGTCTCCTTCAGGTTGCCCATGTGTGAAGCAGAATGACTCCAAAGTCAAACTTATAATTCAGTTTGTGCCTTGTGGCTTCCAATTTAGGCTCATGTTTGAATAATTTTTCTTGGCCCACAGTCACTGAATGCATATGTCTTGTCTCTCACAGTTAGCAGAGAAGTCTCTTTGGAATCTCAATTCAGCTGCTTTGGCAGATGTCTATCCACTTATTTGAGGAATCAACAGGGCTTCCCACAGTGCTCTTTGCATCTACTGTGCAGCCTATATGTTAAGTAAACTATCCAAAACATGTTCTTTAGCATCATAAATCCCATACTTTCAAGCAGAGATTTGGAGAATTGTCCTTGACCTGGGTAAAGTATAATATAAATGCTCTCTAGTCCATTAGGTCCATAGTAGGTCAGCAGGCCTGACACACTTGACAGAGCCTCTGCTGCCCATGGCACATCCTGACCACAGCAATAAAATGAATTCTTATTTCTACACAAGCCACCAAGTATCCTATGTTTGGCTTTCTCACTTGGAAACTTAAATGCCCTTAACCCCAGGACATGATGGCTAGTGATTTTAAGCAATCAACCACTTTACCCACTACAACTTCATTTGGCTCTTTTTTTTTTTCTGCTAAATAGTTTCTTGTGTTATTTCTTCATTTTCCTTTGGTTTTTTTTTCTTTTGTGCCTCAAAAAAGACAGAACACAGTCAGTGTTAATCCTCCCAGAGAGGCCACAACTAACTTTGCTGTTCTGTGTCCCATTATGCAAAAGAGGAATATGAAGGAGAGGATTTTGAAAATAAACGCATACTCTTCTCTTGAAATGTAGGAGGAACATTTATTTTTAACCATAAGATGACAAAGCAGGATAACATGAAGAAATAAATAATACTGTAACTGTTAAAGAAAAAGAAAAGAGAGAGAATGAAATGGAAAGAAAAAAGAAACCCATCACTAGGAATCTCAAATTCTGCAAAAGATCTAATAGGGACAAGAGGACCTTCCAACTGTTATCATCCTGCTATTGTAACCTGAATCCCTCCCAAGTTTTCATACTCCAAAATCAGATCTAATTAAAAGAAAATGGAAAAGGTCTTGGAGCCTTTTCAGCTCTAGAGAACATGCAGACAAATAAATTAAAAAGTGGGAGAAGTGGAACTAACCCAATAATCCGTGAAAAGCTCATTTCCCTCCCTGCCGCTGCAGATGCAACAGTGTCCTTCCTCCCTCCCTTTTCTCTGGTTCAGGGGCAGTGAGTGAAGAAATTGGCTAACAAGATCAGAAAATTTAATTACAGTTCTGCCGTCCCTTTCCAAGAAGTTGGCTGTTGCACTTCCCATTTGCCGATCTTCAGGTTGTGCTGTCTCTGATGAGTTTCTTCTCTGCTTCCATTCCCATTCATCTCCTTACATCAGCCCCAGGACAGTAGACACAGGCCCTTTCTTTGGGGGTTTAGGAGGATTAGACAGAAAGATTTTAAAAGGCCTTTGGAAGAGAGAATGTCATTATCCCCTCATTTCCTTTGGTCTGCTGAAGCAACATTTGCCCTAATCTTATCCCAAGAGAAGTATCATGCTGTCCCAAAGGCTTAGCATCTTTGCATTCCAGATCTAAAGAAGCCCTGACACCCTTTAGCAGAAGCACAGAAACTTTCATTAAGGTGTCCATTTTGCAGGCTGAATGAGCAGTATATAAATGGCTCCCTTGAACACTGTTTCCCGGCAAGATTTTTAAATCCTTTGGGCTCAAAATGAGCAAACACTCAAAAGAATAGTGTAATTGATCCATGATCTCTGCTCCATTCAACTGCAAAGGAGATTGATGTCAAAAGAACCAGTTATTTGCCATTCTTGTCCTAAGAAAAGATTTATGGCCAAACCCAGTATGTAGACCATTTGGAACACTGAACAAATATCTCCAAATTCAAATTTTAGATAATAAAAAGGTTCTCATTTGTATTCCTATCACTGGGTAAAATGAGGCATGAGTACAAAATGGCCCTCGTGTGACTGAGATGCTATTTCTCTATATATAATGTGCACATACACTGGCAGCTGGGAATCAACTCCCAGATTATGGCAAAATATACCAGCCCAGGAAGGTGACTTTGGAACTGCCTGCAGAAACCACAGGGATGCCACAATTGGGCTCATCAGATGATGGAAAAAGAGTACAGAGAGAATAAAAGAAACCAGCCATGGAAAGACAAGCAAAGAAGTAATCATTATGAACAAGAAAGATAACAGTTTTATGAAAGAAGTTGAATCTGTTCGGATTCCATTTGGCTGCAGGGATAGAATTTTGCCCTCAGGCACCAAGGAATTGGGAAGTAACCTCAAGGGATATGGCTAACTGAACATATCACTGCACCTCGCGAATTAGGAAGGAAAAAGAAAAACATGGATATTGAGCAGATGGCTAGCAGTGTGATCCACTGAGTGAGAAATCAGGAGAAATGGAGAATTGGGAAACAGCAGAACATGTTGGTCAGGTGGGAAGTGGCCTTCTAGTCCAGTTGCCCACTTGGAAGAAATAAGGAATGAGCAATGAGGGAAACAAGGCTGCAATATAAACTGCCTTTGGAAGCTTGGACCTTTACATCGTGGCAGATAGGCCTACTCTGACCATGGATACCATGGAACAAAACCTGAAGAGCAGAGCTAAAAGTCTAATCTGTTCCTTACTCCACTGTATTGGCTATAGAGGCCTTTCTTATCCAGTGAGAAATTTCAAAGATGGTGAAGATTCAAGCAGAGATGGAATATAAAGGCAACAGACTTCCACAAGGATAGATCCTGGAAAGGTCTTTAGCAACTTTCCCTTTCCTCAGAGACATTGCTCTTGGGGGCTGAACTATAGGACCGGAAGAGCATCGCTTTGGAAAACATGAATCACAGTAAAGAGAAGATGGAAAAATCAAAGCATAGCATTAAACAGAGTTCCTGAATTCCTCCTGAACCTCTGTTCATTGCACTAAAAGCAATCATTTAGCCAAAACAAGGTCTGAAACTAAATGTCTGCCAGCCCAGGAACATCTAGGTAGCATGCTCAGAGTTGTATAAGCCATTATGGGAGGCTTTCCAAGGACAGCAGACCTCTCATCTCCTCTATAACCATCCAACCATACTTTCTCATCTCCAGCAATTCGAATCAGCACTTGAGCCTCCTGTCTCTAGGGAGATCTGCTGCCCTATTTTAAGTGTTTATGCATAGGAAAAAGAAAGTGCAGGTAGTGCTTTATTTTTCAAGAACCTGATCAAGAAATATGAACAGGTAAATATGAACAGCTGGGAGATGTTCTTCTGATTATTTTCACAAAGATAAAAAGGTTAGAGGTTGACTTCTTCCCTCCACACTCACCGGGGAATGGACTCAAAACTGAGATCTCATCAAGTGGTGGTTTGTTTGCTCATCTTGATTCATTCCACTGCCCTAGTGTTCACTGCACATCAACTGAGTTTGCTGTGCACTTGACAAGGTGCTAGGGGTTTCCAGATGGAATTCAGTTATGACACTTCTTCCCAAAGGATTGCTTATGGAGAACTCAAGGGACAAACTATTAATCACAATGCTACCTTCAAGCCGTATGGGTCTTCAGTGTCCACAGAGGATTTATAAATCAATTATCCCATTCATTCTCCGCCACAGCCCTGTGAAGTAGTGGGTAGAGACAGAATTTTGTAGTGGTTAAGAGCTCAGATTCTGGATCCAGTCTGCATGGATTCAAAACTTGGCTCTGCCATTTGTCTAGCTGTCTGACCTTGGGAAAAGTTACTTAACTTCTCTGTGCCTCTGTTCACTCAACTGTAAAATGGGATTAGGGACAGCTACTCTCCAACAGGTTTGTTGGGAAAATTGGTCATTTTACATAAAGTCTCATGGACAATCTGAGTTGGCAAATTTTGATATTATGTTACCACTCTCTACTTAATGACCAGTATGAAATGTTAGATGTAAAGGAAACTTAGTTTTCATTTTTTTACAGATAATGAAATCAGGGCATATCATTCATTAATGTCCAGGCCAATGCCTTGTCCTGCAAAATGACAAGAAGCAGATCTGGAATCCCAGTCTACTCCCTCAGATCAAGTGTTCTGAAGTTCTATCTGAGCCAAAAGAAGCCAAACAATAGGCCTTCAACCAGCAAGAGGACTCCCAAAGTACCTGCAATGGCTAATTTTATAGATCAACATGTCTGAGCTATAGCACCCAGTTGTTTAATCAAACATCTGTAATGAAGTTATTTTTCTTTTTTTTCTTTTTTTGTAGTGAAGTTATTTTTGAGGTGTGATCCACATTTAAATTCATAGACTTTGAATAAAACAGATTGCCCCCCCCTCCAGTGTGAGTAAGCCTCATCGCATCAGTTGAAGGCTGTGACAGCAAAAACTGAGATTTCTCAAAGAAGGAAGAAATTTCCTTGAATTTGGAACACAAAAACTCTGCCAGAGTTTTCAACCTACCCAATAGAATTCAGGATCAAGACTAAAATCAACTCTTACTTTGATTTCCAGTTTGTCAGTCTGTCTTATAGATTTAGGATTTACCAGTCCCTACAATCACATAAGCCAATTCCTTGCAATAAATCTCTCTCACAAATATATATGTATATAAATACATATGCAAAATACTGTGTGTGTGTGTGTGTGTGTGTGTGTGTGTACCATTCAGCTGCTTTGAAGAACATGACAAATAAGCACCTTTCTTAGAGGGGTGGGGCAGTAACTTTCGAGTCTATTTCTTCTGCCCGGAATGATGCTGCTGGTAGTGTATGCTGCTAGTAGGGTTTGAAGCTCTTGATACTGTTTAAGAACAATTAGCCACCTGAAAAAGGACAATAAACCTCAAAATATGTACAAGATGCCCTGGGTGTTCCCATCCTTGGTAAACCTTATAGAGGACATGACCTTATAGAGGACATGCAGGAAAGACCTGCAGAACACAAATTCTCCCCCTAGGAATGTATCTATGACTCTAGAGCACTGAAAGTGACAATGGACACATCCAACTCTGTGGTAATGTTAACCTTCTGGGAAAGTTCAGAGATTGGACAACTTATGTAAATCCCCCAAAGGAGAGAGATTTACAATGGGCTTTGAAGATCTATAACTTGTATTGAACTGGAGGGTCTTATTTCATATAAAACCAGAGAAGTCAAGGGAGTCCACATTGGGGACCAAGTTTCCAGCCCATGTATATTTGAGAGACCCTCTTTAACTATATTCAATCACAGAAAGAATTTGAAAAAATACTATGAAAGAAATTTCAACGATTACTGTGGTGGTCATATGCTAAAAAGTACAGAGATAAGAGGCTTATCTGTGGAGGGAAAAACGTGTGACATGAAGCAGTCAGGTCCTGGGACTGAGTTCTAAGGTAGAAATGTGGAAAGAAAGAGGGACCAATGGTGAGTTGAGTTTAGACATGTCATTGTTGAAAGGATAGAAGGATGTACACAAGGCAATGTCACCTGGAAACTGAGATCCTATTAAGAAGTCCAGGTTAGACCTGTAAACTAAACTGTCATAGTTTTAGCCTGGACAATGCATGAGTGCATAGAGAGCATACAGAAAAGAGCAGAAGACCTTGTTCAGGCCTTTGAGTGATATTCACAGATGGAAAGAGAGAGAAGAAAAAGAAGACACACAATTTGGCCCAAGGGGTGATGACATAGGCCATGCTTGTGCTGTGGAAACCTGGAAAGAAAAAAGGTGCATGAAGGATGGATGGTAGACAATATCACACATACTATGTAGTTATAACCGGTGGTCACTGGCAAAGTACATTTGTATATCAAAGAGTATGAGTGGTCCCACAGTGAAGAAACTTGTTTCATTTGGTTTAGCTCTGTCTTTCTCAAGCTCACTGGTCACAATGTGTATACCTCTTACAGAAGATTCAGAGACATTGGCCTAACCCAACCCAAATACACAGCAGAACCAGAATGTCCCAGATCTTCCAACAATTAACAAGTGTTTTTCCAATATATCACACCAAGGGCTTGAACTCTGCAGGGGAACAGCATGATATAAATCTAAACATCAGGAATGTTAAACATTCTAGACAGCTGCAGCTAGCAATGATCATGAGGTCAGGCCACATCTGGTCTATCTCAGAGCCTCCTCAAGCAGGCTTCCCACCCCTTTTCCTATTCCAGTACTCTCAGGAAGAAGAGCAACAAAAGATAAATAACCACTTGAGAGCATTCTTTCTTTCTCCACTTCTGCTGTCTTCTTGCCTCCTTTCGCAGGGCTTTCCTTGATGAATCCACCATGTGCCTCAAATTATTTATTTTTCTTTCCAAAATTTCAACAGTGGATGGATCAGAGTGCCACATTTTTTAAAAACAGACTCTTGAAATGCCAGAGCTCAGAATCATTATGTGCCGGGCCAGAACACAGGGCCAGGGGCTGAAGTGAAGCCTCGGCCCTGAAGGAGATAGTTACCAGGGAGAGCCCTGAGCATGGGCTGCATGGGCTGCAGCCCAGCACTTGGCTGGCTGGTTGGGTCCAGGTGGCATTCATCACCCACTTCACTCCACACCCACTCAAGACATAGTTCTTCTTGAGTCCTCCTTTTTTCTCAGAGAAATGGTCCCAGCTTTTGTAGTCTAGAGGGAAAGAACATGAAGGTATGGGCTTCCAGCAGCCATAGTCTTGTAGAACGTACTGAACTATTTAGAGCCACCTAAGAATCATAGCCTTAAGAACCCAGGAGAGCCACAACTGTTTATTGACTATTTAAAGAGGCATGATTTAAAGTAGGGCTTGCAAATTATGGCCCATGGGCTAAATCTGTCCTGCCAACTGTCTTTATAACGTTTTATTGGAACAGTATGCCCATTCCTTAGTATATTGTGTACACTGGATCCTTTTGCCCTATATCGGTTGAGTAATTGTGACAGAAACTGTGTGGTCCATAAAACCGAAAATATTTACTGTCTGATCCTTTATAGAAAAGGTTTACTGATCTTGGATTCAGAAGATATGGCTTAGTGTATCCCTGCTCTTCTCCCCTCTCCCTCTTCCTGCCCCCATTTGCAGCCATCACACACACACACACACACACACACACACACACACACACACACACCCTGGAGTCTGTGCTGTGCCATGACTTATCTCTGCTTCCTGTCTGAGTTTCACTATATCTCCTAGTGTTTGAACTGTATGTGTGTCCCTGTCTGTCTTTACTTTTCCATCTCTGTCTCCCTGCATTGGTTTGTCTCTACCTCTCCTTGCCCTAGGTATTTCCATGATAAACTGATTATATATAAACAAAGAGATGTTGTTTCTTCATTGGTTGAACTTACATAGAGACCTGTTCTAATTAGGAAAGTGAATGAGAAGGAGCTTTGTATTCTCTGGGGTGGAGGTAGGGGAGAAAATATAATCACTCTCTAGTTCTGTGGTCCTCAGATTTTTCTATTGTGGCTCAGTGGCCCATGATAGAAAAGGTTCATCTTACACACATATCCCCGTATCTTTTAAAACACCCTTAAAGAATGTCATTGTGCATACTCTTTAGTTCTAGTTACCTGAGAAATAGTCAGCAGTGACCCCAAGAAATCCTAGCCCACATTGTAATTCAAGTTAAGAGACATTAATTGGAAGCATGGTTCTACAATATCTTTGTCTAGGAGAGTTTTGGTCACTTGAGAGGTTTTTCACAAGTGAGCAATTATGGGGTCACCAGAGAAACTCAGCCATGCTTGCTTCATTTATTATGGCACTCATCACAGTCTGACTTCAAGATAATTGTGAAGCTATGAGCAAACTGATAACTGAGACTATTTCTTACTTATTTTCATAATTGTCACTCCCCTAACCTATCCAAGAAGCTGACTTAGTAGCCAATACATGAGTAATAATGAGCTGGTGGTAATTAGATCTGATTCCTTGTGCCTTGAATGTGTTAGGTGATTTATATCCAATTTTCATTCTAACAACTACTTTTCCCAGTAGATGTTTTTAATCCCATCTTGTATATAAGGAAACTGAGGCTCAGAGAAGTTAACTGGCCGGCCTAAACCCTTGTCCTGCCACAGCAGCAGTGCCATGGCCTTCTCTTACAGAGGCCAGCTCAGTCGCTAGCTTCAGGTTCCCATGTTTGTGTTTGTCCTTGGTGATCTGACATTGACCCTGTGCCCTAGCTTTGACCCCTGCTTTTCCACCCTGAACTCTGCCCAGCCTCAGGTTTACCTGCACTTTTCTCTCACCTCATCCCCTTGTCAATCAAGATGTTGGCTCCTTGGAGAGATGCATGCCTCTAGTGAGCCAGGCAGAACAAGGATAGGCTGTCAATCCATGGGAAGATAGTAAGTTCATGACCTTATATCTACAATTCTGGAAAAAGTAAAAGGAATCTCACTCAGCCCTGCAAACTCATAAAGGGGTGCAACTTTGTGAGAACTTTTCCAGCCAGGTTTACAAACAGAGGCTCCGTTTTAACTTAGCCCATCCTTTTTCAGTCCACCTCAATGGTTACCATGTATCTTTAACCAGTATGTGCACAGCCCTGATGATGATATCCCTGTGAATGCCCTAGGTATCTTTCTACTCCCACTCTAGTGGCTTAACCCAAGAAAAGTCAGATGGAGTCCCTGGATGGCCCTTCTGGGAGCACACCATCAGGGCTCACCCCAGCTCCCAGAAGCAGGCAGCAGATACTGAAACTGGAAGCAAACAGTCTCCCCACCAGTGGCTCAGCTGCAGCCAACACCAGTGCATGCCCAGTCTCCAAGGTGTCCTTCCTCCCACACTGGTAGTGAAAGCTGCCTGCCCTGCACACCTGCTGTCCCCATTCCCAGAGAATCTGAAAATGGATTATCACTCTCATCAATCTGCATTCTTACATTCCAGTAGCTCATTTGTAGGTGGTACTGCTGCCAGGACTGACACTCAGTATTCTGGCTGCAGGCACTGACTCCCATCATCAGGTGGATCTAAACCCCATCTCCCACCAACCACCAGCCATTCCTCTGCCCTTCCCACCCTTTCTCTATTGGAAAATCAGAGGAAGTGAAATTTAGAATGAATGTATGGACTACTTAATGCTGAGGTCTTAAACATAAGATCCATGGATGGATTTCCAAGAGTTTATGAATCTCCTAAAATTACATTTAAAAAGCCAACACATGCATACACACGCACATTGTATACTATTCAGAGGCATGTGTCCATACTTTCTGGTGGATTTTCAGAAGGACTCATAACAAAAAAAAAAAGTGAAAAACTAGTGATTTATTTTGCAGACTCAAAAACTCCAAAAACAGTGGAGGGTATTCAGGACACATGTTTCACCAAAGTACTGTGTTGCCTTTTATCTTCCTTTTTATCCCTACCTTTTGTGTCAAAAGGGATACAGCAGAAGGGTCTAAGCTGATTGGGGTCTGGGAAGAGTTGTCCTTTACTACCAGGAAAATTCTGAGCCCCAAAGTGTGCTGGCTCAAACTACAGTAAGTTTGTGCACTGTGGTCCACCTGGTAAGGGCCCTTGCTCATCAGACTTGATTGGCCAGTTCATCTCATCTTCACTATCCATCTTTCTTCTTACCACACACACTTCCACATTTGGGAATCAGCACTGGTATGAGGGAAGGCATGAGAACATAGAACAAGGAGGGGAAAGGACTCTCCTGCCTCTGAAGCAAGGACAGGACACTGGGCTGCCCACACTCAGTTGCCCACTGTGGCTTCATTTGGTCTTGGGCTAGAGCATCCCTGCAAGCCCTCCCCTGAGACATGGCTTCCCTGCTGGTTCTCCCCTGGGCTGCTGCAACCCTGAAATCACTTCCCTGTGCAGCGACCTCCCTACTGGTTCTCACTTGGGCAGGAGAAGCCTTACTGTTGCTTCCCTAGGATGCACTCATCCTCCTGACGCACCTCTAGGCAAGATCAATTTGGGGATATTCCTCAAGATGCAGCAGTCCAGTTAGTAGACCCTCAACTACAGCGCAGTACTCCTGGTGATACCCATGGGCTAAAAATTCTTCTGATATTCTCTCAGGCTGCAGTTGTCCTGCTGGTACATCCTAAACTACAATTTTACCTTCATCTTTAGCTCATAGCCTATTAAAGATGCTTCTGAAATTCACACTATCATACCATATCCAAACCATAGAAGATAGATAGATAGATAGATAGATAGATAGATAGATAGATAGATAGATAGATATGGATGGATGGATGATGGACAGATAAGAGAGCAGGAGCATGAAACCAACAAAGGAGAAGTAGGGATTATTTTTACTAACTTCATCTACCTGAAGTTATAGCAGGTTTTCTGGTCATGGTTGCTATTGCTATTGCTTCAACACTTGCATTCTTTCTTCATCACTTATCTCATGTGTTCTTTGGAGAAAAAAACAGCATGTCTGTAAAGAAGGGAAGAACATTGCATTGGGTAGGGGAAGATGGAAAGGAAAACAAATTCTCTTTTACTGAGAAATCACTTAGCCATCCTACAGGCACTTTATTTATATCCTGAAATTCATTGCTGGGTGTTGCTGTAGTAGCTGATCCCTGATTCACTTACTTATTGGATCTTCTTGCCAGATGACAGAAACTCAGCCCTCTTTTCTGTGTCTCATGGGCAACCTAAAATTGGAAGGGGTGGTTTTCACATATAATTTTAGCTACTGTCCATATATTTCCCCAGCCTTCTCTCTAGCTGCCACTCCAACTCTCCTTCTTGGCCATTATTGGGATTACTCTCCTCTTAGTTTGCCTCTGTCTATACTACCAACACTTCACTTAATCAATAAAACTCTTAGGTCCCCTCTCTTTTGCATAGCTACTCCCAAGAGGCCCTCTTCCCCTGCCTCTGCATCCTCCTCACTGACACTTCAAGCCCCAGCCCACCATTACTGCTCTATTCAGGTGATGCATACTGTGGATGAATTCTAGATCTGACCACTGAAGGCTTTCCATGCCCACATACTATGCTCAATGAGATGCTAAATAGGGGGACCAATGGTTCCGGTTTTCCTGAGAGTCAAGGGCTTCTTGGGTCATGGGATTTTCAGTGCTAAAACTGGGACATTCTGGGGAAAACCAGGGTAGCTGGCAATCATATATGTTAGTACATATCAGGGCTGAGACATAAACTCAGGTCTATCTGGCTTCCAAGTCATTTATTATTTCAAAGTACCTGCCTATAAAATACCATATATACAGTCTACACAGAGAGCAGGAGCATGTAGAAGGTTGACAGACCTTCTTTCCTCTGAAGAATATGATATGTGGAGTGAGCCTATTCCACAGACTCCTAAGAATTAATTGATAAAGTTAACATATTACCTTAGGGTAACCATATGTCCTGGTTTATCGGGGACAGTCCCGATTTACACCTGTTCTCCTGACATAATTATTAATAGTGCTCTCTTTTCAGACTCAAAGTGTCCTAGATTAGACAATAAATTATATGGTCACCCTCACAATCATATCCAAGAGCCAACTGATTAGGCTTTTGATTAATAGTATCCTTCCCCATAACTATAACTAAAACCCAGCATGGCTTCCTTGTCATTGACAGGGCAGGTTTGCCTGGAAAACCAGTCACCTGAAAAAGCAGCATTTCTCCAGCTCTGACTCTCAGCTGACTGGAGTTCACATAGCCAAATGAAAAGCTCCTCCCCTGCCTTCTAAGCAGAAGCCAGCCTAAGGAATCAGTCCTCACATCACTTCAAAGAAGCAGTCCAGGCATTAATTGGCACTCTGCAAAGATTTATGCACCATACATCATTATCTCCTGCTGAGAAACAAGACAGATATAGGGCATACAGCAGGTTCTTTAGAAAAAAGGTGTCTTGATAGATCTTTGAACCTAAAATGCCTTAAATAATTGGGACACCCACTCAGGGACATGCAAGATGAATGACCTGATTTGTAGAGTACTCATGCCCTTCACTGCTGACCCCCTCTTTCTCCCTGTCCTCCTCTTTCTCCTCTTAGTCCTCCCTAACAACCTCCTATGGCCTCTCCTTGTTCATTAATAGCTCCACAGAAGGCAAATTGAGGCAGGGAGAAAAAGGGAGTATTAGTCATTGATAGTAGGTTGAATGAGCAGGAGGTAGATATGAATGCTTAAAGGAACTTTGAGTCTGCTAATGTGTTTCATTATGGCTTTACCAATTAACCTGGCCTTCTAATTAGCAGGTGCCAGGGCTTTAAATTAAAAGATATGTCAATCTCCTAGAATGTGGCCCAGAGTAGAGTTCAATAAATTCAATAGATATTCAATAAATAGTAGGCAGTAGTGATATGGAGACCTGTTGGTAGATAAGAGAGTAGCCGCCAATGTGCCTACCATGAAACTCTAAAATCAGAAAAGTTCATCTCAACAGATCTCACCAGCTATTGATGGTTACTAGGTGCCCTGGTCAGTTCATCTTATCGAAGATCTGGTCTTATACAAGAAGTCTTTCCTCTCTCTCTCTCTTTCTCTCTGTCTCTCTGTCTCTGTTTCTCTGTCTCTCTGTCTCTGTCTGTCTGTCTGTCTCTCTCTCTTTCTCACACACACACACACACACACACACACACACTTCACACTTCTGCCTGAGGGGCTGTAAACTTAGGAGTCAGCTTGGAGCAGGGATGGGAAGACTAGTGTACCAAGAAGTTCTGATGCTGTTCCCACTGCAGTTCAACGACTGTCTTGGCCATCAGACACTGTGTACAGGATACAAAGATGCCAAGGACACTATGATCATGGGATCTCACAGTGAGGTGGAAAACAGTCCACCTCAATCTGACCTCATAAAGTGACAGAGACAAGCTGAGAATGCTGTGGAAATAAACAGGCAGGGCCTTCTTGAAGTCCAGAAGGGAGAAACTTCTTGGGGAAACTGAAGAGCATGAAGGCTCACAAGAATAAGCCAGAAGAGCAGGAGAAAGTCCAGGCTCTTGGGCCCAGGAATGGAAAATATATTGATATTATGGAAAATTAAGATTCTATGTGTGTTTGAAAATTAACTTACTGGGCAGTTTTACTTTTTACTTGTAAGATAATGTTGTCAAAGAGAAAAGCCCATAGATGCATTCCTGATTCTAAAGAGAATGTTTTATACTGGTTGAATTCATTATAATTTGATCTATAAGGTCATAGAAACTGGTTAATTATCACAAGGTTGGTGAATAAGATCAACTTCCTGTAGCAATCATAAATTACAACTTTAAAGAAACAAATTCAATGTCTTACAGTAAATGCTCTAATATTATACGCAAATATACATTTTTCAAGGTTGCCAGTTTTAAATCAACAGGCCTTGAAACTATTAAAAGTTTAATAGAATAAGAAAGTTACTCTTTGCTATTTTCAATAAACTTACTTAGAAACTCAAACTTTATGATGAAATACAGATTAACTTAAACTTTTTGAAAGTAGTATATATTCATTACACTTATCTTTCTGAATGAACATTTACCCATTGATTTGCATTTTCAAGTATACATATTTTAAAAATAAATATGTATATATTTAAGAACTTCTTCTCACTTTCTCAAGGTCTCTATGAAAAATCCTACCCACTGGCAGATACTGAGTTTTAATCAAAGCTGAGTCAAAGATTGTGAGTACTTACACTAAGTTGCTTCCACAACAGAGAAAACAAAACATACCTGCTCTTGGCCTCTACTTTTTTCCCATGAGCTGAGACTGTGGCCTTCATCTCCCTTCTTTGAGAGGAGCTTGTGATGATGCAAATCATGAGATATGAACTTAGGCCAGGCTATCCCCCTGCTCCAGCTCTTTGTCTTATGCCAGAGATGAGGAGAATCCTCTGGGCACACATAAATATCCACAGTGGGAAAGATAAGACCATTCTATGGGCAATTGGAATGCTAGGGAACCATCCTCTTCACCACCAGTGGAAAAGCTGCTCAGAAGCCCTCAGTATACTCCTTTTTCCAGAACCAGACTCCCCTCTCTCCTTCAGCATCCTGACCCTTTCTCTCCCCTTTCATGTCATTGGTCAGCTTCAGCTTCAGGCCCACAGTACTCCTCTCTCCAGCACACACCACAGTAGAGCTCTTCTGCCTTTTCTCACCAGTCCTGTTGCTCTTAACTGCTGTCAAAAACAAACCAAAGCACCAACCTCACCTCTTGGTTCCCAGGTGCATAAGTTGAGTCCCATGCAAGTGCACATATTTTGGGGCTTTGCCCAGTCACGGGTTGTTTCCTCACACTTATATAAATCTCTGGCTGGAACATACCCCCCTGATGCCTGTGGTGTCACCCCTCTGAAGTTTAGAGCAGAATACAAGACCCTAGACACAGTTCAACAAAAAAAATAAAATAAAATAGAGAAGTACATGAATATAAAATGAATCATAGCAACACTGGAAGTGAGAATTGGAGATAAAAGTTATGAAAAAGATTAGGGGAACCACACTGAGAGCAGCAGAGTAGGCTAGGGGTCTCAGGAAAGTAAGCCTAGTGGGCACCTTCTTACTGCCTATGGGGCAGCCCAGGGCCTGACTAAAGGCTGGGCACCAACTATCATGCTATCAGACTCAAAGTCTGACAATGAAGATTCAAAATGTTTTTATCAAGAACAGAAAGAACATTGCAATGGACTCCAGTGTTGGGGAAATTCGAGCTTAATTAGTTATCCTGAGAAATCTCTGTAGACAGTTCTTAGTTACTGGCAGGTCTCAAAGGTACTTTGTAGGTGACTAACTGCAAGTTCACATAAGAAACTGATCATGACTGGAGGAAACCATCAAGGGGTTGGCTGAAGACAGGCTTGCACAGTGGTCAAAAGAGATAACAGTATAATCTTTTTATTTTCCATCTTGTCTTCTTTTCTGCACAAGAAGGATCAGAGATAAAAGGATCATTTGGAAACCAGCTAGACAATAAGAGCTACATGCAGGGATCAGGTTACCTGATAAAAGTAATAAAAGCAAAAATGTAGGCAAACAGGCAAGACTCACACAACTCCTTGTAGAGCTGGAGCCAACAGGGCAGGACAGAAGAATGAGCCTGAGCACAAACCCAAGCTGGACTGTAGAAAGAATGTGCTTGGGTAATAAATACTCAGCTCTCCCCTCTCTACAGGAAACATATGATTACTCGTCTTTCTCCCTCACTCTCCTACAGAAACTTCTCTTTATCTTTTCTTTAGGGCAGTGGTTCCAAATATATGTTATATACCAAAAGATACTTACAGTTATCAGACTAGTAAAAAGGATATGTTGTTAATATTAAAGTATCTAAGTATATGTGTTTTCTATATTTAAGGAGACCAGGTTTATTTCCACACAGTGACATTATTTCATTCCCATGCTATATTAATTCAGGTCTTGCTGGTTGAAAAATAAAAAACTCTGAATCACACTGTCTTAAGCCAAAAGGAAGATTTATTGAAAGGTTATTGAATATCTCAGTTACTATTGCTGTGTAATGTTATCCCCAGTGGCTTACAGCAACCATTTTATCTTGCTCATGAAATATATGGCCTAGAAGTTTGGATACAGCACTGTTATGACTTGCATCTAGATGTCCTCCCAAAGCCTTGTGTGCTCACAGATGAGGTTTTTTGGACGTGGCTGATCTTGGGTGTGTGAATATGGATTAAGGATGTGTGATAACTAAATTGGTTTAGCATAGTTCTGGGTGTGGATAATTGGAAGCCCTTTCTTGGATGTAGGTGCCACCAACCAATAGGCTTATAGTCTGGATGAAATATAAAGGGAAAGATGGAAGGCATGCTGCTGCTGCTGCTGCTGCTGCTTGCTGCTTGCTGCCTCCTGGCTGCCCTATCATGGACTGATTCTCTTCTCCAATGCCCCTCTTACATGCCTCCCCGCCTTGAAGCAAGTTAACTATGTACTGAAACTTCTATGAACTGAGCTGAAATAAGCCTTTCCTCCTTTAACTTATAAGTGTCATGTCCCAGCAATGAGGAAAGTAACTCAGACAGGCACAGTGGAAACTGCTCAGCTCCAAAATATGTGAGGCCCCAGCTGGGAAGATTCAATGGCTTGGGGTAAGTCAATGATTAGGGGCTGGAATTGTCTAAAGGCTTATTTACTCACTTGCCTGTGTGGCTTATGTTAGCTGTCATCTGGGACCTCAGCTGGAGTGGTCAACCAGAGCATCTACACATGGCCTCTCCTTAGGGACTGAGCTTCCTCACAGGACAACAATCCTTCAGCAATGGAGCTTCTTACATGGAGGATCAGGGCTCCAGTGCAATTTTTCCAAGTAACAAATTTAAAGTTGTATCCCCTTTTATGACCTATTGCTGGATGACTCTCAGTATCCCCTATGCTATAATGTTTTAGTCATAGGAAAACCATAAACCCACTTGGATTCAAACGTAGTAGAAGTGTACTCTACTTCTCAGTGGCAAGAGTGTCTAAATAATTTTCATACATGTTTTTAAACCACCACACTGGACTATCAAGTGTAACTGTGGGAACTAGAGACTCACACACTGACTTTGCATGCTGACTTCTTTTGTTTCCTTCTCTCTTATTACAGATTGGTTTTATCCAGAGATCTGAGAGAAAAATATCTATAGCCACATAGTGCAGAAATGGCCTTTGTAGACTCATTTTTAAAATATTTTTCAGGACATTCCCACTGGGGAGATAATCATTATAAATGAGCAGCATCTTCAAATGGTCTCTGCAACTTTCCTGATCCAGTACATTCTCTTGGCGTAAGGGCAATGGTTGGCTGAGAGCCAGTGTTATGGCTTGGTTCTAGATATCCTCCCAAAGCCTCATGCAGTCATAGGCAGGGCTTTTACAGAAGGAGTTGAATCTAGAATGTGTGATGCTGGGATTGATTCATGGT
This sequence comes from Heterocephalus glaber, assembly GCF_000247695.1. The sequence continues at coordinate 11,997,578 of NW_004624730.1, forward strand.
CCAATGCTAGGATCAAGGTCACCAGGATTAAGAATGTGAGTGCTACCTGCCCTAAGTAGCTTGGATAAGATATAAGGAATAGAAAGAGGGGTGGTCAACACTTGCTACTTTGCTACCTTCTGCCTGCCATGAACTATTTCTCCTCTGCAATGCCTGTCTGCCGTGCCACCTTGCCTTGGAGCCAGCCAATTATGGATTGAAACCTCTACAAACTGTAAGTTAAATTAGTCTTTCCCCTTTTAACTTTGGGTGTTGGGTATTTTGACTCACCAATGAGAAAAGTAACTAAGACAGAATTTGGTACCAGAGAAGTGGAGTCATTGCTGTGATTGTACCTGATCATGTGGCACAGGAGCCTTTGGAGCTGGCTTGTGGGAAGAGTTTGGAAAAGTTTGGAGATAACAGCTTAAAAAGTAGAGCTGGAATACCTTAGGCTGTACTTGATGGGAGATTCTAGTCAGAGCTGAGAAAACCAGAATGTTGATAGAAATGGTGCCAGTGAAACCAGGCTTGGGAGGTTTCGGCTGGGATGAAGGATTGCATTGGCTGTTGGACTCCAGATGATGTGTGTTATGGTTTGGTAGAAAATTTGTCTGCATTTTGTTCATGTCCAGAGACTTTGCCTGAGACTAAGATAAAGGGCAGCAGACTATTCTGTCAGAAGAAATTTCAAGGCAGTTTAATGTTGAGGCAGTAGCATGGCTACTGTTGTGAGATTTTAGCCAGATTTATATTGAGAATCAAGAGCAAGGAGCCCAGTAGAATTATTTAAAACATTTTGAGTTTGGCCAGAAAGGAAACTCCAGTAAAGCTATGGACTGCAAAGATAGAGCAGAGGAGATATTGATGGCTGAGAGGAAACAGGAGAATAGAAAATATGAACTGAAGGCATCGCAAGAAGCAACAGGACTCTAACCTTTGCAGCCTCAAAATTGCAAAAATGGAAGTCTTTGCTTTGAGAAGAGAGCCCCAGAGCACTGTGTCCCAAAATGGCGACAGCCTAGGAAAGTTGTTCCTTGAGATTTGGTTCATAGACACTCAATACCTACATCCAAGAGAGAAGGAAACCTGGCTACTGCTCCAGCTGGCAGAAGGCCTTGGCATCATCTGCATGGTGCTGGTTTTAGGCGCATGCAGAATGCAAGAGTTGTGGGGTCAGGAAGGCTTCCACCCAGATTTCAGAAGAAGGCCTGGGAGGCCAGCAATGTGCCCCTGATAGAGCAGTGTGTAAAACTGTGAGTGTGAAGCCAAAGGTGAAGTGGAAACACCAGAAGTTTGGAGAAGCCAGAAATGTGGATCATCTGAGGAAAACTGCAAAGAGGAAGCAGACCCTGCCCAAGAGAGAAGCCATGGGAGCTCAACCACTGGCAGTGCCATGGGGAAAGAACCACCCAAGCCCTTTAGAGTTCATAACATGTCATAGATTGCTGGGGATGCTGGAAGTAGAACTGTGGTATTTAATGTTTGCCCTGCTGGATTTTGGTCTTGCTTTGTTCCCATTCCTTGCTATCCCCTATGTAACTTTTGGAATGGGAATATCTATCTTGTACCATTGAATGTTGGACAAGTTTAACTTTCTTTTTGTTTGTACAATGGCTTGCAGCTAAGAGTTTGCCTTAAATCTCAGAGGAGACTTTGGACTTGGACTTTTCAGCAATGCTGAAACTATTAGGATTTTTGGCAACTCTCAGAAATAGACTAAATTCATTTGTAACTCTAATAAAATTTGTCTTATACACCTTTGACACAAATATACAGTGTAAAGCAACCAAGCATACACACACAAATACAGTAAGTCCCTGACTGTACTGTACTACTGTACGCTATCACACTGTATAGGAAGCACACAACAGCACAACTGTGACAATGTCTGGCAGACATGTGAGCTACTTCTGCAAGTTGTTCCTATCTACAAATGTTCATAATACAAGGTCCATTTATATATGTTAAAATTCACAACTTGAATGTTCATAAGTTGAGGACTTACCGTTTGTATCACAGTCAGATGCCATTGGTGAAGGAAAGACATTGAAAGATTAGTCTAATTACACTAATTGAGTTTTGCCTTGAGTTGCAATTTTATATGTCATTTCCTTCTCTAACTTTGAGTGCATTAAGAAGTGTCTCATCCGGGAGCTCAATATATATTCAGTTGAATTAATGAATATTCTGAGTGAATATAAATCAATTGCTGCTTAGTATAAAATTCCAAGTTAAACACTGAATGTGTTTATGATTAGTTAAAAAACATTCATTTATACCTAAATACTTGATATACTTTTTGTGTATTAAATAAAGTCATTTTATTCAATAACTGAAAACTTTAAACAGGCCGTGTTTACTAATACACTCATTTAAATTCACTTTCATTAAAAAATATTTTTAACTCAGTTGCAACTCAGAATAGTCCCTGATTTTATTAAGGTTATCAGCCACCACCTAATCTATCAGAAGGGAAGGTAAAATCCTCTCTGGAGAGAGATAACTTCAATACACATTCATGAAAATATTATAACCTATCAAGAAGAATTAAATAGAAGTTAATGATAGAATCAGAAAATGTAATAGCTTAAAATTCAAAACACACTAACTAAGCTAAAAAAAGTATTAAACAGCAGAAGAGAGAGATATAGACACAATGAACATCTCTGTGTAATAAAAGAGAATAGAAAATATTAGTAGAGTTTAAGGATAAAAGAAAGAAAACACTGGAAAAATAGATCAATAGATAATCCAAGCTGAAGAACATAAAGAAAAAAAGAAAAATATATAAAAGGCTATTAAACAAATTTGAGAAATGTTGAGAATGTCCCACATATATACAATTGGAGAAGAAAGGAGAGAATGAGACAGAAGCAATATAAGAGAAAATAACCAAAAAATTTCCAAAGTGATAAAGGACAAACTCACATGAGCTCTATTGACACTTAACAGAAACACAAGGTACACTTAGAAACATCATAGAAAAACTGCCAAAAAGAATGCCTGAAAAGAAAAGAACCAATAAGATGAATATCTAATTTTTTAACAGAAGTTTGAGGACAATGGAATGATTTCAATTATATCATAAAAAATAATGTCTTAGAATTACAAAAATTAATATAAATAAGTCTGGAGACAAATAAAAGGTCAGAGAATTCATGGCTGTCACAACTACAATAGGAGAAATATATATAAAGAGATGCCTCCTATAAGAATTAGCAGGAAAAGAAATATTCCTAGGTTGCAGAACTAAAGAATAAACCTCTCTGAAGAAAGCCACTGCTAGCCCAGTAAGCAATGTTAGAGCTCTTCTTAAGTCCTGCCAAACATGAGCTCACTCAAAAAAAACAAACCTACCATTTGCAAGAATCTAAAACAATAACACTGGAATATGACAAGCTACTAATGCAGTTTAAAAAATGGATGGAATGGGAGTAAGCAGGCCCACACCAAACAAGTGGCATCTCTCTCCAGTGTGAGAAAGTAGGCCCACACTAGAAGAGAAGTGTCCCTCCCCTATGGGAGGAGGCAAGCTCAGCCAGACACATAGTGCCTCTCCAAGCAGGCCTACACCAGAGGAGCAGTGAAACTCCACCATAGAATCAACCCAGGCCACACTGGACAAGTAGTGCCCCCTGATGCAATGGCTTGACAATCTACCAACTCCAAGCTAGCTATACATTTTCCTTCACCTTAGCACAGGGTAGCAGAGATGAGGACTGACCAACTGACCTGATCCTGGAAGAGGATAAGTACTGAGGAAAGAAGGGAGAAACGAGACCCCATGACTGTGGACATTAAGTTGAACAGCCCATTCAAACCCCAGCCTGTGGCTTACATCCAGCAGAGACCATGGTGCTGATCATATCCCCCATCTACCAATGGGAGCAAGGAAACACCTTGGCTTGGACAGTGACCACAGTGGGAATGAACACAGGGGCCTCTGGTGCAGGAATGATACTTCAAAAGCTCATGGGCCCTAGGGCTGGTTATTTAGCTCAGTGGCACCTTGCCTACCTCTCAAGCACAAGGTCCTGAGTTCAATTCCCAGTACCCAAAAACAAAACAAAGCAAAACAAAACCAAAAAGAAAAAAAACCCATGGGGCTTAAAGTAGACATAGAAAATTATGATTGGCTGGATACTGAAACTAAAGATTTTAGAATGAAACCACTCATTCTAACACACAGGATTTTTTTCTGACTAAATCTTTTTTTTTATTTTTCTATGTTTACCTTTCCTTCACCAAGTTATTTGGAGACTTTGGAGTTTTCCTCCCTTTTATTTCATCTTTTAGTTTCTTTTCTCTCCTTTTTCCCTTTCAACTTTCTTTTCTCTTTTTTAAAATTTTCTTTCTTAAATTCTTTTATTGGTACATTTTAGGTAAACAATATATTTACATTTATCACTGGGTGGTTGTACCTGTACATGATGTATCTTGGTTCCTATTTTTTCCCCATTAGCTGTGCACCCTTCACCCCCTCCACCCTTCCCTATTTACATAGACTTTGTTTCCATTTTTTTTCTTTTCTCATAATTTTTCCTTTCCCTCCTTTCCTTTCCCCTTCTGCTCCCACCACCCCTACCCCTTTGGACCTTTTCTTCCTATTTCAAATTATCAGTTATTCATTTTAATCATTTTAGTTCTTATTTACACTTTCAGTTTCTCACACTAGAGAAACTATTTGGTATTTATACATGTGTGTCCTATTTATTTCACTTATGAGTATGGCCTCAATATGCATCCATTTAGCTATAAATGTCTCTAGTTTCTCATTCTTTATGGCTGAATAGTACTCCATTTTATAAAAAAAAAACACATCTTTATCCAGTTTCTAGTTGATAGGCACTTGGGCTGTAGTAGAGTAGCTGGATATAAGGTCAACACTCAAAAAGCAATAGCCTTCTTATACACAAATAGCAGATTCACTGAGAGAGAAATTAGGGAAACAATCCCTTTTACAATAACATCCAAAAAAAATGAAATATCTAGGACTCAATCTAACAAAGGAAGCAAAAGAGCTCTACACTGAAAACTACAGCACTCTAAAAAAGGAGATCTAGGAGGATATAAGAAAATGGAAAGACATCCCTTGTTCCTGGGTAGGAAGAACCAATATAGTGAAAATGGTCATACTTCCAAAACTACTATATAGATTTAATGCAATGCCAATTGAAATTCCAACAATATACTTCACAGAACTAGAGAAAACAGTCCAAAAATTTATTTGGAACCAACTTTCTTTTCTTTTTATCTTTATTTTATTTCCTATTTTTACTCCCTATTTATATTTTTCTTCTTTTTCTTGTTCATTCTTTCCTATGACTGTCCTTAATGATATTAATTTCCTTTTACTCAATAGGACCCCTGTACCACTTTTCTCTCCTTCTTTTCATATCCTATTGATTAAAATGTTTAATGAATCAAAGAGTTTGTTCTTCAAAACAATAAACAAAATACACAAACCTTTAGCCAATGTAACTTTAAAAAATAGGAGAAAAAGGATCCAAGTCAATGCGGTTAGAAATAAAAAATGTGAAATGAAAAGCATTATTAACAACTACTTCACAAATCTACATGTCAATAAATTGGAGAATTCTAAAGAAATGGAGAGATTCATAGATAGATAGATGATAGCCTAAACTGAACCAAGAAGATATAAAAACCCCAAATAATCCAATAACAGGCAGTGAAATTGAGGCAGTAATAAAAACTTACCAAGAAAAGACCAGGTCTGGATGAATTCACTGCAGAATTCTACAAAAAAAAAAATCAGAGAATATCTAATACCAATGCTCTTCAAGCTCTTTAATGAAATTAATGGGAAAGAGTACTCCAAAAGCTCCTGGAGGCTACCATTACTATGACTCCAAAGCAGACAAGGTTACAGCCAATAAATAGAATTATAGGCCAATTTCTTTAATGAATGTAGATGTAAAAAATTCTCAAGAAAATACTAACAGAATGCAATGAATCATCAAAAAGATCATACATTAGGGGCTGGGGATTTAGCTCAGTGGTTCCACCACCTACCTTGCAAGTGCAAGGTCCCAAGTTTGATCGTCAGTACCAAGAAAAAAAGATCATACATTAAAAACCCTACAAAAGGGCTGGGGATTTAGCTCAGTGGTTTCTCTGCCTGCTGTGCTAGCACAAGGACCCGAGTTCGATCCCCAGTACCAAAATAAATAAATAA
>NW_004624730.1:12016961-12032195 GCF_000247695.1 Heterocephalus glaber
ACAAGATCCCAATGATGAATGTAACTGTATTGTATACCTAAAATATACCAATAAAGTTAATGGGGAAAAAAAAGAACAAATACCCTAATCTCTGTGGGCCTAATGCCACCTGCCAATTTGGAAGCCAGGGCCCATTCAGCGTATTCCCTTTCCCATTTGGGGCAGGACAGTGGCTCAACATGCTCTCTGCCACAGTATCCTGGCCAGGCTTTTAACCACCGTAGCCTATGCACTGATTGGCCGTTTTGGGTTTGCTGCTGTCATTATCCCTCACTTGATTTTGAGGGCATCACATTGCTATGCTCCAGGACTTATTCAAATGAGGCAGATGCTACAAAGGAGGCCTAGTATGGAGCACACAAAACAGGTTTGAGTCTGGCTCTAAGACTTGATGGTGTGCAGTCTTGGGTGGCTTCCTCAATCATGCTGACTCTTAGTTTCCATATCTGTAAAAACAAAGCTATTGTTTGTTTACTTGCTAGAGTGTTACATTTAAATTAGATTAGTGCTATAGCTTAACATGGACTTTCACCTAGAGCTGGATTTTATTATTCCTATTATATTTATTAGTGACTAGGCTAATAAAGATACAGGCTAGCTAATAAAAATACAAGTTGCCCAGTTAAATTTATATTTCAAATAAGCAACTAATTTTTTAGTTTAAGTATGCCCCACCAATATTTGGAACATATTTATACTAAAAGATTATATGTTTTGTATCTGAAATTCAACTTTAACTGGGCATCCTATATTTTGTCTGACAATCTTGTTTTGTGCCCCACAGTAACCAAATGGAATGCTTATAATTGTCTTATTGATGTGAAAACAGAAATTCCTTGTCCTTTGGTGGCCTACCCAAAATCATATTGGTAACAAGGGACAAAGTTGGACTCAGATTTGATCCTTATGTTTAGCTCTCTTCTTTATACTACCAGTAAATCTCAGTTTTCTCTGGCCCAGGAAATTGGTCAAGCTCAAAAGGAATCAGTTATGGGCTGGGGATTTAGCTCAGTGGTTCCGCCACCTGCCTCACAAGCGCAAGGTCCGGAGTTTGAACCTTGTTACCAAAAAAAAAAAAAAAGAATCAGTTCTGGTGTACTGTGTGCAATAAGACCTGACTCTGCAGAACTACAATGGTATTAAAGTGCTGCTGACAAGATAGCCCAAAAGCAGAAACATTCATTTTCCCACCAAGGCAGCTTCCTCACAGAAGCCAGAGTTACAGGAAGGAAGCAGCTCAGGTAAAGGTATGGAAAGATGGGAGGAAAATGATACCTTTAGGATAATGATTTCCAGCATTGGTGTGAAATAACAATTCCTGGTGAAAAGTTGTGGGGCACAAGACACGGGAACAAAACAAAATCTGCTTTCTTCATACAAAAAAATAGAAAAAAATACAACTTGCCTTCTTTTCTCTCTAGTTTCTGATCTTCAAGGAGTCTGCCTCTTAATGTATCTCTTCTCTCCAGCCTTACTAAGTCACCTTCCTTGAATAGAAAATTAGAAGTGTGAATCTTCAGGAAGGAAAGAGGTGGTCAGCATAAGCTGGAAAGGTTAGACAGGTGTATGTGCTTTGAATCTATGTGCTTCAGGACACAGGGAGGACGAGAGAGGGCAAAGTATGAGCAAGAGGCTCCAGTACATTTGCATGGTGGTGATGAGAAGAAAAAGTCTGCTTCTAAGGGAATAGTCAAATACCAGGATGCAGACAGATGAGGAGGGCCTAGGAATCCAGGATCAGGGTAGATCCTGGAAACTACTCCTTTGGGCTCTAGAAACACAAAAGAGGCATCTTCTATGAGGTCTTCTGGTCAGCTTCATTCAGCACTTAACCAAACAGGCCAAGGGGATAGGTTGTGCTGTGAAATCCAGGTGTGCCTCACTCCTCAGAGATAAGCTCAGCCTTGGCACTGTCTCTCCACTGTCGTAGTCCGTTCTGTGGAGTGACGATGTAGTACCTAGGATTGGATAATTACTAAACAATGTAAATTTATTTCTCACAGTTCTGAAGGCTGGAAAGTCCAACATCAAGTTACCAACAACTGATAGGGGGTTTTATTACTGTGTTTTCACATGGTAGAAGGTCAAAGGGCATGTGTGCTATATCCTCACATGGAAGAAGAACAGAAGAAAGCAAAAGCCCACTCCTGCAAGCTCTAAAACTTAAACACCTCCCATTAAGCCTACCTCCCAACACTGTTGCACTGGAAAATAAATTCCCAATATATTACTTTTGGGGGACACATTGAGACCACAGCATCCCCCTTCCCTTACTAACAGCTCTAATCTCATGCCTGAAGGCAGCATCATTTCTGCATCCCATAATGTGCCCAGCCTTTAGAATACCAACGAGTGGAGGGAGTTAGAAATGCATTCTGCCTCCTGGAGATGACCCAGACAGGTATAAATGAGTCACAAGTCTACGAACTTTACACTCAGATATTAAAAAGCATTAAAACTTTTCACTTTATTTATTGGTAGTTCATAAAGACCCTATTTTCCCTGGGGTAGTTGGAGTTCTGGTTGTCTGAGAGATACCACCAGCCTTTAGTGCCAAGAGCCAAAAATGCTAATTTCCCTGCAATAACTGGAACAGCCCTACATAAGAAAGAACTGCTTGACCTAAAAGACTGAACAAATTCTCTTGGACAACCACTCCCTTATCCCCTACAAATTCTGCTTACCACAGTGCAGTGGAGGTTGTTGTGAGAGAGTTGAAGAGAAACCAAACTCAAAACTTGCCAACTTACAAGTTCATCTACCATCTGTTCCACTGTACATGGTCTCTTTTGAATGACTCAGGGTTTAGGGAATACAGGTTCCATTTTTAACTCTTCTTTCCTTCCATTTCCTTTCTCCAGAATGGAGTCAGTGTATATGAAAGCAGGGCTTGTGCAACCTGTAGGTGTAGGGGAGATGAGGTGAGCCACCCAAATATGCATGAAAAAACCAGAGTCCTTGCACGCTTGAGCATGTCTTCATGTTGCTCTTACAACTGAATGTAGTCAAGTAGCATAAGTCCATGTTTAGATTCCTTCCAAAGACACACTGGAGACAAGGATTTGTGTGCAGGTAGTTCATTTGCAAGGCCATCCCAGGTATCAGGAATAAGGATAAGAAGATATTCAGACAAGGAAGGGAAGAAAATCAATACAAGAGCTGTGAGACCAAAGCAACTCCATTTTGCTAAAATCCACCATTCCCCTAGCCTCTCACAAATTAATGGTTAAAATGTGCATGCTCTGGGACAAAAGACACAATCTGTACCAAAGCAAAGTTCCTAAGTTAATTACTCAGCCATCTGTTTGCCCAGGAAATGAACATTCCGGGCCCACTATCCATAGAACAATCTGTAGATGTGCTGACTGTCAATACGTGATGGTCGTGACTATTAGTCAGTGTGTCTGCTGACCATCAGTATGTGACAATTGACCACTAATCTTTGTCCCTCTTTTCCCCCGTAAAACCTACATGTAACCGCCCCTCAACCCCGATGAGCCTAGCCAATCAGAAATGTACACTTCATGCTTGCTAAATGCCGACCAATCATGTAACTGCTAAATGAAAAACTGCCAATTTGAAATTCGGGGCCCTCAATTCTGATCCGCTGCGTCAGTGATGGTTGAGAGCCCATGCTCAAGCTTGAATAAACGACCCTCATGTGCTTGCATCGGGAATGGCTTCCTGGTGGTCTTTGGGACTTCGCAATCTGGGCACAACAGAGCATATTACAGAGGAAGCTACTGCAGGTTAGGATCCCCACCTGAACAGAGTATGGAGTGCCTGCCCTTCTAGACATGTCCTCCTGAAAGGTGCAAGGCTATGTGTTCCAACTGGTTCAGAAATGGAGAGTTATCCCCAGGATATTCTCCCAGCCTAGGCCCAGGTTCAGGGTAGTCATTAGAGATAATCCAGACCTGGGAGAAAAAAGGCCTGCAACTTGAGTTGAGGAGGGAGGTGGATCAAGGGATGACACAGGATACCATAGGTGGCAACACAGTATAGAATTATAATTTCAAAATTGATTTCCTTTTAGAAACTAGAAGATACTGCCCCATCAACTTTGAGCTTCCAGGATTACCAAAAAAATTGAATTCCTTCCTAATTCTTGTTTCCTGGTAGGTAACCTGTTATTTTTTTCTTTACAAAAATGTTCAGTATTTTTTTTCACTCTTGAAATTTTGTGATTTCAACAGTGTTATCCATTGTGAGTCTTGTTTTTTTGTTTTGTTTTGTTTTTTGGTACAGGGTCCATTGGGAGTTTTTGATCATTCATTTTGTGGGTCTCTCTGTGACCCTTTTCATTCAAAAACCTTGTGGTTGTTTCAGTTCTATATTCTCTCTCTCTCTCTCTCTCTCTCTGTCTTTCCTTCCCTCCCTTCCCCTCTTTCTCTAGTTCATTCAAGAGTTTATTCTTTACTAGTGCTCACTCTCCATTCTGCTGTTCCACACACCTAATAAATATTCAGTGTTCAAAAACATTTGGTGATCATAGAATCCTAACTGAGTCTTTTTCATACCACTTGTTCTTAATTTAAAGTTACTTTTCCTTTGCCATGGACATTAGTTATTTTATTGTTGATTTTGGCTCTTCTTTTAATGATGTTTGTTTTGCTTAAATGTTTGGACATTCTTAACTATTGTTTGTATTTGAATTTTAGACTCCTGTTTGCTTTAGTGTGTAAGTACTGATTGCAGCTGTCTGGGGATACTCAAGTTGGGGTGATAGGGACAACAGGATGTGAAAGCAAGTGGCTGGCCTTCTGAGAAGGGGCTCTGTCCTCTCAGAGGGGATGCAAGTAATCTGGAGTTGTCTCTCTCCTTCTCTGGCCCAACTGCCCATCTGAGTTTCCTGAATCAGGACTCCTACTTCAGACAGCTGTGCTCAAGAGTTTGCTCTGGGGGCAAATTCATGAATGATCCCCCTCCTTTTTCTCTTTTTCTATCTGGGCTGTCTGGGTTTACTTCCGGGCTCTGCTCTATTTCTCTGGGTTGTTTTTCTGTCTGGAGGTTTTATCCTGGGCCTAAATATTACCCTTGCTCTCTGCTCCAAAGGGAGCTGATGGGCTCAGCTATTCAGAGTAAAAACCTTTAATTAACCTGATGATTGCCCAAAAGCCCCTCCTGCTCTCTCAGTTTGTTGAGTCTAAACTTTAAATATTTCTGGAATTTCTATTGCTTCTGCAATCATCTTCTATTGTCTATGTTAGGGGCTATGGTTTTTTTCCTGCACTTATGTTTCTGCAATCTGATCCCATCTGCTTTCTATCTTCTAGGAATTTTTCAAAATCTGTCTAAGGAAAGATCTCTTTCCTGTTTTACTACCCCATCATGGATCACTTCACCTCCTCCTGCTTTCATCCATTCATTTTATTTAATCCTCACAGTGATTCAGTGGAAGATGTACTTATTATTACCTTGTTTTTCAGCAAGAAAACTGATGATCAGAGAAGTTATATTAACTTCTCCAAGAAGCCACAGCTAGAACATGACAGTGCTTAAATTGACCCCTGGTTCATGCAACCCCTGGTGGGAATAAAACTATTTTCTCTGCTTCTCTACTAGTGAGGTCCTCCTCTATGTTTGCATCTTTTTTCCTCCTCCCTGTGGCCTTAGAGCTCCCAGAGAGTTGTCCTGTAGCCTCCATGGCACATGGTACAGAGCAGAGAATACTGACTGAGTATGGCTATCACCTGGCTAGAACATGGCAGGTCAGGCTTCAAACTCTGGAAATCTGACCCTGGAGACTTCATCCTAACTCCTTGCCACCACTCAAACTTGAGATGTCCCCACCAAATTCCTCCCAAACACTTCATCCTTGTAAAAAGAAACCACACCACTGGGCTGCAGCCAATTCATGCTGAGGAAAGATTGCCTCGTGGCTGTGTTTTATTACAAGTAACACAAAACAATTTCACTTCTAAAATCAAGACTGTGTGTTACTATGATACAATTAAAGGACTGTCAGCAAACTATATGCATGTGACAGACATGGGGCATGTCTAGATTATCTGAGAGAGGAAGGGAGTGGGTTACAATGTGGCAGGACCCATCCATTACAGGGGGAGGCAAGAAGGTGTGGCTCATGACCTGCCACTAATTAATGGAGCCACCTTCAATAAGTGGACCTATATGGGATCCCGCTTTTCTATCTGTAAGATAAGATTTCTCTAACTCTGATATTCGATGATTCTAAATGAATTGTAAACTGAGGAGTAAAAGCTTTATTAGTATTCTCAGCCTCTCTAGTCATATTTGTCTTTCAGAGCCCTGGTTACTGGTCCAATTCAACCTCTCATTGCTCTTGCCTCACACAATTACCCTCCAGCCCACAGTCTTAGGCATAGCTGCGTTGTACAGACATCATTAAATTATGTTCATCCAAGTCTCATCTCAGGCTGTACCGTCCCTTTCCTATCCACATGCATTCATGTACACACACACACACACACACACACACACACACATTTTTGTCCAGTAATTATATTTGTTATTTTAGGACTTCATTTAGGTAAAATTTCCTACAGGAAGAACTTTCTGATACCCTTCCCAGGCTGAGTGAGACATCCACCTTCTGTGCTTCTCTCTAGTGCATGGTGGGAGTCCAGGATGTGCCATAGCACTAATCTAATTTAAACCTAACATCCTGGCAAGTGAATATTAGCTCTATTTTTACAGATGTGAAAACTAAAACTCAACAAGACTAGGGAAGCTGCCCAACACTGCACATCATCAAGTGTCAGAGCCAGAGTCAAACTCTACATGTGTGCTTAGTTCCCATGCTAGGCTCTTTGTAGCATTCTGCTCATAAGTATGGGCACATTTTCTGTGATGACCTAACACCCCAATGAGAAGTAACAAGTATGAAAAACCAGCAAATGCCAGTCCATACACAGGCTACAAGGGCTAGAAGAAGCCCAGCTGAGCTAGAGAACATGTTGAGCCATTGTGTTGAGCCATCCTGCCTCAAAAAGGCTGAGAGCTTAGGCATGGCCCCATTTGAGAGGCCCATTTACTTGTCACTGAGTGGGGAGTGGCTTCCAAACTGGTAGGTGGAATTAAGCCCACAGAGAGCTGGAGTTTGTTTCTTTTTCCATGTCATTAGGTATCTATCTATTCACATCAGAGGATGGATCTCACACATGGTCTTTGGGGACCCTATGTTGGTCTGTAAGCTGGTATATTTCCACTGAAGCCTCCCCCACTTGGGTGTACCAAATATGAATTTAATAAACTCAGGCCAAAATTATATTGTTTACAACCAAATACTCCTATAAATCTCATAGAGAAAAAGTAGATGTAACATACTTTTTACAGTAAATTATAAGATAAAAACAAAGTAAAATAATAGCAAGTTTCTAAGTATAGGATTATTCAAAGTTTTAAAGTAATTTACATAATGAAAGCATTAGACCCATACATCACTGTCATTTTTAACTAATATTAGTTTAGAACTTTGAAGAGGTAAAGTAAATGGTTTTTCCAATAAGTAGCTTACCTTACCTGAAGTTGGTCTAGAAAGGATTATGACTAAAATTACTCTCAAAGGTACTGAAGAAGATGTAATAAGAAATAAATGTATATTATTTAAAAATGATAGCAGAGTGGCTAAGACTATAAGCCCCAGAGTTAAACTGCCTGAGTATAAATCCTGACCTTAGTCAATACATCTGTGCCTTATTTTTCTCAGCTATAAAATAAAGATAATCTACTTATACAGTAGTATAGAATTAAATGAGCTAAAATGACTGGAAGCGAGCTTGACATATGGTAAGTACTCAATGAATGCCAGCTATTAGTTACATTTTAGCTATTGTTATTGGTAATTAAATGATTAATATACTAAATTAAATAGAAATATTTAATTTATATAATTTATAGCTATAATTTAATGTATACTAAAATAATCATATGTGCATGTATAATACATACACACACATGTACATAGACACACACTATAAGTCTAGAAGGAGAAGAAAGGTTGGAAAAGAGAAAAGGGACTGTAAAATTCTCATTTATTAGATGAGTCAATAATTCTTGTCTAAATGTAATAAAACAAATAATCAGTATAATTATATAGATCCAAGTTGTATTCACCGGGAGAATTGCAAACTATTTTTCAAGTAGCCTGTCTGATGTTTGGAGATCTTTGTGATGGACTTTTGACTATCCAGTAGCATACAGCTTATGGTTAAGAGTCAGAATGGTGGTGATGCTTTGGGGAGGCGATTGACTTAGTGATTTAAAGGGAAAATGAAGAGAGGCTTTCTGTGCTGCTGATAATATTTTATTTCTCAGTGTGATTGCTGTTCACATGAGTGTGGGTACTTGTGAGCATGTTCTGTATATATGTTGTACACCCACAAAAAGGGTAACAGAAGCTGCCTCTGGGGAGTAGCACAGAAGTGAGGCTTGACCTTTGTTTTACTGGATTGTATTTAACAATTGGTGTTTCTTTACTCTCAAAGCCATTCTCTAGTGTTCCTGGGCAGTCCGGATGAATTGAAAGGCCATGTGCAGGATGGCCTCTGACCAAGGAGGCTTCTGGGTGCATCTCTTCTGAGCTAGGTTAGGCCCTGGGAGCTCAATGGCAAAGGTCTGTGACTTCAAGCAGCAGTGGATACTGCAAAGGCTGCCCCTAGTTCCAGACTGCAAGTCCATCAGAGGAGTGACCCACACACACAGGACTCATCATTGTCATGAGTGCCATTGCTTCAGTTCATACCCACGTGTCAAGCACTGCCTGGGCCAGGCCCTGTGCTAGGAGCTGAGAATACAAAGGTAAATAGATCTGGGGATAAATAGTTTAGGGGGTCAGGAGTGATGGCAGTCATGTGATAGGCAGGATGCAGGAAAGGAGACACTTACCCAGTGCTAGAAAGGAGAGAAAGGATGGTTTCAGCCAGATATGTTGCTTGAACTGCCAACCAACCAAGAACTGAGAGGGAAAAAGCAGAAAGGGAGGGGTGGAAGGAGGGAGAGAGAGAGTCAGAGAGAGACAGACACAGAAACAGACAGGGAGATGGAGAGGGAGAAGGAAGGTGGGAGAGAGAGAGAGGGATTGATTTCAAGGAATTGGCCTATATGATTCTATGGGCTAGCAAAGCCCAAAAACCATCAGGCAGGCTGACAGGCTGGAAACTCTGGGGCAGAAGCTAACCCTGCAGCCCACAGACATAATTTCCTTTTCCCAGTTTTACTTTTCTCAGTTTTACTCTTCAAGCTTTTCAAGTGATTGAATGAAGCCCACCTGAATTATCAGGATAATCTCCTTTTAAAGTCAATTGATGTTAACCTCATCCACAAAATACCATCATAACACATCTAAATTAGCATTTAATTGAAGAACTAGGTACTGTATCCTCACCAAGCTGACACATTAAAGTAAATATCACAGTTGAGTTGGAAGAATATATCCCTAGCAAAGGATGCAAGGTGTGTGTGTGTGTGTGTGTGTGTGTGTGTGTATCTATATGTCTATGTCTGTGTCTGTGTGTGTGTCTGTATTGGAGAGTGACTAAGGGGGATACACAGAAATGGAAGTATGCACAGGAGGACAGAGAGGGAGAAGAGTGTGTGGAGGTGGACAGGGAGAATAGCTCCAGGAGGACTTTGCTGTACTCTGAGGGAGCTTTACTTTACCCTGTGGTCCAAATTAGGTTGATCCTCAGGATCATCTAGAACCTCCTACTTACCATTTTTCAAAACAGTTTCTTTGGTCCTCTTCCAAACTCAATGCATAAAATGAAATAGCAGCTACTTTTACCAAAGACTTCCATTTTGTCATGAATCTCATGACTAGGTTTGAGTACCCTCAGTTTAGGCAATGGAATACACTGAAGGTTTAAATGATAGAGTCTAAATTTTATTGTCATTTAACTGTCTTCCTGGTTAAATGTTTGTGATTTTCATATGAATAGGATAACTTTTTCATCGTGGCTCCAAACATTAATGCCTATAGAATGTGCCTGGAAAAAAAACTTGGCCTAAATCCTTCCCAGTATGCTTATCTTTGCAGACACAACCTAATTGGGATCAGAGGGGCCAGAGAGCTGGAGGTAGAAGGATAGGGTGTTCTGTCACTGTCAGCTTCATTTCCATGGAGATCCATTCATTCATCAACCATTCATTCAGTGCTTACAGAGTCTCCAGTCCACACCAGGCTCAGTGGGGAATGGGAAGACAGTAGGAGCCAGCATACAATTTTGTAGACACATGTATCTGAAACACACAGATTTGAAAAGAGCTTTTTTAAGGCAAGCATGGGGCGAGATGGTACAGAGAGTAAGCATACATGTCAAAGACCTATGCTTGTTTAACAAGACAACACATACAAAATAACCAGTATGTGGTTGGTGCACAGGCAGCATTAAATGAGTGTTGTACTGGACCTTCTTGGGTTATTATCAATGCCAGCACCCCTTTTCAGTAGCCATAGTCTTTGGGGTCCTGGAATAATTTTTAAGAAGGAAAAAAGAATATCTGGCTTCCAGAATCCTTAATATCATGTCTATCTGGTTGACATAGGAGATAGGACACTAGATATCTATAGCTGAGCTCCAAAATAGGTATCACAAATAAGGCTTACAAAGGAAATAGAAACATCCTTTTGTCAGGAAAACATTTGTTAGTCCTTTCTCAATGTAGACCTCTTCAAGTCTATGGAGAAGTTATCAGGGTCTGTCACCACTACCTCAAACTCAAGAGGAAAGTTGTGCTGGGGTAGGCCTTCCTTTTTGCAAGATCTGAGTACCTTGTGTCATTTAATACTAGAGCCCTTCCATCCTTACCTTACTTCCAATCTCAATGGGCCAGATCCTCAGATTAACTTGGCTCTTGCATGTCAACTAGTAGAATGTGGAGCCTTTCTAAGAAAGTAGACAAAGGTTATTCCAGGATTTTTTGTTGTTGTCATGTTATTTTGTTCATTTTGAAACAGGGTCTCTTGATAGTAGTTCAGGCTGGCCTTCAATTCACTGTGTTATCCAGGGTGGTCCAGAACTTGCAGTGATCCTCTGCCTCAGCCTACCAAGGGCTGGGATTACAGTTATTCATCACCACACTTGGCTCATCCCAGGCTGTTTTTAAGATGATAAAATGCAGAAACTACTTAATTCCTCAGCTACTCTTACTTCTTCTTACCTTCTTCTTACCTTTAAAAAATAATGTCTACTAAAGACATTCAAGAATAGAAGGAATAAAATAAAGTCTTCAGTTCTTGACCATTGCTCCTATAGAGATGTACCTTGAAGTCAGGAGAATTCCCCCCATATAATTTGTAGACTTGCCAACCTGTTCCCAAGCTTCGACTTGAAATATGAACAAAAGGAGTGAGAAGGTCCCTAGGGTCCTAAGACAAGCCTTGGATAAGAGCATATGGGAAGCACATTCTCTTGTCAGAGCAGTTCCCTCAGTGGCAGGACTCAGGCCTGGTTTCTGAGAAAGGGGTTGAAATACTTGCTTGGAAAGGAATGTGACTGGGTAACAGTCTAGCTGCACTACCACATAGCATAGCTGCTCTGTATGACAGAGGTACCATCCCTGAACACTCTCCCTTAGCATTCCAGGATTTATCTTGAGACCATTTCAGATTGATACTGAAAGACATACCTGCTTGCTGCAGCACACTAACCCTCCCCTGGAGGGAAAATAAAAATAAATGGAAAGAAACCTCTGTTTTAAGATTCCAGAAACCCACCAGGGCCAAGTCCTCATACTTAAGAACCCAAGATCCTAGAGAGAAAGTATCCTGATATTCTATCCCACTTTTCCCTCAAGGCACAGGACCCCTCATCAGTGATGGTCCCACTCAAGCTGAAAGCAGCTGTTAAGTACTTAAGAAGCTAAGCAGACCTTTAGGCAGTGTCAAGGATCTGGAGAGATAAAAATTGGGGCCCAGGACTACCAATATCGCTAAGACATACAATACCAGAAACACAGAGAAAAAAGAAAGGCAATGGGTGAATGCAACATCACTTGCCACTTTTTCACTCAAGGCTTTGCTAGCTATTCCGTACTGTAACCTTGGGAGGAAGGAGTATCTACTGAGGTAAGAAGGTAGTGAGGCTCACCCCATAGGGACAGGATGGGAGCTTAAGCCATCCAAAGAGATCAGATACATAAAAGGTTACATCCTAGGACCCATTCATACAGAAATTGAGCTGTTTCCAAGAAGTGGTTTCAGTCTTGCATTCTGACAAAGAAGGATTAGTGATCCTAAAGAGATCAGTTGAAAACACCCAGATTGACACACAGTGATAGAAATGAAAACTGCAGAAAAAATGAAATAAATATTTCTCTATTATTCACCACATTAACAGAATACAAAATAAAATCCACATGATAATAGACACAAAAAATTGAGAAAATTCAACAGGAATTTATAAATGAAAAGGAACCACATGTGTACACACACACACACACACACACACACACACACACACACACAAGCTTTTCTTCAAGATTAAAAACAAGGGAAGGATGTCTGCCTTCATTTCTTTGGTTAACATTGTATTGGGTGTCCCAGACAGTTTAATAAGGAAGATAAATCATAACTGATGTACAGATTAGAAAGAAGTCAAAAATGACACGATTATCTATGTAGGATTTTCTCCACCACATCCACACTATGGAACCTACATGTTGCCCTCTTTTTCCACATCTCCAACACTTCTCCTTCAAAAGGACCAATTCAAACCTATGCTCCATGTAGAAGCTTGCCCTGATGCTTCTAGCCTCAAATATACCTCCCCTTCTCTATCTTTAGTTTAGTTCACTTCAATAAACACTCAACTTCTACAATGTACTGGCACAAGGAATTCTCACAGGATTTTGTCTATTTCTGTGGCATTTACCACCCAAGAAAATAAACAAAATATATTTCCTTAAACAAAACAAATATCAAAGCTAAGCTAAGGTTTCCTTCCACAAACATCCTTAATCCTAGCTCCTGCCAAACATAGCCAAAGGTGACCACTGTTATCATGTAGGTGACAGCCCTTTGAACTTTTGCTCCTCATGGTAGTATGCATGATGTTTTTCTGAGATAGAGTCTTGCTATGTAGCTCAGGCTGGCCTCAAACTCCCAATCTTCCAGTTTTACCCTCCCAAGTGCTAAGATTACAAACATATATGTACCACCATACCCAGCTGTATTTTTCTTCTTTTTATAGCCATCTATATGACCCTTAGAAAGTGTATAAAATTATTTAGTGTTATGTTTTTTCTTCTGTTTTTCACTCTACCTAAGAGATATACTATGTGTATGAAATTACTTGTCACTTATCAAAAGTATATCCTAAAGATCTATTGATATATCTACCTCATTCTTCTTAATCTCTATATAATTTTCATGGTATGGCTTTAGCCTGTTTATGTAGATGCTCCCCTATTAATAGACATTTAGATTGTTTGCAGTGTTATATTACCAGCAATACTGCAATTGTCATAATTTTAAATGCCCTTTCTGTTCATATGAACGAATGTCCATCTGGGGTACAAACCAGAATGTGAAAACACTGTGTGACAGGGCATGTTCATTATTTACATCAATAGATATCACCGGATTGCCTTCCAAAATTTTCCTGAAGGCAGATTTTTCATCAAATTCATCTCAGTATTCTGTCCCTCACTTTCAGCCACATAGTAATGTTGTGCCCAGATCGCAAAGTCCCCAAAGACCACCAAGGAGCCGATTCCAATACAAACACACAAGGGTCATTTATTCAAGCTCGAGCAGGGACTCTCAACCATCACCAACGCAGCGGGTCAGGATTGAGAGCCCCGAATTTCAAATTAGCAGGGTTTTTATTGTGGTTACAGCAAGGTTTGGAGATTTTCCACTTAGCAGTTACATGATTGGTTAACATTTAGCAAGTATGAAGTGTACATTTCTGATTGGTTAGGTTCATTGAGGGTTGAGGGGTGGTTACATGTAGGTTTCACGAGGGAAATGAGGGACAAAGGTTAGTGGTCAACTGTCACGTACTGATGGTCAGCAGACACACTGAATATTAGTCACGACCATTACATACTGACAGTCAGCACATCTACAGATTGTTCTATGGATAGGGGGCCCGGAATGTTCTTTTCCTAGGTAAACAGATGGTTGAGTAATTAACTTAGGAACTTTGCTTTGGTACAGATTGTGTCTTTTTGTCCCAGAGCATGCACATTTTAACCATTAATTTGTGAGGACAATAGAGACTAGGGGAATAGTGGATTTTAGCAAAATGGAGTTGCTTTGGTCTCACAGAAACACTCATTAAGTATTTTTTTAAGTTGATGGATGAAAGAGTGCATAGTTATTTTGAACAAATCCTGAATCATTTATCTGACTCACCATGTTATGATTCACAATATTTAACTTTTCCTGAATATCTTCTCTGGACTTCCACTCCTAAATCACAAATTCTGTGTCTTCTATTACCTGAATCACACATAACAACTCGAACTTACACAGATATTTAATAAATATTTGTATTTGTTGAATCAATGAGCAAATATGTTTTATGTTAATGATAAAAATAGGCTGGGGAAATAATCACTGTGATTATAGCAGCACACATAAACATCCAGTAAGGATGACACACACAGGCCAATTACTAGGGGAAGGAATCTAAGCAAGTAGACATGTTTCTCTAGCTCAAATGACACAGTAATGGTGGTCATTAACCAGGAACAAAAAATAACTGGCTAGGTGCCATTCCTCTTCAGGAATAATTTTACAAGGGAAAGGTGGTAAAATTGCACTGGGGAGGGGAAGGTGGCTCCACTCCATATTAATGGGGTTCTCAATGTTCCAACATTATGCTAATGTGCCACATAAAACATTCTAAGGCAAGGATCATGGTGAGAAAGACAACTGAGCTAGCTTCTGCTTAAAGATCTTAAGAAGTATGCAATAGGGAACCTGGAAGGAAACTCCCTGTCGCCATCCCATGCTCCTAGGGCAGAGAAGCTGAGCCAGTCCCAGCACCGGGAAGCTCCCCCACCACCATCCCACACTCCTAGGGCAGAGAAGCTAAGCCACATGGGTGTCAGAAGCACCTGCCCCCTCCCATGGAAATGAGAAGACATGTAAACATGCCTCAAAAACAGACTTCTGGATCACTTACAGCAACCCCAAAGGGAAATGAGATGGAACAATCTGATACTCAACTACCTGGACTCTCTGAACTGGCAACAAAAGAGGATCTGGGAAAAATGAAATCAGAAATAATTACTCAGATAACA
>NW_004624730.1:12034935-12047030 GCF_000247695.1 Heterocephalus glaber
AAGAGACTCATGTAAAGGTACAAGATCCCAATGATGAATGTAACTGTATTTTATACCTAAAATGTACCAATAAACTTAATGGGGAAAAAAAAAAGAAGAAGTATGCAATATGTCAGAGCTCATTGACAACTCTGATTTGCTTTATGCCCGGATAGGTAAGACATGGGACCATCACACATCTTTAAACTAGCCTCAAACAAACCCACCATCTGAATCCACCTCCTTCCAATACCATCTCAGGATCCTTGGAAACCTCAGCCTTGGAGGTGAAATGAATCCCCATTGTTAAAGCTAAATTGCTACCTTCCAATTTCTACAAGTTTCCATTTCTTTCAAGTTTTTCTAATCATTTTCTCATTAGTCCCATTCTCAATCTCACCATCATTATCATTCTGTTTATGTAATGTCACTCATCCAGCCCCTTTGAGACTCCTTCCCACCAGCATGCACAATACATTCCAATTATGTAATTATGCCATTGTAATCAAATCATTAAGATTCATATTAAACATGTATTAAAGTTCACATGGAAAAAACAGCAGCAGACACAGGCATCAAGACAGAGAGAAGCAGACAAATATGATTCTAATTGCAACTTGGTTTTAATGAGCCCACAACTGCAGATTCGGGGTGTTAGGAGTGTTTTATAACTGTGAAGAAACTGGCTGGTTTCTAAAAGTGAAAAGCAGCTTTGCCTCCTCACTCTTATCACCCACTGAAATAATCCCTTGACTATGTGATAAACTAAAAAATGGCTGAAGAAAAGTTCACTGCATGTGAGATGAGTACGCATACATACAGCATGAATAAAACCAAAAGGACTGTCCAAGAGACTTGTAAGCACTCAGTAGCCTCAGAGAAATAATGTAATACCTGTGAAGAATCTGAATTTGCTAACAGATTTGAGGGGTGTGTAATATCTACATAATCAATTTAGAAATACAAGAGCAAACTAACTGAAGTCAGCTCTTTCCTATTGGAGACAGTTTCTGTAGGGTGGCCAGCTGACCATGGGCAGGTGATGATGCTCTGAGTTGGATTATGTAAGTCCAAGAATAAGGCTGCACATTAGCAACTCTTGGTGGAGGAGACCTTAAAATTACTGCTGCCCAAGTGTCACCTGAGACCAATTAGTCCACTGTCAAGGTAAAGTGCCTGGGGATCATTACTTCTAAGAGCTTTTCTGGTGCTTCTAATAACAGCTGAAGCTGACAGTTATTGGTCCAGGTTCTCAGGATATAGTCCCAGATCCCAGACCTTCACCATTGGCATCAATGTTCATACCCGACCCTGACCTACTGAATCAGAAACTTTGTGGTGGTGGTGGTGGGTATCATATCTGTGTTTTAACAAGCTCAGCAGGGGATGTTCAAGCACATAATAGTCTGGGGACCCTCTGGGCTACACCATGTCCAAGAACACAAGATAAAGAGAGGAATAAACGTATATTTAAGGAGAACCAGGCATGTTGTAGTCACTGAGCTACACACTTTAGCTATAGCATTGCACTTTATTTTCCAATAGTTTCTCTATTCACTTAATAAATATACTCTGCCTAAGCAGTACCTTCCTAAGCACTAGAAATACAGTTAGGTCTCTGAATCTGCAGATTCCCAATTCACAGATCAACCAAACATGTATCAAAAATATTCATACATACATATAAAATACATCTACACTGAACATGTACAGATTTTATTATTGTCATTATTCCCTAAACAACATAGTATAATAACTATTTATATAACACATTATATTAAGTATGATAAGTAATCTAAAGATTTTAATTATACAGGCGGCTATACATACCTTATATGCAAATATGCCATTCTATTTAAGGGACTTGCACATTCTCCAAGTTAGATATCGCCAGTGGGTCCTGGAACAAATCCACCCACAGATGTGAGATACCACTGTATATAAAGCTGTATAAAACACAATCCCCTATCTTCAAGGAGATTTACAGTAAATAGGTAATTATACTAAAAAGTGGTAACAGTAATCTACAGATTGAGTGCTAATCTTCTGTCAAGGACTCTGCCAAGTGTTTTATCTACATTATCTCAAATCCTCATAGCAACCTTGGGGGAAATAACAGGTGGTAGCATTTCTAGTTTCCATTTAAAGAAACTGAAGATTTAAAGAGTTTAAGTAAGCCACCCAAGGTCAAACTACTCACACATATTAAAGCTAGGATTGAATCATATCCTTAATTACTTAATACTCCAGCAATTTCTAACTATGGGCCCAATTCTTGTACTATCTCTTCAAGAGTCAAAAAAAATTTGCACATGCCCAAGCATTTTCTATAGGCTGATTAAATCCTGCATTCAGCATTGATTGTGTTCAATGAAATACTGACGACATCATAATTTTTGTGCTATGTTTTTGTCTTAAGGTACCATAAGTGTAACTACAGCTTTGTGGGATACCCACACAATGTGGAAAAGGAAACTTAATTGGAAAGTTTCCAATTAAGTGGAGACCAAGCACTGCACCATCAAATATTGGTGTACTTTCCAATTATGGATAATGTATGAATGAATCCTCATCAAATATACAAAAGTATATATGTACCCCCCAAATTCTCCAGATGCTAGTTTGAAAACCATTGCATTAAAAGTTAGATACTTTCACTTCAGGTGACCACTAGTGACAATTTGATTTTTAACTTTGAATACAAGTATTCTTACACGAAAAATATACTGTTAAAAAATTACACACACAGAAAATATCCCATAAGGGAAGAGTTTCTCTTACAAGAGACTATGGAGATGATTTAGGACACTTCTGTTGCAAGACTTCCTTGGTTTTGTCTATCTAGGCACTCCTTGAGGAATCACCCTTCTGATCATTGTGCTCTCTGTGGTTCAAGTGGTGTGATCAGTGTCCTGAATTTCAGATTTATGCCCATGACCCCAAACTGGTGAGAAAACCCTAGCACTTGGCCCCAGTGGTTCATTTGGGAATGGATGCATTGCCAGACTGGACCAGTAGGAACCTTCTTAAGTCTTGCAATGGAATTACTAGAAAGAGGCATTCTAGGTGGCTGGGATGCAAGCAAAGAGAACAACATAAGCTGAGAACTAGTTTCCCATCTTTCCACCATCTGAGGAGTCTGCCTGAGCAAAAGCTAGCACTGAGAAAAAAATGAGGAGAGAGGGGGGAGGAGGGGAGACAGGAGCTGTTGCTGAAGCTATTTGAACTTCCAGATCCAGCCTCACCTAACGTTACCTAGACCCATTGTAATTACTAGATACAAGGCCTATACCCTCCCTGAGGTTTTTTTTTTTTGGTACTGGGGATGGAACTCAAGACCTTGTGCTTGTGAGGAATATGGTGGAACCACTGAGCTAAATCCCCAGCCCACCCTGAGCATTTTTTAAAGCTAGTTGGAGTTGTTTTTTTTCTCTTAGAACCAATTGTGACCCAGCTGATATGTAAATCAGTAGTAGGACTAGGATGCTAGGAGTAAAATGGAAGTAGCTAAATTTAGGTAGACTAACATACAATGGGGATTCTTCCTCCCCATATTCAAGATGCTAAACCCCTCCTCAATTTTTAATGGTGGCACTGGGGATCAAACCCAGGTCTTTGTGCAAGCTAACCATGTACTCTACCACTGAGCTACACACCCAGCCCTGGTAATCCATTCTATGGGTTAAGAAAGGAGCTAATCTGTCACTTTACACCAGGAGTTCACAACTTACAGAAAAATATTTCATGACGTTAGAATGAGTTGCCATTTCAGTACAGGCTTACCAAGCTAAAAGCAGAAAGTAAGGAGATAGAGGCTTGCTAAGAGACAGTGGCCAGAAATATAAGACGGCTAAGAATCAAATATTATCTTCCCAAAGCTAAAGTTGAATGTAAGTAAAGATAGTTGGGTGGGAAGTACAGAGGTAATTAAAACTTGGACATAGAAGGAATAAGAAATGAAAAGTAAGCTTTATGAACCAGTCCCCTTCCAACACTTCCTATGGTTCACTTGCTGCTCAAAGAATATAATTATCCACATCATAAAGAGCTCCAGGGTGACTGGCGCATTAGTGTTGCCTCAATCCATTGTCTGAGAGAACAAGATGGAAGCAGTTAAGCCCAAGGCTAACGGTATGTCCAGAGCACTTGAGCTTGTTGCTAAGAAACAGATACTACAAAAGCAGGGTCAAAATTTGTGGACCATGGCTCTATAAGACCTCCAGCTTTGGTTAATATCCCTTGAAGTTTCCAGAAAGCTAACTGACTGGCTAATTGATCCAAGTACAAGTCCTCAAAATAAAGGCCTGTGGGCTGGGGATTTAGTTCGGTGGCACTGCGCCTGCCTTGCAAGCACGAAGTCCTAAGTTCGATCCCTGATAGCAAAAAAATAAAATAAAATAAAAAGTAAAGGCTTGAAATTGCTCAGTCCCTAAGATCATCCCCAATGCCCTAAAACCCTCTACAGCAGGAAGTAAACTAGGAAGATAAGCAGATTGGAGCCTCAGAGGTGCTGGGGATCAAACACAGGCCTTGTAAAACTAAAACAATAAATACAGCTTCTAGAAAGGAAATACACACCACTCCCCAACTCACATGTGGCTGAGGAAAGCAGTAGAAAAGAAAGCTGCTCTCAAAGCAGAATAAATCCAGCCATCTTATTCCAGTGGGAAGCCTCTTCATTACCAGGAGGGGTTGGAACATGATTTTCACTAGTGCTGACATCATTCTCTTTCCTATTCACTTCTTTTTTTCAAAAAATAAGTTTCTTACTATGGCTATAATATTTTGCCTCCAGCATTTCCTTCCTGGTATGTTAAAAGTGATTACATGTGTGATTTGATTATGGTTTGTGTCTTTAGTGTATGTGCTCTTGCTATACAGAATACTTGAGACTGGTAACTTATAAAGAAAAGAAGTTTATAGTCATACAAATGGAACCAATGACAAATGTGCTAGACTTCTTTTACCAGGATCCATGAGATTGACCTTGTAAACAGCTCATAACTGCTAAACTATACAATACGACTTCAATGTTGGACTCTGAAGTCACCTGGACCTTCTCTGTATCCTCTTTGTGGGAGGCTATTACTAGTTCCTCCCAGTGGAAACACTTGTTGTCTATATTCATAGCAATCCTGCTGACCTTATCATTTGTCCCATGTATTCTTAACTGTTTCTTTGCCTTTGTCTCCTCCAGACTCAAAGCTATACAGCTACCAAGATGACAATGCCTGGCACCTATCAGAGGCTGTTAGATAGACCCTCTGTAGAGTAACTCTGACTGCTGATCACAACTATGACCCTCTTCAGCTGGAAGTAGCCAGAACTGTCTTCACCCTTTGCCCTCTCACAGCAGTTAAAGGGTACTTCTTCAGAGGGGGGAATATTGCAGATAGGTAAGTTAATTAGATATCTTGTAGGCAGTTAAACAGGGCCAGCCCACAAGAGGCCAACATGGTGGACAGTGAAGACACATTCACTGAAAGCCAGCATTCTAAAAGGAGAGAAACTACCACACTCATGTAGGATGAATAGCAGTGATTGATATTCTAAACAGGTATCAATCACCTGTGTGGGGGGCCAAGGTCTTAACCCACCCTCTCCAGGAAATATCCCTGACTGACACTTACTGAAAATCCTTGTAAGCTTGCTATGTGACTTGCTCCCCCCACTTGACCCCCATTTAAACAATATTACCTGGGTGGCTATACTTATAATCTTATTGGTTGGTCATGATTTTCTCCCACCTCATGCCTACCTTGTAAATCTCCATTGGGTCTTATA
Organism: Heterocephalus glaber; assembly: GCF_000247695.1. The sequence continues at coordinate 12,040,699 of NW_004624730.1, forward strand.
GTTTTGTCCCACTTTGTACCTGCCTCACCACATGGCTTTGCTATATAAAACATCTTTGAAAAGTGGGGTGGGTGAGCAACCCACTTTCCAGTCCCCTTTCTGTCTCTCTTAGACAGAAGCTTTCTTTCACTCAATAAATTTTCCTACTCTTTAAAAAAAAAGAAAGAAAGAAAAGAGATTCATTTGGCTCACAGTTCTGGAGGCCCGGAAGCCCAAGATCAGGCCACCTCATCTTATGAAGCTCTCATAACAGCACTATTAGAAACAGTGGAGCTGAGGAAGTCACTTCCTTCTATCCAGTTAATTTTAAACAGAACCCTATGGCCATTTCTCCTCCCATTGTCCTAAGAGAGGTAGAAAATAAAATAACAAAAACCTAGGACATCTCAAATGCCCTAGGCAAGAGCACATGCCTCTTGGATCTCCTAAACTGACCTTCAGTTACCTTCACCCTACTCAAACCTCTTTATGGGTTCATAAATATGTACTACATCTCATAAATGTAGCTAAGGTCAGAGTGCATTCTGAGAAAAGCTTGCATGTTGAGAGCCTGAGATGACTCAGTACCCTGTCAATCATTCTTCTCAATCACACCTAGAGATTCAGGGAGAGTCCCTTGTGCTGAAGTACATATTTTTTAAATTCCAAAAATCTGATTTATTGGGGATTTTTTTGTTTTATTTATTTATTTATTTATTTATTTTTTGTACCAGGGATCAAACTCCGGTCCTTGAGCTTGTGCAGCAAGCAGCAAAATCACTGAACTAAATCCCTGGCCTAAAAATCTGATTTATTGAGGACTGCTGTTGCTGGTTCTGGGTGCTATGACCTGTATGCAGTGCTTTTACTTTTCTGACACTCCAGCACCACTTTTCTGTTTGTGCCATATCATTTGTCAGCACTGACTTGCCCTGAACACAACTCCCCATGCTCTTCAGTGATTGTAGCTGCTTGCCACTTGCTACAGGGAATACACTTCTTTTCTCATCATAAGTAAGAGCCTGCATTATATCTGCTCATCATGCAGCAATAATATTCCTTCAACTCATGGTAGTAGAAGAGTGAGCAGATATAGATATGAAAGAAGCAAAACACAGTCTCAAACACACTCTTGGGGTAACTAACTCAGTCCAAGGAGAACTGAAACTCACTTTCATAAGAAAGGCATTAATCCCTCTTAAAATCCCTACCTCCTAGTGTGGGACCACATAACTCTGTAATCATAAAAGCTCCCCCAGCCCCAACATAGTGACTGATTGTGAGTTAATGGTTAAAATGTGCTTGTTAGTTCTGGGATACTAGATAAAATCTGTAACAAACATAGAGTTCCTAAGTAAATTACCCAACTCCTTGTTTGTCCGAAACCAATGTTTCGGACACAGCTATCTATAAGACAATCTGCAAACATCTTTTGACCATCAACATTTTTTTCTCTTTTCTGTAAGTTCTGCTTGCTAACTTCCCCTGCAACCCCCTATAAAAACAGCCTCGGACTCTGAGCCAGTTGCCTCTCTAAGCTACTTTGCTTTGGGAGTGCCGTCTGGCCAGACTAATAAAGGTCTGTTTTACTTTCCAACTTGTCCAGTGTGTTCTTTCCCAGGTGTTCTTCTCTGCAGTCAGCTCCTCAGAGCATTTGGTAAGGCCCTCGGTCTTACACTAGCATCACCCATGGATAATCAAGTATTCACATGAGTTTTGGTGAAGGACAAATCACATTCATAGAATTCATTTGAAAAGACAACACATCACATAGAAACCTTAAGGGGAAGAGGATGGGATAAGATTGATATATAAATGGGACTTCAACTGAATCTATTAAGCATTGTTTCATTTTTTAAAATCTGTTAAAGATGATATTTGGAGATGGTTTCTTTTTTATAGTAAAAAGTAAAATGTATTGATTTGTAGGGAGCCCATATGCCATGCTTTTACTATTGCACCATTTAGGTTTCAGAGCTAGGTTTGAATTAGGTCCTTTATCTACCCTCCCTACTAAAGGAGGCCACTTTTCTTAGATTGATATATTTTTCCATATTTTTCTATTTTTATTACCTTTACACATACTCATAAATAATATGTAATATTGATTTGTGTTTTTAAAATTTACATAAATAGTATGCTATACATATCCTTGAGAAATTTGGCTTTCTCATTCAACATCATGTTTCTAAGATTTACACATTTGGATATATTCATTCATCTTAATGACCTGAGTATTCTAGTATATGAATAAATCACACTTATCCATTCTTGTTCTGACTTTACTACTATTATCATTTATTCTACAAACAATGGAGCAGTGAAAAACTTTGGACATATCTTTACGTACAGATGAGAGAATTTTTAGAGCACGGAAGTATGCATAAGTTTGCTGGCGGTAGTGTTTGCCCATCTTCAGATGTACTTGGTGTTGCTAGATTGCTCTCTAGTGCAGCTTTACCATTTTACATTCCTACTGATAGTTGATAGGAATCCCTGTTTATGATGTCTCCTGATCCTGAAGTGTGGTGTTTTGATTTATGAAGTTTGGCTGTTTTTTATTGTAAACTTCTCTTCATCAGGAGTGTTAGGGCTATGGAATTCTATGTGCCCTGGTTTGTGAAAGGATTCCTGCTGAGAAGTTTTATATATTTGCTTGTACTGGAGCCTGTAGGGTTTCAATGGTCCCTGACCAGGTCATGATAAATTCTTGGCTTGGATGTCCCACGTCACACAGGTAGTATAAATTTGGATCACATATCTCTACATAGTTCAGGCCTGGGGATTCAGTGCTTCAAATTATATTTTCTCCTTCTAACTAAAGCTCAGGACAATGGCAAACTTCCATGTTGCTCCCTTGGGCAATGAGTGCTATTTTCCAGTCTACTTTTTATGAACAGGGCAGCCCTTTGAGTTTCTAGACATTATATAGAATTCCTCCTTCTTCTATCACTAGTAGTCTAGAGGCTACATAACCAATCTTCATATGGACATTAGAGGCTCACCTCAAGTCTCATGTGGAACCCAAACCCCCAAGAGTACCCTTGGCATCAGTTCTCCTTTATCAATCCCCTCACAATAGCTTTCATCTCCCTATTTTTCTCCTTACACTCAAAGCTATCTTTTCTTTCTTTCAAGTTCAGTAGTACAATTTCACCCAAATTTTGTTGTTTTATTTTCTTATCTAACATTTCTATGTACATGAAGTTGAAAGGATATCTTAGTCTGTGTTGTGCTCCTATGACAGAATGCCAGAGACTGGGTAATTCATACTAAGCAGAAATGTGTGGGCTCGTGATCCTAGAGGCTGAGAAGTCCAAGGCCAAGTGACTGGAATCTAGTGAGGACCTTCTTGCTGCAGCATCCCATTGTGGATGGGCAAAGAGATCAGATTCAAGGGCTCAGGCCCTTTCAAAGTCAGCATTAATCCATTCATGAGCATGAAGCCCTCATTACCTAATCACTTCCTGTTAGGTCCCACCTCCTAGCACTGTTGCATTGGGGGTTACATTTCCAAAACATGCTTTTGGGGGGATACATGCAAGCCATAGCAGGAGGAAGGACCATCTGCCATGTTACTGAATGTTCTCTTTTTTTGTGTGTACTGGGGATTGAACTTGAACCTGCACTTGTGAGGCAGGCGCTGGAACCACTGAGCTTAATCCCAGGCCACTACTGAATCTTCTAAAGTGATGAAGGTGACTTTCTATTCTAAAACAGTCTTATGTTACATAACAATGGGATATATTTTGAGAAAAGTATCACTGTGTGATTTTTGTCATTGTAATGACATCACAAAATGTACTTACACAAACCTAGATGGTATGGGTCAGTCACTAAAAGTGGCCTCTTGATGCAAGCAGGAGATGCAATGAATGTGAGATGTCTGAGGTCACCATTAGTGCAATATGGCAGACTGTTTTACAGTAAGTGTTTCTTAGAGGTAAAAAGAGTACACACTAAAATAAAGATTCAAATTATAGTATGCTATTGTAAATATATAAACCAGTAATAGTCATTTATTACCATTATCAAGTATTATATATTGTATATAATTGTATATGCAATTCTTATATACAATTGGTGATGCAGTTCATTCAAACCAGCATCATAGCAAACTCATCAAGGATGTATTGAATCATGACATTGAAATGTCTGTGACATCACTAGACAGTAGTCATTTTTCAACTTTGCTATAATCTTTATGGGATCACGGTTATTAATGAGTCCATTGTTGACTTTACTCCAATTTTGACTAATCATTCTGGAAGAGACAAATAAAAAAGGAAATACATTATGCAGCAAAACCTAAAGAACCATACACACCTGGGTATAAATAAGATCCAGTTACCCTTAATGGTCCACTCCTGTCTTCTGGTAATTTTTCCTGTGTACAACATGATTCTTTAGCCTTTGAAAGCACAGTAGTGCTGTAGAGGAAAGGCTAACAGCTTGTGCCTTATGTATGCTCCCCCTTCAGCACACGTGCACACCTTGTCAGGAATGGTCAATGAGTAGGAAAATGCTGTGCTCAAATTCCTGTACAAAAGTTGGGTGTGATGGTGTACACCTGTAATCCTAGAATTCTAGTAGCCTGAAGCAGGAGAATTGCAAGTTTAACCCAACTTGGGCAACTTAGTAAGACCCTGTATCAAAATAAATGATTTTAAAAGTCTGGGGATGTAGCTCAGGTTCAATCTCCAGGACAGCTACCCTACCCCAGCAAAAAAGAAATACTGAACACAGACTCTTACCTTCTCCTGTATCTAGAATTAATCATATTTCAGTGGAGCTGCCACAACTGTCCCTACTCTGTCCTCCACCAATTCTTTGGTCATACCAAAATGAAGCTTGAAAAGATGGAGCATCATAGAGATTCTTCTGTGTGGGTCTTGGACTGCTGACTTATTCCGGCAATTCTGATTCTTTTGTGTCCCTCTTTTTCCCTTTGTAACAGTTATTTGCAGGTTTATTGTTTCCACAGCAGGCTGTAAACACTTTGAGAGTGATATTTACCTCAGTATATTCCATCATACCTGTCACAGTTGCTAAAACATGTAAGTGTTCGGTAAGTTACCTTTTGATATATTATAGGCAATCAGACACCATCATTTATGGGCATCCCCTCTCAAAATCCCCCTCGTAGGACCCTAGTTAGTGTACAATCCTTCCTTTCATCATTATCCTCCTGCCTTCAACATTTATTAAAGTTAGGTTGGATGAAAAACTGAGGGCCTTCTCTTCTAAAGACATCTTCTATAACTTGGGGGCCTATAACAATATAGATGGAGTGGAGAATGCCTCTTTGGATTTATATTGTGAGCATGTGGTAAGATACCTATGAGGGAAGGCTGTTTCTTTCCTGTGAGGGGTATGAAAATATGTCTTTGTAGGAGGAGGCAAAACAAAGAGGAAGATGTGGTGAAATAAGCACGTCAACTTGGCTGATGAGAACAAAGCAGGGACCAATGTTTTCAGAATCTAACTTCCAGTTTTGGACCAGGCACCTGCAAATGGCCTTTGGTCATCTGACTTCTAGAAATAGAACCTAATAAAATAATGCAAAAGTAGGGGTAGGTGGTAAACTATACTTATATTTTAATGATATAGTGAAATTTTTAATTATAAGCAATCTAAATATCAGAACAATCAAGGACTGGTTATGTAAATTATTGGAGGAAACATACAGTCATTTAAAGTTATGGTTGAAAAGGACACATAGACACATAAAAACTGCTTGTGGCTGAATGTTAACTTAAAAACTATGAGAAAATGTTGTATATAGAGTGGAAATATAGCTAGATACTAAAAGTGGAAGCATATTAGAAAGACTACCAGGAAATATACCAGTATGCTAATAGCAATTATGTTATTAGTATTATAGGGTTTTTTTCTTTGTCAGCTTTTCTATAATATCTTATTACTTTTATAATGAGATACATTACACAAATATTCAAACTTTTCTTCAATTAGGAAAGATTCAATCCTATTAAAGGGCAGAAATTTGTTCCTTTGTCTTTTCTTCCTATTTATTTTATTTTATTTGTTTTGTTTTGTTTCATTTTTTAATGCGGCAGAGAAAGAGGAGCAATTCAGGTTTTTTTGTTTTTTTGTTTTTTAGGGGTTTTTTATTAAATTCTTTTATTGGTACATTGTAGGTATACAACAAAATTACATTTCTCATTGGAAATTGTACCTTTACATAATGCATCTCGCTTCTTATTTTTTCCCCATTCCTAGCCCTCCCTTCACGCCCTCCACCCTTCCCTATTTACAAAGACTTTATTTTCATTTTTTCCATTTCTCATCATTTTTCCTTTCCCTTCTTTCCTTTCCCCTGCCCTTCCCACTAC